>JAFIRS010000118.1:0-1221285 GCA_018342105.1 Gonioctena quinquepunctata
TCCAGTACTAATATATAAATTCATATTACGGAAAGTAATAATATTCAAATAAGTATTCGAACTCAGTGAACCTTAATATTATGAAAATAACGACAGATCTGTGCTGGCACAAAAATATAATTATATACTCCACGTGGAAAGCAATGAACTTAAAACAAGAACTTCAGTAACCTAAGATTTCATAGGCACAATAGATTACCTATTTATATTTGACTCTAAATAAAGACACAGCTGCCTCATAGCATGAGAGACAATGTAATTATTTAAAAAAAACAAAGACAACTTGGTAGATGATATTATAATCGGTTATAGAAATGCTTTCCAGGGGGGAACACGAGAATATATAAACCGTTTTTAACAATGAGATTCATTCCATTCGGGTTTTCCTTTTAAGTCAGTACGTAACTTATGATGCGTACCGGCATCTGCAATTGAGTTAATTTGATTAGACCATGATTCAGTCAGATAGATGAAAATTTTTAATAGTATTTCAAGTTATATTCAGATACAAACAAGTTCAATATGTACCAGTTATTAGAACTCACACTGATGAGTTTGTTTACCAGTGTAAAGGAAACGAGTCGTTCTACATACACTGATATGTAGTTAGAAGAATTCATCTGAATTTCATCATTGGCAACAGAAGTAAATAAATGAAGAATTGCTTTACGGGATTTTTGAAGTTTAAACTATAAATCATTTGATTAAAATATTTGCCAGATAAATTACCGGTAATGAACCAAGAACCGTTTTTAGTGAAGTGATCTTCGGACCAAGTATATATATATATATTATATATATATATACATTTTTTTCTTCAATGGTATTGTGTACCAGGTTTTATATAATGAAAATTTTTCCACATTGATACTCTACATTCCTTAAGATATTGACCTTGGTGCTTCAGATTTGTGTACTTTGATAAATAAAAAATTACAGATTACACTGACAAAGCACAAAAAGAAGTTATTGAAATATATTGCTACAATTGACTATGGACTACAATCCGTATAGAACCTCTGAACCCTTCAGAGTGAACCAAAATAATACAAATAAAATCCTTTATAGTTATACATCATTAAGCGGTATTTGTAAAATCCTTATTATTTGGGTTTTCTAAAGTGCTATTTTATAAAAGTAAATATGAGGTTTGAAAATCAATTGGCTAATCAGAGATGTGGTTTTTAAATAAATAACACCCTGTATAGGTCATAACAACTGACTGACTGAGGTATCAACGCACAGCCCAAACTCATGGGGCTATAACCGTGAATATTTGCATGTGGGTTTCTTTGACACTGTAGATGCGCACTAAGGAAGGATTTTTGGACATTCAACTCCTAAGGTGGTAAAAAAGGGGATGTAAGTTTGTATGAAAATCCGTCATTTTTATTGAATCGTAAAATCTGACAAACAGTCAAATTAATGTTTGAAGCTAGATGGGTTCACATAAATAGACCAGGAAAAATACAAATTCTCCGCGTGCGAAGTCGCGGGGACCAGCTATTAATATTCGAAGCTGGGTGGAATCATATAAAGAAAACCAGGAAAAATACAAATTCTATGCGAACGAAGTCGGGGGCACCAGCTAGAATTCATATAAACAGATTAGTCAAGTCAAGTAGTCAAATTTATCAAGCATATCGATCTGAAACCTTCACTTTCCCAAATTTCGAATATTGATTGAGAAGGTGAAAGTGGAAATCGACAGAAAGTTAAAATTTATTATCGGAAGAATCGAAATATTTCCACCTTGGATTTTATCAATAATACCCAGTAATTGATTGAGTGTTTGCAACTGATAATATTTAGTTGCATAGTTTTCGTTTTTCATTGTTTGCCTTGGTTATTCATGAAATTATTATTTTTGCTTCAGAAAAATAATTCTTTGGGATAAAGATGATGTCAAATATGGTAAGTTCTGATGATAAAAGAAGAAAAAATCAGTGCAGTGCTGGAAAAAAATATAACTAGAACTATGTTTGCTCCAACCAAAATATTATTTTACAAATTTTTATGGATTACTAAACAAAAATGGGTAACAAAAACATATATTATGAACACATTCTCATGAGTATCCGAGCATGTGAAATAAAAACAAATTGGTATTTTATATAATTTTATTTGCAATAGAATTATAAATATAACTGTTACATGGTATGGGTTAAATGAGGTCACAGCAATAAGTGCATAGTACTACTTGTTTCGTGAAAATAGACAGTAAATAAAAACTGTATGATCAAATATATATGAATCACATATTAAAATCTTCATAAAAACACAATATTATAGTAACATACAAATATAATATGAATAAAATCAATTATATATATGAAGTACTTGCTGACTAGTTAGCTACAAAACTAGGGATATTGGGGTAAGCAGCAATGAAAAAGTAAACTCTCTAAGGTTTATCCAAGCTTTCGGAAATGTCTATTTCCATCATCAGGGAGGCTACAATAGATGAAAAAAAAAACAATAGTAATATATATTCAAGTGCAAAACATTATGCTACTTACAACTTTGTTGAGGTTTGTTCCAATGATATATTCATCTAATATAGTGATACAAAAGAAAAAAAAAACGTAGATCAAGGAATAAAACGAAGTTCAAAGTTACCACAATTACATTAGCGTTGTATAAAATTATATAAATATAAATGTGTACTTTATGTGGTGTGACAAGTGAAACTGCCAAGTTAGGAATGAATCTCGCAATTATATTTAAGTTAACGACACCTGACGGGTTTCACTTGGAAATAGTTACAGTGGTGTCAACTGTTAGATTAGTACCCACTGATGTTACCAGGTGGCGTAATGTTAAAAAAAACTATTATTTTATATTACATTTTTGTCAATTTTGATTGATATCTAAAGACAATAAATAAGAGTTCTCACTCAAATGGTTAATATTTGTTTTTTTTTCATTATATATATATATATATATATAAAATATATATGAAAGGAGGGTAGTCGCTGACTAGTTAAGAGTAAACAATAGTTCTGCAGCAATGTGAAAACTCTTGAAGTTTCAGGTCGTTATTCATCATCAGAGACTACAATGGAAATGATATAAACTTAACAATATATGGATTATCTATCTGAGTTCAGCATAATGGTTATAAGATACATGTAATGACTTCAGCTTGGATATTAATTTCAAATACATTTCTGAATGAAAACAATTCTGCAGAAACAACATTCAGATATTCATTCTGGAACTGACAGTTACATCGACATGCCTATCGTAACATTAATTAGAGAACATTGTAAAAAAATTATGTATATTGCTTAGCATCCCTTGAAGAAGTATAGATACCTTGAAAACATAAAAATAAGGTAATAATGGTATAATAAGTTTCATATGCATTACTTATATAGAAATATACTTCTAACTTTTGGCCAAATTTTAACCTTGATCAAATTACATATAATCAGTAATAAAAGACAAATTTTGTCATAGAAAAACTATTAGATTTTTATTTCATTTGATGTATTGATGTTATTTATTTCTTAGTCTGAAATGATTCATATCATAACACGATTATGAGATTAGCAATTCAATTCTAAGGATGTGCTAAAAAAAAAAAAAAAATTATTTAGCACATCCCAACAGAAGTTGATAATACCATAAGACAAAAAAAACAATTCTCATAATGAACGTGTTACTGATATGAATCAAGTTTCAATTTTTATGCTTCGTTACCTTATATAAAAGAAATAACACCTAAACTGACCAGAATTTTAAACCTTTTGAGAACATCAAAATTGCAAATAGAACAGTCACTACAATAAGACAAATATATTCAAAAGTAAAAGACAAAATTCCTCTTTATCACTTACTAATGTTATTTATAGTATCCCTTGTCATGATTGCGATAAGAATTATATTGGCCAAACAAAAAGATTATTGAAGGATAGAATCATTTCTCATAAGAGTGATAGTAGACTACATCCTGAGAGATGTGCTTTAGCTAAACATGTCAATGATTGTGACCACCAAATGAACTACCTTTCAACAACTGTTCTTGCAAGAGAATCACATCTTTCAAAAAGGTCTTTCTTAGAAATGGCTTTTATCTATCAAGAGAATGACTCCATCAATAAAAAAAAAAAGATATAAACCATCTGAGTGAAATTTATTCTTTTTTACTTTCACTCGACATAAAACACCAAGAAGTCAGAGTTTCTGAACGTGGTGATTCTAACCTAAACTGAATTTGAATTGTTCTACGATGAGAAGTGTCATTGTCAGATTAGTAACTGTCAGTTCCGAGAATGAATATCTGAATGTTGTTTCTATGTACAAGAATTTGTCTTTTCATTCAGAAATGTAATTTGAAATTAATTATCCAAAAGCTAGAAGTCATTTTCTATTAATAATGTATCTTATATACCATTATGTACTTATATCTAAACATCCTCAAGATAGATGTAAGATCTCATATAATTTGTTTTTTACAGTTCTTATATGCACAATTTTTTTCCATTTGTAGTCTCCCTGATGATGGAATAAACGATTCCGAAAGCTTGGAAAAACTTCAAAGAGTTTTCTTTTACATTGCTGCAGACCCTACTATTAGTTTTACTCTTAAATATATATATATATATATATATATATATTAAATATTTTATATTACATTGTTGTCAATTTTGATTGATATCTAAAGACAATAAATAAGAGTAGATCTCGCTCAAATGGTTGATATCTGTTTTTTTATTTATACAATTGTTTTCTTGGGAAATGAAAGCCATTTCTAATGTTCTCTTGGATGTATATGACTTTGTCGCTAGCAGTTTCACTGAATCGTAATTCATCTGGTGGTCAAATTTATTCACATGTTCTGCCAGAGCACATCTTTCAGGATACAATCTGCAGTCACTTTCATAGGGAATTATTCTGTTCGATAATGATCTTTGCGTTTGACCAATATATTGTTTATTACAACCATGACAAATACTATAAATTACATTTGACATTGAAAGTAATGGAGTTTTATCTTTAACTTTAGAATAAATTGATCTGATTGTTAGAACTGTTTTACATGATAAGTATTTTAGATTTTTCAGGATTGTGAAATAATCTGGAGAGTTTAGGGAGATATCTCTTATATATGGTAATGACGTGAAAAAAGGTGGAGTAGGCGTATTGTTAGTTTCATCGTTGTTTGAGATAATGTTCGAGTTATTACTCTTCAAGGTTAGTCCATTATATAGAATGTTATTGAGTAAAGTTCTTGGATATGAATTATCTAAGAAAAGGTTAAAGATAATGTTCAAATTCTGTTTATGGAATTTGGATCTGGGATTTTCAGTACTCTTAATTTCATTTCAACAAATCTACTCACACAAGTCTCTGACTTCTAAGGGTTGCTTTAGAACCAAGTTGGCACCTAAAAGAACACTTTTGAAAAAAAAATGTTTCTGCTTGCTTTTTATTTACTTTTATTTTGTTTAGAAGCTAGAGTTAAGTTTACTTCTTTGCGTAGACTGACCTAAGTTTGTTAACTTTTTTAATAACTGAAATAATTTGATTTTGTAAAAACCAAAATATTCAATAACCGTATGTTGAAATTTATTCTCAAGTATTCAATTTTTGTTTACATTTTGATATTATACCTTTGACTGTCATCACGGATAGTGAGTTGGTGGAGGGATGGAATTGTGGAAGTATTGCAGAAGAATGGTGAGTAGCAAGTTTTTTTGGTGTTAGATGTGAATAATTCATATTTTAACAACTTGTGTATTTCATTAAAGTTCGATTTCATTCTGTTTGAGTTCTAACCAAGTATCTGCAGTAAATCCATGTTTTTTCCCATTAATTAATTTTACTTCATATAAAAAAAAATATATTATTATTATATTAATATCATATTATTATTTATTAAATTATTATTATATTATAAAGGACTAACGTGTCGTCAGAAAAACACACAATGGTACTGGTCGAAGCTTTGCAAAATTGTTTATATATATATATATATATATATATATATGAGACATTACCTCGAGGGACACCATATCTAAAAGTTTTAAATTCATGTGACCCAATAGTTGTATTTTCTTATAAAAACTAAGAATAATTGATAGAAATTAAAAAGTATATTTCGAAAGTCGAAACCCCTTCAGTGGAAATTTATTTCTCATTATAAATCATGTTTTCCAAACTTCTTAAATATTAATCGTTTCCGTATTATTTGCAAAAAATCAAATTCCTTCTTTAACTTAATTTATTAATAACTTTTGCAATTGTTTATGTACGGGTTTCAAACGTTTGTACATTTTTATTGACGTCATTACAAATCCATTGAGCTCTCACTCATATTTTCACGAGCTTTAACAAGAATTAACACCATTTTCAGTTTGTGAACTAGACTACGAAGGAATTCTTAATTTTCATTAATTTTCAGTAGGCTGTTATGGATTTCAACGTCCAGAAGCCTTTGAGAATAACTTATTATGCTCCATATTAGTTTTGTTTTGACGCCATGACAGTATAGTTTGACGAAAATATATTATCAAAAAATTCTTAACCTCGACGTCAATTGTGGTGGATGCACTGATGGAGGATTTCAGGGATCTAATTTTAATTTCAATTTATTCATTGTATACTGACATTGGGGGCCTGTTGCATGTGCTTCCTCACTACATAATATTATAATATTCCATTGGCCGTAGTTATCATAGCTATGGGGACAGAACTTCCTCTTACAGACAGCCCCATATTACTTTTTGTGTCCATAAAGTTTGTTTATGCCAATCCCCCTTTAAGCATACAGTCTTTCCACCTGTAGATTGTTTCCTCGATCCTTACTCTCATCCAGACGCTGACAATTGAATCTGAATTCACTGGAACTATTCCTTCCACGAATCCATTGTTTTATTATTCTGTACCAGGAAAATACGAAGAACAAATTGTATTGTACATAGACCTTACTCAAATCTGATACTCTCATAAAAGGCCATTTCACTGAAATGGATTCTGCTTCGTTCTAGGATAATATTCCCCATTCCCAAGAGTTGAATTATGTTGAAAATGATGTTTTGAGATTAACGGGACAAATTAATATCGTTTGCACGAAAAAAAGCACCTAATTTCTTGTCTTTTAGATATCATATTCCCCAAACTGAAACTGGAACGCTGGGAAACAACAACACTATCAAGACTTTCTCAATGTTATATTATTTTTGTAGGCTTGTTCTGATACAAATCAACGCGAAACGTTTACATAAAAATCAAAATACTCTTATTTTCTTCTCTGATATGCTACTCGTGAATTCGACAGTAAATCAGCCTGATGTTGTGTCCCACTACGTATGTCTTCCCGGATTTTTCTGAAAATGTAACCCCTCATCTATGCTATGACTGTTTGAATTGGTGCAACGTTTTTCTAAACAAAAAATACTTCAAACGATACTATATATCTTTGAGGTTCGTATATGTGATATTTTGCTATATTTATTAAGCTAAATATATATTTTATACAGGGTGTCCCTGGACTTCCTCTTTTCCTCTCGGGAATGTATAGATGGGGTCAAAATATCACCAGTACTTCATATAACTTTTGTTCCTAAAAGCCTTCGTTACCAAGTTATGGGCCCTCAAAGTTACAAAATGAAAAATGTTTTTCTTTGATAACTTTCAAAGTGAATATTCAAAATCATCTAAATTTTGGTGATTGACTGAACAAATGAATTCCTTCGATGAGCTTTCATGCGGGAGTCAGGTGTTTCGCTACAAAGTCAGGAACGGACTACCCCCGATGGTCCACACCCCAAAACTTTGAAATTACTGGGATTTGTCAATATGTTTTAACAAAACAAGGTTACCTGAACAATTTCCTGAATAAAAATACTCGTGTGAGAAATCGATCAATGCAACGATTTTTGATAAAAATGCATTTTTGTTCGACGACATCTAACCTGAGATGTCTACCATTATTCGAAAAGATTAATTTGTAATGAAAATAGAAATGATAGGTACAATGTTCATAACGAATTTTTATTATGCAAACACGTTTACCTTACAAACATGGTGTAAATAATCAATCGCAAGCCTCAAGAGCACACAGAAATGCAAAATCCACCACAAAAACTGCTCGATATGACCCTCGTCTCTCTCAATACATTTTCTTAGTCGGCGCAAACACCCTCTCTGCACTTGAAATAGGATGCCAGGGTCGTTTCGTATGGCTTCACAATGTAATGTGATTCTATTCAACAAGGCATCTCTGGTGTGAATAGGTGTAGCGTAAACGAGGCTTTCCAGATGCCCCCACAGAAAGAAATCCGATGGATTTAGATCCGGAGACCACGGTGGTCATTAATATGGCCCACCTCTACCAATCCATCTATCAAAGTGATAATTATCCTAATAATAGTCATAAGCCTTATCGATCTTGGGAGTGGGTCTTGTTCTTCCGAACAACTGCTTGGTTCAGATCGCCCTCCTTCGATTATCCCAAGCTGACTTAGATTATTATTTTCTCCCCTCACCTTCGTTAGTAGGGCTCACCTCTTCCGGAGAAGTCATTCTAAGATAGCTGGAAGCAGCCTAGAGTGTCGCAGACCAGAATTCATCGATTTCTCAACTTCATCAATAGATTTTATGATAACTTCAATGAACTCTCTGATTTTGTCAGGTCAGAAGGTTGTTAGAGAGGTAATAGCCGGCAGAGATGGGCAGTGAATGGCTCGGTAATAGTTTGTATCGGAAAGTTTAATGGATGAATGTCATCGGGGACATTTTCCAATCCTCTCAATTTTCAAGTTAATTCATAATCTAGAGACATCAGTCTCTCCTACCTATTCTCCTTCCTTCGTGGAAGTTTCCATGATCCCAAAAAGGCTATTCGAGAAAAAACCACTTTGGAAAAATTGCCAGGTCGACTCCAAGAAAAATCTGATTTTTGACAGACAGATGTAAATTTCAAGGATTTCATCTCATTTTCGCGCCAACTGTTCTGAGCACGATCTTGTTCGTAGAACTATAATCTTTGTAAATGATCAATTCACAATTTTTTGCATAAAAAAATGGAATGCAGAAATGTTGACAGAAAAATAAAATTTCATAGGTTTGAAGTTCGACATTTAGCGTGACACAAACATTCCTTAACCGCGCCATCTACTAATGAAGTTCTAAGCAGAATTTAACGCCATTCATTTGTTGTCCCCCAAAAATTCTAAACAAAGTCGAATCAGTGAAGGGTTTTAAGGCATCTTACGCTAGACTATGACGTCATCGGGATTTTTCCAATGAAGTTATGAAACCATCGAAATCATTCCAAGGATTACTTGAATATTTTGGAAGGAGGATATATAATCGGGTCATACACGACAGACGAACAGTTTTATTCATTGTTGTAATGTGTGTAACCCATTCTAAAATTATATAGCGCGGTGTTTTGAACTGTGATTCATTTAATAGTCAGCGTGCATTATTGTATTTTGTGAAGTGAAATAAAAAAACAATAATTAGTTGTCCAAGTGTTTCAATAAACGAACCTTCAGTTTCGTAACAGTATGATTGGATAGCCTAGGCTAACCTCAACACTGTATCTCTCAATGCCATGAATATGTCCTAAATCGATGAATAATACTCATTATTACCGTTATCATGATATATTTTTAACGAAATATCGATTGATATCACCGGCCGACATGATTTTCCTTGTTTAAAATATTATTAATTTTTTCGACCAATTTTGTGGTGCTGACGACGAGCCCGGACCCCATTTTATCGTATCACGTCAGGTTTTTAATAAAATTAATATATTGGCAATTTTATTTGTTTTAATAAAAATAAATGAAATTATTAAGTTATGGCGCACTTTTTTCAAATTGTGCGACCTCCCGTGAGAAAATCTATTAATTGCAACAGCGACACACCAAGTTATTAAGGCGTTTCATGAGAAAAAGTCGTTACAGTAACTTTGTTTACAAAATTTATACAGAAATTAGAGTGTTTATTTAAAAAAAATGTTAGTGTTTTACTTTTGATATTTATTGAATCCTATCAATGAGTTGTGGCTGAACAACATTACCAAAACAAAATGTCGTCATGAAAGTGTCAAAATGTACGTACAAAAACAATGGAAACCTCGTAAAAAGCTTGAACCTGGAACCAAAAATGTTATACGACAAAACTCAATTGATAAAAAAAAAATTGTCACCTCCGCTTCATATTAAACTGGGTATGATGAAACAATTTGTCAAAGCATTAAACAAAGACAATGATAGTTTTAAATACCTGAGTCAAAAATTCCCGAACTTATCTGATGCATGCAAAAATAAAAGAACGGGTATTCGATGGACCACAAATCAGATCTTATCTTTGATGAAAGACGGAGAATTTGATGCAACAATTAATACTACTGAATTAGAAGCTTGGCTGGCATTTGAAAACGTTGTTAACGATTTCTTGGGGATCACAAACATCCTGACTATAAAAATATCGTGGCTACTTTATTGGATAAATATAAAAAATTGGGATGCAATATGAGTATGAAACTCCACTTTCTAGATTCACATCTGGATTTTTTTCCTGAAAATCTTGGTGATTTTAGTGAAGAACAGGGAGAATGTTTCATCAAGACATCAAAACTATGGAATCAAGGTACCAAGGTCGATGGAATGTGAATATGATGGCTGATTACTTCTGGTCACTGAAAAGTGATATTCCTGATGATATTCACAAAAAAATCACACCCAGACGTCATTTTACAGAAAACCGCAAAAGAAATCACTCTAAATAGTCCTATAGTACTGATTGCTCTTGATATTTACTTCATAAATGTTTATTATAACATAATAATTGATTTTTTTCTTAAAATTTCAAAATAAACGTTTTTTTCCGTTTATAGAAAAACCTGATGTGACAGAGCAAATATGGAGGTATTTCTGTGTTCAGAACACTCAAAATTAGCGATATTCAACACTCAAATGAAAACAACGTTCCAAAAATTTTAATTTGACGGCCGGTGTATTCTACAATAGTGGTTTGTTTGAAAAACAACGTGTATTGTACAACTTATGATTATTCTGAATATTTTAACATTCATATCATCATATGGAAAATTGAGCTCACATGGCTATGAATATATGAAAATGAATGGAACAAATAATGTTAATCCCAAAATCAGCAGATAATTATTTCATAATGAATATACCAGTTTGTTTTCAATTAACATACTATTACCCCATATTGTTCCAAAATGCATTTAAATTTGTAATATAATACTCTCACGCATGATGCAAATCTTTTGGTTGGAACAAACAATTCTGGAAATTATTTTTTTGCCAGTTCATTAATGGATTTCCAAGAAATGTTTTTTTTTATAATTGTTTCATCCACTACTATAGGAACTTATCATGATGGCTCCATAATTGACCAAGGTGAACATGAAAAAAAAACAAAAGTTATACAACTGAATACAATCAATCGCTAAGAATCCTTAATCCACTTCAAGATGAAAACAATTAGAATCTTCAGGTAATAAATTTGAACTTTTTGTCGCTTTGCCGAGTCCTTGAGGGGTAGAATCACCTTCAATATCCCCAATTCGAATGCATATTTGTGGAAATGGAAAGTTACAAATTGAGTGAATTGATATCATTGATTTGTTCCGGCTAGATTGACATACCTAGTAAGTCTTCATGATTTTGGAAACTATCCGGATAAACATTTTTCATATTATCGTTTCCACAATAAATACAGGGTGTTTCTCAATAACATGCTAATATGCAAGGAGGTCATTCTTGGGTCCATTTTGAGAAAAAAACTGCATATGAACATATGCCCTAAATGTCTTAACTTTTGAACTACAGGGTGCTGAAGTTTTAAGAAAAAAAATCTTTTTTTTATGATAATTTTGTATGACCCTAGATATTATGTGAACGTAGTAGCATCTTTCATGCATCAAAGGCATTTTCTGCTGTAAAACCTGGCGTCCTGCAGGATTTGCACGAATCATTTCAAAGAGGAGAGTGCTACGCTACTACTTTTTCTTATCCTCATTCCTCTCTGAGCAAATCTGGCCCCTTTTTTTCGTTTGACGTACAGTTTTCGCAAAAAAAATTTAATTCATTCATTTGCATCTCGCTAGACCACTTACGAGAAAAAACAATTAATGTAACTTTAAACAAAAATGTATTAAGAGAATAATTTTTATACGGTAAAATTATAAAATTAAAGTAATCTAAATACATTTTGGAATGCTCACACAAAATTACCCTGAACGCACAAAGAAATAAATTAAACAAATTGTTTTGTTTGAAAATATGAACAGGATGTTCATAAAATCAGATGTGGAATCATCTGCGACTGAAAGATAAACTTTCGTCACTATCTTCCATCGTTCAAGATATCCTCTTGTGGGGTATTCAAGTTGAAAAGAGAAACATTCTCAATTGAATATTAAATAGAACGATTTTTTTGTGAATTGAAAAATCCACGATAAAAATGAAGTTATTTTTGTGAATGTCTAACAGAAAACAACTACTTCCCCGGCTAAAGCCACGCTGGCATCTGATAGATATTCTGAAAGGACCCTAACACAAAAGAAAAAATCTTAAATTCAAAATTTGCAGATAGTTATTTCATTTTCTATTCCAGTCTCTATTAAGAACTCATATAGATGAATGAGGCAAAGAAGAATGTTTTCCAAAGAAGAGTACTCACCAGCAATCATTTGTAACATTGAAGAATGTGGTTGGTTGATGATAAATACAACTTCCAATTTTACGAAATTACATATTCATTTATTCGTGTCAGAAGCATCGTAAGTCTAATATATACAATTCTCGTGAAACGGTGTTTGTAATTAAACTCCTCCGAAATGGCTAGACCGATTCTCATGAAATTTTGTGTGCATATCGATTAGGTCTGCGAATCGAAAAACATCTATTTTTCATCCCCCTTAATGTTAAGGGTGGTCCACCCCTTAATTTTTTATTTTATTTTTTAGATAAAAATCTTTTTTTTTAATTTTTTTATGATACAGCACACCAGCAAAAACACATACAACCCTAAATGTTCACCCTTCTACGATCAACCCCTATTTTTCCATCGCGATTTTTTTTTTTTTTATCCGCAGATCCGCAATAGGGTTGCGAAATGGCAATCGAATATAATAATTGTAGTACGATAAATTGAGATAAACGGGATAAAAAAAAACGGGATAACAGGACAACGGGATAACGGGAATTACAGGATAACGAAAAAACGGGAAAACGGGATAAAGGATAAGGATAAGGGAATAACGGGAAAACGGAATAACGGGATAAAAAAAAACGGGAAAACGGGATAACGGGAATAACGGGAAAAAAAAAACGGGAAACGGGATGACAGGATAAGGGGATAGGGGGAAAACGGGATAACGGGATAATGAAAAAATGGGATAACAGGAAAACGGTAATAACGGGAATAACGGGATAACGAAAAAACGGGATAACGGGATGACAGGATAAGGGGATAACGGGATAACGGGATAAAGAAAAACGGGATAACAGGAAAATGGGATAACGGGATAACGGGAATAACGGGATAACAAAAAAAAGGGATAGGGGGATGACAGGATAAGGGGATAACGGCAAAACGGGATAACGGGATGAAGAAAAAACTGGAGAACAGGAAAACGGGATAACGGGACAACAGGAAGCAAAAGGAGTCAGACAGTTTTGCGCTGCGATCTGCCAAGTAACATGTTTCACAGAACAATAAGCATCATTTATTTTTATAAAGTGGAAAATAAGTGTAAATCAACATGTTTGATACTAGAACAAATAATGTCAAATTAAAGAGGAAGCAATGAGTGCTCAATCAACTATAACCGCCCAATTGGCCACAAATTTTAAAACAAATAACTTTTAAAAAAAACACCAAAAAAATTAAAAAAAGGAAATACCTCTAAAAAAAGCAGCTATTACATATCAACATGGAGAACGTTCATGATTTGTGTTTTAGAAAAAACAAATGTAACTGAAGAAGTTTTGGAGCCCCGAAACGAAACGTATTAAAAATTCAATTATGAATCACTGAATTTTTCTTATTCCCACGAACCAAAAACCCAAGAAAATCCACAGAAGTATATATATATATATATATATATATATATATATATATATAGTGACCGGCAGAAAGTACGCATCATATGGGAAATTCTTTTATTAATAAATTTTGACGAATTTCGATATGTGCAATCGCTTCTGCATCAAAAGCAACCCCAAAAGACGTTGTACAGTGCCATTCGTCTTCTCATGTTTGGCGGGAAATTTAAAAATTTTAAAAATTATGTCTCAAAACACACTTATTTGGGAAAATATTGAAAAATGTTATTTGGAAAAGTTGTTTAGAACGACATTTTATAGCTATGTACGAGTTTTGAAAAAAATCTGAGATAAAAATAAAAATCAATTTTTTGCCATAATAAAAATTTTAATTTAGAAAAATACATTTTAAACAAAGGAACTCATTAGTAAGGCCAACAGTAATATTTCAAATGATATTTTGTAAATATTCGCAAGCTACTTCTATTTTATTCGGAAAAAAATTGAAATCTATGGATTTGCCATGTATTCAGCTGCTTCATAAGAGGTCACTGAAATATCTCCAGGACATTATAATCCCGATACTGTTCATTATTAATGAAGGTCCTTGTATCTATATAATTTCAAATTGAATTTTTATTCAAACAAAAAATAAATTGATTACAAACTTTCGAGTATGCATTAAATTGTTTGGTTTATAATTATTCCAGCTTCTAATTTTATTATAAAATGTAATGATGTAAAAAATTGAATCAATTTTTTGTTCTAATAAAAAATTTATATTAAAATTCTGTAGATATATGGTTCTTTGTCAATAATAAACAGTATCGGGATTATAATGTCCTGAAGATATTTCTGTGACCTCTTATGAAGCAGCTGAACACATGGCAAATCCACAGATTTAAAATTTTCTTCGAATAAAATAGAAGTAGCTGGTGAATCTTTACAAAATATTATTAAAATATTACTCTTGGGCTTTACTAATGAGTTTCTTTGTCAGAAATGTATTTTTCCAAATTGAAAAAAATTATGGCAAAATTGATTTTATTTTTTCATATCAGATTTTTTTCCAAACTTGTACATAGCTATGAAATGTCGTTCTAAACAACTTTTCCGAATAACATTTTTCAATATTTTCCCAAATAAGTGTGTTTTGAGACATAATTTTTAAATTTCCCGCCAAACACGAAAAGACGAACGGCACTGTACAACGTCTTTTGGGGTTGCTTTTGATGCAGAAGCGATTGCAACTATCGATATTCGTCAAAATTTATTAATAAAAGAATTCACCATATGATGCGTACTTTCTCCGGTCACTGTATATATACCGGGTGAGTCTGAGAGATGGGGCACCCCTATTTTCGACAGAAATAATCCGATTCAAATCACGAAAATTCAGGGGGCTATTGAACAACTAAAATGTGATTTTTTGAGAAGAAAATTAATTTTGTAGCACTTGCGGTTTCGCCAGAAATGATCTGAGTATTAGTTTTTCAAATGGAACACCTTGTACATTTCCACATTTTTAAATCTAGAGCAAATTCTGAACATGATAAGCTAAATTTTTTATTAGTTTTTTTTTTTTTTCAAAAATATTTTTTTCAAGGATGATGATTTTTTACATGTTGAACGTTCTTCTCCGATGCCATGTTGTCCGAGAAAATGAAATTAGCATTTTAATTACAATACTTTGCCACCAGCCGTTGTTTGAATGTGGCAAAATCACTTTTTTTCGATTATCTCATGTTTTTTAAATGGCATCTCTATAGGACACTCTCTGCAATAGATTGTTTCGAAGGAAAGAAATCGAATGATACCAAAATTTTGAATATCTGTCAATTATTTTCAGATTTATCACTATTACAAAAAATGTACCAAAAAGTATTGTGGCCGCTAGACTTATAAAAATCCCAAATAATAACATTATTTGAAATTTCACTTACTATACCAATAAGAATAGTTGGCAAATTTGATGTATGTATTTCTAATAGATGCATACTCCAGAAAAATGTAATGAAAATCCTGGTTTGCTACCAGCAGATAATTCATTACGTCTATAATTCACATTTTGAAAGTAATTCGTCTTCAAAAAGACTAATTACTAGTATTCCCATGATGGACCCATTATGGTTGATAGGAACACAGAAATAACACTATCCATTTTCACAGATTCTGAAAGTGTTTAATAGTTTAATCTGTTTCAATAAAGGAAAGTGTTTCCATCGTCAACTCCACATTTTGTCAAAGTCGCCTTTAAATAAAAAAATAAAGGAATATCTGCTGTCAAATAAGTATCGATACGAAATAACTGTTATCTCAGTCCAATCATGATAACTGTATCATGGACAAATTTAGCCAAAATGAAAAAATTGACATGCTTTTAATTTACGGTGAGTGTCTGAAGAATTCTACGGCTGCATCAAATTTATACAGACGGAGGTTTCCTGGTAGAAGACATCCGTGTAGGACATACTTCGTGAAACTTGAACGTCAGTTGAGACAAGAGCCAAACAACCGACGTATTCGAAATCGAAATGTAAATGTAATGGTCAGCGAAAATAAAGAGATAGACGTTCTAGGATATGTAGAGGTAAATCCGACTTCTTCAACACGAGAATTAGCTAATGAATGTGACGCAAGTCAATCGACTTTACAGAGAATTTTGAAAAAGCATAAGTTTCGCTCGTATAAATATCCGATACATCAAAGGCTTTATGGTGGAAACGATGAAAGAAGACTTGAATACTGTCGATGGTTTCTTCATAATGTTCGCGAATATCCTCAATTTCCTTTGAGAATTTTATACTCAGATGAAACAAGATTTACCAATAGAGGGCTCTTCAATAGGAATAATACTCGATATTGGGCACAGCAGAATCCAAGGCTTTTACATCAAGGTAATCCTCAGGAAAGGTTCGGATTTAACTGTTGGATGGGTATACTTGGAGATCGATTAATTGGGCCAATTTTTTTTGATGGATCACTTACTGGAGCGAGGTACCTAACGGTTCTTCGGGATGCTATCGAACCAATCATTGACGACCTTCCATTGGTTCTGAAAAATTTCTATTTTCAACAGGACGGTGCACCCCCTCATAATCATGGAATGGTAATAAATTACCTGAATAATGCTTACAGAAATAAACTAATTTCTACACATGGTCCCATCAGATGGCCACCTAGGTCACCAAACTCAACCCCCTTAGACTATTATTTATGGGGAACAATAAAAAATGATGTATATGCAACTTCTAGTGAGACACGCGAGGAACTGCAACAAAAAGTCATCACAGCTTTCAATAATATCAGCCCAGCAGAGTTAACTAGAGCAGTTCGAGCAGCAGTCAGAAGGGTGCAATTATTCATGGAACATAATGGCCAAGAGTTTTGAGCAATTTTTATAGTTAGAGTATTAGAGCATTGTATTTGTTGTTTTCAAAAATTTGTAATAAATGTTGATAATCCTCAAAATCGCGTATCAAATTCAAAATAATAAATTTAACGTATGATAATTTTCAATGTTGAAAATCGTTATGAGACAATTCAGTCGAAGTGATATTTAAAAATTTCCATCATTTTGGTGTTGTTTAGTCCAGCGGCTGCACTATTTTGTGGTACATTTTTTTATAATAGTGATAACTCTGAAAATAATCGACAGATATTCAAAATTTTGGTATCATTCGATTCCTTTCCTTCGAAACAATATGTTGCAGAGAGTGTCCCATAGAGATGCCATTAAAAAATCATGAGATGATCGAAAAAAAGTGATTTTGTCACATTCAAACAGTGGCTGGTGGCAAAGTATTGTAATTAAAATGCTAATTTCATTTCCTTGGACAACATGGCATCGGAGAGGAACGTTCAAAATGTAAAAAATCACCATCCTTAAAAAAAATTAAAAAAAAAATAATAATAATAAAAAAATCAGCTTATCATGTTCAGAATTTGCTCTAGATTTCAAAAAAGTGAAAATGTACAAGGTGTTCCATTTGAAAAACTAATACTCAGATCATTTCTGGCGAAACCGGAAGTGCTACAGAATTAATTTGTATCTCAAATAATCACATTTCAGTTGTTCAATAGCCCCCTGAATTTTCGTGTTCTGAATCGGATTATTTCTCTCAAAAATAGGGGTGCCCCATCTCTCAGACTCACCCGGTATATATATATATATATAAAGAAAAAAAATATGCTAGACCTAAACATTTTTTGGCCAGAAGCGGGCGACGTCAATTGCGTTCGGCTTCGCTGCTATAAGGTCCTCTATGGTACATCTAGCGGGGCACAGCGGGCAAGTGTACATATGTTGCGTGGTTTGCAGTTCTCCACAGTCGCAGAGATAGGAGTCCACAGGGTAGCCCCACTTATTTAGGGTATCTCTCGATCTCGCCGTGTCCGTCCGCAGTCTGTTTAGCGCCTTCCAAATTTCCCAGTTTTCGCCGCCTCCTGGTGCCAGTTCTTCATTCGGCTCCATCCAATGTTGGTTTGAGTTCTTCCCCTAAAGGTCCACTCTAGTTTTAGGTTCCTCGTAATCTTCTGTCGATCTCAGGAAGCTTCGCCTTGATTTCAGTCGCTGATGGGCTGGTTGGAGACCGTAGAGGCAGATACTGCTGCTTTGGATCGTTCTTTGAGTGCAGCTGCTTCCCTACGGATGGCAGGAGGAGCGATGCCAGCTAGGTGGTGGATCTTATTCAGGGGTGTTGGCTTCAAGCATCCGGTGATGATTCTGCTTGACTCGTTGAGGGCGACATCAACTTGTTTTGCGTGCGCGTACCAAACCGGGCTCGCCGGCGGAATGACAAAGGGCGAGTGCTGAGGTTTTGAGAACCCTGGGTTGGGCTCCCCAATTGAGCTTGTCGCTTGCGGAGTTTGGGTTAAGGCAGTGGCGCTGGAATGTTGAGGCCCTGCCCAGTGTTACGCCCACGTATTTGGGGTTAGGGCAGTGCTCCAGTGGTACTCCCTTCCATTCGATCTGTAGTTTTCTGTCGGCCTGTTGTTCTTAAGGTGGAAGGCCCATACCTGAGTTTTTGTAAATTATATAATAAATATACTTGATACAAATATGCACCAACCTGATGAATTTTGTGGATTTTTACAGGTTACTTGGCTGTGTTTTCGAATTTTGTTTGTATCATTATGGCTCGAGTGTAGCACACTATGTCTCTTTTGGCAAGAGCGACAAGAATACTGGAATATACGATCATGATTTGAATGCCCAGGTCTTAGACAGTAGCACCTAATTTCAGCAAGTGTTTTTTCTATGGGAAGAGGGGACAGGGGAAGGTTTTCGGTGATGCTCCGGAGCTTTGAGCACGACCTAAACAGCACGGGTTGATGCCCCTGTGCAGCTACGTTGCTACATACATGGCCAAAAAGAAAGGTGTTAGTATGATGAAGACTTCCTATCAACCACTGTATATTTCTTAGCAAACGACCAGTGTCAGAAGACCTCTTTCACATCTTCCCTGGAGAAAAGAGGGCAAGTTCACCCACCGAATCATAAGGTCGACATGAGCTTTCCAAATCTGAGAATTCAATGGAAGCAAACGGGTGGTGAGAGTAAGTAGGTTGCAGAAATCGCAGAGAGAAATAATCCTTTGTCCTCTCTGCTAGTAGATGCACTCAACCCCGATTACGTCATGGCGTCGCGGCGGTATTATCACAATTGTATGCCGTCGGCGGTTCGCTCTCAGACAACACTGAAATGCCCATTAGATCGGATTGATTCTTCTGCGAAAGAGGTCAAAAGCCTTCGTTTCACAGGGCTGTTGGAAAAAGAACGGATTATCGCTCGCGTAAAATAAGTGTCTTGATAGGCCGGCCCGATATTTTTCAGTCTATTTCAAGAGCAGCCTTTGTGTGTTGAAAAACACGGCATGGTTCACATGAGGTACTGGAACTCTAGACGTATGATTCAATACTTTGTGACGTGTTTTTCTAGGGTCTGTTTTCATAGCCCTCAAACTCCTAGAAATTCACGTTATTTATGACGCCAGAATATTATACAGGAAATATGTTCCTTTCTCTATTTCAGATCTCGGGCGCCAGATTTTATAGTGGTTTTCTCCAAGCACTGGAGTAGCAACAGATGGAGTTACGGTACGTCCAGGGGTTTGGTATTCCGACAATTTTCAACCGACGAAATCAAAAAGGAGGAGAAGTTGACATTATTTAAATAAATCCATAAACAATTAATGTTAATGACTGAACATACTAGCCTACAAAATCGTCTTGATGTACAAAAGTGCTACCTTTCATAGTTAAAAAGATATAAACACTGTAAGAAGTAGATAACGGAATTTTTTATAAACAAATGCATATAAACAGGAAACCATGACAGATACATACTTGGTGGGAAGTTCATTTGAAAGATCAACTAATGCTCTATAAAATCATCTCGAAAGTTGATAACTGCATCTTTAATGGTTCAAAAGTTACAGCGCAGCGGTTTGTCACTTAAAAAATCAAGTGGTCGCTGCAACTTTTATATACCGTGATTTTAGAAAAATCTATTGAATTTTTTTTTTTAATGTATCGACTTTTTGTTGTATATGGTTGTTTTGGTCATTCTTAGTAGTTTCGGAAAAAAAATATTAGATTTGAAATTTGTTTATAACAAATTGTTAACTTAATAAATAAAATAAAAATAAAAAAAATTGTTATTCCATTGAAAAATGCCAATTATTATTTTTGATGGAAAAAAATGTCTCAATTAATAATTTAAATAATGGAAATACAAAAAACTATTATAAACAATAAAAAAAATGGCAAAAAAAAACAAAACTATTAAACTAATCAATTTGTTTATAAACAATTTATGAAGAAATGTCCTAGAATTTTTTTTTAATTTTATTAAATGCCTTCGTTTGATTCAAAAACATATGGATGAAAAAAAATTTTAACATTTTTTTAATTTTTAATTTTTTATTGAATTTTAGAAATTATTATAATCAAAATAAACAACTTTTGAAAACTTTTATAATGTGATCTTGTTAAAAATATATACAGTGCTTCCGAAAAGTCCCCTCCCCCCATCTTATTTTTGGAACGATTATACATAAACAAGTGAAATTTGGAAACTGAATATTGAAGGTTGTAAACTTCCCTACTAGTGATGATAGATGACGAAATCATCAAAGATGACGTCACAAGGCCATTGTGACCAATAATTGAATGAAACCCTACGGCAAGCGACACCTCTTTTAAAAGGTATCGAAAAAACCTATTCAATGATACCAATTTTGTTTGTGTTTATGGCAGTTTTAAGGCTCATTAGTAAACATTAAAATTTTAATTCCATTCAGTATGATATTCATTACAGATTTAAGAATCAGTATCTACTCAAAGAGACCTCCATTTACTTCCTGACAGTAAAATATCCTATTTTTAAACTCTTCTCGTACTTTTGCAAATGTGTCTGCGGAAACAGCCTCACATTCTGCAACAATACGTTGTTTTGATACGTCAATATTGTCAGGTTCAGTGGCGTGAACCTTCGATTTAAGGTACCCCCATAGAAAAAAATCCAAAGGTTTGGTGAGGTCCGGTGATCGAGCTGGCCATTCCGTTGAACCTCGTCGTCCAATCCATCTACCACGATACTCCTCATCCAAATACCGTCTTACTGCACCGTAATAGTGTGGAGGAGCACCATCTTGTTGGAATCTTATTTCCAAATTGCCGAATTAATCTGGATTATCTCCAAAATTTCAAGGATTAACGGTTCTATTGCGTTTTGCAACAGCTCCAGATAAACCTCACCAGTTAAATTAGTATTTAAAAAAAGAGGCCCAACGATGTGGTTTCCCAGGAAACCTGCCCAAACATTCACCTTCTGGGGAAATTGGGTATGTGTTTCACGAAACAGGTGAGGATTTGCGTCACTCCAATACCTCACATTCTGTGTATTTACATTTCCATTTAGATAGAAAGTACTTTCGTCACTAATACAAATTGTTTTGACATAGTCTGGCTGTTGGTTAATTTTAGTTTCCATATTTTCACAAAATTCTAGTCTTCGGTCTGGGTCATCGTCTGAGAGTTGATGAATCATTTTTAATTTGTATGGATGAAATTTGTTTTTTTTTCAACACCGTGTGTACTGTACTTCGACTGACGTCACAGGTAGATGTAACGTGAGTTGTTGAAGAAGTAGGATTAACTATTACTTCTGCCAGTATATAATTTTTTTTCTCATCAGAAATTTGTGTTCTGTCAGATCGTTTCGCATCATTAATACTACCCGTTGTTTCAAACTTACGAAGAAGCTCCCTTAAATAAGTCCTCGAAAAGGTGCGATCGGGAAACCTCTCATTAAGAAAAAGCGTTCTGCTGCATGAATATTTTGTCCAGTTTCACCAAGAAATAGGATCGCTGCTACTTTATCACCTAAAGCACGTACCATTTCGCTCCTTGAGGCACTCAAACGTTCGGCTCACAACAGTTTAACAAATTATTAAAATGTACAAAAATATTAAAAGTACCAGAAGCTGCTAAAACAGGTAAACGTTCGATCAACAATACACAAATTATTAAATCTACAAAAACTTGGACATTTACAAAAACGTCGAATTAGGGAGACTAACAAAAACGTCAGCTCATTTGACAACTATCCAGAGGCGGAGCTTGAATTTGGAATTTTAGTATTAACTGATTCAATTCATCACAGCTTTGCGTTTTTTAAAAGCGAGTTGCCGAAACTGCCATAAACACAAACAAAATTAGTATCATTGAATTGGTTTTTTCGATAACTTTTAAAAGAGGTGTCACTTGCCGTAGGGTTCCATTTAAAATTATTGGTCACAATGGCCTTGTGACGTCATCTTTGACGATTTCGTCATCTTTCATCACTAGTAGGGAAGTTTACAACCTTTAATATTCAGTTTCCCAATTTCACTTGTTTATGTATAATCGTTCCAAAAATAAGAGGGGGGAAGAGGACTTTTGAGAAGCACTGTATGAGAAGGACTCCAAGGAGCGAAAAATTTTTAGAGCTATTATTAAACATTCATGCCGTTTTTTATGAAAACCGCGGTCCGAAAAATAAGGACTAATTAACAAATGCCTATTTTTGAATTGATATTCAACACTATAAAAAAATATTTTATGTAGTGTATTCTCTTCGGAGACGACGCGCGCATGCCGTAGAGGTCGCGCAAAGCCCTATTTTCAACGTTAAATTAAAATTATAAATAGTGGTGATACAGTTTCGGGAGTTTTATTGGGAATTTACTCCTCTTGGAGAATCTTTTTTCCGATTGTCGCTATCTCTTATAGTTTCTGAGTTATTCCCAAAAAACTGAACCTTTTTTTTTGTTATTGTTTTTTGTTAATAACAATTGCAATTGTCGTCAGCAGAAAAAAATATCTTTTTCAGAATTGCACCCCGAATCGAATGAGCTATTGCTTATATTTCTTCGCAGAACACTCACCTCTCGACTAGACTAATGGCCTCATTCCCGTCGTGACCAAATACATGACACCGACATTCTGTTAATTAAAGTAAACTTTGGCAAGCATGGCGAACATGTAATTAATCCGAGTACTGTTATGGCACTGTTGAAAGGCGTATGTGATTCTGAGTTGGGCGTCGAAAGTACATAACATGCTGTTGGATCATGCAGTGATCTATTTGGGACCTCCGTATCTTTGCTTCTGAACAAGCTTACGTTGGTTTGAGTCGCATAAAATCGCAAAATGGGCTTCAGATTGAGAAACTCGACTGCTCAAAGCTCACAGACAAGACTCCTTGCAATACTGAAGCATTGACGGAAATGGAAAGGGTGCGTGATTAATGATTAAACTTTGATGCGCAAGAGTGTAACAGAAGGGAACAATAAATACCATATGATCCTACTCATGCGAATAATCACGTTGAGACTTGGTGTATCTTACTAGTAATTATATGTAAATATTATGCGTTGAGACTATGTGTGTGTAATATATTTTAAATATGTAAATATTATAACTTCATTAATATACAATTTAAAAAAATGTTAACTAAGCCAATTTTAAATGCATTCCGTACCAGTAATAAATATGTTGAAGTTTTCTTTTTCAATACTTATAAATGTCAAATGTAGACTATTTCTGAACAAATGCAACAAATTTATTTTTGATGTGAAACAACTATTGGCGCCGCAGGTTGGCAGTAAAATCGGCCAGTTTGCCGTCACGGCAAACGGTATGACGCTCTCTTATGCCGTGACGACTCCCTTGTGTGTGTGCGCGCGCATACTCCGTTGATTCTCTGTATGAGCTGCTACTTGACATGTTTACCGCTCGTACGCACGCAACTGACTGAGGTCCTTATTCCGAAAAAATAAAGAATATATATATATAATTGGAAGAGCGTTCGACTAGAAATCGAAAGGTCCCAGGTTCGAATCCCGGCCGATCCACCTTTTTATTTTTCAGTTTTAAGTTTTCATCCTCCTGTCTGAATGCCAAAAAATTGTTTTTATTGATATATATATATATATATATATATATATATATATGTTTTTATGTTATGAAAAACCAGTTATATATATATTAAAAGGAAAAAACCCACAAAAAGAATAATTACTTAATTGCTATTAGTTTCAACAGATTGTTTTTACATATTTTGAAATTCTATTTCCTTTATTAAGCCTCTGTAAAAAAATTAGATTAAATTATTCAAATACTATAATACAATCAATTTCATATACTGTCATAATTAACCCAATTTTAAAAAAAAAAATTTAAAAAAAAAACAGTATATGAAATTGTTTGTAACTAAAAATAGCCAATGGGAGAACAACAAACTTCTTGATGACAATAGCCAATCAGGGAACAGTATGGTCAAATGTAAGATTTGAAATTGTGAGAAAATAAGAACGGAAAAGTGTCAGAGACAATTATGATTGAATATTGTAAATAGTCTGTAAGAAAGGAAAAATAGATTCATTTATAAGTTTTGACAAATAACCCCAAACAGTGAAAATGTGAGAACATAGTGCGCGAATTCAAAAATTCAAATCAAAAGGAATGAGGAAAAAATGGTATCCAAGTGACGGAAAACAAAGCCACAAGGAGATCGAAAATAATTTAAAAAAGAATGCCACGTTTTGTTTGGAGAAGAAAAATTCAATAATTTCAATAATTTAAGCAGCAAACTACATTACCTTGTATGTACTCCATATACAAGTATTCCAAAGCAGATTTCTGGATTTGTATGGTTCCTTCTTTTTGGTATTGGAGTTCCTGAGAGCATTGAATTGGAAGGGAATCCAAATTCTGGTTGTGTATTGAACAGCGACAGTTCCAGCGTCAGGTATAAACTTTCCTAGTGCACATTACGAACTGAACAACTTCACTAATAACTCATATCCCATCAGAAGAACTTTATTTCATTTGATTTTGAACTATTAAAGAAATTTTCACTTTCAAGGTAAAAGTGAGGTTGTGTCTATTTATCCATGACCTGTTTCTCATGATTATCAATGAAAATCTGTAGATTGACAATATAATAAGTTATTTATCGTAGGCCAGGTTAATTTAAGTTTTCCTGAATGAAGGAAATAATTGCTTTCTGATACTTTCTCGTTTTGTTTTCCACAATTATCAGCAATCATATTTATAAACACAGAAATTGACATCAAGACCAGAATAGTGGCTCTATTGCCTGAACCGGCTATCTGAGAGAGAGGCGTACCAACTGAGTTTAGTCGTGGTAAGAAAAATGATAACAATTGGCAGCAACCTGACGAGAGAACAGTGACGTTAGCTAGCAATTATTATAACATTGCAAAACATATTATACAGGGCGAAAATACTTATCTATATCATAACAATTTGGCTCACAACGAACAGCGGAAATTATTAGCAATTTTCATTTCATAACAATAATTTATATTTGCAAATTATCATTATATAACAAATGGCGCCCAACGCGGTGCAAAAATATATTGATGATAATAATAATAACAAAATTCAATTATAAAATTCATTTTATACAATTCATCATTATATTACAATATATATATATATATATATATATATATATACAGTGTGACCCATTCAAAATGGAACCACCCCTGTAGAATACGCAATTTCAGTCATTCTCAAAAAAATTTAGTTTCATTTCCAAGGCACTCTTTGGTTTTTTTTCTTTGTCAAAAACGGCAAAACTTTATTAGGAAATTTTGTTTTTAAATTTGACTACACCACTGGATTTGTAGTCGTTATAAATGAAAACCATTAGAATTTCATAAAAAAATATTGGTTAACAACGAAGTTACAACAACTTTAATTTTGGAAACAAAGTATTTGATTATAATTTTTATTTAGATTATAGACATATTCAAAATCTGGCAACACTGCCGATACAAAGTAGAACACCAGTGAATTTGTACAGCGAAAATCCGAAGGCAATAGCTCATTCCGTTCTACAGTTATAACTCCTGAAAGTATGGTTATGTGAGCGATTTGTGGTGGAAGCGATTTTGTAATAAAAATCTGACTACGCCACTGGATTTGTGAATTATATTCCCTTAAAATCATTTATTCAAGTTAGGTTATAAGGGTATTCGAAATTAACAGAAAATTAAAAATTCATTTTCAAGTTATGCAGTCTTCCATAGCCGATAAAAACGAAATGAACCGAATCAAGTTTTAAAGTATCAAAATTATTTATTCAATAATAAAACAGAAAGCAGGACAAAAAATGTTACTTTTAAATTCTGCAAAACTCAACTAAAACAAGCTTTTAGAGAAGGTATCAATAATTTGAGGAAAGCCGAACTAATGCATTAGGCATAGGTATTGTACTAAATCAATAGTAGGCTGTGATTTAGTACACCACAAATCGCTCACATTACCATACTTTCAGGAGTTATAACTGTAGAACGGAATGAGCTATTGACTTCGGATTTCCCCTGTACAAATTCACTAGTGTTCTACTTTGTATCGGCAGTGTTGCCAGATTTTAAATATGTCAATAATCTAAATAAAAATTATAATCAAATACTTTGTTTCCAAAATTAAAGTTGTTGTAACTTCGTTGTTGACCAATATTTTTTTATGAAATTTTGATGGTTTCCATTTATAACAACTACGAATCTAGTGGTGTAGTCAAATTTGAAAACTAAACTTTTGCCGTTTTTGACAAAGAAAAAAACCATAGAGTGCCTTGGAAATGAAACTAAAATATTTTTGAGATTGACTGAAAAATCGTATTCTACAGGGTGGTTCCATTTTAAATGGGTTACACTGTATATATATATATCTTGCATTTTGTGACGCATGCGCAGAAATTAAACCAATTGTTGACATCAGTAAGCACATTTCTAGTCTCAAATGAACAAATAAAATAGAATAGTAGTAAAATAAAATAGAATATTAATAAATGATTTACTAACCTTTGGTTTGAGTCGGTAGATTGTGTTTCGTAAAGCGAACGTTGTGCACACATATTAAACATTTTACTGGAGCCTGCACTTTGATCATTATTGACTTTTTGTTCATTTTTGGTCACTTGATCGTCACTGTTACTCATATTTTGATTCAATAATATTATCACTGATTCGAATTCTTTTAGGCGCTTCAAAAACAATAACAATAAAATAATATTTTGAAGAAATTTCGATGAAATTTCTAACTTTTGGATTCATATAAAAAAGATACATACAGTATTAACAATAGAAACGACATAAAAAACCTCAATAAAATCTACAGTAACTTATTTAAACACTCACTCCACAACAACAAGAAATATATCAAAAAAAAAGTAAACTGATCTTTACATTTCTACACGAAAAAGTCTTGCACGAATTATAGCAATAGAGCCCTCGTACTCTAACTGAATATGTCGAACACTCCAATGTATTTTATTTAATCAAAACAAACGATAACAGATAAAACAAACCAGCAATCTCGGACATTCAACAACGTTCATTCAATCATGAAACATGAAACGAAATTATTAAAGAATAATTATTGAATAAAACAAACCAGCAATCTCAGACATTCAACAACGTTCATTCAATCATGAAACATGAAACGGAATAATTAAAGAATAATTATTGAATCATATTGTAAGTTTTGAATGACTCTCTGGATTTTAATCGTATTTGATGTTATGTAACTTATTATGTTTTTAACTTTACATGTTTTACATTATTTTAAGAGTTTACCTGGAGATGACGAAAACAATGTCGAAACGTCGCATGGAATAAAAAAAACATAGACTGACTAAGGCCATTATTCAGAGAAAATAGAGAATATAAACATATGTGGTCAAGAAATTGGGAAATATATATATATATATATATATAGTAGCGAACCCGACAGACGTTGTCCTGTCCAAATTTCTATGTTCCCTAAAATGTATTTCCCGAAAATTTTCCCGTTATCCCGTTATCCCATTTTCCTGTTACTCCTTTTTATATTTACCCCGTTATCCCGTTTTTTCGTTATCTAGTTATTCCCGTTATCCCGTTTTCCTGATTTTTCTTCATCCCGTTATCCCGTTTTCCCCTTATCCCCTCATCCTGTCATCCCGTTTTCCCGTTTTTTCGTTATCCCGTTATTCCCGTTATCCCGTTTTCCTGTTATCCCGTTTTTTATTCATCCCATTATTCCGTTTTCCCGTTATTCCCTTATCCATCCTGTCATCCCGTTTACCCGTTTCCTTTTTTCGTTATCCCGTTATTCCGTTATCTCATTTCCCTAAAAAAAAAAAAATAGGGGTTGATCGTAGAAGGGTGAATTAAGAGTAATATGAATTTTTTATTCTAAGTCATGACAAAATAAAAATAAAAATCTTGCCAAAAAAATAGGGGTTGATCGTAGAAGGGTGAAAATTTAGGGTTGTATGTATTTTTGAATGCTGTATCATAAAAACAAAAAATTTTGTTTGAAAAATAAAATAAAATAAGGGATGGACCACCCTTAACATTTAGGGGGATGATTTGTTAATCTAAACCATCCAGGGCGCAACCCAAACGCATACAAAAAAATTCATTCAAATCGGTCCAGCCGTTTAAGAGGAGTTCAGTGACAACACACGTACAGTAGAATTATATACACTGTGTCCGTAAAGTATGGAACAAATTCATTTCTAGCTAAACAGGTCATTTTAAGAAATACTCCTGAAACACGTCGATTTTTTATGTTGATTTACATTATTTTAAAATAATAATCTAATAAACAGGGTGAATTACGTTCGAGTAATGACGTCACCGTCATTTTTTTTAAATGGAACACCCCCATTTTGTCTCAATTTTCGGATTACTCTAGCTGAGCTGATTCCAAAAATGTATCACATGTTGATTCCAATTGGTACAGGGTGGACAAATATACAATAGTTTTGTGTGTGCCCATAAAGTAACGCGTAACATTCTTTATTAGGTAAATTAACAATATTATCAAAAATACTTATTGTCTAGCGGACAGAATATGCTGGAATACATGACTTTATAAATGTTCGAACTGCAGCCCTTGCTGTATTTGACAGTAACCCAAACGGTGTACAAATTCTTGTTGAACCTTGTGTATGGTTTCTTGCGTAATATTGTTTATTTCTGTTCGAATTTTCTCTTGTACATCTGCAATATTTGCTGGTTTCGTTTTATAAATAACATTCTTCAGATGGCCCCACAGAAAATAATCCAAAGGATTTAAATCTGGTGACCTCGCTGGCCATTCAGTGGGTCCACGTCTACCAATCCACCTGTTCGGAAAAATTTCATCTAGGTACCTTCTAACATCTACAGCATAATGTGGAGGTGCACCATCCTGTTGGAACCATAAACTTTCATCAAAACCTCCAGGATTACGTCTGCTGGGAAACAAATTACGTAAAGTAGATACGAGATACCCCCTTAAAAACTCAAGGTACGTTGCCCGTTTAAATTACCTTCGAAAAAGTAGGGTCCGATGATTCGATTTCGTACAATTCCAGCCCATACATTTACCTTTTGAGGGGTATTGTGTATGATGCTCACGCATCCAGTGGGGGTTTTCTTTTGCCCAGTATCTACAATTCTGACGGTTAACCTCACCATTTAACATGAAAGTGGACTCATCAGAAAAAATAATCAAGAGAGGGTCTCGGTGACATTTATCCATCATTTCTTCGCAAAAATGGAGTCTTCTATCGGGATCATCTTCGTTTAATTCTTGCACAAGTTTGATTTTATTAGGATGCCATTTTTCAAGCTTCAATAGTTTGTGTACCGTTGTTTTGCTAACACCGATATAGCGACTAACTTTACGAACAGAAGTGTGCGCATCTTCTTCAAAACTCAGTAAAACATCTAATGCTGTATCAGCATTTGCAGGGGGACGACCTGATTTGCGTACATTTTCAACATTACCAATTTCTCGAAATTTCGTTTCAATCTTACTGACTGTTGAACGCGTTATAGGTCTTTCTGGATATTTATCATTAAACAAACTGCACACTTCCATCTGAGTTAGCGATCTGTCTCCATACCCAATCATCATAAGTATTTCAATTCTTTGTTTCACACTTAACTCCATTTCTACTTCCAATTAAATCTAAGCAATCATTCGAATATTCACGAATACCATAAATATTGTAGTACTAAACTGTCACTGAACATCAATAAATTACTAAACAAATAATGACATTTCCCAAAAAAGTAGAGGACTATGTTTTTTATAAATAGATAAGAAATATTTTTTGTCATATTCTGTCTGCTAGACCACAAGTACCAAACATGTTTGGAAACAGCTCATTTTTATTACTCTAAACATGTAGCAAACTACGGGGTGTTACATTTTAACCAATTGCCGCTAGACAATATGTATTTTTGATAATATTGTTAATTTACCTAATAAAGAATGTTACGCGTTACTTTATGAGCACACACAAAACTATTGTATTTTTGTCCACCCTGTACCAATTGGAATCAACATGTGATACATTTTTGGAATCAGCTCAGCTAGAGTTCCATTTAAAAAAAATGAGGGTGACGTCATTACTCGAACGTAATTCACCCTGTATATTAGATTATTATTTTAAATACGGTAAATTAACATAAAAAATCGACGTGTTTCAGGATTATTTCTTGAAATGACCTGTTTAGCTGAAAATGAATTTGTTCCATACTTTACGGACACAGTGTATATATATATATATATATATATATATATATATACACGTGTTTTGAGTCCATTCTGTGTGTGCGTGTGAGCTTCTATTTGTACAAAAATTCAAAGTATTAAAATAATCCCTATTTCCTATTGGTTTTTGGTTTGTATTAATTAGAAATTTGAGTATTCACTAAGATGTTTCATATCTGCCGGGCGTCCCGTGATAGCCAACTTTTTTTTCTGCACGGCGTGCAGAAAAGTACAGACCTACATTGTTTAAATACAGATAATACACAATACCCATTATTTTCATTTAATCGTTTCTTATTGAACATATTACAATCATATTCCATCCATACTAATTTTGTATAAGTTTTATATTAATAGTACAATTGCTGTTATTCTGTATGTTAATTCCAAACGCTGATTTTGGTAATTCTAAATCAAATGGTTTTTCTCGTATAATGTTACAAGTATTATTGTTCTCGACGATTTTTGGAAATTCTGATCACGTTACTAATTGAACCACGGCCCTTGCCTCCACAATAAGAGTTAGCCACTTGCACTTTTTTAGGAAAAGTTATTCTATAACTTTTGAAAAATTAATAAGAAGAGGTCATAAAAATTGGCGCCCAACGTGGGGCCCGAAAAAATAGAATTCCCAAAAATTCGAGTCAACACTAAAGAAGTCTCCAAATTTCAACTTTATCAAACCAACTCCATTTTCTAGGAAATATAAGTTTTTGAAAATTTCAATCACGTCACTAATTGAACGCGGCCCTTGCCTCCACAATAAGAGTCAGCCACTCGCACCTTTTAAGAAGGATCATTTTATAACTTTGAAAAATTAATAAAAAGAGGTCATAAAAATTGGCGCCCAACGTGGGGCCCGAAAAAATAGAATTCACAAAAATTCTTATCAACACTGAGAAGTCTCCAAATTTCAACTTTATCAAACCAACTCCATTTTCTAGGAAATATGAATTTTTGGAAATTTTAATCACGTTACTAATTGAACCATGGCCTTTGCCTCCGCAATAAGAGTGAGCCACTTGCACCTTTTTAGAAAAGATTATTTTATAACTTTAAAAATTAATAAAAAGAGTCATAAAAATTGGCGCCCAATGTGGGTCCTGAAAAAATGGAATTCAGGAAAATTCGTATCAATACTGAAAAAGTCATCAAATTTCAACTTTATCAGAACAACTCCATTTTCTTGAAAATATTAATTTTTGAAAATTCCGATCACGTTACTAATTGAACCACGGCCCTTGCCTCCACAATAAGAGTTAGCCACTTGCACCTTTTTAGGATGGATTATTCCATAACTTTGAAAAATTTATAGAAAGAGGTCATAAAAATTGGCGCCCAACGTGGGGCCCGAAAAAATAGAATTCACAAAAATTCGTATCAACACTGGAGAAGTCTCTAAATCTCAACTTTATCAAACCAACTCCATTTTTTAGGGGATATGAATTTTTGGAAATTCTATTCACGTTACTAATTGAACCATGGCCCTTGCCTCCGCAATAAGAGTAAGCCACTTGCACCTTTTAGAAATATTATTTTATAACTTTGAAAAATCAATGAAGAGAGGTCATAAAAATTGGCGCCCAACGTGGGGTCCGAAAAAATTGAACTCACAAAAATTCCTATCAACACTGGAGAAGTCTCCAAATTTCAATTTTATCAAACTAACTCCATTTTTTGGGAAATATGAATTTTTGGAAATTCTAATGACGTTACTAATTGGACCACGGCCCTTGCCTCCGCAATAAGAGTTAGCCACTTGCACCTTTTTAGGAAAGATTATTTTATTACTTTGAAAAATATATGAAAAAATTTTTTTTATCAGTTTTGGGTACCTAATTTTTTTGAATCGACAACCCGAAAAATCATACAATAAGAGCGGCAGTCATATTGCTCACAATTGAATAGTTAATGATGTGTACAAATTATGACTATCCATCATTTCCGATTAAATTCAACGAAATTCTTCACGTAGATGATGTTAATAAAAAAGTAGAAATGTTTGATCGATTAATTACAAATACATTTGACAAACACGCATCAATTATTACCTGACGCATTCAAATAAAATACGCGCCGCTAACTGACAATCTTAAACTTATTCTTAAAATGAAGTAAAATGCTCTCTCAAGATAAAGACCCAGCAGGAGTCCTCAGGATTGGGAATCTTACAAAAGGCTTAGAAACTACAGTAATGGGTGATAATAACTGAGAAAAAGAATTTTATAAGAAATGCTTCATCGAATAGGTACAAAACCTGTCTGGGAAGCTCTCAACGACCTGAAAACTAAACATACCAAAAATGCAAATATATTTGGTTCATTTAACCCCAATGAAATTAATGAATATTTCGTCAACTCAGTTTCTGCTATTTCTCCTAATCCTATTGCTCTGAATTACTATGATAATAATGTCCATCCTAACTCAGCAATTTTTCATTTTAAACTAATTGATTCTGATAACGTCAAAGAGATAGTTCCCAACCTGAAATCGAACGCTATAGGCTACGATGGAATTAACTTGGAAATGCTTTTAAGATCTCTATCTGTCACACTTCCGTATATCACTCATATTATTAACTGCTGCATTGAAACTTCTACATTTCCAGAAATTTGGAAAATAGATCTGGTCTCGCATATCTCTAAAATTGAGAACCCCATTGAGTTGAGTGACCTCAGACCTATCAGTATTTTACCTACATTGTCTAAGATAATCGAAAAAATAATGGAAAACCAGATTAGATCATACCTACATGAAAACAATCTATTACCTCAATATCAGTCCGGTTTTAGACAGAAACATTGTTGTACTTCGGCCCTACTTAACGTGTGTGATGATGTTATGAAAGCATGGGACAAAAATGAACTGACAACACTTATTTACTGACTACAATAAAGCATTCGATAAAAACACCATAAACTTCTCTCAGCAATACTTCACTATTTTGGTTTCAGTAACAGAGCCGTTTGGCCGCAAACAATTTGTAAGAGTGGAAGAAAATCAGTCTAATGCACTTAATATCAGTAGAAGTGTTCCGCAAGGGTCCATCTTAGGGCCTCTCTTATTTACTTCATATACTAGTAAAATGTTCGATTCTCTCAATAACTGTTCATGACACTTTTATGCCGATGATACAAAAATCTTTCAAGGAAACCACCAAGGGTCCCCTATTCGGCAACAAAGCCAGAAGGGCAAGTATTGGGGATAGTCTGAATATTAATATGGGAAACAGCCCTGTAGAGTTTGTTGCATCAGCGCGTAATCTGGGTCTGCTGCTGGATAATAATCTAAGATTTAATGGTCATGTAACTAATTTTTTGAAAAAAGCATTTATAAATTTCAAACTAATATACAGCTTTAGACATATTTTGAACAAAAATATTAAACAACTCTTATGTGATACACTTGTATTGAGCCATTTCAATTGTGCCTATGTTGTCTTTCATCAATGTCTAACCCAATATAACACTTACAGAATACAGCGTATGCAGAATACCTGTGCGAGGTTAATTCATAGTATTAGAACAAACTGTCCAAAATCACATAAAATTAAAGAAATGGGGTGGCTCAATATGAAGGAAAGGTGGCTTTTAAACTATAGTCACTCCACACATAATGTTATAATGACCAATCAGCCGGAATATCTTATTGATAAGTAGGAATTTCGTAGAAATCTACATGATCTTAATGTTCTATCCAAAAATGATATTTTAATTCCATCTCGTAAAACTGCACTCTTTGAAAGAATCTTCTCTTATACAGCTGCCAAAATCTTCAATAGTTTGCCAAGCTTTGTCAATACCAACAGACTTATAGTTCGCATGTCAATAAAAAAATCTATACTTAATGGATTCTTCGCGCAACCATTTTGATTCAACTAATTACTCCTGATAATACCTCCTGATGTATACCATCTACTCTTTCCTGTCTCTGTAACTCTCACCATTTTCCCCCCTTTACTACTGCCATCAATTGTATGATGAATTTCATTTTGCATTTTCATTGTGCCTACGAAAAAAATACTATTATCATTTTTCATATTCTTTATATATTTATATATATGTACTGGTTTTGTAAGGGTTTTTGATTAAATTGTAATACTACCATGATTTTTCATATTCTTTATATATTTACATATAAGTACTGGTTTTGTAAGGATTTTTGATTAAATTATAATTAATTTTCCACAGGTCAGGTGGTAGAGCAAAGCTCCCCCTAGGGGTAGTATCTGAACCTCGCCTGGAACATTTGAAGTAATTGGTTATCAAATTGTATTTTTAATTTTGTTGTCCAATAAAGACATTTTTATTATTATTATTATGTATTGGAAAGGAAAAACGCAATTCTCCATCTTCTGCTGTCAACAAGATACGAAGGATAAGCGGGCGATATCGATAGAAAAATAATGGACAGACTAGCATGTGTTTGCTACATCACGTGGCAATCAAACGATGAAAATATGAATTCACGTTGTAGCTACGTAATTCACATGTATAGCTGGAATCCTAATAAACAGAGTATACATACACGTGTGCTCTTTGTAACGATCCCTGCCCAGCTGGAATATTCCATGTCAATGAATATAAACATGTATATGAAGACATCTGACAGCCGTGACTTTTATTGTTCAGTTTGTATTGTTTGCATCGATTTTTTGCGTTTTCTCTTTCTGTTTTTTTTTTCAATATAATTAATATGAACATGCCCAAAGCGTTATCAACAAATGGGAGTGTATTTAATAGACTACTCTGATTGGATGCAACGATTTTTTTTTCTCTGGTGGTGATTCCCTCAATTGGACAAACTGCCACAACAGGACCGCAACGTCAACTTCCCCTCTTTTCAAATCCCAAAATTGTATTCAAGCCAACAACATCTGACGGGTGTCACTTGGAAATTATTACAGTGATGCCAACTGTTAGATTAGTACCAACTGATGTTACCAGGTGGCAGTAATGTTAAAAAGAACTATTATTTGATATTACATTGTTGTCGATTTTGATTGATATCTAAAGACAATGAATAAAAGTAGATATCAGAAAGGAAATACAAAGAATACAGAAACAAACCCAATACATTAATCAAAAAAACCAAAAATGAATATTATCAGCACAAAATTACAGAAGCGGGAAATCAATGTAAAAAAATATGGAATGTCATAAATGATTTAACAGGCCATAACACAAAATCAAATACACAACTAGAAAACATACCGATAGAGGATGAAAATGGGAGTATAATAAAAAATAATAAAGAGAAAGCAGATATTTTCAATAACTTTTTCACTAACTTAGGTATAAACATGTCAAATAAACTACCAAAGATGAACCGACAACAAAAAAATCCAGATATTGATAAAATCGACTCCACCATCTTTCTCACACCAGTATCACAGAACGAAATCACCATCCACATTTCGAATCTCAAAAACAAGTGCGCGGCTGGTCCAGATAACCTAAATGTAAAAACTATAAAAAACATTCATGAATACATCACACCCCCTTTGGTTCATATCATCAATTTATGTTTATCAAGCGGAAAAATTCCACAGCAATGGAAAGAATCAATCATCACTCCTATTTTCAAGTCAGGTAAACGTGACCAACTGAATAACTATAGGCCTATATCCGTTATTAATAATCTAGCAAAAATATTTGAACAAGTGCTTAAAAAAAGATTAATGGATTTTTTCCGCAAATACGATATTATTACAGACAGACAATATGGTTTCATTCAGAATTCAAACACCGAAAATGCAGTGACGGACTTTCTGGAACAAGCAGTCAGGGCTTTGGACGAATCATCAAAATGTGTAGCAGTATTTTTAGACCTCGCCAAAGCCTTTGACACAGTTTCACATGAAATATTACTCAATAAACTAAGCCATTACGGCATTCGTGGTTCACCACTCGAAGTTATGTCAAACTACCTAACTGATAGGGTTCAGAGAGTGAAAATTGCAAACGAAATAAGTTCAGACTCAAAAGTAAAAATAGGGGTTCCACAAGGAACAGTATTGGGTCCAATACTGTTTCTGGTATACATAAACAGTATTGCAAGAATAGCGGGCTTAGAGGGACACCTTATAAGTTATGCTGATGACACAGCCCTCATTTTCACAGGAAAAAAATGGGAAGACGTCAAACGTAGTGCTGAAACAGATCTACAAAAGATTCACATATGGTTGAACTTGAATAAGCTTACATTGAATATTGAGAAGACAAAATTCGTGGCGTTTACGCCAAATATTGTAAAACAACCAGAAAACTTTTCTTTGAAATTACACTCTATGCACTGCAAAAACAATAACCCATGCATATGCCCTATGATAGAGAAAGTAACATCAATAAAATACCTCGGAGTTATCATAGACCAACATATAAGATGGACAGACCACATAATGCACGTCAACAAACGCCTAAGAGCCCTGATTCATAATTTCTATACCCTGAGAGACATTTTGACAACTAAAAACCTCCTGATGTTATACACCTCTTTAGCCGAATCAATCTTATCCTACTGCATCACAATATGGGGCGGGGCTTTCAATACCACTCTTAATATCTTACAAACAACACAAAACACAATCCTAAAAATTATCTTGAAAAAAAACAAACGTTACTCTACTGATATCATCTACCAGGAAACAAAAATATTGAATATCAAACTACTTTTCGCCCACCAATGTTCAAAAAAAATGTACACAAATCATAAAAATTTCCACCAAATAAAAAATAGAATAACCAGATCAAATGCAACACACAATTGTTCAAAAAAACCTTAACACAAAGATCTTATTTCTTCTTCGGACCTAAATTTTTCAATGCCATCCCAACCGCTCTAAGAAAAATTTCAAACCAGAAAAAATATAATATTGAAACAAAACAGTATATTTTAAAAAACCCAAAGATATTTTACGATATATTGAAATCAACATCCACTTGACAAAAAAAAAAATAATAATACCTGCCTACCTTCCTGCACCATCTGCTTGACACTATAAAACCTCTACAAAAAGTATTTTTCGAATTATGAAAACTTCAACAAATATATTTTAAATCTATAATCTACTCACAGACTTAACATGATAAATACAAAATGTACATTGAACTTATAAAGTCCTCAGATCGAGCATAGAGCAAGACAGGCAAAATTTGCCTAGGCTCATTATGCTCTAACTGGGATCTTATTTTAGATACAATTTATAACACCTGTAATGTACTTTATCGAAAGCAGTAAAATTTGATTTGATTTGAATATGATTAATATCTGTTTTTTATTCAAACAATTGTTTTCTTGGGAAATGAAAGCCATTTCTAAGAATGTTCTCTTAGATGTATGTGACTCTGTCGCTAGCACTTCCACTGAATCGTAATTCATCTGGTGGTCAAATTTATTCACATGTTCTGCCAGAGCACATCTTTCAGGATGCAATCTCACTTTTATGAGAAATTATTCTGTTGGATAATGATCTTTGCGATTGACCAATATATTTTTTATTACAACCATGACAGGAAATACTATAAATTACATTTGACATTGAAAGTCATGGAGTTTTATCTTTAACTTTGGAATAAAATGATCTGATATATATATATATATATATATTTATATATATATATATCTGGAGAGTTTAGGAGTGATCTCTCTTATATATGGTAATGAAGTGAAAAGAGGTTGAGTAGGGGTAGTGTTAGTTTCATTGTTGTTTGAGACAATGTTCGAGTTATTACTGTTTGAGGCTAGTACTTCTAAGTGAGATGATGTATTATATATAATGTTATTGGGTAACGTTTTTGGATTTGGATTTGTTATCATTCGGAACTGTAATTGTCATTTGCAAGTATTGTTTCTGCATGATTGTAAAATGTAATTTTATATCTTAATAATAATACAGAAATAAACTCAATTCTCTAATAAAAAAACAAAAAAAGAAAAATTATCAAAATAAATCAACGGATGCTGGAATGCAAAAAAATTTGGACTGTCATACATGACTTGACAGGACGTAACAAAAAATCGAATATACAAACGAAAAACACATAATGACAAAAGAAGTATAACAACAAATAATAAAGATAAAGCTGACACTTTTAATAATTTTTTTACCAACCTAGGTATAAACATGTCAGACAAAATATCCAAGATGAATGCGGAGGAAAATTTCTCCAAAAATGATAAAGTTGACCCCACCATATTCCTTGAACCAGTAACAAAAAATGAAGTTCACATATCAAATCCAAAAAAAATGCTCTGCTGGCCCGGATAAATTAGCTGTAGAAACCATAAAAATCATTCATGAATATATTATTTCCCCTCTGATACATATAAAAAATTAAAAGCTGCACTTGTTACTCCAATTTTTAAAAAAGGAGATTCTAATCTGTACGAGAACTACAGAGGAATAAGTTTACTTCCAAGCTTTTCAAAAATTTTCGAATTGAATATCAAGAAGCAGTTGATATCCTTTTTTTCTGCTAATGAACTGCTTTCTCCAAACCAGCATGGCTTCTCGCAGAACAAAAGTACTGAAACTGCACTGTATGACTTCCATGAACACGTCATAAATGCTCTCGATGGCAAACTAAACATCTGTGGATTGTTCATAGACTTTTCAGAGCTTTCGATAATGTAAATCACACCCTTCTGCCCCAAAAAAATGGAACGATATGGCGTGAGAGGTACTGCCTTGAAACTGATGAAGTCATATCTACAGGGCAGGACCCAGAAAGTAGTCATTCAAAACAGTCCAGTCAGTCAGTAACCATTGAGCAGGGCGTTCCTCAAGGCTCAATACTTGGCCTTATTTTTCCTCATATATGCCAATGACCTGATGAAATTCTTGAATAGTCTCACGGGAATACATGTAGTTGCATACGCGGATGACACCAATTTCCTCATAAAGGACAAGAATTCTATAGCTCTGGCAGAAAAAACTCAGGATATATATGAGCGGTAGTAACATGGGCGAATAAAACCATTTGACACTAAATATCTCGAAAACAACATTAATGAAGTTCTCAACTGAATAATGGTTCATGAGAACTTCAGCATATTTGAGAACGAGGAGTTGCACATCGAATCTTGCTCAACAACAAAGATGCTAGGCCTCACGCTAGACTACAAACTCACCTGGACCCCTCATATAGAAACCCTTTGTGATAAACTCCGTAGGAATTGCTACGCAATGAGGTTTATGTCAAACCACTGTAGTAAACAGGTATTGTTGAATCTGTACTATGGAACAGTACACTGCCATCTACGGTATGGAATACTCACCTGGGGCACAGGAGCATCTGCAGCGAGGGTTTTTATGTTACAAAAATATGCTATCAGAATCATGGCCCACATCGGATGGAGGCAATCATGCAGAAGCACTTTTAAAGAGCTACGAATACTATCTGTTGCGGGTATATATATATATGAACTCTGCATGTATATGTACAAGAACGGGCAGAACTTTGCTGCAACTCAGCATCAATACCAGACCCGCTCCAAAAATGTATTGATACCCCACATACACCGAACTACCATATACCAAAAGCCATCTTTTCCTAGGACCAAAACTGTATAATAAGCTGATGAATCGATAAAAAATTCGGCAAATATCAATATTTTCAAATCCAGACTGAAAGCTGCTCTCATAGAAAAGAATTGCTACACCCTCGAGGAATTTTTAGGTTAAGTGCTTTCTCCTCCCTTTTGCGCCACTCTCTGATTACTAGAATTTTAAAATTTTTAAATTTCAACCTGACCATGAATTTGCAATTTTTACTGTGAAATCTAATTTTAACTGTTAAGTGTGTGTGCTATTATTTTATGGATTTGAAGTGTTTTGTTACTTGCTGACTAGCATCCTCACATGTTTTTAACTTTTTAATTCAAATTCTACAAAATATATAGGTAAATGTTCTGAAATAATTAATTTAAATAAGAAACAGTTTGTATGTAGACAACTTCACATGACGTTTTCCTTGTTACTGTACTGATGGAATTATCCGCTATCATGTACTTTTTAACTAGTGAAATAAACAAATTATTATTATTATTATTATAAACAATTTATGCTTGTAAAGTGGGAAAATTCCACAGCAATGGAAAGAATCAGTTATTACTCAAATTTTTAAGTCTGGAAATCGTGGCCAACCAAATAACCACAGGCCAATATCCGTTATCAATAACCTAGCAAAAATATTTGAACATGTAGTTAAGAAGAGGCTTTTGATTTTTGTTTTCGCAAACACAATATTATTACTGATAGATAGTATGGCTTCATCCAAAACTCAAATACTGAAGTTGCTGTAGTGGATTTTCCAGAACAGTCAAAGCCTTTTGATACAGTTTTACACGAACTACTACTCAGCAAACTAAGTTATTGCGGTATTCGTGGTCAAGCGCTAAATCTTATGTCCAATTACTCAACAGGTAGAGTACAGAAAGTAAAAATTGGAAACGAACTGAGCTCTGGCTCAATTATAAAAATCGGGGTCCCACAAAGGACAGTGTTAGGCCCAATACTGTTCCTCGTATATATGAACAACATTTCAAAAATAGTTGGTTTCGAAGGGTACTCCATCTGTTATGCTGATGATACAGCCATTATTCTCACGGGGATAGATTGGAATGAAGTCAAACACTCTGCCGAAAAAGATCTGCGAAAATTAATATATGGTTAACACTGAATAAACTCACACTTAATATTGAAAAGACAAAATTTGTGACTTTTTTGAGAACTGACTGCTTTCCAATTTCAGAAATAAAAGGGGGAAAGTTAAACAACATTTAGTCATTACCTACCTGATATTCCGTTGTATCAGTTATGTCGATTTTAAAGTGTCTATTCGATTTTTGTGTCGTGAAAAATGTGGCGTCCACGGGCTAATCTTGAAGCTAGTACTTCAACTGGTGGCCGTAGTACCACTAGACGACAAATGTTACACCCTCATGAGAAACAAATTATATTAAATGTTTATACTTCCCTTCTGGTACGTGGAATGTCCAATGATCAAGCTGTGCAAGAAAGTACTTCTTTAAAAAAAACACGGTGTTCCACAGGGTTGAAAATAGTAAGTAACCCTATTTTAAGAAGAAAGAAACGAAAAGACACTGGTGGTTCAAGGAAACTAGATGGCTGTGATGTAGATTTAATTCGATGAACAATATATGCCTTGTATAAAGAGCAAATTGTGCCTACATTAGATATTTTAATACAACGGCTTAAAAAGAATGAAACTGGTATCCAATGTTGCAAAGAGACTTTAAGGAAGTCTCTTTTACAAAACGGATTTCAATTTAAAAAACTCACTAGTAGCAGAAAAATCATAATGGAATCTGTGCGCCTTGAGAAATGGAGATTTGAATATTCATTGGCAATAAACGAATTTACAGAATATGGTAGAACAGTAGTGTATTTGGATCAAACTTGATTCGATACACACGATATTCCAAACAGAAGTTTGGTAGACTCATCTGACTTGTGCAGACAGTGGCGGATTTACAGATTTGCCGCCCGTAGGCTATTCAATTTTTGCCGCCCGTAAGCTATTCATTTTTTCCGCCTCTAAATTTTGATATCTCAGTCCACAATCATTCATATCACTTGTGCTATCCATTCAGCCAGACACTCTTACCGAATGGTCATGTTGATTGTTCTGGCGTTACAACACAAATACGACTACGCAATTGCATGCCTTAAGCGCGAAGCGCGTAGGTATGCTCTACTCTTGCCTAAAAATCTAAATCCGATATTTTCTCAAAATAATCTTCACATAAAACACAATAACTTTCAAAAAAAAATGATCGTGAGCTATAAAAATTTTTTCAGTTATGATTAATTTTTTTTATAAAAAAAAGTAATTTTAATGCCATATCGTTGGATTTTGAAGATCGTGTTAAGTAAACACGATAACTTTCGAAAAAATCAGTTTTTCACTTCAATATACTCATTTGACTGGAAGAGAAGCCGTTGAATAAAAAATTGCTGCTTAGTATTGTTTTATCCAATTATAATTAATTCGTTCCGATTGACATTTTCTGAGAAAGTTGGCTTTGTGAAAAAGTTAACAAATGTACTAATGTAAACATTCAATTTAAATAATTCGTGTACGACATGAGCGCTTAAGGCATGCTCATTTGGATTTTCCAACTTTTTCTTACTACAAATAAAATAATGAACTGATGAAATGTATCAATTTTCTAATCAGCAAATTGTTAACTTCATATTTTGTGGAGGGAATTTTTTTATTGTCAAGTCGCAGTCGTTGAAATATCAGTTATTCGATTAATTTAAACCAAAAGTCTTTATCTCTATAAGATATTGAACTAGTTTTTTATTTAATAAAAATTAGTCAATTTTAGTCAGTATTTTTTACGCATAAAGAAATAACTTTCTGAAATTGAATTTTGACAATTTGCAAACTTGCTGCAGCAATCATGATTAGACCATCGATATTATATCAAGATTGAATTGTGTAAGGAGATCTCATAATTATTAGGTACACGTAGAAAAAATTATAGCAGTTATCGGTGAAGAAAATATGTAAAAATAACTAAAACTTCGATTTTTGTTAAATATATCAATTTCTCTCCAATTTTCGAAATTCGTATTTTGTGTGTGTATAATAATTAATTTTTTTAATTATAATTATTTGCCGCCCCTTAAAATTTGCCGCCCTAGGCTCCAGCCTACTCAGCCTGCTGGTAAATCCGCCACTGTGTGCAGACTAATGCACCGTCTAATAAAGGAAAACGCATTACGATAATTCACGGAGGAACCGAAAATGGTTTTATACCAAATGCGTTGTCTTTATCGGCGAAGAATATCAAGGACTCTTTAGTCGATTATCATGATGATACTACAGCCGAATTATTTAAAGTCCGGTTCCAAAATAAACTCATACCAAATATTCCACCCAACAGTATTATCGTCATGGACCACAGTCGAAGACTAGATAAAGCACCATGTTCAAATGACACCAGAGCCACTATACAAGAAATATGTTAACTAATGATATGTACTATGACGAAAAGTACACGAAAAACAGTTACGAGAAGTTTTACGCAGTTATTCGATAAAAAAGAAATGTTTTTGTGATTCATTGGCTGAAAGCTGTATGTTTAACCCAATTGAACATATATTCTCCAACCTAAGTTCAACTGTGGCAGCTCTTATTCAAACAGAAACTGCAAACATTCCTGATAGCAGCTGGACCAAGTGTGTTTCCCATATTAAAAAGGTGGAAAAGGTCATATATGGATATAGAAAAAATTCCCAAAGAAAAGTTCATTATCAAATTGGATGACGACAGTGAAACTGATCTTCGTGAGTAATTTTGTTTATAAATACCTCTACTGAACTTTTTATAAAGTATAAAGTTTGACATTTTACATTAATTAGGTATATCATATATATTATATAATATAATATAATTATATATATATATATATATATATATATATATATATATATATATATATATATATATATATATATATATATATTATTATCAAATATTATATATAAATAAACAATTATATGCAAGCGATTTTTTTAATAATTTAACCCAATATCATTATACCTACCTTAAAAACAAAATTTAATGGATAGGGCAGGTACAACTCTACGTAGAATCCACGGCCTGCTGATAACTCAAGTGGTTGGTGATTTACGACCTTCTTAGATTTCCGGTTCTACCATACTAAGGGACACCGAAACAGTATGGCATGGTCATAATCGGTGTTGAAACATTTTTTTTTTCTATTATTGGGTAAAGAAATTAGCTTTGAGCTCGTATTTCAAGATAGTATAGAAAAAATGACACGTACAATTGAATATGGCGGACAATTTGAGACGCCGCATCGGTATGGCATACAACTTCATACTGTGGCTATCTAATGTATGGTATATAACAAAAAATTAAACCGACGAAATACGGAACTGAAAAGTAAAAAATATAATAAACCTTCTTAGTCTCAATAACTAAGCTCCTAAACTAATGTAAGTAACTAATTTTGAGTCGGCGCCAAACAAACAAGCAAATGAATTAGGTAAGGCGTGAAATGATGGCATCGAGTTGCGCGGTGACATTCTGATAATTTTTTTGAAGTAATTTAATGATCTTCGTTGATTGTTCGTTTGGCGCCGACTCAAAATTAGTTACTTACATTAGTTTAGAGCTTAGTTATTGAGACTAGGAAGGTTTAATTTAGTTTTTACTTTTCAGTTCCGTATTTCGTCGGTTTAATTTTGTTAAAAAGTTTTTATTTTTCAATTTTTTGTGGCTGAAATCTACTAATTACTACCTACTTGTTTTTTTGATTACTTCCGAAATACTTACTTACCCACCTTACTTCAACTATTACCAGTTAAATAATATGATTATCTAGTTGAAAAGAGAAACATTCTCAATTGAATATTGAATAGAAAGATTTTTCTGTGAATTGAACGATGGAAGATAGTGACTAAAGTTTATCTTTTAGTCGCAGATGATTCTACATCTGATTTTATGAACATCCTGTTCATATTTTCAAACAAATCAATGATCATCTACTTTTACTATTTGTTGTAATATGAATTGTTTTTTTATTACTTCCAAAATACTACTTACCCCCTTTTAATTAAATAATATGATTATCTACTTTTACTATTTGTTGTAATATAAATTACTTTTGTTGTTCTGGTTAGTTTATTTCATCACTTTGTATATCATTCCATCCTCTCATAGAATATAATGATTGTGACGGATGTGGAACAAAAATAATGACAGTAGCGATCTGTCATTGTCAACTACATATGTGTGTGCCAATGTTCACAAGTGAAAAATCAATTATCCCCCATTTTTCCACCCGTAAGGGTGGATAATTTCATTTTAAATTCAAATATGAGGTATACCCTATCTATTGAGAAGGGAATCATCCAAATCGAAGAACCCAGTACAAAGTTATGCCTGATAGAATCGGTTAACGGACCAGAATTCAGAGGGTGAGTGATCAATATCCTTCATTTTGCTACCCTTAGGGGTGGATTTCATCCTTAAAATTCAAATGGGACCAACTTCGAAGTACACCCTATCTACTGAAAAAAGAATTATCGGAATCGGACGTCTCAGTAAAAAGTTAAGGGTGATCATACATAAAAAAAAATATAAAAAAAAATATACGCGTCGACTAGAGAACTCCTACTGAGAAGGAATATTTCATTTAGAATCCTATCGAGGTAGGAGAATTGTATGGAGTGTTTCTTTCTGTCACTAGGTGTCGCCGGTTAAAAGTTATCTTTTCCGACGCACCTAAAGATGTTTTAAGCTCGATGATGATTTTATTTATGTTGTGTCTCGCTTCGGCCAGAGCTCTCCGGATCTCTGGCTGGTGACTACTCCGTACTGATGAGGGCCAAAAAGACTGAAACCGGTATGCGGATTGTTAGGCGGACAATTTAAACATAATCGAGCTTATCAGAAAGAAACATTTGCGAACAATATCCATCTATATGGAAGTTTGCATGGATTGTCAGGTGAATATCATTCAACGTTCTGCGTGGTATTTGCTAGGAAAGTAGTTGTTTTTCGCTTGTCGGTCTACCAATTGTGTTTCAATTTATATTGAACCTTTTGTGAAGACGAATTTGTGTGTGCTTTATGCATTTCATTTCATATCACCTCCTCCTTTTTGGTTTCGTCGGTTAAAAACAAGAATCATTCAATTCGCGATCACTACTGCTTGCAGATTTATTTATTCATTTATCATATGTCTACACATGAGTGGAAATACAATAGCTTTAAATTTTAATAGTTGAATTTTGAATCCAGTTTACAGCCATTGGGGTGGCTTTCAGGAAATCTTCGGTGGTGCAATGGCTAGGTCCGTTTCCGCAGTCCTATGCTAGATGGTGGATTGTTTGCCTCTCCATGCCACAGTCGCAAGTACTGGATGCAGATTTACCCCATCTGAATAATGAGTTGGCACTTACTCCACAATTTGTGCGGATTCGGTTTAGGCTGGTCCATGTTTTACGGGGTAGGGTGAAACCAGGTGTTTGATTGCTCTGGAGGGTGTTATGGATGTTGGGAGGGACGCTAGTATGCCATTCCTATTCCAGATTGAAGTCGTTGGCAATTAGGGTCTCAGCAGTTTGGATGGGCGGTTTTCTGGAGCGGAGCCTGTGGCCTAGGTGTGCGATATCTTCGTGAATTTTGTGTAGCAGGTTTCTTTGGATTTTTGACCGCTTGCAGAAAAATGGGTGAAGGCTACAGAAAAAATGTTTTGGTTCCAAACAATTTGTTTCGAATCAAATGTCGCATCAAGTCTGCAGCCGGCCGTTATGGCCGAAACGTTTGGTCTAGTTTTAGGTTATGTTTTATGAATCGCGCGTGTTCATTTTATTAGCGAATTACTGAAAAAAAATTAGCTGATTTATGTTAATTGATGGTGTGTTTTTATAATTACAGAATGTTCATACGACTGAAGGGGTTTTTAGCAAATGATAATATTTCACAGGTAGGTAAACAACGCCGAGTCTATTTGTTATTGTTCATCCTCGTCAAGTTGTTACACTCAAACACTTCTCTGGGCACGGTATTCAAATAAAATAAATAGTTTTATCTACAAAGTAATAGAGAGAACTCTGATCGGAAAGTCATCTTGTAAGTTCATTCTATAATATTGTTGGAGAATAAAAAACTCGTACGATTTTTGAGGCTCGGGTTATTCGGATTATTTGAAGCGCTGAATCGAAGACGCTGCTGAAAAACTGTTCATATAGACCTGAATGATTCTCTAGATTTTCTTATTTACCATCGAAATTGTTCGTTAAACTTCAATGCGCACCAGACTGTGTGTGTATTCGTGTTCAGAGATCAACCGATGTGGAAAATTAGCCTTTTCAATTTGTGAAAAATTTCATCCATGAAAAGCTTCCTTGTGTACCTTTAATTTTAATTCATCATTTTGGAAACAAAAATATTTTTTGAGCGAACAAGCAAATATTTACCCTTTATGTTTTGTTACAGAGATGTGGATTTTTTTATGCAAATACAAAATTTGAATGGAATATTCTGAAATATACAGGGTGTTAGTGAATAAGTGCGACAAACTTCAGGGAGTGATTCTGCATGAAAAAATAATGACAGTTTGATTCATAACTTGTGTCCGCATATGCTTCGTTTTCCGAGATACGGGGTGTTGAAGTTTTTCTTAAGAACTGACTTCATTTATTGCTCTGAAACCGTTCGAAATATGCAAATGAAATTTGGTGAGTTCCAAGAGGCATTTTTGATATGCAATTGAGAATTTTATGTTCATCATTGGCTCGCATACGGGAAATTTCTCGTTCAATTTGTGACAAAAAATCTTTCCTGCCTTTTTTTCGTATGGGGCGCCGTATTTATGCAAAAAAATAAAACATCTTAACGCGTATTTTTCATTTCTTTAATACATCATCAAGAATTATCTAATACAATAACGTTAAACTAGATCAATCAATTACTTCCACAGCTGAATCGTACTTTCAGTATCGTATGAAATATTTACAACGAACGAAATAAAATCAATCAGGCGTTTCGCTAACCTAATGAACTCAAACGGCTATCAAACACAGTGGGGGGAAAATATGCACAACAGGGAAATATGGTTATAAATGTGTCTCAATGATACAAGTAAATCAACAGGTTATCAAAGGTTTATACACTTACGGTTACCTCACTACTCAAACAAAACTTTTGCATGAATTCTATATGAAAAACCACTTTCTTTGACGGTCACAGCTCGCACAATTACAATCACTTGTTCTCGGACTGGAAGAGAAGAGAGCGATCCTAATTAAATCACGGATTTTATATCCTTCGGATTTAAAAGAGATATCGGACAAAAACCGTATAAAGAAATACCCTCTTCATGTCTAATTGACATAATAACTGCTCCAAAAAGCGGCCTAATTTTTTGTCCCCCTATGAAAAAGCATACTACGTTTTTATTAATGTGAATTTACCTTCTTCTACCATCATAGTAGATGGTCTTTTTGTACGGTGCAAAAAGGCATCAGAACTTTCTTTTGCTCCAGTATCTTTGGTTATTTACATTTATTTTCTAAACGGGGCATTATTTTGTTGCCAGACCATAATTAATATTAAACCCCAAACCTGGCAGGGACGTACCAAAAATATTTCAAACTTCCACACAATTATGAAAAGAATATGTTTCAACAAAATGAAATTGTAATAGAAACTGGAGTACATCACAAAGGAAACAAATCTAGTAATCTTTACAAGAAAGATGATTAACAGGAAACAATGTAAAAAATTTAAGAGAAGACTACTTATGAATACTCGAATAGGTCACCATCATATCTCGCTTGGTCTTCTAGAAAATGAGCCCCGAACACTAGCGAGAATTTCTCCATCTGTAGAACGGAAGGCTTCCGTGGTCCTGTTTTTAATATCATCGGCAGTTGATGGATGATCTCCGAAAACCCTTTCCCCCACGTATCCCCGAAGATATAAATATATAGGTGTCAGGTCTGGGGATCGCGCGGGCCAAGGAATAATACCTCCTCTGCCTATCCAACAATTAGATTCAAACATTCTCGCACTATTCTATGGTTATACACTGCAGCACCATAGTGTTGCCATGTGCAACAAATTTAACAAGTTTGGTGATGAAACCGATTTATTCAACCAACCTATAAATACTTGCAAAGCAAAAATAATTCAAATTATATAAAACAAAATAGTGAGTGGAGTACACTTAAACCATTTGTATTTATATTGTTATTTCTTAGATAAGTACATAATATAATTCACCCTTAGCTGTGCATACACATTACACGTTATTCTCTATTCCTTTTTTTTCTCGTTTATTTTCACATAATTACACTGTATGTATTTTTAAATTCCTAATCCTAGCTATAGCTCACAACCACAAATTGTAGCTATTATACCGGGTGACACAGGATATCGGGCCACCCCTGTAACTTCTGCATTCGTGAACGGATTCTTCTGGAATTTGGTACAGTTATATAAGCAACCATTTCGGATTTGATCACATTACAATCCAATATGGCGAACTTCCGGTTTTTCGGGAAATGCCAGTTACTTTGTTTTTTCGAATGGAACACCCTGTATATTTTTACATATTCAAGTTCAACACGTCAAAACAAGTCCAAACCCAATGTCAAATGTCATTTTATTTCGACAATTGAAATTAAAATTGTTTTTTTATTTTACCTCGTGGATAAATGAGATTTGGTCGAAGCTATTCACAATGAGTCGCAAATAACAAAAAAACTTAATTTTCTCTGAATTTTTTTTTTGTGTCACTTACTGGTTAATCAATTCAGTCACATTACATTTTGATCAAAAATTCATTTTTTTCAAATTAAACCCCTATGGATCACCTACCTGTCTCTCTAGAACATGCATTAAGGAAAAAAATTACATATCATTTTTGTATTCCGGTGCAGTAACAAATTCTATAAATTCAGAAATCTACTACTAGTTCATGAGTTTTCTGGCAGTTCGAATAATTTTTCAACTTAGTAAGCTGTGGAAAAAACAACATTTCTGAATCTTGTCTACTAATTGTGTAAGTTATACTTATAAGCACGATAATGGTGTTTTTTTAAAATTCTTTTAGCGTTTTCTCGACTGACATTGCATTGGTATTCCAATTCCCGCGTCGAAGCGGTTCGATCAAAATCAACATAAGCAAAACATTCATTTCTGCCTCCTCACTTACGATCATCTTCTCCATTGTTGGGTTCTTTTGGGAATCTTCTCTCCACATTTTTTAAAAACGTTCTTTGTGGGTGTCTTCTGTGTGGGTATCGTTCAGCGTATAACTGACAGGCGGCGACACTGTTTTAAAGACATTCTCCGTAAATTAATAACATATCACTGTTCACTTCTTGCGAACCTATAATTTTGATTTCACATTTCTACTAAACTAATTCCCGGAAGTTAACTAATTTTCAAGAGTTGAGATGAAAGCTGACAGCGAAACACAATTAGTTAACAAGATTCAGGAATGTTGTTTTCCACAGCTTACTAAGTTGAAAAATTATTCGAACTGCAAGGAAACTCATGAACTAGTTGTAGATTTTTGAATGTATACAATTTGTTACCGCACCGAAATACAAAAATGATATGTCATTTTTTTCCTTAATGAATGTTCTAGGGAGACAGGTGGCCCATAGGGGTTTCATTTGAAAAAAACAATTTTGGATCAAAATGTGATGTGACTGAATTAATTCATCAATAAATGACACAAAAAATAATTTTTCAGAAAAAATTATGTTTTTCTGTTATGTGCGACTCATTGTGAATAGCCTTGAGCAAATCTCATTTATCCACGAGGTAAAATAAAAAACAATTTTAATTTCAATTGTTTCAAAGAAATGACATTTGACATGAGGTTTGGACTTATTTTGACCTGTTGAACTTGAATATGTAAAAATATACAGGGTGTTCCATTTGAAAAAACAAAGTAGCTGGCATTTGCAGAAAAACCGCCATATTGGATTGTAATGTGATAAAATTCGAAATGGTTGCTTATATAACTGTACCGAATTTCAGAAAAATCCGTTCACGAATGCAGAAGTTACAGGGGTGGCCCGATATCCTCTGTCATCCGGTATATTGCTCACAACCACAAACTGTATTTATTTATTGTGGGACACAAACAGGACTAGCCCAAAAAAAATGTATCCTCTAAGTAGTTATAGAAATTACAATGAAAGAAATAAAAATATTAGTATGATATGAGAACTATAAGAAAAATAATAATGAGAAAATAATTATTGGAAATACAAATATATATGATAAAGATTTATAGGAAAAACTATTGTTTGAGATACAACTTGGCAGATATTCAGTGGTACTCTAATTGCAAAAAGTGCGTTTTCAGAATGTTTTGGAATTTGTGGAAGCTATTTGCAGATATGTCGATGCTGGTGGAACTTGACAATATATTGTAGGTCTGTGTTATCCTGTGTGGGGGGAGTTAAAATTTCTGAGAAACTATTTCGATTGCATCAATTTTGCTATTTACGACTTCATAAAGGCATTTCACATCTGTAATTTTCCTCCGGTGCGCGAGTGAGATGAGATTTAGTTCTTTTCGAACGTTGCACCTTTCATTGATATGTGGGAAGCATTTCCTGTTTACATGATCAATGAATTTATTTTGAATACTCTCAAGTTTTTGGGCATAAATATTATAAAGAGGGTTCCAGATTACTGAGCCATAAGTCAGAACGCTATTAACGTAGGACATATACAGTGTTCTAAGGGTTCTGGGATTTCTCAGTTCATAGCAGGATCTGATTATAAAGCCTAGCATCTTGTTAGCCTTCTTGGAGACGCTACATAAGTGCTGGTCAAATAACAATTTGGAGTCGAGGACTATACCAAGGTCTTTTACTTGCTTGACGGTTTCTAGCTTTTTATTTGAGATTTCATACGAGGTTGGTATTATTGTTGAGTTTCTACTGAAAGCAATGTGGTAGCATTTGGTTAGGTTGAGGTAGAGGCTATTGTCTTTACAGTACTCAGAAAGCCTATCTAGATCTTTCTGAATAATTATCGCATCGTTAGGGCACGTGATGTATTGTAATTGGGGTTTGACCTTGTTTGGACAACAAAAAATTCAAATTGACATTTGAACTCTGAAGGAAAGAAGGTTGAAGAGCCGTACGCCGTTTCTTTGCGTTCTTTGCATGCCATATAATGGCACCAACAACTTGTGTTTGTGTCCAGTATCATAGCGGTGAATAGACGAGTATGTTGTATGTTCGTTAATCTTTGAATTACCCGATATTATACTTTGATAAATGAGCAATGAGTAGATGGTCATGATTTTCAATGGAGGAATAAGTTCTCTACAACTGGTATCCCAAGGTACATTTGAAATGGTCATGTATGATTTTTTCCAAATGTCATCGATGTTACTCGACTGAGAGACATTTCCAGACAGTCGTTTTCATCGAAAGTATTGCATTAATAATAAACTGAAAATATTCATTTCATGATTTCATTAGAAGTGAACTGATTCCAATTGAAAATGTTAGACTGTTAACTTGTAGGAGGTCCTTACCTTAGTATCTTTGGCATAATATAATTTGCGTCCCTTCAGTTTGAAATACTTCCTTCTCCATCTCTGAAACGACCACGTTTGTTTGAGTAAATATCCCTCTTTGATGGAAGCCTGCAATGAATAAATGGAATCAAATTGTGTTTTTGGGATATAGTCTGATTAACAAGTTAAAAAACGGTTAATTCTTGTTCCCGTCCTAAAAATATGTGCGATAGCTCATTCGATTCGGAATGGCGTCTAGAAAATTGTATCTCGAGCATTTATCAGCACATAAAAACTGCAATTGTTATTGAAAAATAAGATAAAAAAAAAGATATTCAGTTTTTCGTTAATAACTCAAAAACTATCAATATTCAACAACTTTTGAAAAGAGACCCTTAAAGAACAGGAAATTTCCAATAAAAAAGTTCTGGTTTCCGGAATTCTATCTCCATTATTTATAATTTTTATTCAACGCCGAAAATAGGTCTCAAAAATAATTTATTTATAGTTTAAATACTAATTTAAAAATTTGAAAAAATTATGGTGTCATCAGAAAACTTGAAGATAAAGCCCCGTTGAAAAAAAAATTTATGTAGATTGTTCAAAAAGTTATACGATTGTTAATTAACTAATTCTTATCCAATCTCTGTTTTTACAAAAGTCGACATAAAGTTTAAATAATTGACCTATACATTTTGGTTTTGGAGCCCTCTTATATAAATTTACAAGATCACGTGATAAAAGTTTATTATGTATGTTTTAAAATAAAAAATAAATTTATGCGAACTTATTACAAAAATGGTTACAAAAATTATAAAATCTGCCTAGATCCTTTGGTTACCACAATTGTGAAATTAAGACTAACAGAAAAAATCGAATAGGAACAAGCAAATGAATGTATTTTATTTTCTAAATCGAAAACCGTCCGCCAGACGAAAAAAAGGCAGGACACCTTTTTTATGAGGAGATAGAGGACAATTACAATTATTTGGAAAGAATACAGTGGCGTATCATTATTTTGATCAAAAATATGAAATCCTTTACCATGAAAAAATTGTATTTTTATGTGTACTTTGCATGTATCAAAATTGAAAGGAAAAGCCAAAGCGGTTTCAGAGATATTGGGGAAGAACTGATTTTTTGTTAAATTTCAACATCCTGTATCTCAGAAATAAAGCGGATGCGGACCTATGTTCATATGAAGAATGTTTCTTAAAATCATCCAAGGATTATCCTTTAGGATCAGCATTCAATTATGAAACACCCAGTATATGAACTTATAACTGCATTGTATTTCCTTCTTTTTTTTGTCAAATAAACTTTTATTATTTGAGGGTGGATCAATTGTGATTAGTTTTATTTTACTTTTTTTTTGTTTTTTTTTCATCCACTTTTTTTTCCATTGATCCAGGGTCTGAAAAGGTACACAAACAATTTTTTCCATTTTCCGAATTGTTTTCTTGAGCAAATTAGGAACGTGGCAAACTTATTAAATGTATATCTGTCACATACCTATATCAAAAATAAAATTCAGAACTGACGCAGAGGCGTACTAGTCAAATTATATATATATATATATATATATATATATATCTATATATTAAAAAAAAATTAAGGTTTTTTAAAAATATATATATATATATATATATATAATATATATATATATATATATATATATATATATAATATATATATATGTTATAGGTTCAATACATACATTTTAATCATTATGTAGAATTTGCGTCCTTTAAATTGGCTGGAGATTTGGAATAGCAGAAAGTGATCTGAATTAAGAAAGTTGCCGACGTTTCGACGTTTATTTGACGTCTTATTCAGGGCTTTGAATTCTACACGTATTTTCAATAAAGCGGAAAAATCCGGATTTTCGAAATTTATTCGAAAATAAACGTCGAAACGTCAGCAACTTTCTATAATTCAGATCACGTTTATTGTCCTCCTTCCCGCCATTCCAAATCTCCATAATGCTCGAAAATCCGGGATTTTACCGCTTCATTGAAAATGCGTATGGGACTGATGCTGTGCAGACTTTGAAGCCCTGAAGAAGACGTCAAATAAACGTCGAAACATCGAATTTCCAAAATTCAGACAGTTATTGTCCTTGTTGCCGCTTTCCAAATCTCCATACATTTAAATTAATTCATAACCTAACATCAGAAAAAAAGATTCCTTGATGTTTCAATTCACAAATCAATCTCCTTCCAAAGGTTCTCTTATGTTGTCTGTAAAGTTATGAATTCGGTACTCTCTGAACTCAGGAATCTTCCTATAAGTACTATGGAAAGAAAAATCAAAGTATCACTACTTGATAACAAAATAAATTTGAACGATGGAAGATGTGACTAAAGTTTATCTTTGAGAGCAGATGATTCCACATCTGATTTTATGAAAGTTATTTGTTTGTGAAAAATTATTTGTTTTGTTTCAAAAACTATGGTTGGTATGTCAGTCAATTGTTGTACTCATCTTGTTTATTTTTCTTGTTTTTTATTTTCCTTTATGTAAATTAATAAATTCTGTCAGGCTATATTAAAAATCACTTCCATTGTATCCCCTTGATTAATGGCAGTGAATATAGTCCTTTTCAATGGGTCCACTTTTGTATATGTATATTTTTTGAAATATCACTTCTACAGTTGTGGAATGGCTCACTGAATAAATATATCCTCATTATTATCTCTTCCATACTCTGTGGCTCTTTAAGAAATTTCAACAGGGAATCGCTAAACGAATCGGAGAGGCACGCTTTCCTTAGGCCAAAACTAAGGTTATATCGTCCTTGCAAAAATTCTTTCAAAATATCCATTTCTTGGTGATATTTCAAGCGGAAATTGTGAAGATTGTTCTTCCCCATTTCCTTTCCATTCATTCTCAACTAACAAGTAAGTTCTCCGAGGGAAATTTATGTTCAAACTCCGCCATAAGAGACAGTAAATACTCATGAAGAGGATCTATGTTTAAAAGTTTCCCCGAAATGAATGGGAATTTATGGTTACATTTGTCGAGTTTTCTGGAACAATTCATGATTTCATGAATAGGACATGAGATGCAATTATCAGCTTGATATTTATACATTGCTGTAGTAATGGAGTGTCGCCTCCGGTATAAACATACTTGAATTCAATAATTGTTACCAATTATAGTGAAATCTAAATATATAAAGGATCCCCCACACCGGCGCGATATGGCGTTAAAATCGCATTCATTGCGGAAACGTTTTTTTTTTCTTCATGTTCACACCAACGCTTGAGCCAGAAATCGTTTCAGTTGGACGTGGTAGAAAATTGCTCCTATCGAAATCGACTTTTATAGTGGTGGAAAACGAAATTTAAAATATAAATTCGTTTGTGCATAATAGTGGAAGTGGAATTCTGTGACTGACCTCTTTTTCTGTCATTGAAAACTGAAGTACAAGTGAGACACTAGCATTCAAATCCAAGTTAGTATTCTTTCAATCGCCATTCTCAATAAGGTTCATTTTCCTCGGACCCACCTTATCAGTTCCAAACACCTGTGTAGTACGAATCTCATCAATATCTGTACACTAGCCAATTCAGGTTATTCCATTCACGCAGACAGGGTGTGTCACCTCAACTCTACCTTCGTTAATTTCTAACACTTGCAAATGTCTGTTATCCTCGAATCCCTTCATAAATTGATCAAAAGAGGAAATGCTGACATAAAGGACGAAATAAACGGGTTGAGAAATTCACTTCAGGAGGAAATAACTACTGTTACCTCAAAAATCACCTTTTTCGGAAACCGTCCGGGATGTACCCACTTCCCGGACGCTTTTTCTTCGAGAAAGTAGCATATGAAATCTTGGTAGGTATGGTTTTGATAAATGCAGTTGATCATTACCATAGCAAAGAAATAACGGCTGACAGTTCATATGAAATTAGTTGTCAAAAGTTTGCATGTTTTTTGATCGCAAAATATAAATATTAATATAAATAAGAATTAAATGTTTCTGTTAATATGTAGTATTTTCTGTTCTGTTCTTTTAATTCAAATAAGAATTAAATGTATAATAAAAAATATGTCGTCTCATTGAATTTGTTATTCTACACGGTTGCCGAAAAAATATTGTACGCAACACGCCCGAAAATAGTTTTTTTGGACTCACAGACTTCCAGGACTCGCCTACGGCTCGTCCTAGAATTTTGTCTATTCGTCCAAAAAAAAAACTATTTTCCGGACTTGTTACGTAAATTACTATTCTCAAAAATAAAATTCATTGTTGAAAAAAAGATTCTCGATTTGGAAAGACGGAAAAAAATACAATCTGATTGGGTATGGTGTAAAGGAAACCTCAGAGAACCTCAGCTTTTGAAAATCGTCAAAGACGTCTTGAAGATAAATAGCAGCATTCACAACTATCGCAATATCTTCAGAGTGGGAAAGCCGTCGACAGAAAAAACTCGCCCAATTGTAGCTGAAGTCTTGTGTTACGACTTGAAGTCTCAAATCCTGAATGCTGCCAATCTGCTCAGGGAGGATCTTAGGAAACTTGGTGTAATATTTTCTAAGGACTACGCTAAGGAAGACTATATCAGAAGGAAGTTCTTGTACAATCAACTCAAACTAGCAAAAATTACCTACCCAGAAGCGCGCTTGAAAAATGATCAACTCTATCTGAACAATGAGAAAATACCATACTTTCCTACGATGAATCATTAGAGAAGAACGAACGGAAGCAGGAAGAGAAATTCGGAAAAAGGAAATTCCAAGACTCATCTTCGAACGTGGAAAATACTGTCGAATCTCGCTTACGCTCTCATCTAATTACCATTGAGTAGCATATTTGTTTGTTTTTTTTTCTTTCTTTAGTTGATAAATAACATACCCAAATATGAATTACACAGTAGCCCAACTCAATATTAGATCCCTACTTCCAAAAATAAACGAAATTAGAAACCTTTTGTCGCAAAATAAATAAGACATACTCTTTCTGGCATAGACCTGGTTAACACCCCTCATATCAGAAAACCTCTTGAATATAGATAATTATAGTTTGATCAGGAGAGATCGTTTGATTATTCGAAGACAATCAACTCGAGGGGGAAGAGTCTGTGCCTATATACGAAAATCGTTATAGGAGCACAATTACTCCCCCGATGCATTCAACCGAATCATTTAAAAAGTCTTTCTCTTACCAGGTTATGAAAAACTATAATAACATCCCGAGTCAAATCAAAAGTCTCTACTAACTCGCTTCAAAAAAAGGCTAAAAAAAATAATAATATATTTTTATTAACCAAGCCAGTACATGGATATGAAACGAATGTAATAACTTATATATGCTACTTGCTGACCCGACAGACCTTGTCCTGTCCAAATGCTTTTGACTCCTTCCGCTCCCTGTTGTCCCGTAATATCGTTTTCCCGTTATCCCGTTATCCCGTTTTCCTTTTATCCCGTTTTTTCTTTGTCCCGTTATCCCCTTATCCTGTCATCCCGTTTTCCCGTTTTTTCGTTATTTCGTTATCCCGTTTTCCTGTTATCCCGTTTTTTCTTTATCCCGTTTTCCCGTTATCCCCTCATCCTGTCATCCCGTTATCCCGTTTTCCCGTTTTTTCGTTATCCCGTTATCCCATTTTCCTGTTATCCCGTTTTTTCTTTATCCCGTTTTCCCGTTATCCCCTTATTTGACGTTTTATGTCACGTCACACGGGAACGCCGGCGAACGGGATAAAAAGTATCTCCTACCTCCCCAGCAATTTTCAGCCAAATCGGTTCAGCCGTTCTTGAGTTATAAAGAGTGTAACTAATGATTTTCTACTATATGAATTCAATTTATACTTCAGTAGTCTAAATAACACATACTAACATAAACACGTAGAACGCTCGGAACTGGAGCAAGATATAGATATACTGACTATCCCACTACACAGGAGCATACATATGGACAATGCTTAGTAGACGATAGTGGGGACGCTACGAAGCATCGCACAAAGAGGAGACCGAGAACGTGTATCGAGTTTGAAATCACAACGATTCTGAAGAAGTTTCACTTCAATAAACAAATAATTTGCAATTAAATAATATTGCGGCTGAAAATTGAGATGTGAGCTATCCTATCTTCCAAGTTAGATCAAACTGCACACGGTGTGCAAATTTGATTGGAATCGGTTAAGTAGTTTAGGAGTCCATCGCGGACAAACAACGTGACGCGTAATTTATATATTATTATTATTCTTTTTTCCTCTCTCTTTCTCCTATTTTTCTTTCATTGTAATAGTACTAGAAATAGTTATAACTAATAACTTATATAAATTCCATCTTATTTGTTATTTCTGCTAATAGGTTAGTTTAGTATCACTGCTTAAGATGAAAAACAGCAATTACTTTATGTTGCTACAGAAACGTATGTCGCTGATCTTCGGCATTTTTCATTGTCCTTGTGACTAAGTTCCTTACTTACTGATATGTAATGACAATGAAAATAAGACCCTTCATTATTATTATCATACGAAAAGTTTGCTAGTGGTGCGATAAACAGTGTCACGAAGCAGTTTTTCATAAAAATGTCTTCTGATGAAGAAGAAATGTTGCTATTGTTGGCTTTGGCTGAGGTTGAGAGACGAATGAGATATGTATTATCAAGTAATGTAAGGTGTGTCCCTATTTATTTTTTTCTCCAAGAAAAAAAAGAAAATGTACTCATGATATTGATAAAGAAAAATATATGGAGAATATCATACTTTGGACTACACCGAGATGCCAAACGGTTTTACATATATTTTTGAATGACACCTAACTGAAAATGGAAACAAATCGACACCTAACTGTTTTGACGAAATTTTAGGCTAGTTAATCGTGATATAGAAAAAAGATAGGAATTATCGAGAGGCTATTTCCTGCGAAAAATGATTGGCGGTGGCATTACGGTAATCATTGAGAAGGGCTAACTGAAACTTCACAAACTTTATTTATTGAAGAATGTATTTAATTTTTAATCCAGTAAAAAATCAAATAGGTACCTATTTATTATTTATTTTCACATATGACATATAGACATTTTTATAATCCTCATGATCTGAATCATACAAAATTGGATATTGTTTTATATGTTCACTTAGCTTCTCTGTCAAAGACATTTCTATATCTCATCAATGCAATGCCAATGCAAACGCAAACACAACAACACAAAACTATGTGGCGATTTGCGGTTAGAACCACTCATGCAGCGTTGTCAAAATAAAATGCTGTCAGAGCGATATTCCGCGATAGGCTGTCGCGCAGATGTGAGCATCCTCATATACCACAGTAAAACTTAGTAACGCTGCGGTATTGCTAACGCTAGCACCATATCGCGCCGTTGTGGGGAATCCTAACGCTGCGGTATCGCTACCACTACCGCTACCGCGATATCGCGCCGGTGTGGGGAATCCTTAAAAGAATAACTGACTGACTGACCTACAAACGCACACCCCAATCTTCTGGAGCTAGGACCTTGAAAATTCACATGTTGGTTTCTTTGTCACTGTAGGTGAGCAATGTAGGTGATTTTGGAAATGTAACTCCTTAGGTGGTGAAAAAGGGGATGAAGTTTGTATGAAAATCCGTCATTTCAGAATTATTGAATCTGACAAACTGTCAAATTAATGTTCGAAGCTGGATGGAATCATATGAATAAAACCAAGAAAAATACAAATTCTACGCGGACGAAGTCGCGGGCACCAGCTAGTAGATAATATATCGGGTGTCAACGTATTCTTTGGACAAGCCATGGTTTCCAGAGTTCCGAGAGTTCTAAGCATGGCAGGGGTGTGGGATTCAAGAATTGGAAAACATTTCAATATTTCATATTCTCCCATCACTTCCGGTTTCACCAAAACTGACTCAACTTGGGAGTTTTTTATTTTTTGCTTTTTAGTTAGTTCGCCTTGATATGTTCATTTCTGAAAGAGCATCGTTATTACAAGGTCTCTTTCCTGTAAGTTTTGAGCTGGAAGAAATCATGATCTCCGACCCCAGAAACTCCCACATCCCAATTTTGAATAGAATCCGACCATAATCACAAAACGCGTCCGCCATCCTGAAGTCGCAATCTTGAATTTATTGATTTTGAAAAAAAATTCATAGTCTCCGAACCTGAAAACCCCCCCATACCAATTTTGAATAATATATGACCGTAATCACAAAACCCGTCCTCCATCTTGGGGCCGCCATCTTGAATTTATGAATTTTGACAAAAATTTCATAATCTCCGACCCCGAAAACCCCCACATAACAAATTTGAATCGAATCAGACCGTTCACAAAACTCGTCCGCCATCTTGGAGCCGTCATCTTGAACTCATGAATTTTGACAAAAAATTCAATTTGAAAACCCCCACAACCAATTTTGAATCGAATCGGACCATAATTACAAATCTCGTTCACCATTTTGGAGCGCCAATTGCATAATGCATTGTCACCGAAATTATGAACACCTGCCAAATTCTAAATTATTCGGATGACTACAATTCGATCAAAATTCACTTGCAAGATTTGATCCAAACTAACAAACGAACGAACTAACTAACGAGTGAAACTAAATAAAAGCTTGTAACTTGTAATAATAATGAAAGTACACAACATTTTTACAGATTTCAATCGACATTCGTCGAATGAAAAATCTTTTTGAATTCTGACAAAAATAGATAATCTCCGACCACCAAAAAACCCACATACCAATTTTGAATGGAATCGGGCCATACAAAAACACGTCGCCATCTTGAATTTATGAATTTTGACAAAAACATCATGATGATGATTCGACCCCAAAACCTCCACCCACCAATTTTGAATAGAATCGCCCATAATCACAGAGATCGTTTGTCATCTTGGAGCCGCCATTTTAATTTTATGGATTTTGAAAAAATTCATAATTTCGACCCCGAAAACCCCCATACCAATTTTGATCGAATCGGACTAAAACCTTCTTGGAGCCGCCATCTTCAATTGGTGAATTCTGAATGAAAATTCATAATCTCCGACCCCGAAAACCCCACATACCAATTTTGAGTCGAATCGGACCATAAACACAAATCTCGTCCGCCATTTTGATTTTTCTCTAACAAAAATTCCATAATGCATTGTCACGGGAACTATGACCACCAAATTTCACGTTAATCGAGCAACTAAAATTTAACTTGCGAAATTTGATTACAGACATACAGACACCAGGGCATGTGAAACTAAATAAAAGCGTGTAAAAAGATTTCTGATACGATCCAAATCTCCAAGAAATAAGAAACCTAATTATATACTCATGGTTCAAGGAAATCACAGCCTTTATAATAGCTCTATTATCACAAAACTCATCGACATCTTGGAGCCATCTTGAATTCGTAGGTTTTGACAAAAAATCATCATCAACGACCCCAAAAACCCCCACATACCAATTTTTATTGGTTCGGGCTCTAACCACAAAACTCGTCGCCATATTGGAGCCGCCATCTTGAATTTATGAATTTTGACAAAAAATTCGTTATCTCTGTCCCCTAAAACCCCCACATATCAATTTTGAATGGAATCGAACCATAATCACAAAACTCGTCCGCCATATTGGAGCCGCCATTTTTTTTTTTTTAGCAAAAATTCCATAAAACATTTTTACCGGAATTATGAACACCTGCCAAATTCACGTTAATCGGACAACTAGAAGTGGGTCAAAATTCACTTGCAAGATTTGAACTAAACATACATATAAATGTGGAGTTAAATAAAAGCTTGTGAAAACTTTTTAACAAAAAATTAAACCGACGAAATAGGAAACTGAAAAGTAAAAAATAAAATGAACCTCCTCAGTCTCAAGAACTAAGCTCCTGAACTAATGTAAGTAAGTAATTTTGAGTCGGCGCCAAACAAACAAGCAAATGAAAGGAAAGGCGTAAAATGATGGCATCGAGTTGCGCGGTGACATTTTGATAATTTTTGTGAAGTAATTTAATGATCTTCGTTGATTATTCGTTTGGCGCCGACTCAAAATTAGTTATTTACATTAGTTTAGGAGCTTAGTTATTGAGACTAAGAAGGTTATTTTATTTTTTACTTTTCAGTTCCGTATTTCGTCGGTTAAATTTTTTGTTGAAAAGTTTTTATTTTTAAATTTTTTGTGGCTGAAATCTACTGATTACTACCTACTTGTTTTTTGATTACTTCCAAAATACTTACCCACCTTACTTTAACTCTAGTTAAATAATATGATTATCTACTTTTACTATTTGTTATAATAAATTATTTTTGTTGTTCTGGTTAGTTTATTCCATTACTTTGTATATCATTCCATCCTCTCATAGAATATAATGATTGTGACGGATGTAGGAGAACAAAAATAATGACAATAGCGATATGTCATTGTCAACTACATATGTGTGCCAATGTTCACAAGTGAAAAATCAATTATTCCCTATTTTTCCACCCGTAAGGGTGGATAATTCCATTCGAAAGCCAAATATGATCAACTATAAGGTATACCCTATCAATAAAGAAAGAATCATCCAAATCGAAGAACCCAGTACAAAGTTATGCCTAATAGAATCGTTAACGGCCAGAATTCAGAGGGTGAGTGATCAATATCCTTCATTTTGCTACCCTTAGAGGTGGATTTCATCTTTCAAATTCAAATGGGACCAACTTCGAAGTACACCCCATCCACTGAAAAAATAATGATCGGAATTGGACGTCTCAGTAAAAAGTTTTGCGTGGTCAAACATAAAAAAAAATATACGCGTCGACTAGAGAACCTCCTCCTTTTTGGTTTCGTCGGTTAAAAATGAATCTCCATTAGTTTTGAGGAGGGGGGCAGATATAGTCAATGTTCTGGATACATAAAAATAATTCAAAATCATTTTGAGCAAATTTTTTTCAGAATCAAGAATAATTTTCTCAAGACATTAGTTGGTGAACGCAGTAACTCATCAGGGTAAATTAATGTTTGCGCTTCTACACTGGTATAAACTTTCTTGAAATTACTTTCAAACAATACCTACTTTTTGTTCAATTATTAGCGAGATATCTTGAAGAAAAGTGTATATATTCTTGCCAAATAAATCCACCCCCCATCAAGTGAACAAATTCATGCTGCTTCAAATGATTTCTATGAAAATAAAGGACTTCCTATGGAACTCGATATTCACGTTATGAGTAAAATCCTTGCAGGTAATCAACGATACCAATAAAGCCGAGAAAATTTAATATAGGGAAAATGTGTTCCGCTTTTCTCATAATATCTTGAAACCAAGCATAAAGATATATCAAATTGATAGAAGGTGGGAAACAGGCCTTTTGTTGAAGAAATACTCATTTGTTTAACTAGGCAGCAAAGAGTAGATTGACTGCCGAAGGAGTTCACACAAAGCTGACAATCTGCTTTGCTGCTGAATTGAACATAATTTTTTCGCAGATTGTTTGAATAGATTTTGCAAATTCCCTCAATCTCTTCATTCTTCCTGTCGTGATAAATTCAATAAAAACTCCATAGAAATCGCAGTTGTTGATTGGGCGGTTGGTAACTATGGAAATGTATATGCCAATAATCATCGTAATAATCAAAGTGCGGAAGTTCCTGCCAGTTTCGTAAAAAAATATCAATATACAAGGTTGCAGAACTTTCCTATTTCCCTCGCGGAAATGTATAAATAATAATAATAACAAATCGCCTTTATTTACTCCAAATATATAGAATAATATTGCTTTGATTTGACGAAGTCTAGCAAGGCTATTCATACTCAACCAAATCAAAGCACATACAATTACAAATAAGACAGTTATCAATAAATTATCTCACACTAAACAATATACAGGACACTGCCTCTGCACCACCACTTCACTTGTAAATTCAGGAGATGACATAACATTGTTGAAGAGACATGTCCTCAACTGTAGACTGTAGCTGAAGGGTAAATTAAGGTTTCAGTGGCAAGCAAAACTATTATCAGTGAAAAAAAATCTTTCAAATGTGGGAACTACTTCTAAGCAAATGGGAATTATAATATAGTACATGTAAGCAGAAGATGGGCAGAAAAGAAAAATAAAAAATACGAATAAAAAATTATAGCAATTTTACTATCAATGTTAAGAATAACGAAAATAATGTTGTGAATTTTTCTTGGGAATATCATGTAATAGGCGAGATAAAAATACCACGATATCAAGAACGATGAGACACGGTGGTTTTTTTAAAATTTTTTTTTTTCCTAGTAGTTTTTCCAAACAAAATTACAAAAGAAATGTTCCTGTTTGAACACTGCGGAAACCGCGCCAGGATGTGACGTAACAAGTACAGATTGCCGAGGGCGTAAGACAATTTCAGAGTTGCCAAGTGTTATTCACAATATTTCTTTACAATGTGAGCAGGACGAAATAATAATGACATAGCACTCGGTATTTTTTTTTTTTTTTTATGTTCTGGTTCCCACGAAAAGGGATATCCTGTGATGTTCAGAGAACATCGTGGGAACCAAGGGAAAGAAGGTAGGAGTTGGTGTTCTTCTTAAATTTCTGGAGGTTGTATGCCTCGGGGAACACCTCCCTAGGCAATGAGTTCCAAAGCCTCGCTGTTCGTTGGATGAACGAGTCTTTGGAAAGTGATGTTCTGCAGGTCTCCAAAGTGACCACGAAGGGGTGTGATGACTGAACTTGACGGGTTAGTCTCGAAGAGACTGCCAAAGCAGGAACGATTGTTGATATTTCAGAAGAGCATCGCCCATGAAAATATCTATAAAATAGAGACAAATCGCCAACTTTTCTACGGTAATCCAGACAAGTGAGCGAGTTTGTAAGCGAGGCATCACCGACGAGACGAATTGCCCTTTTTTGGACAGAATCCAATAGCCTCAGGATATGTTCCAAATATGGGAACAGTATTCCAGGACAGGTCGGATCTGTGCCTTATAGATCATAAGCAGCTGAGTGGGGGTGAAATAGCTCTTGGCACGAAACAAAAAACCAAGTTTTTGGGATGCACTTTTGGCAATGGACCTCGCGTGATTTTCCCAGGAAAGGTTATTGCTGATAGTAATACCAAGCATCGATATGGATGACTTCAGTGGTATGGTTACTCCTGACAAAGTTATGTTAGGCACAGTGAGATCGGCTTTTCTAGAGAAAAGACATGCTTGTGTTTTGTTTGCATTGAATTCTACCAAATTATTAGATCCCCACTCGAGAATTGTTGCTAAGTCCATATTTATATTATTAACATTTCTTCCTCGTTCATTTCTGGTTTCACGGGCTGATATAGGGGCCCTGGAAGAGAAAGTGGTATGGAGGGTACTATCATCGTGAAAGCTGTGTACTGGACATGAAGTTGCTTTCAACAGGTCGTTGATGTGAAGTAGAAATAGTGTTGGTGCGAGAATAGATCCTTGCGGAACACCAGCATTTATGAGTAGAGTGTCAGATGAAACTACATCGACCACTACATGGAGAGACCTGTTTGAGAGAAAACTAGCAAGCAGAGAACACAGCTGAGGGGGCAAGCCATAAGATGGAAGCTTGGCGAGGAGTCCCTGGTGCCAAACTCGATCGAACGCCTTGGAGATATCTAATGCCACAGCCACAGCAGTTTCTCCATACTTTTCAATAGATAGCTGCCATATATGTGAGACGTAAGCGAGCAGGTCACCAGTTGATCTCTGATGGCGGAAGCCATATTGCCTATCGTTGACAATTCCTGAGTCTTCCAGATATTTCATGAGCTCGATGTTGATGGCTTTTTCCATGACCTTTGAAATAATAGATAGCAGTGCGATAGGTCTGTAGTTGCTAGGTAGGGCCTTTTCGCCTTTTTTAGGGACTGGCTGTACTCTTGCAATTTTCCAATTGTACGGAAATACCCCCAAATTGTAAGAGTGGTTGAACAACTTGCAAAGAACAGGTGTTAGTTCGGGGGCACATTTCTTGAGAACAATCGGCGGGATTCCGTCAGATCCACAGGCTTTGTTGGTGTTGAGACACAGCAAAATCTTTCTGATAGTACGTTGGCGAAAGGTGATCTCGGGCATGTGACTGTCAATAGGTGTAATGTTCGGGGGTTGTTTTCCCGATGAATCCAGAGTTGAATTTCCAGCAAATAGGTGCGCAAAGATATTGGCTTTTTCCTGGGCAGTCGTTGCTAGTGTTCCATCTTCTTTGGTTAGAGGAGGAAATGAGCTGGAAGTGGAGTTTCTTCCCACAGCTTTAGCGAAAGACCAAAATGAACGGGATCCGTTAGGACATTCAGCAAGTTTTGATCTTATTTTGGCATTGTGGGCATCTTTTGAGCATTCTATTGTCTCTTTGCATATGCCTCTAGCCTCGACATATGCTGCTCTGGTCTCAGGGCCCGGATTTTTTAGCCATCGATGGTATGCTGCCTGTTTGGAAGCCACAGCTCTAGAGCAGTTTCTGTTAAACCGGGTCTTATCGGATGATATTCTTCTTTCGGTATTCGGTATGTAGGTTTGCATCCCCAACATGATGATTTCAGAAATTGTCTCAGCACATCGTGTTGGATCTACTGAAGAGAAACAAACTCTCTTCCATGGAAACGCTGAGAAAAACATACGAAGACCTTCCCAGTCGGCCTAATTGTAATGCCACATGAGACGGGGTGGTATTGTGCAGCTCGATGGTAAATGGAAAGAGCATGTTGTGGAGATGAGGGTGTGATCAGAGTTTCCAAGTGGGGCACAAACTTCTATTCTATACGGGTCAGGATTGGTGGTGAGGAAAAGATCTAGTGTATTGGCAGACTGGTTGTTGACATCAGGGATGCGGGTTGGTAGCTCGACCAGTTGTTCTAGACCATGAGTGATGGCGAAGGCCTCGGCTTGACGACCCGCAATTTGAGCCAGGCAGCGTTATGTACATTAAAGTCTCCCATGATTATGGTTTCAGCTGTTGGATGGTTCTCCTGAATGTAGTCCAGTTTGAGTGATAAAAACTCAAAGAGGTTGTTATATGAAGGTTCATTAGGTGAAAGGTAAAGGCAGCAGAGGAACTTAGTCAGTTTGGTATCAGATAGATAGTATACATACTAGTCTGATTAACAAGTTAAAAAACGGGTCAATTCTTGTTCCCGGTCCTAAAAAAATATGTGCGATAGCTCATTCAATTCGGAATGACGTCTAGAAAAATATATCTCGAGCATTTATTTGCACATAAAAAATTGCAATTGTTATTAACAAAATAAAATGAAAAAAAAATGTTCTGTTTTTCGTTAATAACTCAAAAACTATTAATATTTTAGAACTTAAAGGAAGGAAATTTCCAATAAAAAAGTTTCGACTCCTGGAATTCTATCTTCATTATTTATAATTTTAGGTCTCCGCGCAGCCTTTACGGCATGAGCGCAACACAGCTGGAGACAGTATATCACACAAAATAATTTTTATATAGTATTAAATATCAATTTGAAAATTTTAAAAAAAATTGGTGTCATCAAAATACTTGAAAGAATAGAGCCCCGTTAGAAAAACATTTTTATGTCGATTTTTCAAAATGTTATACGATGGTTAAGTAACAAATTTGTATCCAATCTCTGTTTTTACAAAAGTCGACATAAAAGTTTAAATAATTAACCTATAAATTTTTTGCTCCTTGGAGCCCTTTTTATATACATACGTGATGAAAGTTCATTAAAGATTTATATTTTGTTTGTTATAATTTTTTTAAATGAACAAAAAATGAGTTATTGAAAAAATGTTGTTGACAAATGTTATTATACAGCTGTTTTTGCATCTAATGATGGCATTAATTAACGTAGGGATAAAATTATTCATGTCATTTGTTAAGAAATTGTTTATAAACAAATAGACAAGTATAATATTAAAAAAAAAACTTACCATTTTAGTGTTAAGACAAAATGAAGGTTAAAAAAATTGTTTATAATCGTTTTTTTTATTTGGTTTGTTTAAATTAATAATTGAGAATTTTTATTATAATTGGTATGTCTATATAGATAAACAAAACAAATTTTTGTTATATCATTAATTTAATTGTTTATTAAGTTACCAATTTGTTATGAACAATTTGTAACCCTCGATTTATTTTTTTCCTAAAGTAAAAAAAAATATAAAAACAGCCATGTATATCAAAGTACTGAAAAAAATTGTCTTTAATTTTTTAAAACATTTTAAATATTACAATTTTTTTCAGTACTTTGTTTTATATATATATATATCTATATATGGCTGTAATTTTTTTAATTTCTAGGAAAAAACAAACCGAGGGAGACAAATTGTTAAATTAATAAACAATGATAAAAAAAATTTTTTATAACTTATAGAGAAATGCCAATTATAATTTTTAAAGGGAAAATAATTTCTTAATTAATTATTTAAACAAACAAAATATGAAAAAAACTATTATAAACAAATACTCCATATACAAGTAGTTTCCTCTACTTCTGTGGTATTCTTTTTACATGTTTGTTCATTATATGTAACTAAATGCGATGTCTATTTTCTGAGATTGAATAAACTTATTATTATTATTATTATTATTATTAAACAATTGAAAAATGTATTCAAGGTTTTTTCTTAATATATTTATTTTAATAAATTTTTTTTTTTTTTTAATTGATAATAACATTTGTCAACAAAAATGTTTTTAACAATTTTTTGTTTATTTTAAAAAGTTATAACGAAAAAAAAATAAAACTTTAATAAACTTTTATTACGTGATCTTGTTGAAGTATGTATATGAGAAGGGATCCAAGAAGCAAAAAATTTATAAGTCAATTATTTAAACTTTTATGTCGACTTTTGTAAAAACAGAGATTGGATAAAAATTTGTTAATTAACAATCGTATAACTTTTTGAAAAATCGACATAAAAATGTTTTTTCTAACGGGGCCTTATTCTTTCAAATTCTGATGACACCATAATTTTTTTAAATTCTCAAAGATATTTAATACTATAAAAACATTATTTTGGTGTGATTATGAATAATGGAGATAGAATTCCGGGAGTCGAAACTGTTCTATTGGAAATTTCCTCCTCTGGTAAGGAAAGTTCCTAAATAATAATAATAGTTTTTGAGTTATTAACGAAAAACTAATATCTTTTTTTTTCACATATTTTGTTAATAAGAATTGCAATTTTTATGTGCTAATAAATGCTCGAGATACATTTTTCTAACGTCATTCGAATCGAATGAGCTATCGCACATATTTTTAGGACTGGAAACAGGAATTAACCCGTTTTTAACTTGTTAATCAGACTATACATTCATTCAAGAATAACTAAATCAAGAACAGCTGTCGAATCCGAAGTCTCCATTTCAATATAACACATGCTGACACAAGTTCTGTTTTATTCATAGGATGAAACAGAATAATATTTCCTCAGAAATTCCGCAAAATAGCGACACTGGCAACTCGGGAAAATGCCAAATCAATGGACTTATGACGTCAAAAGAAGCTGCAATAACGATGTGTCACTGAATTTGAGGCTTTTAGAGTAGCGTTTATTCGAATATTACACAATTCTTATAGGAAAAACTATGCATACAAAATATTTTATCACTATATTTCAACTTCAAGCACATATGGAGCAAATTTGTGAGTTTGTGATCTCGCCTATTGTTGTACAGTGTCAAATATTTAGTGATAGAGGCCAATTATTTTGTGCCTAAGAAGGACTAGTGATAATTTGCTGATTGATATCTGTCTGCAAAATTGGCATTTTGCTGTCAACGGGAGAAAAAAATACATCAACTAATCGATCCCGTTATGACATATTTTGGCTAGCTCAAAGAACAATGAGCTCGTTCAAAAATGGCTCATTCCGTATAACAATGTTCTTTTGATTTGTTGAAAATATGAACAGGATGTTCATAAAATCATATGTGGAATCATCTGCGACTAAAAGATAAACTTTAGTCACTATCTTCCATCGTCAAGATAACCTATTATGAGATATGTTAAGGAACATTCTCAATTAAATATTGAATAGAAAGATTTTTCTGTGAATTGAAATCCAAGATAAAAATGAAGGTATTTTTTGTGAATGTCTAACAGAAAACAACTACTTCCCCGGCTAAAGTAGTTGTTTTCTGTTAGACATTCACAAAAAATAACGTCATTTTTATCGTGGATTTTTCAATTCACAGAAAAATCTTTCTATTTAATATTTAATTGAGAATGTTTCCCTTTTCAATGTTCTTTTATACTGAAAGAATTTATATTTATGTGGTATCGAAGTGAAGGCCTAGTACAAAGTTCACCATTTCAAAGGACTGTAAGACTGAAATTGGCAACAAGACAGAATTCGTCCTGTGAAAAATGTAAACGTTTTCGGGCTGGCAGTTATGTATATAGATTAATATCCGGAATTTTGCTCGTGACACTTTTTCAGTGATAGCACGTAATATGAAGAGGGAGATGAGTAATGAAAACGGTCCCGACAAAAGAAGTTTCATATCCCTCCAACATGACGGGAATGGAGTCCTTTGGAGCCTACAAATATGCAGGAAATCGAGTTTCTCCGCTTCTCGTTATGGATGCTTTCATTTCATTTTAATTTTGGGGGAAAGTTGGGGAATCCCAGTTTGGTGGGTAATATATAGGGTGATTGCGCCAGTTTGCCGGCAACTTCCAGTTGTCGACCGTTTTGGCCATTTTCATGAAATAATAAGAAAGATACTAAATCTACGTATTCGAAAATTCAGCCAAAAGTTCTCTAATACTTTTTCCGGCATATTCCTTTATATATTTATCTGTTCTGTCATTAATATCATTCTTTCCCTGTCAGTTCAAGAGATGATGGTCGAAGTGAACGTCGTTCGTGCGTTGATCAATTGAAAAAAGTAGGAGACATAACTTATTCAACGGTAAGTTCACATAAATTTTGTCTAGATCTACAAGAAAAAACTTATGTAGGGGTACCTACAGTGTCACAAATAAAGTTCGCAACATATGGAAGTTTTTTTTATTAATAGATATAATGAAAATTTGACTTCGCAGTTAGTTTGTGCTTGAAAAATGAGTAGAAAACAACTCTTTCCTTTTGTCATGTGCAAAGTCAAAGTCAAAGCATGCTTTATTATCGAAAGAATAGAAATCTTATTGACAAAGCTTCTAAATATAATAGTACATAAATCGTAACTGCTTGAAATGAGCAGGTGGTAATGGTAATTAAATAAAATTAAAATTATGCAAACCAGTAAGGATTGTCATACAGTCATGATACTATAAAATATTTTTAAGAAAATACAGTAAAATAGATATAAACACACTTTTTCCTAATTTATTCTTTGGTTATAAAAACAAAAAAACAAAAACAGGAGAGAGTTGTCAGATGATAAAAATATTAACATAATATATATACATATATCCACCATAAAATACTTTAATAAAATGTTTTTTTTTTTTTAAACAATCGTACATATTTACTCCTAAAAACACACATATACCTTCCACTAGTTGGTGTAAGACGTGGATACATCATATTTTGTAATGCTGTCACAACTATTCAAAGTTTTGTTCAAAAAACTCCCTCAAGTCATAAAACGGTCTTGTGAGTAAAAATGTTTTTACAGCTCTTCTGAATTTCGGAGGGCTATGGATATTTTTTATTTGCTTCGGTAAATGGTTGAACATTTTCGTACTATTGTAAATAATTGAATTTTGGCATTGGGTGGTTCTAGGGATTAATAAAGGTATATTTTGGCCATTTGCCCTAGTGTTATGTGCAGTGTCTGATTTTAATAGATGTAGTTTATGCTTATGAACTAAACTAGCTGATTCTAACACGAAGATTGATGTTAGCGTAAGTATCTTCTGAGATATGAATAAGGGTTTACATGAGGTTTGATGGTTAACATGGCATATGTATCTCAGTGCTCTCTTTTGTAAAGATCATTGAAAACAACGCTTGTGAGCAGGCTCCCCAAAATGCTATACCATATCTGATATGAGATTCCATAAGAGCAAAGTAGGCTTTTCTAGCAATAAGATGACCGATGTCATTTCGAATAACTCTGATAGCATAACACCCAGATGACAATTTCTTTGCCATTGCCATAATATGTTCATCGAACTTTAAGTTATGGTCCAGTACAATGCCTAAGAATCTATAATTATCAGATTTCATGAGTGTGTCATTATTTAGTTGTATTTTGTCAATGTCTCCCTTAAATGATAACACCTTAGTTTTCTTAGAGTTGAAGACCATATGATTGGCATCGCACCACTTTTTCATTTCAGCGAGATCTGTAGAGATCAATTGGCTGAGAGTATTCTTATCTTTATCTTTAGTGTGCCATTCAATAGTTGCATCATCTGCAAATAAGGTAAACCTACCGCTAATATTCAAGTTAGTGAGATCATTTACATATAACAAAAATAATATGGGCCCCAAGACAGAGCCTTGTGGAACTCCACTGTTAAATTTTTTTTTCTCAGATACTGAACCCGAAACTTTCACATATTGTTCCCGGTCTTTCAAGTAAGATGTCATCCATTTATTGGCTATGCCTCTGATACCGTAGTGCTCAAGCTTCTGCAGCAGTATTCCATGATTCACACAATCAAAAGCTTTGGATAGGTCACAGAACACTGCCGCAGTCGCTTCTTGATTATTAAGATTTGTGTACACGTTTTCTAAAAATTTATAAATAGCGTCATTTGTACTTGTGTTGCTTTGGAAACCGTATTGGTTACCGTTTATTATTTTGTGTTTATCGACGAATGACATAAGTCGCTTCTTTACTAATTTCTCAATGATTTTTGCAATAGTAGATAGGAGGGATATTGGTCTATAATTTGATGGATCCTCACTATCCCCTCCTTTGTAAATTGGGATCACCATGGCTGATTTAAGTATAGTTGGAAATGTTCCCGGGGCAAAAGATTCATTTATTATACTAGTAAGCGCGTCAATAGCTGGAGGGGGCAATTTTTCCAGCATATTTATAGACAAACCATCAGCTCCAGATGCATTTTTGTTCTTAATTTCCTTCATAGCACCCTTTACTTCATCTGAGTCTGTTGGAAATAGAAAGAAGTTCTTGTCAGTTCTTACATTCTCAAGATATTGCATTGGATTAATATGAATATTAGTGGAAATGTCATTAGTAAGTTTGGTTGCAATAGAACAATAGTAGTCATTGATACGGTCAGGTTTCAGATTGATTTTATCAATTTGGTTTTTGCTCTTTCCAGGGATATCATTAATAATAATCCAGCTCTCCTTTACTTTAATGGAGGCAGTATTAATCCTAGTATGGTAATACGAAAGTTTAGCCTGTTTTATGACACTGTTATATATACTTCGATACCTATTGCAATAATTTTTTAGATGTTCCTCTTTATGATACTTTTTAATGTAGTTCAGTGAGCGCATATTTTTGGCCGATATTTTAATGCCATTTGTTATCCATGGTTTTCTTACCTTTTTTCGGATTCTGGTGATTGGGAAAGCACTTTCAAAAATATTACTAAGTGTATTCAAATATGTGTTTATATGTGTGATTCTGTTCCAGATGACCTGATCACAGGCCTTTTGAAATTTGCAATAGTTGTTTTTAGAAAATATACGCCCAAGTTTATTTTGTTTTTTAGAATTACCTTTACCAGGGAAGCTGAGTGTACTAAGAACGGCTTCATGATCTGAGAGATTAGCTGGCAAAACTGAGCAGGTTACATTAGACTCATCCACATTGGAACAGATGTAGTCTATTATAGTAGATGCACTCTGGTAAATATGTGTTGCGGATTTCACATGCATGGTTAAATTAAAGGAGTCTAACAATTGTTCCAGAAGCTGGCAGGAACGATTTGATTTATCTTCAAAATTTATATTCAAATCTCCTGTAAGAACAATATTCGAATTTGTTGGAAGTTGTGACAGCAGCATTTCGAGCTTTTCGAAAAATATGGTCATTTCTTCAGAGGGGGTTTTCTTACTATCTCGCGTTCTATAAATACACAGAACATACAGGGAATAAGCGTCACAGTACACCAAAGAGAACTCAAAATTTTTCTCTTCCAACAAGTTACTGAATTTTTCTACATTAACAAAGGTGAATATATCTTCATTTACATTATCTAGTATCAGGGTTCCTCCATGTTCAGCCGTTACTCGATCAAATCTAGAAATGCATTTATAACCTGGTACACATATTGGTTCTTGTGGTTTCAGCCAGTGTTCTGTAACTAATACTAATTTTGGAGAATCAAGATTTTCTAAATAAATATACAAGTCATCTATTTTGTTTCGTATTGACTGTATGTTAATGAGAAGCAGTGTTAGTTTTCTATTGTTTATGCATTCCGGAAGTTTGATATTTGCTACTCTTTTTCTAGTCTTGGCGGCATTTTCAATAAAAAAGATTCATTGAGGTATCTCCTTGGAGTCTCGGCCTTGTCAATTTCTTGTATTTTCACTGTCTTTACAACAAGACATTTATGCTACTCTAAACCTGTAAAATTTAAATTTTTTTTCAAAAAGCCTACAAAAATCTGTTTTTTTTTTAATTTTCGAAAAATGCCAAAGAAAAAAGTTGCTCAGTTTTCAATTTGGACTCTCTACTGTCACTTCGACTTTTTTCGAATCTTTCGCTTTACCGATTCGAACGAAACATGATTCAAATTTCATAAATTTGATGAATACGAGACTTCAATGTCATATCTTGCCCAGAAAATACCCACATTGGCCTGCTACCAGAAAAAAAAATGCACCTCCAGAAATTCGTCTTTGTTGTTGCAAAGTTCATCTAGTTTTTTCATTTCATTGTCAAACTGATTCGGATTTTCAATGTATGGACGTTAATATGTCAGTAATCGAATAACCGAATTTCTCTTCATGCTTATTACACTCGTATTTCTTTTCTTAATAGATTTTTATCCAGTTTTATTATTTTTTTGACCAATAATTCAGTTACAAACAAACCCGAAATATCCTACTTTTCTGTAAACTAAACAATGACCTACAGTTTCATAACTATTCAAAAGACTTTCGTTCTAGCGATTTGTACTAAACATGATATAAAATTTCGTGATTTTAAATAATACAAGACTAATGCAACATCTCGGGAAGAAAATAGTACAATTGATCGAATTGAAATAAAATGTTCCCTTAGTAGGCTTTCGAAACAAATTTTTACTTTTGGTTAATGTCAAATTACTGCGTTCAATAAATAGAGTTGTTCTGTGTACAGATTTTCGTACATTTATAATTCACAAATAAGTTTTATGTACAATGTTATCCACACAAGACAAAGTGGAAATCGTTCTTTTATGTGGTGAGAATATGCCTTATCGAGATGTTGCTTGTATTTTCAATCACCGGCATCCAGGAAGAAATATTCACTTTAGTACCGTGGGAAGGATATTGAAAACATTCAAAGAAACCGGATCTGTGGACAATCGTTTCATGAAACCACATAATCCAATAAGGTATAATGAAGAAGAACAACTCAATGTTTGTTTGAGCGTTGTTGGAAACGGAAAAACTAATATTAGGAGTATTAGTGAAAATACAGGGATTGGCAGAAAAACTTTGAGAATAATTTTGCACAAAAATAATTTCCATCCCTATAAACCAAAGTTCGTACACACTCTTAAAGAAAGAGATTTCGATTTTCGAGTAGGATTTTCATTTTGGTTCCAAGGTGAGAGAGAAAATAATATCACATATCCCTACAGGATTTTATGGACAGACGAGGCAATTTTCACGTCGAACGGAACAGTTAGTTCCCAAAACAACAATAATACAAATTTTAATAGAATGCCGTGACCAATATTCATTCAAACAAATGTGTGGGTGGTTCATTACATAACCAAATAATTGGACCATATTTTTTTAGACAAAATTTGAACGCAGACATGTACATAAATTCAATTATGAATCAGTTGTCTGAAGTTTTGGATGATCTGCCTCTAAGTATCAGACGAAATTTGTGGTATCAGCTTGACGGGGCACCGATCCACCAAACGGTAGAAGTGAAACAGTGTCTCAGTCAGATATTTAGGGGCAAAGTGATAGGGCGAGAATGGGAAGATTATTGGCCACCAAGATTACCGGACTTATCTCCAATGGACTTTTTTCTATGGGGTTATCGAACAAAAAGTGCATAAGCACAGACCATTTGCAAACAAAGAACATTTACCATTCGGTATATTTTCGACTTTCACACACTTTCCATAAGTTGATAGGCTATACCTCTTAAACCGGTATTTTACAAAGTTTCCAGTATGTTTGGGTGGCTGGGAAACGCCTTAGCGAGATCGACAAAGATACATATCATCAACTAATCCACGATGCCTATACACCATCAGAAAATTTCATAGCAAAAATATGTTTTTATGACATACTTCAATAAGTAACGTCGTGTCTACAAGACTCCACACGGCAGACAAGCAAAAATAAATGTGGAATATAGTAGACAATCTTAGAGGCAAAAATAACCGTACCCATCCAGAAATAAATGTAGATCTAAATTTATTGAACGAATATTACTGTTCAATAGCAAAAAAATTATCTCTGGATATAATTTCGACCGTAAATCCTCTTGACAATGTTCGGAAGGTAGCTTATCCAATGAATTCCTTTCTCCTCTACGAGACAAACTTATATGAACTAAAGTTAGTAATAAATGAAATAAAGAACAAAAATTTGTCAGCTAAGCCCAAGTAGCACAGAGTCATAAAATTAATATAATGACTTCTTATACCGTCTTAAAAACCACGTATTTGTATGTTTTAGAACCAAAAAGTTAATGTGCGTTTTATAACCTTCAGGCGTTGCTATGACGTCGTGTAGTAGATATAACGAGAGTACAATAAAGAATTCTCGAGATGAAGTTGTACTGTGGTTTGTATGTAAATAAATTGTATGTGTCGTTAAGTAGAACTTAAGAGCAGTTGCTGTGAGGTTATTATGACAATGAACATTTGCGGTTCTAATGAATAGATTTTTGAAACGTTTCTACGACTACATATTGTACTCAAGTAATGAGTTTTATCAACTGATGAACTTTGGTCGTTATGATTACATTATGTATATATGGTTAGATTATTTTTGTTGGTTATGCTATTTTTGTTGTGTTGTGTTATGTATGTAGAATATTCAGTTCCGTATGAATGATTAAAATGCCAAAACAAAAATCTAATTTGCCTTACAAGAGAACTGGAGCGTATAGAAAAATATAAAGAGGAAGGATGAGTGCCTACCCCAAAAGTAACATCTGAAATAATTAATCAGTCTATCGGGACACTGCAAAAAAATGAAGTTCATCCAGTTCCTTCAATTGTTTTCACAACAAGGAAAGACATAAATAATATGTATATGCACTTCGAGTGATAAATAAAAAATATTTTAACATAACTGTTCAACATCAACATAACCTCTATTGTAAATGTCAGTTATTTTTAGCGTTTTCCATCAGGCGAAACTAGCGGAATGCTTATGCACTCAGTGTATATCTTTTTCTGTTTTGATAGCGTTACGACGTTAGTACAACAAAACTTGCTACTTGTGGTCACAGCGACTACATTACAACTTTTTTATGTAAGATATTGCGATGTCTTTGAGACACTCGTAAACTATTATATGATAGTATATACCGGAGTAATTACAACTTTTCGACACTAGAAGGACGGCATCCATGTTTTTCGATTGATTGATAACATCATTCTGGTAGCCATATTGGAACAAAAATATTTAAAATAAAAAATATGGGACCCTGGGTGTTATATCAATTTAAAAATCATTGTAGATGTGCTGATCAAGTATCTTTCGTAATATGGTCTACATATTTCAACGATTAATGAGAAAAATTGATGAAATATATTTTTTCTGAAATGAAAATAAATATTTATCTCTCTTAATTTTCGAGGCGCATGAATTTCAAGTGGGTAGAATTGGATTTTGATCGTAAAAATGGATTTGCTTGGTCATTAGAGTTCTAGAACAATTCTTAAAGACACATAAATGAAAATTATTTTTATCTCAATAACTATCACGGTCACAGAGTATCATGAACATGTAAAGGAAGGCTGACTTATATATTATATTGATATTATATAAAATCTTTATATGGTATATTGTAATACTATATTATAAAGATCATGACCTTCATGCATAATGATATAATGACTACACTAAGACCACAGAACGACCCTTTTGCGACTGGCTTATATAAGTCTATATTGGCAAGTCATAACCACTACTTTATAACGTCGATGTGACGTCGCAAGAGTGTGCTTTTTGTCGTATTGGCATACATAGCGACGTCTTAGCATATTACAAGACATAAGTCATGGACTTTTGGGAAAGGTCTAGTAGACGTATGTACAACCGAATTATGACCTCTGTGTGCTACTTGGGGGGTGTTATCACAATCATCAGATGAAGCTCTCAGCGCCCTTAGTACTGGCTATAAATAAATATTTTGCGACAGATGTCTTCCCTTCAAGGTTGAAGACTGCAGTAATAATATCCCTACATAAAGGAGATGGCACCGATGATCCTGGTAACTACAGACTGATCTCACTGCTGTCAACACTTGAAAAATCATTGAAAAATTGGTTTTTAGGCTTTTCAGAGAGATATAATATAATAACTCACAAATAGTTCGGTTTTAAAATTAAAAAAAACACTAATGATGTCATTTTAAATTTCCTAGAGAAACTCTACATAAGTCTAAATGAAAAGGAGACAACTACAGCAGTGTTTCTTGACCTCTCCAAAGCTTTCGACTGCGTAAACCATGAAATTCTGTTATAGAAGCTCTTCTACTATGGTTTTCGGGGTACAGTTTTGGATTGGTTCAGATCATATCTTACTGACAGGAACTAGAAAATATCAATGGGTAAAAATACTTCTGAGAAGAGAAGGATTGTAAGCGGAGCCCACAGGGCACAACACGTGCGGTGAACAATGTCTACCTCAGAAAACCAGCGAGAGAGAAACATCCAGACGCAATCTACTCCGTCTCCTCCTGCAAGTACAACTCCACAGGCTGTATTTCGCTCCTGCACGCAATATCGGGCTGCGACACCACTTCAAACATTTTTGGGTTTGGAAAGAATAAATTCTGCCAACTTTTTAGAGAAGACCCAACATTGCTGGAGCAGGCGGAGAGGTTCGCCAGTCCCCAAAAAATTTCAGCAGCCAGGAAGAAAATCTTGGTATCCCTGTATGGTGGCAGTAGAGAACAATCGTTGAGCTCCCTTCGCTAAAGCAAATTGAAGACAAGTACCACCAAGCTCAATCTGGCTAAACTACCTCCGACCACTGACGCAGCACATTTCCACTTCCTGAGAACATACCACCAGGTCATGGAGTGGATGGGGATTGTCAAAGACCCTATCGAATGGGGCTGTATCGGGTAGATTTAGAATTATTTTCATTTTTTATGTCTTTCAAAAAAAAAATCGCTAAGATTCGTGTTGGTTAGAAAAAACTCGTTTGGCGAATAGTATTCTAAAGGTGGGTTAGTTGCTTGGATATTTTCAGTGAGCTCACTTGCGATACTGCAACAGTATGAATTGAGTTCATTGGGGTCAATTCAGATAGGTTGGGTTGTATTGGTTTTCCCTCTTCATTTCATTCATTATCTTCCAGCATTTCCTGCTCCTATTATTAGACCCTCCTAGTCTTCCTCTATAATAACTTCCTTTAGCCAGTCTAATGGTTTTTCGATATATGGTTCTATATTTGATAGCTGAGAAGGAATGGTTCGATTGTATGCTTACGAATACTATGCAAGCATCTCATATTTTCGGCTGATATCTTGATTCCCTTGGTTATCCAAGGTTTTTTACTTTTCTTTGATTCGATTCATTGGATTTGAAATGCATTTTCAAAGGTGTTTCTGAGCTCATGATAGAATTCATAGAATGCCCTATCAGTTTCAGTGTCTGTATTGCTTTCCCAGTTTGTTGCTAAACGGTGCTGTTGAAATTTTTCATAATTAGTGGAACTATATAACCTGCCATATTTATTCAAGGTAGCCTGTATTTGATCGAGATACACCTTACTGATTCTGGCTTCGTGGTCGGATAGACCAGAGGGTACAACCGAACATCTAACATTTCCAACGTTACTACAGAAGTAGTCGATTGTTGTAGGATTATTTTTCGAAATTCGGTTAGGCGCATGTACATGCATCTTCAAATTGAAAGATTCAAATAGATTATATAGCATTTGTCTGTGTGTATGATGGTCATCAAAATTTATGTTAAAATCACCTGCCACTATCAGTTTGGATACAACCGGAAGATCAGACAGCAGGTTTTCCAGCTTATGGAGGAAGCTCATAACATCAGAGTTTGGGGCTCTATACAGACAGATTATAATTAGATTTATTGACTTGCAGTGAACTGCTGAAAATTCGAAGGTTTTTTCCTCCAGCATCAAGTTGTATTTGACCATACTTTTGAAAGGGAAATGATATAATAATGATTTTTTTTATGAAAACTCACCACCATGAATAGCTTGTGATCTACAAAACTTAGAAACAAGTACATAACCAGATAAGAAAACATTTTCGTTTATATTCAACCAATGCTCAGTCAGCATGATTATTTATGTCAGGATAGTTATTATTAGCACATAGGATGAGCAATTCGTCAGTTTTGTGTCGGATGCTCTGAATATTCAATAACATGAAGGTTATGTAGCCTCTGCTATCTCTGTCACTTTCATTCGACGGTCGTCTAGCACCATTTGGTGAACTTGAACGATGTTATCGTCAGTGGTTGCAGTTTTTGGACGTCCCGAACGTTCATCGTCTCCCAAATTGGTTCGGCCACGTTTATATTCACGGTGGTAAGTGATGGTGCAGAGTCCCTGTACACAGCGGTCAACTCGTCTTTGATTTGCTTCGGCGTATTGCCTTCCAAAAACAAATATTTAATGACAGCACGAGACTCTCGATTTTTTCCATTTTCATAAAAACACTCACATCGACTCACTAAAACGATTATCTGCACGTCCAAAATCACGCCTACATACAAACATTCAGGTCGAATTAGAATATCCTTCAATTGAAAATATAGACGCAAACCTATCTCTATACACAAATAATCATGCCTGTCGAATAGTATACATCACATTGACATACTTCCGTGAAAATACTAATTCGCACCTCTGAAATTGCAATATCAATACATCAAATAACTCGGCACTCCGAATTAAATGAAATAGCAGCTGTTCCACTGTTGGAATTACATTAGTGGTATCCTTGGCCTATTAATATTTGCCTTTGCCGGATGCTATGAATTCGCAGCGTTTGTGAGTTCAGAACGATTCAAAATAGGGCAGGAGGCAGGGGCGCGTCAACTATGTGGCGAATGTAGGCAAAAGCCACGGGCGACAAAATCTAAGGGCGGCAATTCGGCTAAATAAACCGTAAACCGTACTAACGACTTCTTCTTTCTAATGCCGCGCGTCGGCTCCAATTCATGTTTAATGCGTGATTCTCTTTCGGTACTCTTTTGCTAGTAGCGATAGCGGCTAGCGGGTAGCTAAAAAAGTCCGAGTATCACAGGTGGTTTTAGTCCATCCAATATCAATTGCAGAAGCTGTTTCTATAGGGAGCAAATAAAAACTCACTTCGCTAACACGAGCGTATATGCGAAGAAACGGAACGAAAAATAATCTGTACTACTTGTATACAGTCTCCGTCGGCACAAAGAGCCCGCTAGTCAACGTGGACTTGAGTGACTGCTGTCTGTTCTACAACCTATTCGCCTGGGCCAATCAAGTCGGACATCAATGCTTGAAGGTGTGTCTATACGATGGGAGGTCATAAATCACGCGTTATATTTGCGTTTTAATAGCTCTGAAAGATTGAAAACCAGTAGCGTCTGTGGTCTTGGTGTGTTCCGATCGAAATACGTTCTAGGATTTGTATCTGTTACAGAATAACCTAGATCAAACAATGAAAGAAATTATTTTTCTTTCTTGATGTATTTGTATAAATAAAAGCTTGTCTTTATTTTTTTTTCATTTTTCATTATTTATGAAGTATTTTTAAAATCTTAAAATATCTAAATAAAATTAGTTATCTCCGCCACTGTTGCTCACAGGATTTCGCCGCAAGACTTTTTTATGCTTCTGCAATTGATATTGGGAAAACTATAACGGTAAGTATCAAAAACAAAGAGAGTAAATCTAGAGAAATGTTTTTATTGTTTTCATTGCTTTTTTTATTCGCGAAAGGCTCAAAAGTCTTTTGTCGGAAGCCGCAGAAGATGAAAATTAATATAAATATGTCTGGATTTTGTAAAATGGGTCATTCTAGTTTGTTCTGCAAATCAGATTAGTTGATTAGATTGTTAGTTAGTGACGTAAATATTTCAGTGTAAAAAATGGTAAGTAGTGTAACTAAATACGGTATATTTTTACTATTCTACGCTTAATTCTAATTAAAATTTCTGAAACATGTTCTATATCGAAACTCAGTAATTTTCTAGATATTTGATATAAAAAAAAATCCATAAAAAGCAATTAACAATATGGCTAATAATTTTAACTTGCAACTACCAACTACTAATTGTAAAGTATTTTTAGGTAATTTTTTTTCAAGATCCTCTAATACATACTAATACATATTTATTTTCAACAAATGTTGTACAGGGTGTTCAAAAAATGTAATCCAATTTGTTGGTAAAGACAGATGTAAAACATTTTTTTTTCAAATAGATCACCATGTAACATATCCTATATCAAAACTCATCTGTTTTCAAGATATTTAACGTTTAATTTTTTTTTCCAAAAACGTAAATAAAATTGCTAACAATATGACATTTTCTATTATAAGGAAAAGAGCAAAAAAAGAAAACGATTATCAGGTCATCAGTTCCACCAACAAAGACGGCAGAAAATGGAAGAGAAGGAAAAATTAGCTGATTCTTTGGAAAAATATTTGAAACCGTCAGAAATAAGAGTTCTTCCTGAACTTGAAAATACCGACGATGCTCGCCGCAATTGTTCCTCAGCTCCACGTTCCTCATTTATTTCTGAATGTAATAATATAAATAGTACCCAGGAACATCATACTGAAAACGTTCCAGCAGCGGCAACATTACTATTTTCTAACTCCACCGTAATATCTGATGACCCTGGAAATAATTACATCCGCAGCTGTACGATTTTAACGGAAAAAAGACCCCATCAAATTACGAATTGGATCTATCCAGTATACTCACAAGGCCGAAAGTTTTCTGCCAGATGTTTTTATCGTAACCTCACCAATGGAGAGAAAGTTGAAAGGGAGTGGCTGATTTACTCAACAACAAGACAAGACTGTTTCTGTTGCAAACTTTTTGGTAAGTCTTTGACCAACTTGTCTAATAAGGAAAGGTGTTCTGATTGGAAACATTTGTCACTAGTGCTAAACAGACACGAAAAAAGTGACTCCCATAAAAAAAATATCGGATCCTAGTTAAACTTATCAAATATGTTATCTAAGGGAGTTACTATGAATGAAAGTCAATTACGTTCATTGCATGTATAAAAAAAATACTGGTATGTGTCATTGAAAGAATAATTTCAGCAATACAGTTTTTTTATGTCGTCAATGTTTAGCTTTACGTGGTAGATCTAACAAATTATATGAAAATAATAACGGAAACTTCTTAAAATTATTAGAAACGTTCACCAAATTTGATTCTGTAATGGAGCAAATGTTCGACGACAATAATAATCAAAGCAGCGGCAGCGGTAGCGGTATGACAAACTATTTAGGCGATAAAATTCAAAATGAATTGATAAACTTAATCGGCTCAAAAATAAGAACTACTATTTTAGATCTAGTAAGAAAACAAATATTACTCTATAATCCTCGACTGTACACCGGATGTGAGTCATACGGAACAATTAAGTGTAGTTTTGAGGTTTGTTTTATTAAACGAGTTGACGGAAAAAAATTAAATACGTGAACATTTCATTTTATTTTGCCCTATAGTTGATTCTACTGGTGCTGGCTTGTATAATTATGTGACAGATTTATTAGTAGAATTAAATTTAAGTATATATGATTTGCGAGGACAAGGATATGATAATGGAGCAAACATGCGTGGAATACACAGTGGATTACAAATACGAATTTTAAATATAAACCCGCGAGCATTTTTCATTAAATTTAGTTATTAACGATGCTGCTAAAATTTCTTTTGAAGTATCCGGATTCTTTGACATTGTTCGAGAGATATATGTGTTTTTTCCGCGTCAACCAAAAGATGGTCAATTTTGAAAACGTGTCTTACAGATTTAACTTTAAAACCACTATCTGATACACGCTGGTCCAGTAGAATAGGCGCTGTAAAACCTTTGAGATATCAAATTGTTGAGGTTTATGATGCTCTTTCAAAAGTAATGGATGCATCCGCATCTTCAAAAGATTTTAGTACATCACACGTCGATCGCTCGCATCAAAAATCCAAAACTACAATTTTTTATGCTGTGGAGTAATCTGGTACAATATTTTATTTAAAATCAATTCTCTAAGTAAATTAATGCAGAATCAAAGTATAAATCTAAAAGCTTGTTTAGACTGTCTAAACTTAATAAAAATTATTTTTTTTAGACTTGAAGAGATGATAAGGGATTTAGCAAACTTCTTGAAGACGCCAGGGAGCTGGCCGAAGAATTAGAAATTGAACCAAATTTTTCAACTTCACAAATAGTTCGTCAAAGAAAAAAGAAAAGACAGTTTAATTATGAAAGTACTGACGAACCCATAACAGACCCGAAAATGAATTACAAAGTAAAAGTATTCTTCTCTATACTAGATACGACCTTATCATCTCTTAATGAAAGATTCAAGGGGTTGGAGAAATTTAATAAAATTTTTAGATTTATTTATCAAATGTTCAGGTTGAATGAAGAAGAATTAAGAAACTCGTGTGAAAATTTATCATTTCATTTGAAAGATGAAGCACGTAAAGAATCAGATATTGATGCCAATTACTTATTTGATGTAATTATTTGTTCAAAATGCCACTTACCAGAGCAAAATGAGTTTGATCCTCAGTTAATTCTGCAACACATTTTTAACCGACGAAACCAAAAAGGAGGAGGTTCTCTATTCGACCCGTATTTTTTTTTCCATCATGTTTTTTTATGTATGATCACGCATAACTTTTTACTGAGGCGTCCTCACCCTCTGAATTCTGGTCCGTTAACCGATTCTATCAGGCATAACTTTGTACTGGTGAATTTGAATTGGATGATTCTTTTTTTAATAGATAGGGTATACCTTATAATTTGGATTTCGGAAGGAATTAGCCACCCTTACGGGTGGAAAAATAGGGGATTATTGATTTTTTACTAGTGAACTTTGGCATACACATACGTAGTTGACAATGACAGATCGCTACTGACATAATTCTTGTTTCACATCCGTCAAAATCAGTATATTTTATGAGAGGATGGAACGATATACAAAGTAATGGAATAAACTAACCAGAACAACGAAAATAATTTATATTACAACAAATAGTAAAAGTAGATAATCATATTATTTAACTGGTAATAGTTGAAGTAAGGTGGGTAAGTAAGTATTTTGGAAGTAATCAAAAAACAAGTAGGTAGTAATTGGTAGATTTTAGCCACAAAAAATTGAAAAATAAAAACTTTTTAACAAAAAATTAAACCGACGAAATACGGAACTGAAAAGTAAAAAATAAAATAAACCTTCTTAGTCTAAATGATAATTGAGCTCCTAAACTAATGTAAGTAACTGATTTTGAGTCGGCGCCAAACAAACTAGCAATTGAATTAGGTGAAGCGTAAAATGATGGCAGAGAGATGCACGGCCGCGTTTTGATGACTGCTTTCATAGATAATGATCCTCGATAATTGTTTGTTTGGCGCCGCCTCAAATCAGTTACTATAGTTTAGACTCAATTATCATTGACTAAAAATTTATTTCATTTTCTTTTCAGTTGATTTCGTCGGTTTAACCGACGAAACAAAAAAGGAGGAGGTTCTCAAATGGCAATACGATTTTTTTTTAATGCTCACCAGAATCTGTAGCATCGGGAGAAAGTTCTTTTTTAACCGACGAAACCAAAAAGGAGGAGGTTCTCTAGTCGACCCGTATAATTTTTTTTCCCATCATTTTTCTTTATGTATGATCACGCATAACTTTTTACTGAGGCGTCCGATTCCGATAATTCTTTTTCCAGTGGATAGGGTGTACTTCGAAGGTGGTTCCATTTGAATTCAAAAGATGAAATTCACCCCTAAGGGTAGCAACATGAAGGATATTGATCACTCACCCTCTGAATTCTGGTCCGTTAACCGATTCTATCAGGCACAACTTTGTACTGGGTTCTTCGATTTGGATGATTCTTTTTTTATTAGATAGGGTATACCTTATATTTAGATTTCAAATGGAATTATATACCCTTACGGGTAGAAAAATAGGGGATAATTGATTTTTCACTTATGAACATTGGCACACACATACGTAGTTGACAATGACAGATCGTTAAAGAATTAAAATTGATATACAAAGTAATGAAATGAACTAACCAGAACAACAAAAATAATTTATATTACAACAAATAGTAAAAGTAGATAATCATATTATTTAACTGGTAATAGTTGAAGTAAGGTGGGTAAGTAAGTATTTTGGAAGTAATCAAAAAACAAGTAGGTAGTAATCAGTATATTTTAGCCATAAAAATTGAAAAATAAAAACTTTTTAACAAAAAATTAAACCGACGAAATACGGAACTGAAAAGTAAAAAATAAAATAAACCTTCTTAGTCTCAGTAACTAAGCTCCTAAACTAATGTAAGTAACTGATTTTGAGTCGGCGCCAAACAAACAATCAACAAACATCATTAAATTACTTCAAAAAAATTATCAGAATGTCACCGCGCATCTCGCTGCCATCATTTTACGCTTCACCTAATTCAATTGCAATTCAAAATTAGTTACTTACATTAGTTTAGGAGCTTAGTTACTGAGACTGAGAAGGTTCATTTAATTTTTTACTTTTCAGTTCCGTATTTCGTCGGTTTAATTTTTTGTTAAAAAGTTTGTATTTTTTCAATATTAAAATTAATAAAAACTTTTTTACGATCAACTATGGCACAAGAGAGACTCAGTAATTTGGAAATTATGTCCATAGAAAGTGACCTTATGGATTGTATTCCTTTAGACGAGTTGATTGAAGATTTTGCCGAAAAAATTTCAAGGAAAGAGTGCTCCCAATAAGTTATTTTGTTCTTTTTTGTCTGTTATGTAACATTTTTATTGTTTTGTCAGTTTTGTTATTGCTTTGCTTTTTTCACATTCTTCGTTAATCCTTCTGTCTAAGACTTGTCAAGATCTTCTAAATGTTATGAGGATGAGTAGTCAGGTATCGTGCTGATTAAAATCAGTACACTTTTTTTTATTTGAGCTTTCGGAAATACTCATTTCCTTTATTTGCAAACATAAAATGATAATGATGATTTAAAATTATAGATTATACATTATACGGTATATAAAAAAAACTTTTCAACAAAAAATTAAACCGACGAAATACGGAACTGAAAAGTAAAAAATAAAATAAACCTTCTTAGTCTCACTAACTAAGCTCCTAAACTAATGTAAGTAACTAATTTTGAGTCGGCGCCAAACAAACAAGCAAATTAATTAGGTAAGGCGTAAAATGCGCGGTGACATTCTGATAATTTTTTTGAAGTAATTTAATGATCTTCGTTGATTGTTCGTTTGGCGCCGACTCAAAATCAGTTACTCACATCAGTTTAGGAGCTCAGTTATTGAGACTAAGAAGGTTTATTTTATTTTTTACTTTTCAGTTCCGTATTTCGTCGATTTAATTTTTTGTTAAAAAGTTTTTATTTTTCAATTTTTTGGGACTGAAATCTACTAATTACTACCTACTCAACTTTTGATTAATTCCAAAATACTTACTTACCCACCTTACTTCAACTATTACCAGTTAAATAATATATCTACTACTATCTACTTTTACTATTTGTTGTAATATGAATTATTTTTGTTGTTCAGTTTATTTCCTTACTTTATATATCATTCCATCCTCTCATAGAATATAATGATTGTGACGGTTGTGGAACAAAAATAATGACAGTAGCGATCTGTCATTGTCAACTACATATGTGTGTGCCAATGTTCACAAGTGAAAAATCAATTATCCCCTATTTTTCTACCCGTAAGGGTGGATAATTTCATTCGAAATCCAAATATGAGGTATACCCTATCTATTGAAAAAAGAATCATCCAAATCGAAGAACCCAGTACAAAGTTATGCCTGATAGAAACGGTTAATGGACCAAAATTCAGAGGGTGAACGATCGTTAATGGGCCAAAATTCAGAGGGTGAACGATCGATATCCTCCATTTTGCTACCCTCAGGGGTGGCATTTTTTTTCAATTTGAGGTGGGACCAACTTTGAAGTACACCCTATCCATTGAAAAAAAAAATAATCATCGAAATCGGACGACTCTATGGAAAGATATGCGTGGTATGTTGGCTGGAATCTACTAATTACTACCTACTTAATTTTTGATCACTTCCAAAATACTTACCTAGCTTACTTCAACTATTGACTGTTAAATAATATGATTATCTACTTTAACTATTTATTGTTATACAGTGCTAGTCAAAAGTCCCCTCCCCCCCTCATATCTTTTGAACGGGTATACTTATAATAATGAAATTTGGAGGGTGGAAATAAACAAATGTAAGCTTCTCAACTGGTCATAACAGGTGACGCAATAGTCATAAATGACGTCACAAGGCCACTGTGACCAATAATTTTAAATGGGACCCTATGGCACGTGACAGCTCGTTTGAAAGGTATTGAAAATACCTATTCAGTCATACCAATTTTGTTTGGGTTTCGGCTGATTTTGATTGATAAATTGAAGAAATACGAAAATTATAGTTTCGCATTTAATTAATAAAGATTTAAGAACCAGTTCTTATAATAAGTGTTCAAAATGTGCTCCATCTACTTCCTGGCAGTAATGCATCCTATTGCTAAACTCTTGTCGTACTCGTCCCAGTGTGTCAGCCCTACATTCTTCAACAATTCGTTGTTTCAGAATGGCAATACTGTCAGGTGCTGTAGCGTAAACCTTAGATTCCAAGTACCCCCATAGAAAAAAATCTAATGGTGTAAGGTCCGGTGACCGAGCTGGCCATTCGATCGAACCTCGTCGTCCAATCCATCTACCACGATATTCTTCATCTAGGTAACGTCTTACTGCACCGTAATAGTGTGCAGGAGCACCATCTTGTTGAAACGTTATTTCCAAGTTGTCGAATTCATCTGGATTATCTTCTAGAATTTCAAGAATTAACGCCTCAACATCATTTTGTAACATCTCCAGATACAATTCACCGATTAAGTTAGCATTGAGAAAAAGAGGCCCAACTATGTGGTTTCCCAAAATACCTGCCCAAACATTTACTTTTTCTGGAAATTGAGTATGTTTTTCACGAAAGATGTGAGGATTTGTGTCACTCCAATACCTCACATTTTGAGTGTTAACATTTCCATTGAGAAAGAAAGTACTTTCGTCACTAAAACAAATTGTCTGTATGTAGCCTGTTGTTGGTTCATTTTATTGGACATAGTTTCACAGAATTCTAGTCTTCGGTCGGGGTCATCATCTGAAAGTTGGTGCACCATTTTTAATTTGTATGGATGAAATTTGTTTTTAGCCAACACCCTATGTACTGTCCTTTGACTGACTTCACAGATAGACGCAACTTGGGCTGTGGAAGAAGTAGGGTTTACTACCATTTCTCCAATTATGTCAATTTTTTTGTCATCACTAATTGTTTGTCGACCAGATCGTTTGGCATCTTGAACACTACCTGATGCTTCAAACTTCCGAAGAAGCTCCCTCAAATAAACCCTCGATATAGGGCGTTCGGGGTACCTCTCATTAAACAGTCGTTCCGCTGCATGGAAATTGTTTCTACATTCACCAATTATTAAGCTGCTACTTTGTCGGCTACAGTACGTACCATTTTGCCTATGTAAACACTTAAACGTCTCGTTAAACAATAGCTTAGGTAAATTTTCAAGGTATAAACACTTTTGACAAGTAGAGAATTCAAAAACGTCAACCTTTTTGACAATTAACCAGAGGCGTACTTTAAAATCTTTATTAATTAAATGCGAAACTATAATTTTCGTATTTCTTCAATTTATCAATCAAAATCAGCCGAAACCCAAACAAAATTGGTATGACTGAATAGGTATTTTCAATACCTTTCAAACGAGCTGTCACTTGCCATAGGGTCCCATTTAAAATTATTGGTCACAGTGGCCTTGTGACATCATTTATGACTATTGCGTCACCTGTTATGACCAGTTGAGAAGCCTACATCCGTTTATTTCCACCCTCCAAATTTCATTATTATAAGTATACCCGTTCAAAAGATACGAGGGGGGGAGGGGACTTTTGACTAGCACTGTATAATATAAATTATTTTTGAAAGTTCTGGTTAGTTGATTTAATCACTTTGTATATAATTCCGTCCTTTCATAGAATGTAATTATTATCGTGACGGATGTAGGAGGATCTGTCAATGTCAACTACATTTGTGTGCCACTGTTCACAAATGAAAAATCAATCATCCTCTATTTTTCTACCCATAGGGCTGGATCATTCCATTTCAAATTGGAATATGATCAACTATGAGGTATACCAAAAAGAATCATCCAAATCGAAGATCCCAGTACAAAGTTATGCCTCATAGAATCGGTTAACGGACCAGAATTCAGAGGGTGAGTGATCAATATCCTTCATTTTGCTACCCTTAGGGCTGGATTTCATTTCTGAAATTCAAATGGGACCAACTTCGAAGTACACCCTATCCACTGAGAGAAGAATTATCGGAATCGGACGTCTCAGTAAAAAGTTATGCGTGATCATACATAAAAAAATGATAAAAATAAAATAAATATACGCGTCGACTACAGAACCTCCTTCTTTTTGGTTTCGTCGGTTACTTAACACATATTTAATTTCAACATTAGATAAGTAATAGCGATTATTTCAATTTTGTGTGTACGCCCTCATCTGATGTATCAGTATCAAAATTAAATATAGGTATTAGCACGTATTTTAATGTTATTTATGTGTACCCACCCATGTATAAATTTTTACTAAAAAGAACTTTTTAACAAAAAATTAAACCGACGAAATACGGAACTGAAAAGTAAAAAATAAAAACTTTCTAACAAAAAATTAAACCGACGAAAAAATCAACTGAAAAGCAAAAAATAAAATAAACCTAAACTAATGTAAGTAACTGATTTTGAGTCGGCGCCAAACAAACAATTATCGAAGATCAGTATCTATGAAAGAAGTCATCAAAACGCAGCCGTGCATCTCGCTGCCATCATTTTACGCTTCACCTAATTCAATTGCTAATTTGTTTGGCGCCTACTCAAAATCAGTTACTTACATTAGTTTAGGAGCTCAATTATCATTCAGACTAAGAAGGTTCATTTCATTTTTTGCTTTTCAGTTGATTTTTTCGTCGGTTTAATTTTTTGTTAAAAAGTTTTTATTTTTTACTTTTCAGTTCCGTATTTCGTCGGTTTAATTTTTCGTTAAAAAGTTTTTATTTTTTCATTTTTTTGTGGCTAAAATCTACCAATTACTACTTACTTGTTTTTTGATTACTTCCAAAATACTTACTTACTTACCCACCTTACTCAACTATTACCAGTTAAATAATATGATTATCTACTTTTACTATTTGTTGTAATATAAATTATTTTCGTTGTTCTGGTTAGTTTATTTCATTACTTTGTATATCATTCCATCCTCTCATAAAATATACTGATTTTGACGGATGTGGAACAAGAATAATGTCAGTGGCGATCTGTCATTGTCAACTACGTATGTGTGTGCCAATGTTCACTAGTGAAAAATCAATTATCCACTATTTTTCTACCCGTAAGGGTGGCTAATTCCTTCCGAAATCCAAATATAAGGTATACCCTATCTATTAAAAAAAAACATCCAAATCGAAGAACCCAGTACAAAGTTATGCCTGATCGGTTAACGGACCAGAATTCAGAGGGTGAGTGATCAATATCCTTCATTTCGCTACCCTTAGGGGTGGATTTCATCTTTTAAATTCAAATGGGACCAAATTCGAAGTTCACCCTATCCACTAAAAAAAGAATTATCGGAATCGGACGCCTCAGTAAAAAGTGATCATACATAAAAAAATATGATGGAAAAAAAATACGGGTCGAATAGAGAACCTCCTCCTTTTTGGTTTCGTCGGTTAAAAAGGAGTAAGGAGTGTAAAATTATATTTTGCCCACAGGCGGCCGCATGGCTTGGCACGCCCCTGGCAGGAGGCCGGAGAATGGAAAGTGAAATTAATTGGAAGGTAGAACCCTGTAGCAAAACGTGTATATACCGGGTGTCAACGAATCTATTAGACAAGCTATAACTTCTAGAATATTGGGTGTATCAAAATGAGATTTGGTATAGGTGAATGGTATGCGAGGAGGAGAGTTTTCGCATATTTTTCATTTTCCGGTCACTTCCGGTTTTACCGGAAGTGGCTCCAGTTTTGAATTTTTAAATGGAACACCGTGTATATTGTAACATTTTTGGATTTCTGAGACAATTCTGGATCAGAATGTGGCATTTCAAACAGTTTTTACGCCCACTTAATTTTTTTAAAGTCACTTTTAATATTGCATCTATGTGGCCATGATCGGACGTAAACTCAGGTGATGTCAGATAATTACAATCGATATATAGGAATAAGTTGGCGAAATTAAATTTTCGTGTCTAACTATTATTTTGCAAATGGCGACCAAGTGCATTCCTCCTTGTTCAAGACACATTTCAGCTCGTTCATTTGTTTCTCTCAGCACGTAACATTTGAGGCGTTATACTTCTAAATGCCCGTAGAATTATTTCTTCTAAGATTTCAAGAGTGGCTGGGGCTGTTGCATAGTAAACCTTTTCTTAAACATATCCCCAAATTTCTCTGAATAACCAAGGGTATTACTCTCAAGGGTATGCAGATGACTTGGTCATCCTCATCAAGGGAAAGAATACTCGAACGACCTCAGAGCTAATGCAAAATGCACTGAGGAATGGTGTAACAGAGAGAGCCGAAGGGCAAATCCGAACAAAACAACACTAATTCCCTTCACCCGGAGAAGAAACATGGGAGATCTCATACCTCCCAGACTATTCTGTGAAACATTACAAGTAGTAGAGCAGGTGAAATATCTAGGGCTGATTCTTGACAAGAAACTAACCTGGAACCCGCATCTTCAACATGTAACCAATAAAAGCAAGATAACCTTCATGATGTGCAGGATAGCTTTTGGAAAAACCTGGGGGCTTAAACCGAAAGCCATGCACTGGCTTTACACAGCGGTAATAAGACCAAGAATAACTTATGATGGCCAAAAACAAATCAAAGACAGGCAAAAACCAACCTTGGGAAAATCCAGAGGCTTGCCTGTCTCTGTATCACGGGTGCAATGAATAGCACTCCAACAGCTGCAATGGAAATCATCCTAAACCTCGAACCTTGACTTACATGTCAGTGGAGAGGCCAGGATAAGTGCATACAGACTGAAACAAACAGAAAACTGGAGAATCGAACAACTGGACATACCAGAATCACTCATGTAATCAACATCGAAGAACTCGAAATGATTTCCAGATTACATGCAACCCCTCAACCTCATTCGAAAAACCATTCGAAACACGAATTGATGGATCTGGATGGGCCCCGAGTATAGAATCACAATCAACTGCGGACATAGTCTGGTATACAGACGGTTCAAAGACAGTTGAAGGAACGGGAGCAGGAATACATGGGGTAAGGCCAAGAAGGATTACATAATACCACTTGGCAAATGCTCCACGATATTCCAAGCTGAAACACATGCTATCATGGTATGCATTCAGAAGAATCTAGAAAGTGGTTATAGGAAAAAACACATCTACATTCTATCTGACTGTCAGAGTGCTATCAAAGCACTCAACTCTATACAGATAAAGTCCAAACTGGTCTGGGACTGCTTCCAGAACCTCATCGAGCTGGCAAAACACAACAAGGTCACCTTGATGTGGGTGCCAGGTCATAGAGGCATTGAAGGCAACGTCAAAGCGGACCAGCTAGCTAGACAAGCATCTGAAACGCTATTCACAGGGCCAGAACCTGCACATGGGATTAGCAAAAACCGATGCAGGACCCTGATCGACGAGTGGATAAAAAGAAGTCACCAACAATATTGGGATCAAACTGTCGGGCAAATACACAGCAAAGTCATGGTAGGGCATCCAAACCGGACCCTGACGGCTGACCTTCTGAACCTGAATAGAACGAAGGCTCGTATAATAATAGGTCTGTTGACTAGACACTGCGGCCTGAGAAAACACCTAAACACCATGGGAGTACGCAGGGAAACCGTGGAGTGTAGGCTATGTGATGAAGAGGAGGAAACAGCCTCTTATATTATCTTCGACTGTGACGCCCTAAGTAGTAGGCGACACAGAACCTTTGGAGAGATCAGCCCGGAAACAGGCATGAATCCGAAGAACCTCATCAACAGACTTCTAAACCTAATTGAAGGCACAAACCTGTTTGAATGAGGAACCACTGACGACAGAGTGATACAATATACCCCAGCTGGTCGCAGTGTCAAGGGAAGCTAAGTGCCAACCCTGACTCTGGCTCGTCAGCTTCCAACCAACCAACCATCTCCAAATAAATAAATCGAGTACAGTGAGATCCGGTGAGCGGGCAGGCCACCGTACTGGACCATTGGTTGCAATAACTTGATTATTAAAATGCTCTATTGAGTAATTGAGAACTTCTCTGGTATTATGAGGGGGTGCTCCGTCTTGTTGGAAGTAAATTCGCCGTAAAACTGCTGAAGTTAGATTATTAAGATGATCCTCGATTTCATTTTGAAGAAAACCTAAGTACCTGACCTTGAAACAAGTTTGGTTCAATTATTCTGTTTCCAACGATACCAGCCCAGACATTGACGCCAAACCTTCTGAAAATTGCCCTCTCTCATTGCATGTTGATTTTGTTGGGCCAGTATCGAGTATTTTGCTTATTGAACATACCATCGTGATTCGTCGGAAAATAGAATAAAGATTATAAAATTTGGATTAACTCTATGATTTTAAAGCAGCCAATCACAAAACACTACCCGTCTTTTTGCCATCGTCAGTATACAAATGTTGATGTAACCTTCCTTCAAATGAAACTGAAAAATTTTCAAAACTGTGAAAGTTATGAATTAATTTTTTTTTCGATTTTTCATATTCGACACCCTATATCTCTGCAACGAACGACATTTGAGAAAAAAGATATTAGGAAAGTCCTATTTATTTTCCGAAGGGAATCTTCCATTTCAATTTGGCACCATAGTGTCGGGACACCTTGTATAATGGTGAATTTATGTACCAACTATTATCAATATTTTAATAGTGAATTTATACAGCAAGTAAAATAAAATAAAATAATTTAAAAAGTTAAAACTACACAACATCCATACCACGTTTATACAGAAATAAAATAAAATAAGAAGTAATATTAAATAAGAAGTAAAATAAAAGATGCTTAACTTGTATCTTTTATTTTATTTTACTTGACAAGTTGTTAGGCACATGTACATATTGAATAATTTAGACAAATTGACGAGATAGGATGATACATGACATGATATAATGGCAGTCCTCATCATATTTTTGTTTTCATAACTGGAAAACGGTGTGTTCACTGCCATTTTTTTTAATTTCTTTTCGTCTTTGGGTGTCAAGATTTTATAATATTGGTAGTGTTGTCAACAATGGCTTTATTTTACTCAAAAACAATAACGGGGACCAAATTTTCAAGTATTCATCATTGAAGTTTGAGGAAACAACATAAAATCCCAAATTTCCATTGATAGCTTTCTTACTTCTTACATTCAAATCATTCTTTTTCGCACCAGTAACTCCTGAGGAAGTTCTTGACACCGTTAAATCCTTGAAAAACTCAAATTGCATGGATGTGTATAGTTTGAACAGTAAGATCGTGAAAGATACTATTGACATTATTTTGCTACCTTTAACCGAATTCATTAATTTGATCTTTTCGACAGGTGTTTTTCCCGATGTATTGAAATACACCAAAGTTATACCTCTTCATAAAAAAGGTGATAAAACATTGGTGGACAACTATAGACCAATATCTATAATTTGCATTTTTTCCAAAATTCTGGAAAAATTGATTAAGACAAGACTGGCTAATTACTTCGAATTAAATGGATTTTTCCATAAATCACAATATGGTTTTCGGAAAGACTGTTCAACATCTCGAGCAGTGATGAAGGTTGTGGGTGACATTGTCGAGGCAATGGAGGGGGACCATCACACATCTGTGTTGTTGTGCGACCTGTCCAAAGCTTTCGACTGTGTCTCTCATGACATTCTTCTTGAAAAGTTGAATTATTATGGAGTAAGGGGGGTATCCCCAAATCTCATAGATTCATATCTGAAAAATCGTTCTCAAGCTGTAGAAGTAAAAAATGTTACATCAGAGATGAAAAATATTTTTCATGGCGTACCACAAGGTTCAGTACTTGGTCCTCTACTCTTTATAATATATATAAACGATCTACACCAATTCCTATTGTCCAGTAAGTGTACTCTTTTTGCTGACGATACAACGTTGATTTGTTCTCACAATGACCTTGTACAATTAGAAACTCTATCGCTAGATATTCAAGAAAAAGCAAAGCACTGGTACCAAGTTAACAAATTACAGCTAAATGATAATAATTCCCAAAATATAACTTTTTCGACAAACTCTTCCGAAAACAAATCCGTTAAGATTCTGGGTTTGACAATCGATGACAGACTAAACTGGAATCATCATATCGAGCAACTGAAGGAAAAACTTTCGAGCACTTTGTTCCTACTACGTCAGCTCAAATCTTACGTCAATGCTGAAACTCTGAAAAGTACGTATTTTGCAATATTTCATGCACATATAACATATGGCGTTGTCATTTGGGGCGACTCCTCTAAATCTGTAGAAATTTTTCGACAACAAAAAAAAGCTCTGAGAATTTTGGCAAACTGTGGTTTCAGAGAACACTGTCGCCCTCTCTTTGTTAAATTCAGAATACTACCGCTTCCGTCAATATATATCGAACATTCTCTGAGAGAAATACATGAACAATCAAGTAGGTTGATTAGACAATCTCAAATTCATAGCTACAGTACAAGACAAGCAGATTTCATTAGGTTACCGAAGTACCGGCTTTCTGTTTCCCAGAAGAATTCTTTGGACTACAATCTTTATAATATGTTACCAACAGAAATAAAGACTCTAAATTCACTTTTATTCAAGAAAATAATTAAAAATGTTCTTCTGGAACATTGTTTTTATTCGGTTTCTGAGTTTACTGAACATGTCAGGCGTTTTCCTATGCAATTTTGAACATGCTCGCCATTGCTTGTTGCAAAATTCTTCTGTTAAATAATGTGCAAACCATAAAGTTTAATTCTATATTTTATATTATATTTCTAAGTATGTATATCTATGTTCCGAATAATATGACTGTATATGATGTGGTAGTTTTATAATTTTAGAAATAGCACAGCTTTAATATAAATTAGTGTCATTTATGTGTGAAGTTAAATGTTTGACTCAAGTGTGTATTTCATCAGTTTTATCTTATTTCCGAAGAATATGAGTTAATTTTATTTCATCATCTTAGAAATTTCTCGATTTAATTACTTTGTATCTGTCTTTGACGTTGTCTATCATGTAGATTTTGCATCCATAAACTCACTTTAATTCAACTTACCATCAATGAAAGTATGTCATTTGTAACAATTCCTATTTCTGAAATCAGTTGCAGGACAGCAGAGCCGGAATTAAGAAGGGGGGCAAACGGGGCTGCAGCCCCGGGGCCTCCACAAGAGAGGGGCCTCCACAATAAAAATTTTTAGGTAAAATTTCCTAACAAATACCGAAGGAAATGCAAAATTATATATACAAAATCTGACAACGAAAGAGCAGTTCTTCCACTTTTTCCTCTCATTTTTCGTTTTAAACATTCAAAAACATGTTTCGTATTCTTGTCAAATTCCATGGTTAATATTAATCTTCGATCTGATGAATCATGTGTATATGCGAGAAACAATCACCAAGTAAAACATCATACTATTATACAAAATATTATATCGATCGAAATTAGCTGTAAAACAAGAACATTTTTTTATTAAATGAAGGATTTTCTGTCGATGTATTCTTCGAATGACACAAGCGATCTAGATACACAATGAAATTCAATAATCATAAGCAAAAGAAAATAATATTTCAATTTATGAATATGATTGCATCAAATTATTTATAAGAGCCCTGTGCGCATTCCATAATATAACAAAAGTTCAAATTCTGGTGACTATTTTTCTGCCGATTCTACAAACACTTTGCCCATCTATACCTGTTTTTCCTATTTATTGGCGTTGACAAGTGTCCGATGAGTGGCCCGCTTGTAACAGAGAAATCCCGAAATCTGAAAGTGTGAGTCTAAGAAGGATGACATTCCGCAACAAATGTAAATCCTTCTGAAAAGGACTATCAAAAGACCAATCTAAGATGTTCTACTATCAAATTCTTAAAACCAAAATTTCAGAGCTACATTCTCAAACATTGAAATTACAGTGATTATTTTCCGACCCAAATATCGACCAATAGAATTGCACCATTCGACGTCACGTGGTACAACCTACATGTATTATACTGATAATTTTTTGAAAATTTTCTCTGGTAGTTCTATATATAAAAAACAAAACATGATCCAGTCAAATTAACCACACTTCAAACTGACAGGTTGAATTCAATTGTGACAATTGGAGATTTTGCAGAAAATGAGTCGATTTGGAGTTTGTTCTCTGTCCACCATCGATAAAAAAAAGTCAAAGGAAATGTTCCATTAATACGGAGAAGGCAAAAAAAACAGTTTGGAACCAATTTACTACTTTTGGGACGGAAAAATAATCCCATCGATCACACGAGCTTAAAATTATCTGGCATTTCCTCAAATTCCTGCAAACAATAGTGTAGTTTCAGGAAATCACTCGCTTGCGCTCGTGATTTTAACCTGAAAAACTTGACTCTAATTTGTTTGTAACAACCATCGGGAAATACTCGATAATTTGAAGTCTTGAATTATAAGTGATTATTTTTTGACATTGCTAGAAACCAATGGAAACGTTCAATTCAAATAATTCATATACGTTTTGGCCAATCAATAGTGGGAATATTCTACCTAGAAAATTGTCGCGGGAATAATTTGAGGTATTTTGTTTTTATTGTTTTACAACCTATATTTTTAATTTGACGTCTGTCATCAATTCGCATGAAAAGTGTGAAATGAATCAAAACCGGTTTAGTACATTATATAATTTTGCAAGGAAATGTGTTTATGATCGTAACATCAAAAAATAATCTAAAGAATACCACACGAGAGTTCGATATAGTAGAAAATAATTATCTAGATTTCTTTCTCAAACTTGTTGGCAATAGCCACTCGAGCCAGTTGGTCTCTCTTGTCTATTGCCGTGTAACAAGTTTTCGAAAATCTGTCGAATTATTTTCACTCTCTTGTGATATTACAACTGAGAATGTGATGATGTCAAATTGCACTGGAAAGCGCTCATTTTCCAAAATGAAAAAAATAGGCGAATTACGATGAGACAAAGCCGCCTATCAAAGTTATCGCTTCTTAGCATTGAGAATGATTTTCTTCGGATGCTGGATTTGACCGAAATCATCAATGATTTTTCGTCGAAAAAAGCTCGCAAGAATCCATTCGTTTACGCTGTAATTTAATTTATTTCTTGTATTTTATTATACCTACATATGCTCGTGTCGAAATAATTTGATTTGTTCCGCAATAAATAAAAAAAAAAACTTGTTTGAAAAATAATTAGGGGCCTCCACTCCTTTGTTGCCCCAGGGCCTCCACACCTTTTAATCCGGCCCTGCAGGACAGATTCAGGATTGTTTAAATATGCAGTCCCACCTTCATTTTCGGATGTCGAATCAATATGTGAAGCCATAACACAAGTGATCGATCAGATCCAATGAGAATTTCAAGTTAAGTGAAAAACACTTCGGACAAGCCGTTTAACGGATGTTTCATTCAATTTGATGAACTTCTGCCTAACTCGCAGGATATGAAGGGACACCTGTCACAGATGACATCCCCCAATTTTCTCTGAGTGCTTCAAAACTATCCAAAGTAATCAGGCGAAGCTTTGTTGGTAATTGTCTGTTTTCATTCGAGACGAGATAATCGATATCTAACCCGAAATCCCAACGCCCAACAGGCACTTGGGAACAGTAAGGATCAGATCAGAATTGTTATTTTAGGATTTCAGTATCAAACCCATTCTGGGATCACGTTGAAGAGGAGAAAATTGGACCGCGACCCTTAATAAGGGCCGATTTTCGTGAATGGAATGAAACTACGTGGGTGAGAAATGTAAATTTAACCCGTTTCAGTTTTTTTTTTGTTACGATTCAAATCTCTGTATTTTTTCCACTCTGGGAATTTTCACAGATGCTTCAGAACACGCTAAAGAATCCCGAACTAAAATATATGGGAAATTGCCTCTCGGTCGAATTGGCTGAAATTTTATTATGTTATAGTAGGATGGGCATTAGAAAAAAGGTAGTTCAAGTGATTTTGAATGTTTAGTTTCTGATATATAAGCGGCCAAAGTTCGTAAAAAGTCGTATTGGGGTAGGATTGACAAAGAAAAAAACTATTTTTTTAGTCGAAATAAGACAAAGTAAGGATGAAAATGTATTGACGGAACTCATAAACATGTTCAATTATAATCTTATTTATGATAGTACATTAGGGTGTATACGGGGCATAGTAAAAAAATAGTTTTTTCCGGATTCTGAAGTTATATTTTGTTGATATATCATAGTTTCAGTCTATTGTAGGCAAAAAACGTGTTTTGTTTCTTGATGACTCTCTCTGTTTGAAATATATATTTTTTTTAATTTTCGAGTATACCCCTATACTGAAAACAATTGACAGATTGTTTTTTATTACAAAAAAAGGAATTAATTGCTACTGTCCATTGAATAAAAGATAGGGTAACATTCTCATGAGCTCAATTGTTCAATATTACCTTTCATTTAGATAAAGGGTGCGTTACATTTTTTTTTTAGGTCATTTACAATGTTTTTATTGAATATTTAGAAAACTGTTCCGTTAATTTGGACCATATTTACTTACAATATTTTGAAAATGTTGACTATCATATACGATGACTTTGTATGTTGCGTTTCTAAGATATGCATTTTTGAAGTTTACGGTATTACGATATATGGGGTAACCTATCGATTTAACAAAATTTTATGGAACCTTTCGACACATTCAATTCTATTATAAAACTTTTCGAAATCAATTATTTCATACTATAAACAACACAAACCACACTCGTCAACAATTTGGAACTCAACAGTATAGACTCAAAAATAAATCGAATTATAAATAACGACTTCTAACATAAAAAGTCAATTAATATTATGGAAATTATAATATAACAAATGGAAATGAACCTGGTGAAGCTATTGTATATCGAAACACGCATCGTGCTTTAGTGAACCCTTAAGTAGTGAAAATCTTATATTGTAGTGAACTCTAAATCAAAATTGAAACTAATTAGCCCTTAAAAAACAAACAATAAACAAAACCTAAATTTCGACTAAAAAAACAGTTGTTTTTCTTTGTCAATCCTACCCCAATACGACGTTTTACGAACTTTGCCGCTTATATCTCAGAAACTAAACATACAAAATCATTGAACTCACACTTTTTTCTAATGACCCATCCTACTATAACATAATAAAATTTCAGCCAACTCGACCGAGATCCAATTTCCCATATGTTTTCGTGCGGGGTTCTTTCGTTGAGCAACCAAGTTTTATCCGCGGAAAAAGCCGGAAATATTTTTTTTTGTTAAAAAATTTTCAACTTCACGGCATGTAGGATTCAATGAATCGTTGTAATTGAAAAGGATTATTTCACTATTATTCACGAAACAAGCACTGTGAACAGAAAGAACTAGAAGTTATAAATGTGTTCTAAATGTCCTGTAGAAAGTTTGGATAAAAACATAATTTTTCTATCTGAGAGTCAGTTCACTTGCTTTGTCTAGTCGAGAAGTGGGTTTCCTGCGAAAAATAGTTCCAAGTCTCCAAAAAATATGAGTAATGACTCATTCGATTCGGGATGCAATTCTGAGAGAGATTCTTTTTTGTTGTTTTTTTTTTTATGACGAAAATTGTAATTGTTATTAACAAAAAACAAAACCAAACAAAAGTGTTTCAGTTTTTTTGGGAATGCTTTAAAAACTATAATCGATAGCGAAAATCGGAGAAAGAGTCTTAAAGAGGAAGAAATTTCCAATAAAAAAGTTCTGACTCACGGAACTCTATCTCCATTATTTATAATTTTAATTTAACGCTGAAAATAGGTCTCCGCGCGACCGTTACGGCATTCTCTAAAGAGAATCCACTAAAATGATTTAGTATTTAAAGTATTTAATATCAATTTAAAAAATGTAATATATCATAGTGTGTTTTTTACTTGAAAGAACAAGGTCCCGCTGAAAAAAAAAATTAAGTCTATTATTCAATAAGATAGGCATATGTTAATTAGTCCTTATTTTTCGGACCTCAGTTTTAATAAAAAAAGGCATAAATGTTTAAATAATAGCTCTAAAAATTTTTCGCTTCTTAGAGCCCTGCTTATACAGTGCTTCTCAAAAGTCCTCTCCCCCCCTTTTATTTTTGGAACGATTATACATAAACAAGTGAAATTTGTAAACTGAATATTAAAGGTTGTAAACTTCCCTACTAGTGATGATAGATGACGAAATCGTCAAAGATGACGTCACAAGGCCATTGTGACCAATAAATTTAAATGGAACCCTTCGGCAAGCGACACCTCTTTTGAAAGGTATCGAAAAAACCTATTCAATGATACTAATTTTGTTTGTGTTTATGGCAGTTTTGATGGCTCATTAGTAAACATTAAAATTTAAATTCAATTCGGTATGATATTAATTACAGATTTAAGAATCAGTATCTAATTAAAGAAATTGCTCGAAGTGACCTCCATTTACTTCCTGACAGTGAAATATCCTATTTTTAAACTCTTCTCGTACTTTTGCAAATGTGTCTGCGGAAACAGCCTCACATTCTGCAACAATACGTTGTTTTAAAACGTCAATATTGTCAGGTTCAGTGGCGTAAACCTTCGATTTAAGGTACCCCCACAGAAAAAATCCAAAGGTGTGAGGTCCGGTGATCCAGCTGGCCATTCCGTTGAACCTCGTCGTCCAATCCATCTACCACGATACTCCTCATCCAAATACCGTCTTACTGCACCGTAATAGTGTGGAGGAGCACCATCTTGTTGGAATGTTATTTCCAAATTGCCGAATTCATCTGGATTATCTTCCAAAATTTCAAGGATTAACGGTTCTATTGCGTTTTGCAACAGCTCCAGATAAACCTCACCAGTTAAATTAGTATTAAAAAAAGAGGCCCAACGATGTGGTTTCCCAGGATACCTGCCCAAACATTCACCTTCTGGGGAAATTGGGTATGTGTTTCACGAAACAGGTGAGGATTTGCGTCACTCCAATACCTCACATTCTGTGTATTTACATTTCCATTCAGATAGAAAGTACTTTCGTCACTAAAACAAATTGTTTTGGCATAGTCCGGCTGTTGGCTAATTTTAGTTACCATATTTTCACAAAATTCTAGTCTTCGGTCTGGGTCGTCGTCTGAGAGTTGATGAACCATTTTTAATTTGTATGGATGAAATTTGTTTTTTTTTTCAACACCCTGTGTACTGTACTTCGACTGACTTCACAGGTAGATGCAACGTGGGTTGTTGAAGAAGTAGGATTAACTATTACTTCTGCCAGTATATCAATTTTTTTCTCATCAGAAATTTGTGGTCTGCCAGATCGTTTCGCATTATTAATACTAACCGTTGTTCCCTTAAATAAGTCCTCGAAACGGGGCGATCGGGAAACCTCTCATTCAAAATGCGTTCTGCTGCATGAATATTCTGTCCAGTTTCACCAAGAATTAGGATCGCTGCTACTTCACCAATCTCTTTAAACGAGTTTTGTTCAAATTAAACTTAGATTAAGCTTTCTACACGTCATATTGGATTTCACCGGGAACTATAAACCGCGTTTAGTTCTAAACGGCGTTTCCACTTAAAACGGGCTGAATTTGGCCAGTTACGAAGTTATACGACGTTTAGTCCATTGGTTTCGTGCACGTTTGACAGATGGTTGACATTGGCGTAAGATGCCTAAAAACCCTGGTGTATTCACTGATTCGATTTTGTTTAGAATTTTTGGGGGACAACAAATGAAAAACGTTAAATTCTGCTTAGAACTTCATTAGTAGATGGCGCGGTTGAGGAATGTTTGTTTGTGTCACGCAAAATGTCAAACCTATGAAATTTTATTTTTCTGTCAACATTACTTCATGCAAAAAATTATGAATTGATCGTTTACAAAGATTATAGTGCTACGAACAAGATCCCGCTCAGAACAGTTGGCGCGAAAATGAGATGAAATCCTCGAAACTTACTACAATGTTTACATCTGTCTGTCAAAAATCAGATTTTTCTTGAGGTCTACCTGGCTATTTTTTTCAAAGCGATTTCTTCTCAAATGGCCTTTTTCGGATCATGCAAACTTCCACGAAGGAATGTGAAAAGGTAGGAGAGTGGACTGATGTCTCTAGATGATGAATTAACTTGAAAATTGAGGGGATTGGAAAATGTCCCCAATGACATTGTTCCATTAAACTTTCCGATACAAACTATTACCAAACCATCCACTGCCCATCTCTGCCGGACTATTACCTCTCTAACAACCTTCTGACATGAACAAAATCAAAGAGTTCATTGTAGATATCATAAAATCTGTTGATGAAGTTAAGAAATCGATGAATCCCTGGTGTGCGAAAGTCTAGGCTGCTTCCAGCTATCTTAGAATGACTTCGCCGGAAAAGGTGAGCCCTACTAACAAAGATGAGGGAAAAAAAAATAATCTGAATGCTTTTATTTTATTTTTTAGTAACACCCCGCATGAGATAATCGGAGGAGGGCGATCTAAACCAAGCAGTTGTTCGGAAGAACAAGGCCCACTCCCAAGATCGATAAGGCTAATGACTATGATTAGGATGATTATCACTTTTTAATAAACACATGAATTTCAGAAGTAAGCGTGGACTTTTCATTCTATGAAGATATATTGATTTTGGCTAGTGAATTCCGAACCGTCCCAGAGGGTCCCATACCATAGCTCTTTGGAAGAAAATATCCACTATATTTAGAATTTCCCAATATTTTTAGTCAGAAGACTGTCATCTCATGGGAAAAATTTCATACAAAATATATATAATATAAAAAATAAATATTAAAGTAATAATAAACTCATTTGACTGGATACATTACAATCACAAGTTGAAAAAAATTATTCCAATGGGCAGAAGTTCAGAGAAGATTCAAATTAAATTATACATATACCAGTCATTTTACTAGTAGTGGAATAATATTAGATTTCAGCTTCAGAAAGTTAGGGGACTGCGGGAACTTTCTACTGTACATTAGTAAGGAAGAACATATAAAAAGTTACCAACCTTAAAGTATGTGCTTAATCAATTATTTAACAGATAAGTTGCCAAATTACATTGAATATTGAATATTTGAAAAAAGGAATAAATAATGGTGCCACTCGCAAAAATGGAAAAATTTACATGAAAAAGGTAGATAAAATTTTTCTTTAAAATAAAAACTGAGCTGCAGAATTTTTTCGCTAACGTGCGAAAAAAATGTTTGGCGGCGACTTTGAAGTGCAGCGCTGGAGGAGCACGTCGCCACGAGCGAAAATGGTCCAATAGTCTCAAAATGGCAGCTGTTGAAAAACTTCGCAATATTTCATTTCCATACCCAATATCGGCAAACTATAAGTCGTTTGATAGAGCTTCACTATCTCACAAATTTTACCCGAATTTTTTTTCTCTTAGATGTACACATAAATAACAAATAGGTAGCTGTAAATTATCATTCATGAAATCTAACTTTACGACTGGTCACGCCATCGTTTTTTCAATGTCATTCTGGTTCAGCGACCTCAAAAACCCCTATAGCATCAATTTGGGTAACATTTTCCTAACAAAATTGTTTTCATTGTTTAAACAATTAATAAACAAGCAGTGCACGAATATAAGTTTATAACTTTTTCTGCAAGCAATTTCAATAATATCAGAGGGTTTAGGAAAATCCATGGAGTCCTCCAGGATTCCAAAATAATGCATGATTTTAAGCTATTTTTACTCCGCTATATGAAGGTAATTTGAGTTCTTGCGATAAGATAGTCGTGTTGTCTGCCAAAATAGTGAACACCTCTTAATTTGTCAAAAAGCTGAGAGGTTCTTTCACTCAGATAGGATTTGAACCAATTGAAGCTTCGACCTCTGAAGCTGTAGAGATGAAGCTTACGTAACAGTCAAAAGCTTTAGATATGTCGCAAAACACTTCCTTCAGACTAGAATATAGATTTTTCAGAAAGCGAAAGAGATTGCATCTCCCGTACTTTCATTGGTATGAAAGCTCAATTAAGTAATTGTATGTAATTTACATCACTTCATAAAATCATTATCCGCTCCATCACAAGATTTTTATCACGAGCAAACAGGGACAGAAATACATAAGTGCCAACTCGGTGGAGCTGTATTAATAGAAAATTCACTATACAAAATAAATTGGTACGGTTCATAATTAGAATTATTTCGGAACCCTCTCGAAAATTCAATATAACACTCAGGGTTATTATATATATATAATACTGACAATATATAATAACCCTGATAACACTGACATAAGTACATGGAATAGTTTGTTCTAAAATATGTTACATCGATCGATCAACCTCAAAATATTTCACAACGAATTGACATAACCTTAAAGGCGACAAAAGCACAATCACAGAACGGATCAGGAGACACAAATCACAAAAACACCCTGTGTGGTATGAAATTGCAGTTTACTGAATTATGACAAGAAACGACGTCGGCGCCATCTGAAACTCTAGATAACTCCCTTTATCAAGTGGGCTGTTGTCCCCCAGTTTGTCCCATTATTTCACAGGTATAAGTGAATACACCATGTTTTTAGACATCTTACATTGGAGGTAAAACAACCTTACTTTTCCGATTTGTTTATGTTGGAGAATTGAACATTTTTACCTATTTCAAAAAGGATTCAGTAGTTGGATTGGATGTGTTTATGTTTAATTCGTAGATGATCATGCCTTCATATTGTTCTGTTGTGAAATGCAATAAAAATGCATCAAAAGGCGGCCGAATACGATTTTTCAGGTAAATTGTACATGTTTGTATTTTTGACCCTGTTATCAGAATTCCATCTGCTGTTGCAAGAAATAGAAAACATTGTGAAATCTCCCAGAGAAGGCAAGCAGCCTAGATACATGCCATCAAACGAAAAGACTGGTCTGATAAGTTAACGAAATATGGTAGAGTTTGTTCCAGAAATTTTCACTCTGGTAAAGGAAATATGCAATTTATTCAATAAGCTGGGTGCCGAATGAAGTCCAAAGAAGGAATTTATTTGATGAATTATATTTTCACATTCCAACTTGGAATTCATTGTAGAAGATATTGTCACTTTTATCAAGTTTCTTCAAAAACTAAACTTTGAACACCGAACACCCACAAAAATATCACAAAACATGAGCCAAACACGAAAGTTATCGGTTTTCAATTTTGAGGTTATATTGTCACTTGGCTTTGGCTCCTCTACAAAACAACGAAATCTATGCAAAAATGATAGAAACGTACATATTTTACTATGTTGCCAGCTTTTGACTGTCCTGTTTCAATAAACTCGGTTTAGCTTTCGTCTGTTTGGGTCGGTGAAACTGGATCAAGGTTAAAATCTGAGTTTAGTGAGAACGGAGTTTAGTAAAACGCCGTTTATCTGTCTTGTGGTGAAATCGGGCCTCAAACGTTCGGCTCACAACAGTTTAACAAATTATTAAAATGTACAAAAATATTAAAAGTACCAAAAGCTGATAAAACAGTCAAACGTTCGATCAACAATACACAAATTATTAAATGTACAAAAACTTGGACAATTACAAAAACGTCGAATTAGGGAGACTAACAAAAACGTCAGCTCATTTGACAACTATCCAGAGGCGGAGCTTGAATTTGGAATTTTAGTATTAACTGATTCAATTCATCACAGCTTTGCGTTTTTTAAAAGCGAGTTGCCAAAACTGCCATAAACGCAAACAAAATTAGTATCATTGAATAGGTTTTTTCGATACATTTTAAGAGAGGTGTCGCTTGCCGTAGGGTTCCATTCAAAATTATTGGTCACAATGGCCTTGTGACGTCATCTTTGACGATTTCGTCATCTATCATCACTAGTAGGGAAGTTTACAACCTTTAATATTCAGTTTCCAAATTTCACTTGTTTATGTATAATCGTTCCAAAAATAATCGTTCCAAAAATAAGAGGGGGGGAGGGGACTTTTGAGAAGCACTGTAGTATATAATATAAATTTAAAAAATGTAATATATTATAGTGTGTTTTTTACTTAAAAGAACAAGGTCCCATTGGAAAAAAAAATTAAGTCTATTATTCAATAAGATAGGCATATGTTAATTAGTCCTTATTTTTCGGACCTCGGTTTTCATAAAAAACGACATAAATGTTTAAATAATAGCTCTAAAAATTGTTCGCTTCTTGGAGCCCTCCTTATATAGGTATATACTCAACAAGTCACGTTATGAAAGTTTTTAAAAATTGTTTATTCCGTTTATTATGATTTTTTTAAGTTACCAAAAAATTAAAAATTGACCCTTTGTTGCATATGGTTTTTTTGTAATTTTTAGTAGTTTCAGAAAAAAATATAATGAGAATTGGAATTTGTTTATAAGAAATTGTTAATCAATAAACAATTGAATTTTTTATTTTGTTTTTGTTATTCTTTTAAAAATGTCAATTTTGATTTTTAAAGAAAAAAATGTTTTAACTTATTATTTAAATAATGGAAATAAATTAATAAAGCTTCTCCAAGATATTTTGAGCATGAGCATGCACAATCATTTCAAAATAAAAACTCTCGACCGCTTATTAAATTATTGTGCATCAGCTATTTGCCAAAAAGCACAATCATGCAAAAAATATTTGGATAGTTTAATCCATGCGAGTTTATAGGTCGAATGGTATAGTTACTCTAATCCCAATTGGAACGGCAATAAAAATAAGAGCACTACGAGGAGTGTTCATATGCACTGCCCGGCAAATGGGAAATTTATATACTACCAGTTCATAGCGTTCCTGGTACAATCATAAAAAAGTGGCGTGGCTCTAGTTGCCCCAATTATTAGTAAAGGCGCTATCAAATATATTTGAGGAATAAAAGCTCGACTAGCTGGATTGGACATCTGTTATCTGAAGCCGCATGATTTCCCCAGTTCGCAATATTCCTTAATCATTGCCGTGTGTTGGTGAGGTTAGGAATTATCCATTGAAAATAATTTTATCAATATGACTTTCTGGAGACCTTTCGAAACAAATAATAAAATTCAGTTGAGATAACGTGTGTCTACTTTTACATGGGGTGATCAATTGCTATGATTGTAAGAATAAGTAACTGGAAAAATACCACTGGAAAATAATATACCGACGCCTATGTCAAGGCGGCAATTGGAAAGAGAAATCATTCACGAAACTTTTTATGTCGTTCCAATTGGGATTAGAAATACTATAAAAGGCTAGATTATTTCCCGAATAATTTAGAATAAAGCCAACAAAAAAGGATTTAATTCAAAACAAAAGACGTTTTGGAATCAAATGACGCTTCGTTGATATTGTTTGTGTTTCTATAACCTTGGTTACGCATCCCAACATTGCATTGAAGAAGCCTTTATAGCAAAAATTGCATGTAAACATTTCGATTTTGATTATTCTTTTTTTATTGGATAGGGTGTACTTCGAAGTTGATCCCATTTGAATTTGAAAAAAAAATCCTCCCCTAAGGGTAGCAAAATGGAGGATATTGATCGTTCACCCTCTGAATTTTGGTTAATTAACCATTCTATCAGGCATAACTTTTTTTATTAGATAGTGTATACCTTTAATTTTTTGAGATGAAATGATCCACCCCTATGGGTAGAAAAATAGGGGATGATTGATTTTTCACTTGTAAAATTGTCACACATATGTAGTTGACATTGACAAATTGCTATTGTCATTATTTTTGTTCTCCTACATCCGTCAAATAATTACCTTCTATGAAAGGATGGAATTATATACAAAGTGATGAAATAAACTAACCAGAACTAGCAAAATTAATTTATATTATACAGGTGATTCAAAAGTACTTTTACAAACTTCAAGAGGTGATTCCTCACAATATTCTAATATGAATTGTCCGTATTTACCAGTAGCGATTTCCTAATCGAGTACTGCCTTCAGCTCCAATATTTACCAGTCTCCACCGTCGTTTGGCAGAAACAGGTAGCTTTAAGAGGGCAGCTGATATTATTGCAAGACCACGAGCAGTCCGAACCCCAGAATTGGAAGGAGCTGTTTTGAACGCTCTCGAGGAGAATCGAGAAACAAGTACAAGAATAACTGCTGAAGCTCTCAATTCTACTCAGTTCACAGTTTGGAGAATTATCCACGATCAACAATTTCATCCATACCATATTCAAAGGGTACAAGCTCTTTTGCCACGAGACTTTCCCCAACGCATTACTATGTGTCAGTGGTTTTTGAGAAAATTGGCTGGAAATCCTCAATTTTTAAGATATGTACTCTTCACGGACGAGGCAAACTTCTCCCGAAATGCTATCACAAACTTTCATAACAACCATGTTTGGGTTCTGAAAATCCGCACGCAGTTAGTGAAAGACATTATCAGTATCAATTTTCTGTAAATGTATGGGCGGCAATAATTGATAATCACTTAGGTCCTTTCTTTCTTCCGTTCCGACTGAATGGCCATCTTACAGAGACATTTTAGAAAATGAATTGCCGGGACTACTTCAGAATGTACCATTAGAAATTCGTATCCGCATGTGGTTTATGCATGATGGGGCTCCGGCCCATTTTAACGTTGTAGCCAGGGAATTCCTTAACACTGTCTATCCAAATCGATGGATCCGTAGGGGTGTAGAAGAACCTAACCAGGTGTGGGCACCAAGGTCCCCAGATCTAAACCCGCTAGATTTTTATTTTTGGGGACATTTGAAGTCACTAGTTTATAAAACTCCAGTAGCGAACGAGGAAGATCTAAGAAACCGAATAGTAGACGCCTGTGAAACAATAAGAAACACACCAATAATTTTTGAGCAGGTACGAGATTCAATGACTAGAAGACTGAATGCCTGTATCTTCGCTGAAGGTGGACACTTTGAACAATTTATTTGAATACAATTTAGTTTCCTTTATTTTATTGTATTCTACATATTCAAAATTTCTTGCTATTTCTTGCAATTTTTTTTAAAACAAATACAGATTTTGCACCCTTGATACGAAAATAACTATTTCAAACGAGTAAAAATAAATAGAAAAGATGGCGCCCCCTACAAAAAACCAAAACTACTTAAACGTCAAATTCATTTCCTAAGCATTCTTGTGAAAAATGCAAAATAATGGTAAAAACTTTAACACGCATCGATTATCAAATAATCGACTTGTTATAGACAGACGGAATCCTAGCAATGCCATACAATCGAAATATTTGTTAATGAATATTTTCTCTTGTATTTGCAATATCCCAAGACTCTTTTTTTCACTGACTGTATTTTTTCCAGACGGCAGTGACAAAGAAAAGAGGTTGAGCGTAATAATACCCCGTTTATACCACTTTGTCCATTTTGAAAACCGACTAATACACCAAATGGATCGGATTTCAAACCAAAGGTCATCCGCTTTTTTTGTCCCATCTAAGAAGGGTCTTGAACGTGGTGTCACAATAATTTATTGCCCTGTAAAAATAATTCTCGGAATCATTTAACGATTTTTTTTCATGGCGCCAGTCCAGCTCAAAGTGGGTGTCTAAGCATAAAAATGTCCTCATCTAGGAGCGTAGGGATTCTCGACCCTGGACCTCCCGTGACCCAGTTTGTCCGATCTTGTCATAGCCCAGCATCTGATTTCCATTTGGACTGTTGATATATCTTTGCATGGAATCGGTTGTAGTTATGCATGGTAACTTCGAAAATACGAAATCTGCATAGTGTTGAAGCATTTTCATTTTCACAAGGTTTTTATATGACTATAATGATATAAAATCATTTCCGTACTCTTATACAAGTGAAAAAAAATATATATCCACCTGAAAAGTTGATCCACCTTCACATTTTGAACCGATTATTATTGAATAGAAAAAACACATAACTTGTAAATTTTGTTGTGGTGAGGTCCAGTAACTGAAACCACTATTGATTCTTTGCCTACGTTTCGAATTTTATAAAGTCATCTTCGGGGCACTACAAAGTAATATGGTAATATTAAAGATTTAAAAATGAAATGTTGACAGATTAAAATGGTGATAAGAAAATAAGACTTCATTCCAAAAAAAATACATAGATTGTAAAATATTAATGAATATACATAGACACATACATACCAATTTATTTCGGAATTATTCAGTAGTATCATAGTATTTCAAATAATTTCATTTTATTTTCTCGAAAATATTTTGTACAATGACATCGTCAATCTGTCACAAATTCCCTTCGAGTCTTGATTCAGAATAATGAATAAAAAGCTTCTGAAGGACCCACATTTGCTGAAATTAGAAGTGCTGAGTGATTTAAATGAAATGGGGCTAAGTGCTTCAAATGAAATGGGGCTAAGTGATTTAAATGAAATGGGGCTCATATGATCATCAATTTCGTTTATATTATACTTCTTTGAAAACAACTGATTTTTGTCTGTCTTTGCAATAAAGTAAAATGGGCTTTCCCGATCTCCGATTATTTCCATAGAAACAATTTATGTATTGTCAGTTAATCAATTTTCCATATTTTTATTCTAGTAAAAATTTTTATGATGCCTATAATTGTTATGAAAATAAAACTGTTCCAAGTTTATTTCGTATGTATTATTTCATGTCATATTTAATTTTTATGATATCATTTTCAAAGTATAATAAAAAATATCGTTCATTACATGGATTTTTCCGTGCTTGCATGACATCACGCTTGCACGGAAAAATCCTTATTCCCGGACTCGTAATGAATTAAACTATTTCACAACTCTAGAAAGAAGTGTCCAAAAGAAGTTGCTAGTGAATACGTTGACACCCGGTATATTCAAAACTCGCATTCGATTTCCCCCTCAAATTTGATATGTTTCTCTTAGAAATTATTTGATATTTGACTGACACCCTGAGACCAAAATGTATACAAATGTTCAATACGATAACCCAGGTGATTTATCCTGTTAAACATAGTGTCCGTCATAAAGTTGGCAATTATGAGAAGAAAAAATTGTTATTGAAATTTCTGAAAAACTCTAATGGCGGTTCGTTTCTGCATGTCTGATAACTAAAAAATCCTTTGCGGCTTATATCACGTGACCTCAGATTTGTCAGGAATTTCAAAAAAGTTGTCTGTGGTGCCAAAAAATGGGTCAAATTGACAAGATATCGAAATTTCAAGTCCAAATATCTAGAAAACGCTTGCTTATAGCGTCTTGTAACAAGGGTAGCTTTTTTACGTAGATATGATAGAGGAATTGATTTTTTTCACTGAAAAATGTACTAGAAGTACGCTAAAAAAAGTTATGAATCTTCAAAAAAGAAAAAGGCGTGTAGGTGGCGCCCCCTACGAGTAAGAGCAATAATAACATCAGGTTCGAATTCGATACCTTTAAAAACCTCTCAATACCTATTTTCGTTCAATTAAGGTCAGTATTTCGAAAGGTATTTAAAAAAAACGAAAATAAAAATAAAACTTCAACACGAAGCGTTTCCGGACATACATATATTTATTTGGACAATTCATATTAGAATATTGTGAGGAATCACCTCCTGAAGTTTGTCAAAGTACTTTTGAATCACAGGAGTCACAGGAGACGTCGAATTTTTGCAATGATCGATTTTGGGGCCCAAAATTTCCACAAATAGGTTTCGGGTAGTGCGCCTCAACCATATCGTCTTCCGCTATGTCAGATGAGGTAGGTAGTTACTTTCTAAACAAAATTGTTATAACGGAAGACATATAGAAATCGTCGAAAAAGTAGATAGACATTTTCCCTTCGTACTGGAGTGGACCCTGCCCGATTTCAAAAATATTTGGAATTTGGGGTCTTCGAGGGATGGACTTTTTCATCTCACCAAACGGAAGACGTATAGCTTCTCATCGCGGTTTTAGACCCGCGGTTCTCTAACTATATCGAAAATGGAGTTCTTACTGATAAAAATCAATATTAGGTCATTCAAATGATTAGGAAATTAATATTTTTTTATAAACTGTTGCCAAGAATTGTAAGAATTAGTGATAACCATCATTTATCTAAATAAATTTATTAAAAATATGTTGGTGTAGACCAATGATGAGAGTCTACTTGACAATGAGGGAAATAATCAGATTTAAATGTGATTTGCGAAATATTCTCATCAAATATCATTCGTGAAAGAGGATTTTATCGCATTTTTTTTATTTTCCCTCTAGAAAATTCAACTCGTGCAATTTGCGCCCTTATTATCAAGAATTAAACCACTCAAGCTTCGCTTTCGTGGTTTAATCAGGTTATAAGACCGCAAATCGCACTCGGTAAAATTTCCAGGCAAAATGTTTTCTTGAAAATTTGAGAAAAAAAAATGCGATAAAACCCCTAGCATTATTACCCTTGATAAACTATCTTTCACATTCGTTACGAACGTCTTTTCTGAAATTCCTACAAATTGTAATGAAATTTCATAACAAAATATTTTCTTTTTGTGTATTTTGCGATTCAGTTTTTTCGTAAAACCATCTAGAGAAAGATGTCGGATACGCTTTTACACTACAGATCCCTCACTATAGATCCCCCCCCCCTCGCGGAGTGATGGATATGACCGCCCCTGTGCTATATAGCTTTTGCTTTTTGCGCAAAATGGATCCATAACGTAATTCTAAAAATCCATAAGGTACATCCTATAAAACCAGTCGTTCATACAACTATATCGATCCACATTCAAATTCAATTTAGCGAATCGAATTCATAATATAATCCCAAAACTCTCATAGCATCGTCCATAGGAAACATTCCATTAAACTACTCGAACGAACAACTAGGTATACTGCTCTACATTCAAATTCAATTTAGCTAAACGAAGCGTATCTCTTCAACCGCAACATGGAAATATCATAAAAGACGAAACAATGCACCGGGAAAGCGCTGGAAAACTAGGTAGGTGAAATATCGATTTACGGTTCTGCCTCTACCCGGCACATGTAAATGTGTACACCTGTTACGCTTAATATTTCAAGGAACAGCTCAATTCTTTATAAACGTGCAAAAAACGTAAAATTGAATACATACCGGCGTTTATTTAAGCACATTTCAAAAAAAACATTCTGACTGACTTGAGGTTAAGGTTAGGAACAACTGAAGTGAGAAACCAAACCCATTCCAAGCCTACTATAAACAGCGGGATGAAATAAAGATGAGTTCAATGTTACAGATGTTTATTGAAACAATCAAAAGGTACAATCAATCAAAATGTAACTAAATTACAGAAACAAATAAAAATGCGAGTAAAAGTGGGTCAGATATTTGATCGACATAAAATAAGCATTGATAGCGTGCCAAAAAGCGACTTGGATGCATCGTGCTCGACCTGAAGCTTTTTCCACCAGCTTATGATCAATGAATAGTGCAGCCACGCCTACTTGAGAACTTATATCGCTTTCAAAATAAACAAATCACGCATGCCATCTTTTTATCTGGAAACAGAAAGATCGAGGCGCTCTCGATAACGATAAATCACACATACCGAACTATGAATTTCGCGGTTTGTGGACAATCGTCTGTGGAATGATTTTGCCGGTTCGGTTTCTCCATCACTTTCCGAAGATTCTTCACCTGAAGGCGAAGGACCACCCAAATTCTTCGCACTCTCGCTACCCGACGCCATACTACAGGACCGACATGTTTTTTTTTCTTTATTAATAAACAGCAAGCACACTACAGCTTGTGCGAGCTGCCTGTAGGGAGAAGCAGTTATCCGCTGATATAGGTCAATGTCTTTGCAATAGTTGCTACACGGTAGCCATCTTTAAAATATTCCTTCGGTTACCAATCTTCTACTTCGTAACTTCAGTCATAGATGTAGCGGCCCTTTGTGCAGGTAGAAAATATGTTCCATGCCGAAATTGGTAACCGTCGCAAGGAACGCGCCATCTGTCAACAGTATTCTAAAATGGCGAGATGGTGACCATTGCTTTTATACCATAGTCTTGTTAGTTTGAAATGCTCAGCCCACTCAAAAAATCATGCAGAATATATGATGTCACTAATTTGATTTTCATGATCCGGAAGAAGTATTTATCTATTGTTGGAACTCCAAAAGCAAAACGTAACCTGCTTTTTCATGGTTTTGTCAAGTTTGGTTTTAATCATTGAATTTCCCAATAGTCATGTATTTTATGTTGACATTGTTCGAATAGGATGACAATGGACTATTTTCCACTTCATCGTCTTACTCCGAAGAAAAACAACGAGGATAATATGGAAATATTTTTCAATGTACTCCTAATAGCAGACATTGTTATCATTATCAATAATCTACAATTCCCTGGCCTGTAGTATTTTGAAAAAAAAATAGAGAAAACAGAGGTTTGATACATTGTTATTTATTTTTCATAAGATATCCAACCTGTCAACTGGAACCAAATTAAATTACGAATTAGCATATATCACAACATTTATGATTTGATATCATTATCGATCACTTTTTCCATTTCCTTTTCATCCTTTTGATACGTTTTTTTTGCTCCCTCAATATTAAGGGACCAGATAAAGTCTGCTTTATCTGGTCTGTGGCAACTTGCTCCTGTCAAACGAACATTCTTCCCCACAAGCTGCCAACTTAGAAATACCTTCGAAAGTTCTGCCTGCCCAATTGCAATGGGGAACACGCATGATTTTATTTAATTTTTTCTATGCCTCAGTTCACTCCTCAGATATTATATTCTGTGGAAATAATTTTTCGAATCCAATTTTTTTCGAAATTTCAAATTAAAAGTGCTCCTCAATTCAAACTCGATTGACCTTCACTTGAATAACTTCCCCAAACACTAGCGCCAATTGTGGTTGTTTCAGGAATATCCATAGACGTTACCATTTCTTACAACCCAAACATGAATTCAACTCACTTTTAATGTGATGTTTCAGTAACAATTGAAAATACGATAATAATAAAAATATTAGTACAACATATAAATGAAGATCACAACACTATATATTTCTGTGACGAAGACAAATTCAATTATAGTTGACAGCAACTAGCAAAGTTTGAACCGAATGAAGCAACGATGCATACGTCCATCAGAGGCGCTAGGAGTATGTTTTTGGATGTGATGAGAAAACTGGCGTATTCAATTTCAAATTATTAAAAATATTGACAATTTTTTTCAATTTCTGAGTTTGTTGCTGAGGTTTATAGGTGATAATCTTTATATGCAAATCAAAATATTCTAGAAAAGGAGCACATATGCGTGTTCCCCATTGTTTGACTTTGATCGTATGGAAAATCGCCAATTTGATATACCAATTGAATTACTTTTGGTCATAAAGCGCTTATATATCTCTTATATCAAAGTGAAAATAAAGATTGAATAAGAGAATACACAAAAACAACTGATAACAACGGAAGTCAAGCAACAAGAGAAAGAAGTGGCGTTCTCTCTCTCTATATATATTATTGGTCCAGGGATGTAAAAGTCTTGCTCTTGGTAATATTACACCCCTATTCCCCTTCTTCCGACAAATCAGTTGTCATCCGGCCTGGGTACCGGCGTAGAGAAGAAAAAAAGGGAAAAGAACTAAAAGAAGGAGCGTTCTTGTTCAAATGGCATCTTGACAGATGACAGCGATAATGCTTTCAGATCATATAGGCATATATATGATCTGAGATAATGTACGAAAGCACGAATCAGATTGGGACAGGCACTTGAGATATAGATACAAAATTTCTTATTAATATAACTTTTTTATATACAAAAAGATGAACACTTTGGGACTAAAAATAAATGATCCAGCATATTCAGGTTGTGATTCTCCACACAACTCTGATGAAATTATTAAAATAGGGAACATGCACGTGCCCCTTTTCTAAAATATTTTGATTTGCGCATAAGGATTTTCACCTCGGAAGTTCAGTGACAAACTTGGAAATCGAAAAAATTGTCAATGTCTTTTATAATTCGAAATTGAAAACCCAATTTTTTCATCACATTCAGAAACGTACTCCTAGCGCCATAGTTACTTACTTCACACAGTTCAATCTTTTACCGCTAGTTGCTTCAAACTGTCAACTATAATTTGATCTGTCTTGGTTTATATGTTACAGGAAAAAATACTTACATGATAGTATATTCGATTATTACTGAAACATCACATTGAAAGTGAATTTATGTATGGGTTGTAAGAAATAGTATTATCTATCAATATTCCTGAAACAACCACAATGGGGAACACGCATGTGCCCCTTTCCTAGAATATCTTGATTTGCACATAAAGATTACCAACAGAAACCTCAGCAACAAACTCATAAAGCCAATGTTTTTACTATCTCTTTCTCTTCCAATATCTTGGCCTTTTCCCATCAGGAAGTTGACCATGTCCGAGGGCCTCGTGGGATTAAACCTCACTTGCCCCCCTTCGTAGGGCACCCTGGATGTCTCACTCGAAGTGATACCACAAATGCCCGAATAATGCAATAGTTTTTGATTATGAAATGCACGTTACACGGCACTAAAATGTTACAGTATCTTCTGATTTAGCAATTGAAGAATCTTTCTTTCTACAAATCCGTTGTCATCCAACCTGGTTACTAGCGTAGAGAAGAAACATTTATTAAACTACACTTGACTATTTATTTTTGCAAGGGACGTTGATTAACGGCAGGACTATCACATTTTCACATTTATTTGACTCCTAACCTGAGAGCGCCACCAGTCCTTCACAGTGGTCGGAGTCGCAAGCTAACCAATGTTTTTCATTATTTGAAATTGAAAACACCAGTTTTCTCATCACATCCTAAAAGGTACTCCTAGCGCCTCTGATGAACGTATGCATCGTTACTTCACACAGTTCAAACTTTAACCGCTATAATTTAATCTGTCTTCGTTTATATGTTGTACTAATATTTTTGTTATTATAGTATCTTCAATTGTTTCTGAAACATCACATTAAAAGTTAGTTGAATTCATGTTTGGGTTGTGAGAAATGGTCTATGGATATTCCTAAAACAACCACAATTGGCGCCAGTGTTTGGGGGAAGTTACTCAAGTGGAAGTCAAATATCTGAGGACCGAACTGAGGCAAAGAAAAATTAAAATAAAATCATGCATGTTCCCCATTGGCGCAAAAGTGTTTGGAGGAAGTTATTTCAGTGAAGGTCAAATCGAGTTTGAATCGAGGAGCACTTTAAAATTTGAAACTATCAACAATATTTCGGGATTTTATATATTAATTTAACAAAATGTAATGTTTGAAGACCGAACGGATGCAAATAAAAAATAAAATGAAAACATGGAATCATGCATGTTCCCTATTGGAAAGGCAGAAGTGTTTGAAGGTTTTTTTATAAGTTGGCAACATTTACGGAACTTCACTATTGCTTGTCGTTTCGGTGACATAATTGATTTGACAGCGAAAGTAATGATTTATGACGACTAGTACCAACGATAATATAATACACAATGAAAGGATGGCCGAGTTCGTCGATTTTATCTGCCTTTCCCCCCCCCGGCAGCAAAGCGTGCTGTCACCGCGGAATCACAACGATGGGTTTACCAAAAGAACCCATGCATTTTTCATGATTTTCAAAACTTTTTATCTTGTTATTTATAACTTGAACCTGTTGATTTTTTGGTGTTTCTGGTTGGTGTGTCAATTAACTTTTCCTCCATTGAATTTTTAGAACTCTAGATAACCACGTTTTCTGTGGATGACCCATAAATTGAACTGATGCTAACCGCGTTCAAACTTAATTTCGGGATAGGGCACTTCGTTGTTTCGATTTTTTGAGACTGTTTGTGGATATTTTGAGCCCATTCTAATAAATAGGAATCAATAAGTTTGTAAGAGAAGTCACAATTATTGGTATGGGTTTATTTGAAAGAAGAAAGTTGTAAATTTAGTAAAAAAAAATAATCAGAGATTTATATGACAATAAAATTAATGTTTTTGATTTACTTACGTGTGAAATTGACATATTCTTCCAGGAATGATATGAAGTGGAAACGGTCGAACTACTGCCTAAAGCTGGATTTATAGTTAGACGCACGTAACAAACGAACTGTAAAATATTATTTGATTTGTAAATCGACGGAACGGAATTTTTGCGCATGGATAGAGGTAGAGCTCATCCAGTATTGAAACGACCACTTTGGCCTTCCCCCACCTAACAACCAATTTTTATCGAAGATACCCGAACCATTGTCTAACTATGACTATTAATAGAAATTCCATAGGCGTACCAAATTATTTGGTATAGGCGATTCACGAGACGTAGAGAACTTACACTCCTATAACTTTCCTAACACTCCTATTTCGTTTTCCGCTACTGAATAGTACTTAACACTGGGCATTTTGGCAAGGTAACGAGTAAACTATTGCAAAGTTGAATAAATAACTGCACTACCTATTTATTAATTAAACAAACCTAACCTTTCAAATGCTGCATGCCAAGACACTGGTGAAGATTCGCCGTAGCACAGAAAATCGTGTCCACTCGTGTTTTTCCCCTCTCTACCTACCAAAAGGTTGTTTCAATACTGGATGAGCTCTAATGAGTGACATTCAACATAACCTACAGATTATACGAATCATAAACAGCATGAATACCCCACAAGAGGTTATCTTGACGATGGAAGATAGTGACTAAAGTTTATTTTTCAGTCGCAGATGATTCCACATCTGATTTTATGAACATCCTGTTTATATTTTCAACAAATCAGCTTGTGTTGGTTTGGATTTGTATTATATTCTTCGTTTTCCGTGTCACAAAATGGATTATAAAATACATGAAGGTATGCTTCTTGGTGCCGTGGGACTGTTGTTGTGTGAAGTAGCAGTGGAAAAGTGTCGACAAACTCGAAGAACAATAATTAGGCGACCAAGACGTTATAAAACAAGACCCATAAACCGTAATAGAAAAGTGGAGAATGCCTACAATTATTTTTTTTAAGATGAAGACCGCTGATCCAGATCAATTTTTTAAGTATACTCGAAGGACTTTTCCAGTATTCAATGAATTATTAGGTCTTGTAAAAAACATCACACAGAATTCTTAATTTTGATTGGCCGGACGCAAGAAACGCACTGTAAAAGATGAAAGTTGGTCAACTCTTCCGTTTCGTCATGCGTTTACGTTCATTTATAAACAAGAGTACATACATTCTATAGTTGATATTTTTGCAGTGCGTCTACATTTACAGTCCGTCTAACTATAATTCCAGCTTGAAGCTCACGAAGTGGCACTGGAAATCCATGTCAAATGATTCAGTAAACATAAACACTAAGAAAACGACGGAAAATATTACCAACAGGCACTTTATGACGCATGAACCTCGAGGTTCCGTGGTGATGTCAAATGACGATGCGAATCCGCGCAAGTACAGCTGAAATTCGGCCAATGTACGAAGATAGAAAATAAGCCATATTTTCATTGTGTATAATCTATAATCATTGGAATTTCAGTTCTCTCTCTTATCATTTATTGTCCTCTACTTCCTATATGGCGCAATATGGACATCCCTCCTTGAGGAAAATCGGTTTCCATCCGGCCTCTAACCGGCGTAGACAAGGAGGGTTTTCGTGAGTATGCAGAGTGTCTTGCTCTAAGCAATACTGCATCCCAAATTACTTTTTGAACACGTCTAGACAATCACAACAACATAGAATGTAAAAAAAAATCGAATTTTAAACGGTTTTCTTCACATAAAGGATTCAATATAAAATTGAACCAGAGAAAGGTAGATCTCAGGTGAAAAACAACTACTTTCCTGGCAAATACCACGCAGAACGTTGAATGATATTCACCTTTATGTGAAGAAAACCGTTTAAAATTCGATTTTTTTTCTATTCATTCCACTTCACATGGCACTTATCTCTCACATAGAATGTATTATTCACACAGTGTTCTGGGTAGGCTTTGTTACTAACTCCATACACGACCTAGCTAGGAGCAGCACTGTTAATTTGAACGCAATAGCGAATCGTCGAAGCCCGGCTACGAGATTGATAATTTGAACAATTTTACGTGGAGAAAGGAAAGAAAATGCGTGTGACATATTTATTATCTAATGTCGACCAGCAATTGGAATTTTAGAATCAAACCACTTGTTATGTCTCACACTAACTGAAATGTCGGTGTTTGTGTTTGATTCAATTCTGTCAAGTGTGCTATATATCTTAGCATCTATAATGGCATTGTTTAAAGTAAACAATGATAATGGTGTTGATTGTACGTGGCGTCATCTATTGGGTATAACGTTCTCGAATCGTCATTCTTTGGAAAAAGGTGAAGATAAAAAAGTGCCAAGCTTACAGCTTACATTAAAAAAAACAATAAAACACTCAATTCTGTTTTTGTGCTCTTGTTTGGAAGCCTGAGGCTAATGTGGACGAAAGGAAAAAAATGTATCTTAGTGGAAAAGTAAAAAATGAATTGTTCTTCATGAGCTGTACTCTCTCCAGTTAGGTTCAATGAATATTTATTCCATGTTCCATAATATTAGCGCTATTTCGAACAACAGCATCCTACTTCTGGTGTTACAGCTCACAAAGCAAAAACATTGATGTTCTGAACGAGACACACGATGAGTTTTTCAAGCGATGAAGTAAACTTTTTAGTTTACAGGTATTTACAAGAATCAGGTATGTAAAAATGCTGTGATTGATAATACTCACTCACCCCCTCAAATCCCCTAAAGGATTTCAGCATTCTGCTTACACATTCGGCATAGAATCGCACATATCACAATCCAATATCAATGGAGCACTAGTACCCCCAGCTGCATTACTCAGTATCCTTCAGAAAGGACTGCAGTATACAGAAGCCGAAATAAGTATCGGAGAAGATGGAACGGAACAGAGACTGGTTGAGGGGTTGAGTTTGATCGATGCTGTGATGCCAGACGTGGTTGCGAGTAGACAGAATCAACAGAATCAGCAGAAACAGGCTATCAAGGCAGAACAAACAGAGACCAATGGCGAAGAAGGTAACAATTCGTATCTTATCTGTGAGAAATTGAATTAACTGATCTCTTATATATATTAAGTGAATATGCCTCTTGAGAACTACAATTTTTGTTGCAATAGGGTGAATGTGCTAGTAGTCGGCCTTTTTTGATAAAGTTTGACTTTCACAATAATTAGCATAAAACCATTTTAAGTTAGGCTATTTTCACTTCAATGATCGTAAAACATATACTTTCAACTATGAAATGATTAGAATGAAGGAATTTTGGAATTTAACGCTTTTTTTTCTTATATTCCCATAGTCAGCCAAGGCTGATCCAGTTGTCGGCCGTGGCAAATGAAGCTAATTTGTACCAGATCGATATCGAAGGAATTTTAGTAACCTCTTACTGTAGTTATTATTTTGGTTTTATGAAATATAATTGGAGTCGCAAATAATTTTAGATAATTTAAAATAAAATAAAATAAATACCTAGATTTGTAACAAAACACAAAATTTACATAAACTATGAAGAAGCACATAATATATCCATTTGGTGAGCATTATTCATCACTGCAGAAATCACAATAAAAATCTTGGTTTCTCATGACTGTCCTACTAACTTCATACAATTTAGGTGAAACCACATTGGGCACGGGTCACAGCCAAAATTTTTCTCCTCTTATTCTGCATCACTGTCCAATTCATCATCCCAAACACATTACTTTTAATTGTTTCTTCCTAACTAATCCCACTTCTTCTTGAGGTACTTTGGTTTTTACTTGTTTTTTTTGTTTCTTCATGTTTTTAGATGATTTTTCGGTCTTTCTTCTTTCAGATTCTTCTCTTCTCCTCTTCTTCATATTTTCTTCTTTTTCCTTTTCAATATAATAAGACCACCACGTCTTTGCAGATATAGCGCTTGTTGATGATCCTGATTCGGGTCTTCTAGATTTCTGAAGGGGTTTGGGATACTTCAAATGTTCTTTAAAATAATCAATTGTTTTGTCAATAAGGCTAGATTTGCAATGATCCATCATATATTGGTAGCAAAATAATACAATTGACCAATTTCTCTTCATTTTCATTACTCAAATATGGGTCTGGACTTTTGGATCCATCTTTCGAGATTTATCGACAGTCCTTCCTTTGAGCCGGTCCTGCAAGGATGCACGAGGTATACCGTAATCTCGGCATGTTTGCCTTATTTTGGCTCCATTTCCACCTGCTTCAAGAGCCTTTCTCATACTCTCCTCAGAGTATTGGTGGAACTTTCTTTTGTGCTGATTTGGCATGTCAGAAATGAATAATTTCAAATTTAGAGCCCAATAATTTTGCAGAGAGAGGTTTAAAATCTTACGGCCGAGTACTGGCGCAATGAGCACTTGTTGCCTATTCCAGTAGTCGGCCATCAAATTCAATCTTTTATAATTTGGTTTTCATTGACTGCATCCATGGCCGACTGCTGGTACAAATAATCAGATCATTTCACACTACATGATGACTAGAGGGAAAATAAGATATCTAAGTATACAAGTTTGATAAAGAGGAAGTAAAATGTGGACATTCTTCCAGTGGTCGGCCAGGGAGGCCGACCATTAGCTACTCTGGTAAATTATTATGCCAGTAACCGGCCATGTTAATTTTAAACTATTAATTAGGAATTCAAGTTTTTTTTTTAATATAAGTTATTTTGAAGTACAGTAAAAACCGGATATAACGACATTGAAGGGACCGCATACTTCGGACATTATGTCCGATAGTTGTTATAAGCAATATACACAAGTATGTATGTATATATTATGTCTGTTTGTAGTATGGGGATAGGTTATGCATATGAACTTGTTTTCAAATAACTTTATGTTCAGATGTCCTCGATCGTTTAATTTTCAAGGAGTTGTTCTCGAAAAGATCCTTTATTTTATCTCTATCCTTCCAAATCGTTGATATCGTAGAGTGTGAGACTTCACATTCCTTTGCAATTCCACTATTTGACTGGCCATTTTCTAATCTCCATATAATATGTGGATTTTTCTTCAATATTAAACACTTTCCTATTTCTTTTTTGCGACATAGTAACGCGTAAACACACGATCTGAACCAAAAGTTTTAAAATCAACCTGTAATTCACGCGTCAACTATCGCACTGAATAAGTCGTAAAACATGCAAGGTCAAATGGCAAAGAGCGGGAAAGAGGTTCTATAGCAAAATATTCCTTCATATGATTAGTATAAAGGTGAAAATTGTTCATAATGTTTTGTTTTGCTGGATGAATAGCCGATGAATATCGATAAAGTTTCGTCGTTTTAAGCGATATGTCGCTGTATCCGATGTCGTTTTAGGCGGTATGTGTACTTATTAGTTTATATAGATTCGGCCGGGACCTTGCCATTCGGTTGTTATAACCGATCTGTCGTTATAAACGATGTCGTTATATTCGGTTTTTACTGTATATTCAACTATCAAAAACGGTCAAAACGCATTTGGCACTACTAAATCAATTTAAGACTTACCTTCAAAATCTGTGTTTGGGATGTTTCCTACCATTTGAATTCACACATGAAGCACTAACTGCCTGACACGCCTCTTTTGCGCGGGAACTACCGAAGTAGTTTTTGACATTGCGGGAAAGAAATGTTGGTATACATGTTTCAAAAAAGATGACAAATTACCGGTAATCTAGAAAATTGCTCATAATTCGCGCGTAATTCAAAATGGTGGTGGCCGGCTTACTAGCGCACTCACCCTATATGTTGTTATACTACAATGTTAAGATTTGGTTGGATTTTAAATGAATGAACCAAATTACAAATAAAATAATTAATAAAAACTTTTTTTAAAACAAGTTTTCATTCAAATGCGCTAAAAAGTAAAAACTAATTGCTTTGGATGTGCGACGTAGGTTATTCCGTGAGTTATAGATTGAAAAGCTTGTTGCACAAAGTTTTCAGTGGGGGCCTTTTACAGGTAGCTAGTACAAAACATACATAAAAACATTACTTATCCACGTTAAAATATGTTAATATTTTGACACTTAATATAGCGAGATAGCCGAGCGGTCTATGACGCCAGATTTAAGCTCTGGATCTGAAACGGAGCGTGGATTCGAACCCCACCACTGACGTTTTTTTTTAAATTTTTTCCCATTAAAATTGAGAAATTATTTGTTTTGGGACAAATATTCAAATAAAAAAAAATCGAAACAAATTTCTCAATTTTAAACGAAAAAATTTAAAAAAGAAGCCTTCAGGTGGTGGGATTCGAACCCACGCTTTCTTTCGAGACCCCTATCTTAAATCTGGCGCCTTAGACCACTCGGCTGTCTCAGTATTTTAAGTGTCAGAATATATTACCATACTTTAACGTAGCTGATTAAGGTTTTATGTACCTTCTACCTGTAAAAGGCTTTCAAGATAGCAAGTATGTATAGGTTCTCAACTACATATAACACTATTCATACAAAAAATTTCAGCTCTGCTAAAATGACGTAGGTTTGCCGGCTCTGGGATCTTGGACTTCTACGTCACACATCCAAAGGAAATATTTTTAATTTTTAGCGCATTTGTATAAAAAAATTGTCTTTAAAAAAGTTTTTTATTAATTATTTTATTTTGTGCTTTTTAGTAAGTACGCCTTAATCGATGCATTTTTGTTAAAGCATCGTTATTATGAGGACTTTTTCCTGTAAGTTCTGAGCTATCTAGTTCTTCAATGAGGAGACCATGTAAAGATTAACTCGTCCGCCATCCTGGAGCTGCCATCTTCAATTCATTATTTTTGACAGAAAATCAATAATCTTTGACTAAATTCATAATCTCTGACCCCAAAAACACCGACATAACAATTTTGAATAGAAACGGTCCATAATCACAAAACTCGTCCACCATATTGGAACCGCCATCTTGAATTTATGAATTTTGACAATAAATTATTAATCTCCGACCCCAAAAACCCCCCACATACCAAATTTGAAAATAATCGGCCATAATTACAAAACTCGTCCGCCATCTTGAATTTGTGAATTTTAAAAATTCATTATCTCTGACCCCAAAAAAATCCCACATACCAATTTTTAATAGAATCGGACCATAATCACAGATATCGTCGGTCATCTTGGAGCTGCTATTTTGTTTTTTTTTTCTAACAAAAATTCCATAATGCATTGTCACGGGAACTATGAACACCTGCAAATTTCACGTTAATCGGACAACCAGAAGTGGATCAAATTTAACTTGTAAGATTTTATTACACACACCGGGATAGGTGAAAGTAAATAAAAACTTGTGAAAAAGTTGTTAGGGCTCTATACCATATACTAGTTTATTTATATGACTGGCCACGTTTATACTGTGTCTTGGTATGCAGACTAATGATTATATTCCAACCAAATTCTGTTAGTCAGTGTGGTATAAACTGTGCACTTGGCCAAGTAACTAGCTTGGTTTGGTACCGAAATTTGTTGTGTACCAGACTATAATACTAAGTTGACTAAGATGGTGTAAACAGTATGATAAGTTTTACCCATCGTGACTAAATTTTGGTTTGAAAGATTGCTAAGCGTTCTGTTGTGGTTATCGCACTGGCTGAATGAACCGAATGGAAACAATAGCCATAAAAAAGAGAGCGAGAGAGAGTTAGTGAAAAATATGTTTTGTGATTCCTAACCTTAGTTTCCGCATCATTACCTCAGAAATTGTTTTATATATTTTTGGTAGTATTTTGTATTTAAAATGAGTTGCTACAGTTCAGAACCTCCATAAAAAAGTCCAAAGGTATTGGACAGGTGAAGAAACCAGTGCGTTTCTCCAAATATTTTTGGACAAGAAAATTATATCAATTTTGGATGGCAAAGAATTTAAACACCTAGACATTTACAAGAGCTTTGAAGAAGACATGTTGAGTAGGGGCTTTACAAAAACTGCTGAACAAATGAAATTTAAAATGACTGAGCCTGAGCTCACTGATATCCAGACATTGTCATTGACAGATACACATTCCGAATTAGATAGCAGAGTTTCAAACCTTTCTCTTGGTTACATTACTAAATAAATACCAAACCAGAACCAAGTTGTTAATTAATCATTTGACAAAACACGATGTAAATAAACGATTACTAAAACATTTGGTTTGAATTTGGTCACATACACTTGGTAAGGTTACCAAATTCACATACGGTATAAACGTTGCCACTGACTAAACAGTTTGGTCTTGTGACCAGGTCATATAGATTACCAAATAGAAATTCTATTCATACTACAGGATGTCTAGTATACACTCCATGCAAAAAAAACGCAACAAGTTTATATTTGATAAAATTTGAGGCCTAATTTTTTTTTTTTAATTCAATTTTCGTTAATTTTTTAGCAAACTGTAGGTAAAATGACTAATTCCAACTTGCATATCCAGTCTTTTGTTATATGGCGAATTAGTCATTATACAGGGTTAATTAAAGTTGTATAACCCTAATTTTAACAGAATAATTTCGTAGCCAAACTCTTTCAAAATACCATTCCTCTCCTACATTTCCTTTAGGTGCACTGGTTCATTTTTAAGAGCAAAATAAACTTGCCACCAACAGTTTACTTTAGGAAATGTTATTTTTTGACGAGGTGGCTTTGCTCGATGTTGCCCCAATGTCAGTTTGACAGCTTAGTTTATGAGTCTAGCAATGAAAAGGCAACAATATATGTTTAGTTTTAATAAGCAGTTATTGCAACTTACACAAAAAGAAAGAAAAATCATATAATTTATTTATGCAAACTTCAATAGGCGAGATCACAAACTCACAATTTGCTTCATATGTGCTTGAGTTGAAATATAGTAATAAAATATTATGTATGCATAGTTTTTCCCAGAAGATATTGTGCAATATTCGAATAAACGCTCCTCTAAAACCCTCAAATTCAGTGAGACATTATAACACAGCATTATTGGCGCTTCTTTTGACATCATAAGTCCAATGATTTGGCATTTTCCAGAGGTGCCAGTTGCGGAAACTTCTGAGGACATGTTATTTCAGCCTATAAATAAAACAGAACTTGTGTTAGCATGTGTTATATTGAAAGGAAGACTTCTCATTTAATAGCTGTTCTTGATTTAGTTATTCTTGAATAATATGTATATTGTAAAGAAATATTATGAATGACGCTTGGTAACGCTGTAATTCCTGGCACTGTCGGCGAGTTGCCAGTGTCACTATTTTGAGGAACTTCTGAGGAAAGGTTATTCTGTTTCATCCTATGAATGAAACAGAACTTGTGTCAGACATTTGATAGCTGTTCTTGACTAGTTATTCTTGAATAATATGTATGTATACCGAGTCATTATTTTTCCAACCTGCTCACATTGTAAAAAAATATTATGAATAACCTTGGCAACTCTGTAATTATCTTACGCTCTCGGCGATAGATCTGAACTTGTTACATCCCATCCTGGCGCGGTTTCCTCAGTGTACAGGAACATTTCTTTGGGAAAATTTAACCACTTTTCTTATTTTTCTGGACATTGTGGTGTTTTTTACAGAAATTAGTGATCTCACCTATTCAACTTCAAAACAAACCAATTCAACTGTAACATAGGTAACCTAAAGAAATGTCCTTTTTACGTTGGTTCATACTGTCAATAAGGTTACGAATAGCATCTTGAAGAATATTTCGCCATTCCTACTGAAGGACTAAACAAAGCTCAGTTACCGGAGCTACTTCGCGATCTGTGACTCCCCTACCAAGCATGTCCATACATGCTCCATGGGGTTAAGATCAGACGAACATGCTGTCCCGTTCTTTTTGCTGTATGTGACCATGTATTATCCTGCATTAGGATAAAGCCATCGCGAATAAATCCACTGAAAGGAACAACGTAATTGTTTAATATCTCTTCAATATATCTGTGGCCCGTTAAAGATCCATCCATGACCACCAACTCAGTGCAGGCCTCCCGGCTAATTTCTGCCCAAATCATTACCGAACCTCCTCTTTAGATGGGGACTGAAAGTGCACTCTGCAAATCTTTCTCCGGTCCTTCTCCATACTCTTTTCCGTCTATCTGGAGAAGGTAAGCAGAATCTGGATTCGTCAGTAAAAAGAACATTGTTTCATTGTCCTAATTTCCAATGTATATGTTCAGTGGCAAATTGTAGTCTAGATACTCGGTGACTCCAAAGCAATTTGAGTCCAGTTGCTGGTCTGTAAGCCTGTCCACCACTAACATTTGTGTACCTCGGACCTCTCGGAGTTGATTTCTTGACTACAATGATGTAGAGTTATAACATGAATAAATCTGTCATCAATAGCAGTAGTTTTCTGCACCTGCCCTACGCTTTTTTCTGAGTTTGTGTAAAACGTTGAACTACTCTTCTGATGGTAGAGCGATGAACATGAAGGATTCTTTCTACATATTCATAATTACGTCCATCTTCAACAGGAGTAACAGCTTTTGCACAATTTTCCGCACTTAAAACCATGGTAGTAGATACTTCTGACATTAGGGCAACAATGAGCAAAGCCACCTCATCAAAAAATAACATTTCTTAAAGTAAACTGTTGGTGACAAGATTATTTCGCTCTTAGAAATGAACCAGTGCACCTAGAGACATGAACCAAAAAAAAATGTAGGAAAGGAATGGTTTTAAGAATTAACAAAAATTGGTATTTTGAAAAAATTTGGCTACGAAATTATTTCACATACCTAGTGTTTTAAACTTGGGTTATACAACCTTTTAATTTTTGTTTTTTTTTTCAAATAAGTATTAACATATTCAGTCTGACAAAATTATTACTTATAGTTACAACAGTGGTATAAAAAGAAATGTTAATAAACGAACATCCCCAATCAGCTAGTGCTGGTCTTGGGATCATTAGATCCTACTCTATAATGAACTAGTATGCAATATTTACATGAGAAGCAAAATTTAGTATATAATAAGGGAATTATTGATTTAAAATACAGCTTGTTTTAGTAATTTATCTCTTTGGCGTTTTTCTTAAACATGATATAATTGTGACCTAGTTTTATTTCCTCAGGAAGCCTATTATATTCTTGTAGGCGCAACTAATAGGATTATTCAGTGCAATATTGGTTCTTACATTCGGCAGTGCTATATCGTTCTGGTTTCTTGTATCATGGTTATGTATGCTATATCCATGCAGAATTTTTCCATTGCATTTTTGTAATGAATTTTCTATTTTATATGCGTACTTAACTTGTTTAATTTTGAAAATACTCTCCAACTGTATTAAATTTTCGCTACTGTATAGAGTCTCTCTGGGTGTTTTTCTATCCATGTTGAACAGCATTTTCAAAACCTTGTTCTTAAGATTTGCATTTTTTTTAATTGAGTTTGCAAACAGGTTCCCCAGATAGTTATTAGGTACCTAAATACACTGATAAAGTATGGTTATAAATGTTGTATTTCATTTGTTGGTAAGTGACATTTTTAATTTTATATAAGGCTCCTACCATCGGTATTATTTTATTACGGATTTTGTCTATGTGTTCAGCCCAATTCAGCTTATTACTGATAAGTAATCCCAGATATTTGGTGACTGTAACCCTAGTCAACATGTAATCTCCCAATTGGATATGAATGTTTTTTATTTCCATATTTTTTTGCTGGAAGCATATAAAAACAGTTTTTGCTTCATTATTTTCAGGTTATTTGTCATGATCCATTTTCTTTGTCTTTATTGATTGAGTTTTCTAGCATATTAAGTGATGTACCAGTATAGACTAGTGCAGTATCATCTGCAAAGGTAAATTATCTTGCTTGATGATTGCAATATTTTAAGCACATGCAAAGAATAAAGGAGTGGACCAAGTACTGAACCTTGCGGTATTCCACAGTTGATATATGAGGTATTACTATATGTTTCGTTCACAGATACAACTTGTCTTCTATTTTGTGGGAATGATTCTAGTATTTCATAACATGATCCCTTATTCCCATTAAATATAGTTTCCTCAATAAGGTCTGGTGGTCAACGACATCGAAGGCTTTTTTTAAGTCAACAAAAATTGCGACTACATATTGTTTTTTATCAAGATTTCGTTATATGTAATCCACAAAGCCATAGTAGCATTTTGTGTATTGCTATTTCTTATAAATCCATACTGGTATGTGTCCAGTGGTTTATGTTTTTCAATGAAATTGACTATTCTACTTTTGACTGACGTTTCAATTATTTTTGATAAAGCACTTAAACGGTTATTGGTCTGTAATTATGATTTTAGGTCCTGTTTATAAATAGGAGTGACCCTACCATTTTAAGCATTCAGGAAATATTCAGTTCGAAAATGTCATTTATTAGAGATGTCAATCCTTGCAAAATGTGTGCTTTCAGGGTTTTTAGATCATTCATTGTAATTTCATCGAATCCCGGTGCTGAGTCTTTATTCAAGTTGTCTATTATAGTACTTACTTCCTCCTTGGTGACTTCTCCTAAATATATGCTGTTATTAGTGTGTTTCCTCAAAATTACCTAGATCGCCTCCTTCTGTTTCTCAGTTTTAATAAAAAATGCTTTCCCCTATTTCACAAAAATATTTGTTGAACTCTGTTACAATGGATTTGCTATCTGTAATTACTTGCTCCTCAGTAGTTATGCAGTCAATGTTAGTTTCAGTCTTAGTCCCTTTTACAAACCCATTTCTATGTTCCATTGTTTTTTCACATTACTTCCTGCATTTTCCCATTTTTCTTTAAATAATTTTTGTTTCACTAGTCTGCCCTGATATGAAACTTTTTTTTTGCTATTTTGAACTGTTCACACATTTTATTATTTAGTGGATTTTGTTTCTTTCGTTTATAGAGTTCATCTCTTTTTTTTATCAGGTCAAGGTAGTTTGCATCAATCCAAATATTATTTTCTCTGCACTTTATAACCCTGTATAATGAATAATACGCCAGCATTTAACAGAAGACTGGATATAAAAGTTGAAATTAGTCATTTTATCTGCATTTATGAAAATAGAACTAAAAATGAAAAAATTATGAGAACTCAAATTTTATCAAATATTAACTTTTCCCGTTTTTTTTGAGTTCTTCTTCATAACTATTTTGTACAAATTTGTAGGTGAAACATCCCATGTCTTCGCAAATAAAGAGAATAATTCTCAAATGAAAAGGATAGTCAAAAATAGAAATGCAGTAGAGAGATAATTCATACATTCAAAATATGAATTAATATGGAGCTGAATAATATATTTATTTTACGCTACTATACAGTAATATTACTTTGTAGGAAAGTGATTTATTCTCAATATATTTCCTCAATACTGAGCCTTCTTTATCATGTAGAACATTCATTCTAGTGCAACAATAAACTATTATAGTTTGAGAAATTTTGTATTAGAAGTTTTGACATTGTATTTTTAGTAGCCTCTTTTGTTGTAAAAAATGTTGATATATTTGTTGATGTTGATGAATAAATCTTATCTTATCTTATAGCAAAGATAAGTACAGAAGAAATTCATGTTTGGTATTGATGGAAATATTCAGCGAGTGATGTAACACACACATTATTAGACTTATTTCCATTAATATCTAACTTTTGTTCGCAAATGCACAATTCTTAACATAAAACCCTTACGATCGACTGCATTCACATTTGTACAAGAAAAACCAGTTTACATAAAAATGCATTGAACACTGGTTTTTCCCAATGACTAATATTTATCTCCACTTGATTTGTGCTCATTCATTCGTCTTGTATAGTTGTGGTCTCTACTCAGAGTGAAACTATGGAAGTTGATACATCCATTGAAATCCCATCTTCCAAAGCAACAGTATTACGTGGACATGAATCTGAAGTATTTATATGTGCGTGGAATCCCACCACCGATTTGCTGGCTAGTGGTTCGGGAGATAGTACAGCTAGAATTTGGGATATGTCCGACAATACCGCCAGTCCCAATCAATTGGTATTGAGACACTGTATTCAGAAAGGAGGTACTGAAGTCCCCAGTAACAAAGATGTCACTTCACTCGATTGGAATGTGAGTATTCAAAATGACTTATAATATCTCAAAGGCAAATTATTTTGTTAACAAATTTTCATAAGTTTTCAAGAGCAAGGCAGCTATTTTAGGAACGTTACATGAGAAAAAAGCGTTATGCCCCCTCCATGCGACTTTCTCTCTGGCTCTTTCTGTTATATACGAGTCTGTGTGACATATGATTCCGAAGGAGTACGAAACCATCCGAACTAATAATAATAATAATATAATAATAAGCTTTATTGATTTCCAAGACCTACATGGTAAGTATAAAACAAGTCGAAATAGAACATTCAAAATAAATAAAACCAACAAGTACATATAATTTAAATTTAAATAAATAAAATCAACAAGTACATATAATTTAAATTTAAATAAATAAATAAATAAAAGAGTATAAATAAAAGAGTATGAGGAACAAAGAGAGCATATTATGACGAAAGGAACTCATCCATTGTATAAAACATGTTGTTCAATAAATATATCTTCAACGCTTTTCGGAATTTGACGTAATATGCTTCTTGTTTAATAATTGGAAGTAAGTGGTTGTATACTCTAATCCCATTAGTTATGGGGCCATTCAGGCATATATTTAAATGATTTTGAGGTGTGCACAGGTGATGGTTAAATCTCGTTGGGTAATTGTGTATGTCGCTATGGCAGGGAATGATGTTTCTGTTTTTATGTATGTAACACGAAATTTCCAATATATATATAATAATAATCTTTATTAGCATCAGCTCTCAATTATAAATAGTATAAATAAAATAGTAGTATAAATGTATAAATAAAATAGTATAGTATAAATAAAATAGCACAAATAAAGTACAGAACACATAAAATACAATGCACGAACAAGTTAAATTAGCAGTATAAAATCGAAATAATACAAGAAGAGATATTACAATGATGGGTTATAAACCTTTTATATATTTTACACACTGGCTTTTGAATTCTCTAAATGACGAGTATTCTTTCAATTCTCTTGGTAATGAGTTGTGAAGCTGTAAGCCTTTGATGAACACTGTGTTTGTAGCAGCATTAGCAATATTAATATAGAAATCATTGGAAGCATGTGATCTGGTATTGTGATTATGTATTTCTTGGAGATAAGTTATTTCTTCAGTTAGATAGGTTGGTAAGCATCCTGACTTGAGTTTATACACAAACTTTAGCATATTATAAGCAGCTCTCTGTCGAACATTCAATAAGTAATTTATTCAATTTTTTTCAAGGATTCCAACATGTAAGCTATTGATGTTCGTTTTCTACATAATAGAATGGCTCTCATAGCACGATTTTGTACTTTTTGTAATGTATCAATTTGTTCATTATTCATCAGGTATATGAATGTTCCACAGAAATCAAGATGAGGAGATATTATGGTTTTATATATAGTTAACTTAGTAAAAGATGATACCTTATTATTCAATCTATATAGGAAATTAATTTTTCTTGCCATTTTCTTCTTAATATACTCACAATGTGATTTAAGATTCAGTTCATTATCTATCATGAAGCCCAGGTACTTGAAATGTTTAGCTTCTTCAATTACATTATTATCAATCAATAAATGGTGGCTGGATGTTACATTTTTCAATTTGTTCAAGTTATATTTATTTGAAATTACCATGTATTTGGTTTTATTTATGTTTAATTTCAAACCATTGTCATTCAGCCATATGGACAAATTTCTCAAATCTTGATTTATTAATGATATAGTACTCTGAATATCCTCTACATCTCCTTGCAGTAGATCATAGTATCATCCACAAACAATTTTATTTTGCAATTTTGAACATGGTGTACTATGTCATTGATGAACAAAATGAATAATATTGGTCCTAGAGCACTTCCTTGAGGGACTCCATAATGTATGTCGTTGCTGCCAGAAAATGTATTATTATATTTAACTATTTGAGACCTACCAGAAAGATAGCTTTCAAACCATTTCAGCGCATTTTCCTTAATGCCAAATTTCTCGAGTTTTCTCAGAAGCAGAGAGACATTTACAGTTTCAAAGGCTCTCTTTAAGTCTAAAAATATAACAATAATGATCTTTTATTATTGATTATCTCAGTTTTCCATTTAGACAATAAATAATGCAATGCAGTTTCACACAATGTGCCTGCCTGAATCCTGATTGTTCCTTTACTAGTATATTATTATCTTCTACAAATTGTAGTAGCTGATCCTTTACTGCTAATTCTAATATTTTCTCATAGATAGGAAGTGTATTAATTGGGCGGAATTCGAACAAGAGGTTGTATTGGACACTTTTTCAATAGGCACAATTGTGGCTACTTTCCATTTTCAGGAATTGTCCTGTCATCAATGAAGTGTTAATCAAATATAATATATGGTTACCAGCAACTTCGAATGTTAATTTTAATATTTCCAAGTTGATGCCGTATTTATCACCACCGTTTTTCTTCATTCTATTCATTATCATTTTGAGGTCATTCATTGTGAGTGCTTCAAATGTGGTAGCGTCATTTGGTGTCGAGGCAAAACATCCAAGATATAATCGGGGCTGTGAACAGGTTTGATGTCCTTACAATTTCCAATATACTTTCTATGAAGTATGAATTGAAAGAATTTGCTATATCTGCGTCATTTTCTTTCCAATGATTACCGAAATTTATTTTAGAAGGCCTGTTTTGAGGTTTTCCATTTATTAATTCTTTGAGAGACCTCCACATTGCCTTTGCATCTCCTTTGTTTTGATCAATTTGTTCTTCGAGTATTTTTTCGTTTCCTGCCTAATCAATGAAGTAACAACATTTCTAACTTTCTTATAGTTAATCCAGTCCTCCTCTAATGCCGAATCCCTAGCCACTTTATACAAAAGGTCCCTATATTTTATTTGTTCCATGATCTCGTCTGTAAACCATACTTTCAGTTTGAAGTTATTGAATGTTCTATATTCTTTCCAAGGTGCATGTTCATCTAGAATTTTTACAACATTATTAACGAATGAGTCTGCCAGTTTATTCACATCAGTACTATTTGTATCCCACTCCAGATCAAATAACGATTTTTGAAACTCTAGCTTATTAAAATTATTTAAGTTTCTTTTGACAGTTGGTGTATTTAAATTCAATTTCACCTCATTTGTTATCAGCGAGATAAGTATATTAGAATGGTCGGAAACTTTAAGATAATCAGATATTTGGTGTTTAATATTTTTATCACTTGTTAACACATAATCAATCAGTGTAGACGAGTCTTTAGTAATTCTTGTACTTCCTTCAACAATTTGATACATTCCAAATAGGTTCAAATGCAGCATAAGGGAAGTATTTTTAATTTGTCGAAAAGAGGTCTGCATGATTCTCTTTGATTTTTCTTCAGCATTGCACGTATGCATTTTTTCTGAACAGCAAATAGTTTTTGAGCTGAAGAAGACATGCCCCACAACAATAGACCGTATGATAGTCGGGACTGTATTTCAGCAAAGTAAAAGTTTTTTAAAACATTCAAGTTGAGCACTCTCTGAAGGCATCTTATTTGATACAACTTACAGTTCAGATTTTTTATTGTATCACTTATATGTGATTCCCAGTCCAGTGTATCACTCATAGTTATACCTAGAAATTTTATAGTGTGGCATTTCTCTAGAGTCATTTCCCCTAAATGTATTTCTATGTTTTTGACCGTTCTCTGTTTTGTGTGGTAAATTTGAAACTGTGTTTTGCTGGCATTAATGTATAAATTATTAATCGAGAACCATAAGATAATTTTTTCCATGAGGGTATTACATGCTTGTTGATTTAGTTTGGGAGAGTCTTTTGATACCAGTATAGAGAGGTCATCAGCGTAGAGTGTTAATTTGAAAGGTGCAAGGTATTTTACAATATCTGCTACATAAATTGAGAACAAAACTGGGGCAAGCACACTCCCCTGTGGCACTCCAACTTCCACAGGTGCCAAACGAGAGCGGGATATTGTGTTTTTACCACCCTCTTCATTGCAAGATATCTGTACATATTGATTCCTATTTGTCAAAAAGGACTTCAACCAGGCAAATGCACATCCTCTAATTCCGTATGACCAAAGCTTGTCAAGAAGCGATCATGTGGGACACAATCGAAGCTTGCTTAAATCACAGTATATACCTATAGGACTTCTTTTTTCATCTAAGTCATTGATTATGTTGATGTATGTATCTATTGTTGCCGTAGATGTAGATTTGAATTTTCTGAACCCATGTTGTTCATCTGGGATAAGTTTGAATCTTGCAATGAAGGAGTTTAGCCTCTCCAGCATACAGTATTCGAAAAGTTTTGAGAAAACTGATGTAATTGATATGGGTCTGTAGTTGTTCATGATATTTTTATCCTTTTTTTTGTGAAGTGGGATTACTTTTGCTGTTTTGAGGGCATCAGGGAATGTGCCTGTTTCTAGTGAAAAGTTTATTATATGAGTTATAGGTTTCACCAGTTCATTTTTGAATTCTTTTACAATATTATTGGGTATGTCATCAGGTCCAGAGGAGCGTTTATTTTTGAGTTTTGAGAACATTGTTAGCATTTCTTCCTCGGTGAAAGGAAGTATAACCATCGAAGTAAGAATGCTGTTGAGGCTATGCTCAAAGTAATTGTGATCTACCGGTGGGATCTCATCTATGACTTGTTTTGGAGCATCTATAAAAAAGTTATTAAAGAGATTAGCAATGTCTTCGGGACAGGAAAATTCTTCATTTTCATGGGAAATTTTAATATTGGGTGTTTTTATTATTTTTCATTTTATTGATAACTGCCCAAGAGGTTTTGCTTTTATTCTCAGAAGATTGTATTATTTGGTCATAATGATTTCTTTTACATGATTCTATAAGACTAGTGTGTTTCCGTTTTTGCACTTGATATTGGCCTTTTAAAATGGGGAATTTTTTTTGAAGAACATGTAGATCTTTCAGTTGTGCGCTAGACTTTTTGACTTCTTCTGTAACCCAGGATTTGGAGTCCTTTTTTATTTTATTTTTCTTTATTGGGAAGGCCTGAAAGAAGTGACTCAGTAATGTGTTTGCGAATTTTTCATATTTTTGGTTGCATGATAGCGAATTGTATGTGTCTTGCCAAGATTGCTTTGTAAATAGTCTCTAGAATAATAATAATTATTTTCCTTTTGATTATCGAGCGACATATTGGAGGGGGTTTTAACTATTATTGTGTTGTGATCAGAGAGGTGGTTATCCACAACATGTGAATATGCTTCGGCATTCGTAAAAATATTGTCTATTTTAGTGCTAGAGCTTGATGTAACTCTTGTATCCTGATATACGATACTATGGAGATTGTATTGTGCAAATATGTTAAGTATCTCCTCTCGTTCATGTGAGGGAGTATTAAAATTAATGTTGAAGTCACCTATAATCCATAATATTGAGTTTACATTGAATATTTCTTCTAGCATTTCCTGTAGTCTACTGCAAAAAATATAGAAATTTCCTGTTGGTGATCTATAAGTTGTAACTATTTTATGATTTTTATATTCACAGCCGCTGCATTCAAAATCTTTTTTCCACACATAGGTTATTGATATTTAGAGGAGTTGTCACTAATCTTTGTTGTGCAAACAAAGCAGTGCCACCTCCCTTGAAAACATTGCGACAGTATGCGCTTGCAAGATAGTATCCATCAATTGAAAAATTACTTACTTCATAATCCTTTAGCCAAGACTCTGATATTGATAGAAACATTGGCACATGAGTGGTGAGTTCTACTTCAAGCAGGCTTTGCTTGTTTCTCATACTTTGCATATTAGAATATAAAATGAAATTTACATAGGTTACATTCATTTCTTTGCTATTTTTGTTTAGTTTTCCTTTAAAAAGAATTTCTGTTGTTCATCTGGTTGTCCTCGTAGTGCCTGTAGCGTCTGAAGTCAAACCTCCTGAAGCCTACTCCGCTGGGCCAGAAATCTGCCGTATACAATTTTTCTTTGTGAGAGAGATCTGCTCCAATCATGAAGCATTTCATTTGGTTGGGATCTGTTTGGAGCTCTTTGATTACTACATCGCTGTTTCCTTCCCCTTCTGGTGTCTCTGGATAAAGCTTTTTTGAAATGTAATTTTTTATCTGGGTGTCATTGACGTTTCTGGTCACCCTGTATATGTATAACCATACTTTTGGTTTTTTTCCTGTGAAGTCTGTCTCATCTTTGCTGCTGCCGATGTATTTTTTTGGAATTTCGGGCTTCCTATTTATATTGTTATGGTTGTAGTGTCGATTGTTTCTTCGCCTGGGATAGGCATACCCATCATCTAAATCGCCACCATTTGTGGCCTGGTAATTATCTTCTTGATAGATGATTTTATTCATCAAATTAATTTGTTCTAATTCGATATTATTTGATATCCTTGATGATTCAGGTTTTTGTGGTGCATCCTGTATGTTTACACGTACTGGAGCAGATGGAGATTCCTTCTTGGGTAAAAAACTCGCAGGTAGAGAAGTTTTTGCCATATTGTTACTGAGTGGTTTTTTGTACAGTTCATTTTTAGGTGTCTGCTTATCTTTTACGTTTTAACACTCTAATAGTTTTTCTTCAAGGAAGTGTGCATTTTGTTTCAATAAGCTGTTGTTTTCCAGTAGAAGATTATACTTTTCATCTTTTTCTTTGAGCATAATTTTTAACATATGGTTTTCGAGTTCAAGATTTTCATATTTGTTTTGCTTGCACTTTTCTTCATCACTTACTATGTATTGTCTTTTTCCTAGCTCACAGCACTGGATTCTGGAGTCACAAATTTTATAGCACTACTGTTCTGCTTGTGGGAAATTTAAAATGATACATGATCAGTAGGATATCTATGCGAATACTATTCTATTCTATTTATATTTCAATACCGGGTGTCCACAGAAGGTGGCTCGCCCCTTATAACTTTTTTGTTTTCAGAGATAATGAGGAATGAAATTTGGAAGATCTGTTTAATGCATAAAACTGCATTTTTTGACAAGTAACTCAACTTCATGCAAATTCCGGATTCACCGGAAGTGACATAAACTTTCGATTTTTAAATGGGACACCTGGTATATTTTCACTTTTTTTGTCTCCATATGACATTTAGATTACAACCATGTATCATTTGTTACTGTTTGTAACCGTTTTTTTTTTCGTAATTAATGTTTATTCTAGAGGGCTATGGATACGTTCAAATAACTAATTTCAGTCCTAAAATGTTTATAAAAATACTACTTTACTGTTTTCGATCAGAATTTTTCAGCTATGTATCGTTTAATTTTAAAATTTGTTTTACTATTTTTTTCAATTGGCAACATGGTGGCTCGTCAGGTTAGAAAAAAAGAGCATTTTATTACGATTAATTTGATACCGTACATTAAGTTGTAAGAAAACTTTCGATAAAAAACTGAAAATACCATAACGTTAGAACTTTTCTAAAATGAAGCACCTGTTGAAAATGAAATAATTATATTGAAACTACCTATTTACATATCTTTAGGGTTCCAGATGTTCAAAGTGACCTCCATCTTGTTGCTGATAAAGGCGAACTTTTCTTATTGTTGCTCTTATAACGTTTCTCAACTGTCTTGGTGTAATTCTATGAATAGCTGCACTTACTTTTTCCTCTAATTCATGTCGTGTGGCAGGAGGTACATCATGAACCTCGTTTTTAATAGACCCCATAAAAAAATATCTAGAGGCGTAAGGTCGTTGTATGTTTCATGCAGATATTCCGTAACTGCCCTCAGGTTGCGTGGTGGAGCACCATCTTGTGGATAAAATAATCCAACTCGATTTATTAATGGAACTTCGTCCAAGAAATGCTCAATTTCCTGCGTGAAGAAACTTGGATAACTAGCCCCTCCTCAGGACGACACCGTCAAAAATTATAGGGCCTAAAATTCTGTCCCCTAAAATCCCCACCCAACAATTGAAACCAAACCGTTCTTGGATATTTCCTTCCTCTATCAAGTGTTAATTTGCATCGGACCAATATTGCTTATTATTTCTGTTGAAATGTCCCAAATTAGTGAAATGGCTTTCATCAGTATACAGATTTTATATGGAAATGTGTCATCCTCCAAATATTTTCCAAAGAACCAATTGCAATACTCAAGTCTCCTTGCATTATCGTTTTGGTACAGGTGTGGTGTAGTGGTCCCAAGAAACATTACATGTTTATGGTTAGGGACTAAACTAGTTATAAGATCCAAAAAAAATGTTGGCTGCAGAAGACTTCGAAATGTCTCATTCTCTTGCGATCTCCCTGAGTGACGTATTAATATTTACTTGAACGTATGCCAGAACATCTATTTCTTTTTCTTCACTCACAACAAACGAATCGTTCCCATCATTATCAGGCTCATTTCGCATTTTTTTAACCAGTTTTGGAAAATAGTGCCTGATCGGGTTTTTTTTTTTTTTTTTTTTATGTTCTGGTTCCCACGAAAAGGGATATCCTGTAATGTTCAGAGAACATCGTGGGAACCTAGGGAAAGAAGGTAGGAGTTGGTGTTCTTCTAAAATTTCTGAAGGTTGTATGCCTCGGGAACACCTCCCTAGGCAATGAGTTCCAAAGCCTCGCTGTTCGTTGGATGAACGAGTCTTTGGAAAGTGATGTTCTGCAGGTTTCCAAAGTGACCACGAAGGGGTGTGATGACTGAACTTGACGGGTTAATCTCGAAGAGACTGCCAAAGCAGGAACGATTGTTGATATTTCAGAAGAGCATCGCCCATGAAAATATCTATAAAATAGAGACAAATCGCCAACTTTTCTACGGTGTTCCAGACAAGTGAGCGAGTTTGTAAGCGAGGCATCACCGACGAGACGAATTGCCCTTTTTTGGACAGAATCCAATAGCCTCAGGATATGTTTAGGTGCCGCACTCCAAATATGGGAACAGTATTCCAGGACAGGTCGGATCTGTGCCTTATAGATCATAAGCAGCTGACTGGATGTGAAATAGCTCTTGGCACGAAACAGAAAACCAAGTTTTTGGGATGCACTTTTGGCAATGGACCTCACGTGATTTTCCCAGGAAAGGTTATTGCTGATAGTAATACCAAGCATCGATATGGATGGCTTCAGTGGTATGGTTACTCCTGACAAAGTTATGTTAGGCACAGTGAGATCGGCTTTTCTAGAGAAAAGACATGCTTGTGTTTTGTTTGCATTGAATTCTACCAAGTTATTAGATCCCCATTCGAGAATTGTTGCCAAGTCCATATTTATATTATTAACATTTCTTCCTCGTTCATTTCTGGTTTCACGGGCTGATATAGGGGCCCTGGAAGAGAAAGCGGTATGGAGGGTACTATCATCGGCAAAGCTGTGTACTGGACATGAAGTTGCTTTCAACAGGTCGTTGATGTGAAGTAGAAATAGTGTTGGTGCGAGAATGGATCCTTGCGGAACACCAGCATTTATGAGTAGAGTGTCAGATGAAACTCCATCGACCACTACATGGAGAGACCTGTTTGAGAGAAAACTAGCAAGCAGAGAACACAGCTGAGGGGCAAGCCATAAGACGGAAGCTTGGCGAGGAGTCCCTGGTGCCAAACTCGATCGAACGCCTTGGAGATATCTAATGCCACAGCTAAAGTTTCTCCATGCTTTTCAATAGATAGCTGCCATATATGTGAGCAGGTCACCAGTTGATCTCTGATGGCGGAAGCCATATTGCCTATCGTTGACAATTCCTGAGTCTTCCAGATATTTCATGAGCTCGATGTTGATGGCTTTTTCCATGACCTTTGAAATAATAGATAGCAGTGCGATAGGTCTGTAGTTGCTAGGTAGGGCCTTTTGCCTTTTAGGACTGGCTGTACTCTTGCAATTTTCCAATTGGACGGAAATACCCCAAATTGTAAGAGTGGTTGAACAACTTGCAAAGAACAGGTGTTAGTTCGGGGCACATTTCTTGAGAACAATCGGCGGGATTCCGTCAGATCCACAGGCTTTGTTGATGTTGAGACCCAGCAAAATCTTTCTGATAATCGTTAAAGGTGATCTCGGGCATGTGACTGTCAATAGGTGTAATGTTCGGGGTTGTTTTCCGATGAATCCAGAGTGGAATTTCCAGCAAATAGGTGCGCAAAGATATTGGCTTTTTCCTGGGCAGGCGTTGCTAGTGTTCCATAGTCTTTGGTAAGGGGAGGAAATGAGCTGGAAGTGAAATTTCTTCCCACAGCTTTTGAAAGACCAAAATGAACGGGATCCGTTAGGACATTCAGCAAGTTTTGATCTTATTTTGGCTTTGTGGGCATCTTTTGAGCATTCTATTGTCTCTTTACATATGCCTCTAGCCTCGACATATGCTGCTCTGGTTCTCAGGGCCCGGATTTTTAGCCATCGATGGTATGCTGCCTGTTTGGAAGCCACAGCTCTAGAGCAGTTTCTGTTAAACCAGGTCTTATCGGATGATGTTCTTCTTTCGGTATTCGGTATGTAAGTTTGCATCCCCAACATGATGATTTCAGAAATTGTCTCAGCACATCGTGTTGGATCTACTGAAGAGAAACAAACTCTCTTCCATGGAAACGCTGAGAAAAACATACGAAGACCTTCCCAGTCAGCCGAATTGTAATGCCACATGAGACGGGGTGGTATTGTGCAGCTCGATGGTAAATGGAAAGAGCATGTTGTGGAGATGAGGGTGTGGTCAGAGTTTCCAAGTGGGGCACAAACTTCTATTCTATACGGGTCAGGATTGGTGGTGAGGAAAAGATCTAGTGTATTGGCAGACTGGTTGTTGACATCAGGGATGCAGGTTGGTAGCTCGACCAGTTGTTCTAGACCATGAGTGATGGCGAAGGCCTCGGCTTGACGACCTGCATCATCTGTTTTGTTAGAGAATTTGAGCCAGGCAGCGTTATGTACATTAAAATCTCCCATGATTATGGTTTCAGCTGTTAAGAGGTCGTTATATGAAGGTTCATTAGGTGATAGATAAAGGCAGCAGAGGAACTTAGTCAGTTTGGTATCAGATAGCTTGAACCACATCACATCAAAGTCTTTCGGTTCCAAACTCTCTTCACGCTGGCATGAAAGGTTAGCCTTGGCGTAAAGGCAAACTCCACCTTTGAACCTGAATCGAGAATGGAGTTCGTAACCAGGACAAAGCATATGGACCTTGTTGGTGGACGAGTTTACTTGTGTTTCTGTTAGAGCCAGAATATCCGGTTTTTCCGTCTGTAGGTGATGGTGGACGTCATTGATGTTCTTGTTGAGTCCGCGGATGTTGCAAAAATTAATTTTTAATGTTGAGTCCCCTCGAGTACCTCTCGCCCGGAAATCCGAATGGAGAGGTATTTTACTTCCGGAGTGTTTTACTCTAGGAGACTTCATCATTATTACTATTGTTCATCATTATTACTATTGACGCCGATCAGGATATCTCTGTGCGTAGAGACGTGCAGCATCGGTTGAATTTTGCCTACACTCTCCAAAAACTAATAACATATCAACTTCTTCAGTTCTTGTACGAATATTGTTATTTTCCATGATTTTCAAACAATGAGGTACACAATAACTACCTAATTGACTTTGTAGAAGAGATAGATAGATCTTTATTTAAATAGGATATCCTAATATACAAATCAGCTAAAAAAAGTTAAAGTAAGAGATATGTGGTACATATTGAAAAAATATGCAATAAAATATATAATAATCATTAAAAAGTCTGTTTAAATAATATATATCATATTTGTGCATTTGAAACAAATTTCTTCAGTTCATTTTTGAAAATGTTCAGAGATGGGCTACTTTTGATTGGATTTGGTAATTTATTGAACTGATCGAAACCTTTGAAAATCAAAGAGTTCATGGTGTTTTTGTGATTTGCTCTATTAATATATAAATTATTATTATTTCGAGTGAAGTGGTGGTGAAGGTCATGATTGAAAACAATGTACTGTTTGAAATAGCATGGCCCTAAATTGTTCAGTATTTTGTATACGAATATCATGGTGAAATAAAACAGTCTTTGGGAAATAGATTGCCAATTTAAAACATTAAGCATAATCTTAATAGGAGTATCCCTACCGCACTTCAAAATGATCCTCATACCATGATTCTGAAGTTTTTGGAGTTGAGACAATTTATTCAGATTGAAGAGATATAGGATAGAGGAACAGTAGTCGAAGTGTGGCTGAACAATTGTCTTATAAACTGTGATTCTTGACTCAGTTGACAGATTATTGGCAATTCTAGAAAAAAATAATAATTTCTTTGAATTTTTTTTATGAATATAATTAAAATGATCATCAAATGATAAAGTATTATCTATTCGGAATCCCAGATATTTAGTTGTGTTCACTATTTCAATTTTTTCATCATCAATGTTAAGATTGATATTTTTTAGGTCTATTAGGCTGTATTTATATTTGGTAGTGATTATCATTGCTTTTGTTTTCAATACATTCAGCTTGAGTTTATTCATTTTCAAATATTTGTTGACACTTGCTAATGTGGTATTCATTCTTTCTATTGCCATTTCTAAGTTCTCATGACTGCATGCCAATAGGGTATCATCCGAAAAAAGTTCAGAAATTCAGAATCAACAAACAATGGCATGTCATTTAAATAGAGTATGAATAGAAGGGGACCCAGAACACTACCCTGGGGAACTCCAACATCATTTGCAATTTCACAGGAGTATATATCATTCACTCTAACACGTTGCTTTTTCTATTGGTCAAGTAATTAGATAACCAGTTGAACACTTTTCCCTCTATCCCATATCTATTCAATTTGGCTAGTAGTATAGACCTATCAATGGTTTCAAATGATCTTCTGAGATCAAGGAACACAGCCACAGATGTAAAATAATATGTCGACACATCAATTTTTACCGCAACAATTTAATGATTTTGTTTCAGTTGTGTTGGTCACAGGCTACTCAATGATTTTAAATCTAATTTTAATCTCAATAAGATTCTTCATTTTAGAAAAGTTCTAACGTTATGGTATTTTCAGTTTTTTATCGAAAGTTTTCTTACAACCTAAGTGCGGTAACAAATTAATCGTAATAAAATGATCTTTTTTTCTAACCCGACAAGCCCCATGTTGCCATATGAAAAAAAATATTAATAAAAATTTTAAAATCAAACGTTACATAGCTGAAACATTTTGATCGAATACTGTAAAGTTTTATTTTTACAAACATTTTAGGACTGAAATTAGTTATTTGAACGTATCCATAGCCCTCTAGAATAAAAAATTATTTAGCAAAAAAAATTAAAAAACGGTTACAAACAGTAACAAATGATACATGGTTGTATTCTAAATGTCATATGGAGACCAAAAAAAATATACCAGGTGTCCCATTTAAAAATCGAAAGTTTATGTCACTTCCGGTGAATCTGGAATTTGCATGAAGTTGAGTTACTTGTAAAAAAATGCAGTTTTATACATTAAACAGATCCTCCTAATTTAATTCCATTATCTCCGAAAACAAAAAGTTATAGGGGCTAGCCACCTTCCGTGGACACCTGGTATAACGTGTGTTTAGATGATTATATAATTTTTTTGACATAATTTCTCATGTTTTTTGTATGCCGAAGTTGGATTAATGGTTTACATTGAATATGTGGCATGTCAATTTGATATATAACGAATAGTATTATCAGGAATATAATACCTTTGGAAAAAGGATATATAGGTATATAGTCCAAGATCCCAGAGCCTACAAACCTACGTCATTTTAGCAAAGCTATGTTAAAGTACGCTAATATTCTGACACTTAATAGACTGAGATAGCCGAGCGTTCTAAGGCGCCAGATATAAGAGATTTAAGCTCAGAATCTCAAAAGAAAGCGTGGGTTCAAATCCCACCACCTAAAGATTTTTTTTTTAATTGTTTTCCTTCGAAATTGAGAAATGATTTGTTTTGTTTTTTTACTTGAATATTTTTATTTGAATATTCTTTCCAAAACAAACCATTTTTCAATTTCAAGGAAAAAAAAGCCGTTAGTCGGATTTGAACCCACGCCCAGTTTCAAGTTTCAGAGCTCAAATCTGTTAAAGCTGGCGCCTTAGACCGCCCGGCTATCTCGCTATATTAAGTGTCAAAATATTACCATACTTTAACGTAGGTGGGTAATGTTTTTTGTACTTGCTACCTGTAAAAGGGCCCCCCTTTTAAGCTACCAAGTACGCATACATTCTCAACTACTATTCATACAAAAAATTTCAGCTTTTCTAAAATGACGTAGGTTTGCCGCTTCTGGGATCTTACTCTGATAGTATTGCATGCAAAGGGAAAAATATTAAGAAACTATATAACGTTTGTTTAGATGATTATATCCTTTTTGGACTCCCTTATCTTTTTCGTATGCCGAAATTGGATTAATGGTTTACATTGAAAAAAAAATCTTACATTCAGTGTAAAGAAAGAGAGATTTGTTTCGACTCCAAAAAAGCCACCATCCACCTACAGCTGTTTCATGGTTTCCCAATCATCAGGACGGCTTGTGGTCTTTTTTGAATTCAAACCACATCTCTCAGAGTGCTAATTCCTACTGGCAAGGGTAAACATGTGAAATGCACAAAGTTATAGAAGTGGAATTCAATGACACGAAATTTCGTGCAACATTGATAGGTCACCAACAGAATCCACGACACCAAAAGTCGTACTTCTAGTTCGTTCAGAGTATATAGAAATATAAAGAGAAGTTTCGTTATTTGTTTTGCGTTACCATCAGTAAGTTTGTATAAACCCAATAAATTACTCAATATCGGAAATTTATATAATTTCAAAATCTGCTTTTAATCCACTCTATAAAAAATTCTGCTAAACATTCTATTCTCACATTCACACAAATTGACTATATCCATGACTCTTAATACTCGTCACTGTAAAAATGTATGTACTATTGTGATAAAATCAAACTTTGGTCCCAAGTCAATATTTTATCAAGGTATAATGACATACAATTTAATTCCCGATTACTTGAAAAATATGCGTTTCAATGGCCTTTTCAAGATTCATTTGAAAAAATATTGGATCTCTCGATAATTTATTTATTTTATTAACCGACGAAACCAAAAAGGAGGAGGTTCTCTATTCGACCCGTATATTTTATGTTTTTCCATCATATTTTTTTATGTATGATCACACATAACTTTTTACTGAGGCGTCCGATTCCGATAATTCTTTTTTCAGTGGATAGGGTGTACTTCGACTTTGGTCCCATTTGAATTTAAAAGATGAAATCCACCCCAAAGGGTAGCGAAATGAAGGATATTGATCACTCACCCTCTGAATTCAGGCATAACTTTGTACTGGGTTCTTCGATTTGGATGATTCTTGTTTTAATAGATAGGGTATACCTTATATTTGGATTTCGAAAGGAATTAGCCACCCTTACGGGTAGAAAAATAGGGGATAATTGATTTTTCACTAGTGAACATTAGCACACACATACGTAGTTGACAATGACAGATCGCTACTGACATTATTCTTGTTCCGTCAAAATCAGTATAATTTTATGAGAGGATGGAATGATATACAAAGTAATGAAATAAACTAACCAGAACAACGAAAATAATGTATATTACAACAAATAGTAAAAGTAGATAATCATATTATTTAACTGGTAATAGTTGAAGTAAGGTGGGTAAGTAAGTATTTTGGAAGTAATAAAAAAACAAGTAGGTAGACGGTAGATTTTAGCCACAAAAAATTGAAAAATAAAAACTTTTTAACAAAAAATTAAACCGACGAAATACGGAACTGAAAAGTAAAAATAAAACTTTTTAACAAAAATTAAACCACGAAAAATCAACTGAAAAGCAAAATAAAATAAACCTTCTTAGTCTAAATGATATTGAGCTCCTAAACTAATGTAAGTAACTGATTTTGAGTGGAGCCAAACAAACTAGCAATTGAATTAGGTGAAGCGTAAAATGATGGCAGCGAGATGCCGGCTGCGTTTGATGACTTCTTTCATAGATAATGATCTTCGATAATTGTTTGTTTGGCCCGACTCAAAATCAGTTACTCATAGTTAGAGCTCAATATCATTAGACTAGAAGTTATATTTATTCTTTCAGTGATTTTCGTCGGTTTAATTTTGTTAAATAGTTTTTTTGATTATCCCATAATTGTATTGATAAAATAATTCATACGCCTGTTTAAAAATATATGTTTTTATTTTGTATTATTATATCCCTAATATAAATAATCGTATTATTTCTTGGGATGAATAAAGTTTTTCATATATATATATATATATATATATATATATATATATATATATATATATATATATATATATATATAGAGAGAGAGAGAGAGAAAGAGAAATTTGGATGGTGGGCTCTCTTGGATTCGTAACAAATTTCTCTTTCTCTCGTTATTTGATTGCGTTACTCAGAACGCACTAGGAGTACGACTATTGGTGTCGTGGATTGGCCTATGCTGACATCTGTTGCTGACCTATTAAGGTGCACGAAATTTCGTGTCATTAAAATTCCACGATAACAGGTCTAAGCTTCAACACACAGATTATAGGTGTCACTATCTATAATTTGATACTTTACTTGGAAATGGTTTTTGAATCTTAATTATAATTCATTTGTGGTTTTTCTTGGGATTTAGATTCCAACTGGGACAGGTTTCAATTACTTATTTTTATTTTCTACATATACATATAATTTGCAAAACGTTTCAATTGTTTAATCCTTACATTCTATAAACATTTATTACTGAAAACGGGAGTTTTTGTTAGTTTTTGTTTTGTTTACATTAATTTTGCAAGTACGACCATAACCTATAGGTGGCAATCCGAGTATAAAGGAATGCTTTAAAAAAATGAAGTCTGGTACAAAGCAGTCCTCTATACTCGGATTGCCACCTATAGGTTATGGTACGTACTTGCAAAGTTGATGTAAACAAAACCAAAACTCCCGTTTTCAGTAATTGATGTTTATAGAATGTAATGAATAAACAATTAATAAAGCTCCAGGCCAGGAGCTATATGTGTATGTAGAAAAGAAAAATAAGTAATTGAAACCTGAGGTTCTAATGATTTATGGAGTTTAGAGCCGTTGGAGGTTGTTGGTGAAGCATGCCAGCACGTGTTGGACAGGCACAGACAAGTTCAGACTTGCTTCTTGTAATGCGTTGCATATTGCATAATAAAGTATTCGAAAAAATGTACTCGCATAAGAGACATGGGTATCGAATACTTTTACCCGATATGTATGGGTACGAGTACCGAATACTTTATTGAAAATGTACTGGGTACCGGACAGAAAGTACCAGAAATGTACTGTAGAGTACAGTAATTCGAGTAATTGTACTGAGTACTCCCAGCTCTGATAACAAGAAGAGAAAACTAAAATAATCTGCATTCATTTTACTAGCTGGTGAGAAAGGTATATCAACAAATTCTGATATGGATCACACGTGGAAACCCTTACTGAAAGAGGATCTTGCATTTGGCAGAGCGATAATGACATTAGTAAAAAAAGACCACGTTCAATCACTGAGAGAAAAACAGCGAAAAAACTGTTTTTTTTTTATTTATTCTACATTAAGAAGATTTTTTAAAACGGGAACAGATACAGTTCCCGAAACTTTAAGGAGTATATAGAGAAAGAAGTATCTTTAATTTGAATAATTTTTTGTAATGGACAAAAATTAGAATACGACAACTTACTGACTAATTGAATATTTTTCAATGTGTGAAAACTAATTTGGTGTACGCAGTACAAAGTAATTTCTTTGCCCTTCTATACTTGTATAGAATCACTGATCCATTTAATTTTGTTTTCAGATTGTGAAAGGTTATAATCCAAAAAAAAGTGTCAAGAATATAACCACGTGTTATTTGCGTACCTTGCGTTTGTGTATAGCTAGACGGTACTCGCTTGGCATTGGATCTATCCCTAGCACACTCACACTCTGCTCTCCCAATTTTACTCTTAACTAAATTCCCAGAAAGAAGTATAACTTAATAATGAAATGCATATTTTGAAAAATCCTTTTTTTTTTTTCAGTGTGACGGCAGCCTACTAGCTACTGGTAGTTATGATGGTTATGCTAGAATTTGGACTACAGATGGACGCTTGGCTAGTACCTTGGGTCAGCATAAAGGGCCTATTTTTGCACTGAAATGGAATAAACGTGGAAATTACATTCTCTCTGCAGGGGTGAGTAGGCAATTTCAAAAGAACTCTATTAAAGAAAATCGAATATTTTATAGGAATAAATTTTTTTTCAGGAATAAAATTTACTGTATATGTTTTTCATATGCTTCAGAATTTTCATTTATAGGGCTACCTATTTGTAATTTTTTGGCTTAAGTGAATATTCAATTACTGTATTTTCTAGGTTGACAAAACCACCATTATCTGGGATGCAGCTAGCGGGCAATGCACTCAGCAGTTTAGTTTCCACTCTGCTCCCGCTCTTGATGTCGATTGGCAAACAAACACTTCGTTCGCCAGTTGCTCCACAGATCAGTGCATTCATGTCTGCAAGTTGTCCATGGATAAACCCATCAAGTCTTTCCAAGGACACACAGTGAGTAATTCCTATAGATTTTTCACAATCAAAAAATTCTTGCTATGTAAAGGCTTCATTGGAGACCCTCAATTTTATCGTAGGTTTACTCGAAGGTGCTAGTTATTTATTTCTTGATATAATAATAAGAATAATAAGAAAAAATATCTTTTGCATTCCTAAAAGTATTTTAGCCACCTTCAAGTAACTTAGATATTCATTCTAATCTTGAAATCTCAAGAGTATTTTATTTACTGTATAAGCGTTTTTTTTAATATTCATGAGATGGTTTTGTTATTGTAAACATGAAATCGATGTTGGCTGACGCCAAATTAAATTCCACTCTAAAAATTCTGATCCATAATTTTGGCCTTTAAAATGTTTGGATCCTTATCACTAAACAGAAAAGTTGAATCATCTGCAAAAAGGGTGGTAAATGACTCTGGTATAACAGAAGGCAACTCATTTATATATAAGATAAACAACAAGGTCCAAGTATGGATCCCTGTGAAACTCCTTGTGTATTTACCATAGGATTGGACATATATGTATTTCCTTTATCAACAATTTTGACGGATTGTAACCTGTTATCTAAGTACAAGGATAACCATTCGTACGCTTTTCCCCTCGTACCATATTTATAAAGCTTGTCTTTCAAAATACTATGTTGAACACAGTCTAAAGCTAGACTGAGATCACAAAATATCCCAATCGGGCTTTCGCCCTGGTTGACCAAATTCAGAACTTCATTATAGAACAATTCCAAGGCTGTTTGTTGAAGTATAAAGTTGGCAACATTGCATTATTTCTATATATTCATGTTCTGTGCCTAAAAGTAAGATGATATATATATATATATATATATGTTAGATGTCAAGAAGAAAAAGGTATACAAAAAGAAAACCAAGCATTGTGAAAGTGAAGTTAAATAAAACTATTACAAAGAAAACGACTACTCATTCAAAACAGAAGAAACTAAGTTGCCCCCCCCTCCCCCCAATCGACTCTAGAAAATTTCTTTGTTATAGAAAGTCGGCGACTCAAAAAATTGATGTCCCCGAAAAGCGCAGTAAAAAAAAATATTTTCAGACCCCCCTCACTAGAAATCATACGCCATGAGAAAAAATTATTGTTTTTCGATAAAACTTCAATGGACTTTTTGTAGTACTCTTTTTGAACTTTTTTTTGGGGGGAAAGGGGGGGTATCGTTAAAATCGATGGGGTCAACTAGGAGAAAGAGTTTTTTTTCGCGTTCAGACCCTCAAATGGTCCCCTGTCCTTCTTTAAAAAGTCCCCTGGCATAATCCGCATTTCTCTACGAGCCCCCTTTAGGCTGTGCGCTTCCCCGTGGACTATTTTGGATAACGAGAGTAGTTTTGATTATATCTGTCAAACTAGATAGTCAATCACTTTGATTTTTTTCCACAATATCTGTGATATCCTGCTCTAGCTCCTCGTTTTTCATAAACTTCTTAATTTTAGTACTAACGGTAGAATTAATAATGTGCTGTTTGCCTATGCATGGTCCATATGTTACGTGTTAATTGAGTCAACTTCAATTATATATATCTCGGGTTAATTTCATAGAGGTGTTGTTCACATGTTAAACAATACGTATGCCAAATTTTAATAAATTTCCTAATTCAACTGTCTCGTGAAATATACTGTTTGAAACAAAATTATTTGAAGGGTACTTTAACACGTTGAATGCCAACTACAAGATACCTCGTAGATTGCGTTCTTTGCTAGGACGCCGACTACGAGTTATCTCGTACTATGTTTACTTACCATTTTTGCGCAGCTACGATGAAACTCGTAGCATATCAGTGCTAATATGGATAGATGGCTTCTGGGAAGAGAACAAAAAATCAATGCTGGCTACATGAACAGAAATTTTATTAATAATAAATCAAGAAGTAAAAAAATATTTTTATTGTTTGTGAAACTTTTTAAAACAATCTTCCACACAAAGGGCTGGCTTCTCTTCACAGGTCGGACAAAAATAATGCGTATCTCGGCGTTTTTTTGCTTGGGTACATATACGACATGGCTAGTAGTTGGCTTCCGCGAAGAGATTTCTGTTACATAAGCCAACTACGAGATAATTCGTAAGACCTTTTTTTTTTTAAATACATTTTACATGCTTCTTGATAATTACTATGTAATATAATTAGAGTTTTTAATAATATAAAATGATTAAATGAAATTGGCTTTTTAACCGGAATTCTGAAAATTGCTGTGGCAGCCAACGTGTTAATGTATAGTTCGGTTTTGATATCGATGTAATTGCCTCATTAGGGGCATTTATGAAGTATTCATTAAATTTATTAGCAATTAATAGCGGATCATTTACTGTTTCGTTATCAATATTTAAGGTGATAGCTTTCTGAATATTTTTTTTTTCCTCTGAGTTCACTTATAACACCCCATCGGTTTTTTTTTATTGGAGGAATTATTTATTTAATACATTGCCTCGAGTTGCGGTTATTTACATTTTAAATTAAACAAAACCTTTAGATTACTAGATGAATTCGTGAAATTCATTGCTAACCCACTTTTTGTTGTTTATTATTGCTTTTTTTTATTTTATGGGGCAACTAATGTTGCAGTAATAAATAGAATATCATGAAATATTTTAAATTTAGTATTAGTATCAGGGGCTTCATAAACATCCTTCCAGGTTTCTTTAGATATATGTGATATCAAGTCATTTGAGAAAATAGATTTAATTTTAGTAGGAAATTGTGATGATCTGATTCAGTATTTATGTCAACAATACCCTCACATTCAACAAAGTTTGGGTATACTTGATCTAGAATACTGGTGAATGGTAACGATCTTATAGATAGTCCCAAAAGAATCTGGGGTATTTTCTTTTTGGGGTTTTTTGGATCATTTACGATTTCAAAAAAAAAGTTGGTACAGGGAAACCTGAAAGCAATAGTCAAAATATAAACTTTATTTTCCAGAATATTTCCATATGGTTCATATTTGTTTCTCTGGATAACCGTGAATTATAAAAATTCCATGAAGCAATATATTTATCACTAATTGGTATCTTGAAAAAGCTATAAAAATCGATATCTTTCATTTCTTTGTTCAATCATACTTTGAAAAACATAGCCAATTGGTCCTAACCACTCCTCTCGTACTGCATCAACTCGATGCATTGTCCCATAGGGTTCAGTACTGGACCCCATACTCTTCTTGCTTTATATCAATATATCTGGCATGTTTACATCATTTTGCTGATGAGACTACTATATCCTGGCATGCTGAGGGTGAGCAATCTTTACATAAAGAAATACAAGAAGAAATTGCATTACTAAAATCCTCGTATGACAATAACTTACTTATTTTTACATATCAAGAACAAACCTTCTGGCATTTTGTTGCAAGTTTTCTGCCGTTAATTTAGATTCAAACAACATGCACAAAACTGTACATGAAACTGTTCTCTGCTATGCCATTAGCTTTATAGATCAGGAAGTGAGTTTTAATGCAGCAAAGTCGGCCTATTATGCTCTTTTCGAATCTCATTCGCGTTACAGAATAGCCTCTGCAGAGTAAAGCCGCGTGTTTCTTCATTTTGAATTTGCTCTTTTACTGGATTGTAAAATTTAAAGAAATTAAGGATTACCGCTGATGGATTGATTTCCCAACATTCAACAATTCTAGCGATAATTAAAATGGGGCTGTGGTTTCCTTACTTTGGTTGATTGATGAGAATGCACCAGCTGTTTATTTTATTTTTTATTATTTTGTTAATCTTATTTATTTACAAGTTTGAATACGTTTGTATATGTACCATTTTTTATTCTTTTTTTTATATGACTATCTATAGGAATTGTTTTCTTCTGACAAAGAGTGCATCTACTCTGAAACTGTGGGGCAGAGATATATCATCTCACAAGGTTTTAGATATCAATGATGATTCATCAAATATAATCTCTCCATTTCAGAACGAAGTGAATGCCATAAAATGGGATCCCCAGGGCCAACTCCTCGCCTCATGTTCCGACGATATGACACTGAAAATCTGGTCGATGAAGCATGATACCTGCGTGCACGACTTGCAGGCTCATTCGAAAGAAATATACACTATCAAGTGGTCTCCAACAGGTCCTGGAACCCAGAACCCCAACATGAACCTCATATTAGCCTCGGCTAGCTTCGATTCTACTGTCAGACTGTGGGATGTGGAACGTGGAGCTTGCATCCATACCCTTACTAAGCACACAGAGCCTGTTTATTCGGTGGCTTTTAGTCCCGACGGGAAGTTTTTGGCTAGCGGAAGTTTTGATAAGTGCGTTCATATCTGGTCGACTCAATCTGGACAGCTTGTGCACAGTTATAAAGGGACTGGAGGTATTTTTGAGGTGTGTTGGAATTCCAGAGGGGATAAAGTAGGGGCCAGTGCTTCGGATGGAAGCGTGTTTGTTTTGGACTTGCGTAAGTTGTAAGTGGATACGGGGCGATCTCGATATATATATATACATATAATTTTAACAGTGGTATTTTTTAATGATACTTATTTTTAGTGTATTGTCTAAGATGAATGTTTTATTCTTTCCATAAATTATGGATTTGTTGAATATATTTTGGATAAGGTAGCTGATTCTGGAATAAATGCCTTGAATTCCGATGTGTATTATTTTGAAAGTTTCCATTGGATTTCTTTTTTACAAAAATTATTTGTACACGTATCCTAAAAATGCTGTTCCTATAACTAAAAAGAAAATAGTTACACCTGCTGCTTATAGACCACACATACCAGGTATGTTCTTTTAATGATATAGTCTGTGATTGTATAACAAATAATATATATGTTCCAAAAAGACAACTCAGTGATTGTAACATTCAGACTTTCCAAAGTTTGTTATCAAGAGAGAAATGGAGTGAAATGTATCAGACCACAAATTTTGAAGACAAATTTTCCTATTTTTACAATACATTTCTTTATAATTACGATTATCGTTCCTGTTAAAAACCACATGTATAAAACAAAAAGAAGGAGATGCTCCTCCAGAAATAAAGCAAATGCACAACCATCTCTGTGAAATGAACAAACTAAGGAAAGTTATGAATGATGTATGGTATACAGAAAGATACAAGCAGTATAAAAAGAGTACAGAGCACTAGTGAAATATCATAAGAAAACAATGAACAACCAACGATTTCAAACTCTGCAAAAACGAAGGAGGTTGGAAAATTATTAAGGAAAGTAAATACAATATGTCAAAAAATACTGCAGTTAAAGGGTTTTTGGAGGGTCATAGTCCTTCTGATCAAGCTAACTACATAAATGATTTCTTTATAGATTATAACAAAAACAACCAAATACCAAACTACGATATGCATATTGAAAAGGTACATACAACCTTTTTCTTGACACCGATAACTCCAGAAGAGGTCATCTCAATAACAAGTAAAACATCTGCTAAAACATACGCCTGGTACTGATGAAATTGATGGAAAAATAATCAAGTAGCTGCACCATTAATTGCTCAACCATTGAGTCACTTAATAAATGAATCTTTTGTGTCTGGGACCTTTCCAAATATAAAGGAATCTAAAGGTATACCCATCTTTAAGAATAAGGGATCTACTAGAGATATCACAAACTACAGGTTAATTTGCATTCAAAATCAAATATCAAAAATTTTGAATTAGCTTACTGTCAAAGATTCACCAAATATCTAGAACACCTCAAACTACTTCCGATACACAGCATGGATTTAGGAAATCAAAGTCTACCACAACCGCTATTCAAGATACCTTGGAGTATTTATATAAACTCTCTTAGTAACAAAAAAACTCACTGTGCCTATTCTATGATCTAAGCCGTGCTTTTGACACAATAGATAGAAATTTACTGATTCATAAGCTGGAGGCTATAGGTGTCCGTGGGGTACCACTTGATTGGGCAAAATCATATCTGTCTAACCGCACACAAGTATCGATGTTTAATGAAACTAAATCACTATCAAGAGAAACCAATCTAGAGTGCCACAAGGATCAATCTTAGGGCCCTTATTCTTCATTATATTCACAGCCATATAAAAAGTGTTGCGAATTGTCTGATCGAATAGTATTATATGCTGATGACACAAATATATTGATGTCATATAAGGATATTGACCAATTAGTGACAAACAGTAATGCTGCTTCTGATGACTTCCATAAATATTGTTGTCAGAATGGACTCCAATTAAATATTACAAAAAAATATTTCATGCGATTTTTACCAAAAATATATCCCCAAACTATGATCTCTATTTACATATCCAAGGAAAATCAATTCAAGCTACAGACACAATAAAATTTTTGGGTGTAACACTTCACCCAAAACTAACATGGGAGCCTCATATAAAATAATATGTAACAAATTAAGTACATGTTCTTACATGATAAAAATTTGAGAGAAACAGTGTCTTTGATGTGCTGAGAATGCTGTACCGGTTTGGTACAGTCAGTTTTGCAGTATGGTCTGATATTCTGGGGATCATCACCACCCTGAAAAGGCTTTTTTTTTGCTCAGAAAAATCTTAAGAACCATGTTCAATGTTCACCCAACAACTACATGTAAAAATCTGTTTACTAGAGCACAAATAATGACACTACCTAGCTTATATATCTATCAACTAATTATGTACATTCGACACAACGAACATAGGCTTGAGAAGAATGAGGATGTGCACTCGCATGATACAAGAATAAAAAACAATATACACCAAACTTACTCCCGTTTAAAAATCTGCCAAAATTCACCTATGTAGGAGCCAAAATGTATAACAAATTCAAACTTATATATAAGAATGATAGGAACTATAATTCATCATTCGAGAATGAACTAAAAAAATTTCTTATTGAAAACGAATTCTATAAAAATGAACAATTTCTCCAATTTTGAAAAATTCTCATTTTAAGTGGCTCACATTCAAATTTTAATCTGTATTTCTATGGTCAAGTTTTATGAGTATGTACCTGTATTTAGGCATTCACTTATTTTAATTGTATCGAATATTTTAATTCTATGTGTTTCTTTGACTAGTCCTATAAATGTTTATCTGTATTTGGTATTGATTGAATTCAAATGTATATTTCTGTGATGAATAAACTGATTCTGATTCTATTTAAATCAGATCAGGAACAAAACAGGCTTTCCCAAATCCACTAATACTGCAGTGTTTTTTCTTCCCCATGTAATCCCATAGAAACTTGATTTTACGTTTTCCAACCCCAAACTGAAACATCTCTCTTTTCGAGCTACTTAATATTTACGGTTAGCCCTGATATTTTATCACCCTCTTGTTACTTCGAAGTGCAAACAAACCCCACCACTCTGGGAATCCCAAAAATGAATCAATATGGAGATTACTTGGCATTCTCAGCAAGTTTGTTGTTTTTCATAAATGTCTAGAAAAGGTGTTGAGGATTTTCCCGATAAAAAAATAAAAAATTACACAATAGGGAACTCGAATGCTGTAATTTTCTCGTCAACCGCGATTAGATCCACACCCAATCGAGAATTACTCCTAGGCTTACTTTACTCCATGAAGATTTTTTTTTCCTTTTTTTTTTTAACGTCGGCCTATTTCTGCTACCAAGGCTAAACACCGACGCCGGTGAGCACACTCCTCCCAACCGAAAATTTTGCTGAATCCTCTGTTGTTTCTTTAACGAGCTCAACATCCATGAACTCGGGACCGCCATCTTAACGCCCCCTCTGAAGGACGGCATATCTATCGTCTTATCTCGTGCTCATTGATAAGACGCCTGCAGCTGCGAATATGCTACAGTTGTTAGGACATTTAACGTGGAACCATGAAGATATTCCTGGAGCAGTTCTTCAGGATGCAGTGTCCTTGGAAAAGTAATTGAATTAGTTCAACAAATTTGCGATGTTCCATACAACCAAAGTCAAAAAATAGGAAACATGCATATTTTCTAGAATATTTTGATCTGCACATAAAGATTACTACCAAGAGAGATCGGCAACAAACTCAGAAATTTTAAAAATGTTTTTCATAATTCGAAATTGAAAACGTCAATTTTTTCATCACATCCAAAAACGTACTCCTAGCGCCTCTGATGGTCGTATGTATCGTTATTAAACCCAGTTCAAACTTTTACCGCAAGTTGCTTCAAACTGTCAACTATAATTTCTTCTGCCTTCGTTTATATGTTGTACTACTATTTTTATTATCATAATATTTTCAATTGTTTTTGAAACATCACATTCAAAGTGAGGTTGAACAAGTATGAATTGAAAAGCACCTTTAAACTTAAAAATTTCGACAAAACTTTGGGATTTCTGAAAATAATTCCAAAAAGCCCATGGCACTTTTGCGGAACTCTCCTATTCTGTTTCAGTCTTTCTAGGAAAATAACCGACACTTTTTGTTGTTGATTGTGTGGTTCGGATAACCGAATGTAGATGCCGTATACTTCGAAATTTTCTTTCATTGTTACAATCAAAAATGTTGTATCTGACCTTGAACTCTAAACTACTGCAAGGTCGCCACCTACTATCTGTATTCTCAAATAGTGAAATGGTGACAATTTTTTTATACCTTGAGCCAACGAAAATATCATTTACCTTTCCATTGGCGAATGCTAAACGAGCATGGACTATGAGTCGCTAAACGTGAAGCAGATTGCCTCCCTTGAACATCGTCTTTATGAGGCGCGTGGTCGACATCCGTCTCCCACGACAGCAGGAAGTCGAATCCTTTTCGAACTACTTAATATTTATGGTTAGCCCTGGTATTTCATCACCACCCAGCAAACATGTTACGCGTGGGCCTCTAGAGGCACTTTAAAAACAGCCGACAGACAACATAAGCGGGCCATAATCATGATACGTCGTCAGCCCGGCTAGCCCGTGTCGCGACGACCATCAGTAGGCCTCCAGACTACCACCCGCTTCATTACATAGCGGGACTTCAGCGGATAGACAGAGTTAAGATGAACTGATATTGCATGGTACAGATTACGGTGCGATTGCGGGTATCCTACTAATCAACGGCGTCATTCCACTGTTGGAATTTCATCAATGCAAATATACAGGGGCGTTCAATTCAAAATGCAGTACATGGAAGTATAGGGTATCTTGGAAGGCAATGAGCCTAAAGACGGTTTCAATGAGAACAAAATGGCCCATATAAGCGCCTAAGAACAGTCTAGCATTATATCTTCGAAAACAGTGAAACTTCAATGAAGATAGGTCATTATTATACACAATAAATTCACCAAACCTTCAGAATCGAGTGATTTATGGACAATTCACTGTTTTCACTCTCTGAAGCCACTAATTGTAGAGGATTTCTGAAACTGTAGAGCCAGCCCAGCAAACATGTTACGTGTGGGCCTCTAGAGGCACTTCAAAAACAGCCGACAGACAACATAAGCATGATACGTCGTCGGCACGGCTACCCTGTGTCGCGACGGCCATCAGTAGGCCTTCAGACTACCACCCGCTTTATTACATAGCAGGACTTCAGCGGATATACACACTTAAGATGAACTGATATTGCATGGTACAGATTATGGTGCGATTGCGGGTATCCTACTAATCAACCGCGTCATTCCACTGTTGGGATTTCATCAATGATCTATGCAAATATACAGGGGCGTTCAATTCAAAATGCAGTACATGGAAGTATAGGGTGTCTTGGAAGGCAAAGAGCATAAAGACGGTTTCAATGAAAACAAAATGGCCCATATAAGCGCCTAAGAACAATCTAGCATTTTCGAAAACAGTGAAATTTCAATGAAGGTAGGTCAATATTATACACAATAAATTCACCAAACATTCAGAATCGACTGATTCGTGGACTAGATATTTACAATTCACAGTTTTCACTCTCTGAAGCCACTAATTGTAGGGGATTTCTGAAACTGTAGAGCCAGATTGTTCCTATTTACCTAAACAGACAACTTTTTCTCCATTTCAACAATTTTTATTGTATTTCGAATGGTTTTCAAGATACTCATCCATATTTCCCAGATATTGCATTTTAAACTAGCCTGGAATTTTTTTTCCCCAAATAGATAGAATGACAACACACAAATCTGAAAAAATTCTCGCCTCTGTGATTATTTTTCATGGCCATACACCACCAATGACCAAAAAAAATGAAAATACCCAATTTGCGATTTGACATCCTACACGAAATCAGCAGTAGGGCCAACTGCCAACGTGATATTCAGTAATGCCAATGTTGCATTTTCATTACAGGGGTCGCAGCGGTGCGGCGCGTAATGCCACATACTGTGTCAAAACGACATCGGCGCGATTGTCGCAAATCTTTAACGGGTAATTTCTGGCTAAATTCAAAACATCCATAATAAATATGCGTATGTTCAGCCAGAGCGGCAAAACTGATATCATTCCAATTATTTACCATCGGTGTGCCGCTGCCGACATCTTACCGCAGTTTACCGCTCATTCATGTTTGCTGGGGCACTACCAATTTTTCATATTTTTAGATACAAAAATCTCTATGAATGATACATTTGATATAAGAAGTATTCAAGCGCTAATTAATGACCAAAAGTAATTTAATTAGTTTATCAAATTTGCGATGTTCCATACAACCAAAGGCAAACAATAGGGAACATGCATATTTTCTAGAATATTTTGATCTGCACATAAAGATTACCACCTAGAGAGCTCGGCAACAAACTAAGAAAGTCGAAAATGTTTAATGTTTTTCATAATTCGAAATTGAAAACGTTAATTTTTTTATCACATCCAGAAACGTACTCCTAGCTCCTCTGATGGTCGTATGTATCGTTATTTAACCCAGTTCAAACTGTCACCGCTAGTTGCTTCAAACTGTCAACTATAATTTCATCTGCCTTCGTTTATATGTTGTACTACTATTTTTATCATCATATTAGAGAGATTTTAAGCCCCTTAAAAAATCTCCTTATTATGGCGTTGTAGTGGTTATTTCTTCTAACCATAACAATAACCACGACGATGAAACTAAGAGATTTTAAACCCCAAATGTAAACTTTATAATTTGACAGGTGACCCTTATTTTGTTGTGGTTTTTCTAACCTCATAATTTCTGGTGTTAAGTTTGAAAAAATATATGTATTCATTTTGAATGGAGGATTTGGAAAATGTGATAAATAGAAGAGACCGTAATGCAGATTTGATAAGACATATTATACTGAGAGATATTTTTCATATGCCTGAGATTTCTCTTACCATAGGTAGATATTTATAAAGAAGGAATTCTACTCTAATTTTCTATTCCCAGACAAAATATCCTGGAAGTATACCCAAAATATATTTTCGTAGGCCAGTCCTAAATGTCAAGTTTCTAAACACTTTAAACATCATTTTTACACGTTGTCAGATACTCAATTCAAATTTTATAATCACGAGATTGCAAAAAAAACAAACTTGGTATTTGAACAATATTACGGCGATATAATAAAAAATATAACAAATTCTCCATAGGTTTAGGAAACAGATACTTTTTAAATAGTTTAATATTAAATATTTCAATCAGCACGTACATCACCTATTTCAAAATGATCTAATTCCCGAAAAGCTGGAATGTGTGGCAACGGTGTCCTGTTACACATAACGATAAACATAACCACAGTACACCTTTATTTTTCCGTAAGTAACGGAATCGGTTATCGTTAATAACGTTAAAGGATCGGCAAAGTTCCTTTGCGCATGATCACAATAACGATAACGGAAAAAAGGTGAAAAATTAAGGGGCTTAAAATCTCTCTAGTATTTTCAATTGTTATTGAAACATCACATTAAAAGTGAGGTTGAAAGAAATAGTATTGTCTATCAATATTCCTGAAACAACCACAATTGGCGCTAGTGTTTGGGGAAAGTTATTCAAGTGAAGGTCAAATCAAGTTTGACCTTTACCTTTAAACTTGAAAATTTCGACAAAACTTTGGGATTTCCCCAGTCCCTTGATTGTTTTCACAACAAGGAAAGACATACATAATATGTATGTGCACTTCGAGTGATAAATAAAAAATATTTGAATATAACTGTTCAACATCAACATAACCTCTATTCTAGCGTTTTCCATTAGGCGGAACTAGCGGAATGCTTATGCACTCAGTGTATATCTTTTTCTGTTTTGATAGCGTTACGTTAGTACAACAAAACTTGCTACTTGTAGTACTTGTGGTACTTATGTAAGATATTGCGATGTCTTTGAGACACTCGTAAACTATTCCATGATAGTACATACCGGAGTAATTACAACTTTTCGACACTAGAAGGACGGCATCCATGTTTTTCGATTGATTGATAACATCATTCTGGTAGCCATATTGAAACAAAAATATTTAAAATATAAATATCAATTTAAAAATCATTGGAGATGTGCTAATCAAGTATCTTTCGTAATATGGTCCACATATTTCAACGATTAATGAGAAAAATTGATGAAATATATTTTTTCTGAAATGAAAATAAATATTTATCTCTCTTTATTTTCGAGGCGCATGAATTTTAAGTGAGTAGAATTGGATTTTGATCGTAAAAATTGATTTGCTTGGTCACTAGAGTTTCAGAACAATTCTTAAAGACACATAAATGAAAATCATTTTTATCTCGATAACTATCACGGTCACAGAGTATCATGAACATGTAAAGGAAGGCTGACTTATATATTATATTGATATTATATAAAATCTTTTGATATGGTATACATATTGTAATACTATATTGGAAAGATTATGACCTTCATCCATAATGATATAATGACTACACTAAGACCACAGAACGACCCTTTTGCGACTGGCTTATGTAAGTCTATATTGGCAAGTCATTACCACTACGTCCACTACTTTATAACGTCGATGTGACGTCGCAAGAGTGTGCCTTTTTGTCGTATTGGCATACATAGCGACGTCTTAGCATATTACAAGACATAAGTCATGGACTTTTGCGAAAGGTCTAGTACAACCGAATTATGACCTCTGTGTGCTACTTGGGAAATAAAAGAAGCTTTATTAAAAGAACTATAGAACGGACGTTGCAATAACTCTCTATTATTCTACATGAAACTCGAGCATTCAACACCAAATACGATTTCCAAAGCGAATTATCAATAATTTATTCATTTTCCATTAATTTTTTCGACCTTACCACTTACGTTGGTAGTTTTGTCATAATTCCAAATAAAACATAATTTGAAGTGACAATTGTCAGTTCGAAGTGACAATTGTCACTTCAAATTGATAATGGTCAGTTCAAATTTAAGTGGCAATTCCAAATATTTTTGTGACAATTGTCATTTCAAAGTGACAATTGCCACTTAAAAAATGTCAATTATAATCCGTAGCGGATTCCATGGGCATATTTTGCGGGCAACTCCAGGAGCTATCCACTTTTCTCTCCGTTCTTACAGTCACCATTGCCCCGGAAAACGATAAAAACTGAGCAGCTCAGGATTTTTACACTTAGAATTCGAGCAACCAACGACGCTACAAATTCTTTTTGATCCATTTTTTTTTCACAAATACTGCACTGGCTAGACGACAAGCTAGAGTGCATTCACTATTGAGACAGCATGTTTGTCCTTCTCCTACTTAATGAACAGTTCCTCACGAAGATGTCCGAAGCGAAGCTATTACGAGAAATTCCATAGGCGTATACCAAATGATTTAGTAAAAGCGATACCCAGACGTATCATGAGTTTGATAGCATTCGCCATAATTTCTTCTTCCGCTATGGAAAAGTACTCACCACAGACTCCAGGGCATTTTTGCAAGGTAACAGTAAACAAAGTTGAATAAACTACACTAGATACCTGACAAACGTAACCTTTCCACCGCTCCATGTCATGACACTGCTGAATACGATGACAATCGTGTCTACTCGTGTTTTCCCCCTCTCTACCTACCATTGGGCTGTCGCAATACTGAATTCACTCTACCCCAAAATTCAAAAATATCACCGAACAGTGGCGCTGTCAACATACTTCGACTCCCTATTGTGCCAACATTGCCTTGAAGATTAGATCTCTGTCCGAAATATCTCCCAGTTCTCTTTCCAATGTAGAAAGTCCCCCATGTTTGGATCAGTTTCCTGGTTCTGTCTCAGATCTGCGGTAAGTTCAGTTTTATTGGCCGTTGGTGATACATTTGCGCATGCCCGTGATCTTCCTAATGACCCTGATATTTATGAAAAGATCAAAGTAGGCTATAAAATGAAGACTGATAGTAACTAACACTCATGGGCACCGGCGGCTGGTCAGGTTGAGTCTTATCGATATCTGAGCCAAACAACGTCGGGCGCATTGAAAAATGCTTTTTCCTCCTCTTGTTTCTATTTTTCCTTGTTCCTTCTTCTTGTTTTTCTCTGTCGACGTTACTCCTATTCTTGTTTTTCTCTGTTTCTTATCCTCTTGTATTTCTCACTATCCGCGATCTTCCTCTTCCTCCTCCTCTCGACGTTCTTCTTCAGTTCTTTTTCTTCCATTTGTCGTCTTTCATGCCTGGCAAATTGCTGTTTGATCATTTCCATTATGGCCTCTATCTCATCGTAGGGTGTATTTCTCGTATTCTTCGTAGTCACTAAAAATCCCACTTTTGACATCAACTATTCGAATTCAGTTTTCTATATTTTATAATACTCTCCTATACTATTATAATATAGCTTTCCCAATAAAAAAGACAATTGTTAGGAGCTCGAAAAAGAAATATTGTGGCACGAGGCGTAAGCCGAGTGCGGCAATCACACAAGTGTGAAAAATCACTTTCGTGCGAGTAATGTACGTTATTTTTCCTACGACCAGCTATTTTATTAAACAATATGTAAATATTAGATCGTGTATATTGAGTTGCCTGTGTGATGTGACAGTCTATGTTTGAATATTGTTTCTATAAAAAGTGCACATGAATTTAGAATTACTTTTATAGTGAAATAAAGAAATAACGATAATTAAGGTTTATTTGAAAAAATTACAATAAGTAAGTACTTATTACCTAGATACAACTGGGGAACAAATTGAATTATTTGGAACCATAAAAATTAAAAGTAAATTGGTTATTGTTACAATTTGTAAATTGTAACGGTTTCAATATTTTCTCGGATGCTGCTTTGAATTATTGTGCTCATCGAAGAAGTTGAGGGTTTTAAATTTATGTTTTCTAATATGGCTGATTGAGCATCAGTGTCTTCCGAAGTTCTACGCACAGCGCTGACAATTTTAGTGGCGGTGTTCATTCTGTTGGTGTGAGAATCATCTATATACCCCTCAGCGACAGCAGAGGATTTCCATCCTCCGTGTCTCTTGAGAGTGGTAATATCTCCTCCTGCATCTACTAGGATCGTAGCTGAGGATCTTCGGAAACAATTACTGGTGTAAGTTTCTGAATTCTCAAGTTTCAAAAATTTTGCTACTAAGGTGGGTACAGATCCCATTTTGTTGATACCCACCACTTGCTTGGTGCATTTTTGGTGTTGGTAGTTAAGAAAAAACCTCTTTTCGTGGGTTGCTGGTCTTAATTTAGCATATTTTTTATATTTTTCATAAAATTCATCCGTAATATTTAATTTTCTATCTATTTTATTTTTTTTATCTTAACTATTGCTGCTGAACCTAGGTCTTCAATGTCGTCTACAGTAATTTTTATGAACTCTTGCTTGCGACATGCTCCTGATATACCGAAAATTAAAGCAACCTGTAAGTTAACATAATTCTATTAGTAAATTAATGAATATCACATTGCTTTGAACTCACCTTAATAAGTAGAAATTGATCATCAGGAGCTGTTGTGATAAACTGCTGGGTTGTTGAGATCATTGATTTTTTTGGTTTATAACCGTCATTTTTTCTTTTTAAAAAGCTTTCACCTTAAGATATTTTGAGATATCTACGTTATGATTAATGTATGAAGTAGTGCGCAGCATAGAGTACAGAGACCACAGTGTATTTGGTAGTACTTTCTTAGATAATTCATCTATGTATGCTAGGATCACATTTTCAGAGAAAGAACTTTTGATTTCTTTTATTGTTTTCCAGTTGAGAAATTCATTATAAGCTCGTTCATATCTATCTCTAGACTTTTCTGGTAGAATTTGTAGTAAAATTGTTAATCACATGCACTCGAATATGAAACACTTACGTGTTTTGCTCGAATGAATCGGAGAAAATGCAGGGTCTCTACGTTCAGAGTCATGCTTTCGAATAATTTCAGCAGTTTCGCGACAAACTCACTCAAGTCCTTCTTTCAGCATAAACAATATAAATCACTTTTTTGCATATTTTGATCAAATATCGTCGTTTTTATCGAAAGATCCTCCTTCTACACAGTCCGATTCATTTATTACCAACATGAAAATTAAAAGTAAATAAATGTCATCTGTCAAAGAAATTAGAATTGTTCATTTGCAACTGTTAGAAGGAGATTTTTTCGATAAAACACGATATTTGCAAATTTCGAAAATAAGTGATTTAGATGTATTGTTTATCTGAAAGAAAGGATTGAGTGAGATCTGATGAAAACTGTTGAAATTATTTCGAACTGAAACAGAGACATTTTCTTCCGATTCATGTCAGACAACACTAAAAAATGTTTTCATATCGAGTATGTGATGTAACTTAATATTTACCGTTTCAAAGCCTACTTAGCTTTTTAAATTTTCAAATAATGTGCCCGCGTCTGGTTCTCTGGTTGCCTATCTTAGATACAGGTATTCGTATTAAAACAAACTACTGAAATAATTATAAATTAACAGTTCTAGCTTTCGTTGCTATCCTTTAATTATATGAACTTTAAAAATAGCTAAATTTTGTTTTAATAAAATGAAAATACAAGAAATATCATAATTCTATTAATGTATATCGACTTACGAGATATACATATATCTGATAACGATAATTCAAATCTGAATTAGCTCAGATTAAGATGCCTCACTGATTCGATTTTATTTAGAATTTTTGGGGGACAACAAATGAAAAACGTTAAATTCTGCTTAGAACTTCATTAGTAGATGGCGCGGTTAAGGAATGTTTGTTGTTATTTGTGTCACGCAAAATGTCAAACTTCAAACCTATGAAATTTTCTTTTAATGTCAACATTACTTCATGCAAAAAATTATGAATTGATCGTTTACAAAGATTATAGTTCTACGAACAAGATCCCGCTCAGAACAGATGGCGCGAAAATGAGATGAAATCCTCGAAACTTACTACAATGTTTACATCTGTCTGTCAAAAATAAGATTTTTCTTGAAGTCTACCTGGCGATTTTTTCAACGTGATTTCTTCTCAAATGGCCTTTTTGAGATCATGGAAATGTCCACGAAGTAATGAGAAAAGGTAGGAGAGTGGACTGATGTCTCTAGATGATGAATTAACTTGAAAATTGAGGGGATTGGAAAATGTCCCCGATGACATTGTTCCATTAAACTTTCCGATAAAAACTATTACCAAGCCATTCACTGCCCATCTCTGCCGGACTATTACCTCTCTAACAACCTTCTGATATGAACAAAATCAGAGAGTTCATTGTAGATATCATAAAATCTGTTGATGAAGTTGAGAAATCGATGAATCCTGGTGTGCGACAGTCTAGGCTGCTTCCAGCTATCTTAGAATGACTTCTCCGGAAAAGGTGAGCCCTACTAACAAAGGTGAGGGGAGAAAACAATAATCTAAATGCTTCTCTTTTATTTTTCAGCAACACCCCGCATGAGATAATCGGAGAAGGAGGGCGATCTAAATCAAGCAGTTGTTCGGAAGAACAAGGCCCACCCTCAAGATCGATAAGGCTAATGACTATGATTTGGATGATTATCACTTTTTAATAAACACATGAATTTCACAGTAAGCGTGGACTTTTCACTCTACGAAGATATCTTGATTTTTGCTAGTGAATTCCGAACCGTCACAGAGGGTCCCATTGATTTTAAGCTATTTTTACTCCGCTATATGAAGGTAATTTGAGTTATTGTTGTCTGCCAAAATAGTGAACACCTCTTAATTTGTCCAAAAGCTGAGAGGTTCTTTCACTCAGATAGGATTCGAACCAATTGAAGTTTCGTCCTCTGAAGCTGTAGAGATGAAGCTTACGTAACAGTCAAAAGCTTTAGATATATCGCAAAACACTTCCTTCAGACTAGAATATAGATTTTTCAGAAAGCGAAAGAGATTGCATCTCCCGTACTTTTATTGGTTTGAAAGCTAAACTAAGTAATTGCGTGTAAATTTACAGCACTTCATAAAATCATTATCCGCTCCATCATAAGATTTTTATCATGAGCAAACAGGGACAGAAATACATAAGTACCAACTCGGTGGAGCCGTATTAATAGAAAATTAATCATACAAAATAAATTGGTACGGTTCATAATTAGAATTATTTCGGAACACCTCTCGGAAATTCTATATAACACTGACACAGGTACAGAATATGGAATAGTTTGTTCTAAAATATGTTACATCGATCGATCTTCCTCAAAATATTTCACAACGAATTGACATGACCTTAAAGGCGACAAGAGCACAATCACAGAACGGACCAGAGACACAAATCACAAAAACACCCTGTGTGGTCTGTAATTGCAGTTTACTGAATTATGACAAGAAACGACGTGGGCGCCATCTGAAACTCTAGATAACTACCTTTATCAAGTGGGCTGGTGTCCCCCAGTTGTCCCAATATTTTACAGGTATAAGTGAATACACTATGGTTTTTAGACATCTTAGTTCAGATGGAAGAGTTTACGGTAGATGACCGCAAGGTTGTGGGTTCGATTCTCGGCGTCAACATTTTTTTTTATTCTTTTCTTTATTTTCTACAAATAATTAGTTTTTATTCCAGTTTTTATGTAAATAATATCAATAAGGAAGAGCAATTAATAATTACGTATGTAAATCTTACAGGATTCACGGGTTTGACGACTTATTGACAGCCGTGCGGAAAGTTACTTTCCGCACGCGTGAGAATGAGGGTCACTTTCCATGGGAGTAGAGAGTACGATATGTGTTACTTTCCTATGTGGTCGTAGGAAAACAACAAAATAATAATCGAATCCCAAACTCCAATAATACAGTACAAGAAAGCTGGAAGGTAATAAAAGAAAATACAGGAAATTACAACTAAAGAGCAAAAACACTCCCTGATTTTCAGGGAACTCATCTAACGCATAGCGTTGATAAAGCAAACTATATCAACATCAACTCAGAACTGTCCATTACCAGATTATGACATGAAAATTGATAAATATCAACTAAGTTTCTACCTTACGCCAACGCTACCGGAAGAAATTAAAACTGTATTAATGAGAACAACTTAAAATACTCCGGGGGTAGATGGTATCAATGGTGTAATTCTGAAATCAGTCTCAGAATTTCTTGCTGAACCACTGTAATTTCTTGTTGATGAATAATTCCTATCAGGCACTTTTCCAGACATAAAAGAGTCCAAAGGTGTACCAATCTTTAAAAACAAAGGATCAGAGTCAAATCGCAAAAATCTTTGAGGCCGTGTACTCAGACAGACTAACAAATTATCTGAAACAGTTCAAATTGCTTCCCTCATTCCAACATGGTTTTAGAAAACAAAAATCCACCATATCAGCTATTTTTGATTGTTTAGAATTCATTTATAGTGCATTTAATTAAAAAAAAAAACACATTGGGACTTTTTTATGTCCTGAGCCGTGCGTTCGACACGATTGATCGAAACCTGCTAGAGCAGAAATTAGAAGGAATGGGGTACGAGGAAAGCCTCACGAGTGGGCAAAGTCGTATCTCACAAACCGTTATATTCAATGGCATTAAATCAAACCCCGGAAAATCAGATATAGGAGTACCCCAAGGCTCCATTTTGGGGCCACTATTTTTTATAATTTTTGTTAGTGACAAACACATTCTGCACTATTCCTGATCAAACAGTACTTTATGCTGATGACACAATTATTTTAATGTCAAGCGATGAAATTGAAAGTCTAGTTAAGCATAGTAATCCAGACAGTTAAAGCAATACTGTGATCAAAATGGACTAATGATGAATGTTTCAAAAACATATTTCACGAGATTCTTACCTGAAACGAAATCACCAGCCTATGATCTTTATTTACATTTAGATGGTAAATCTATACAGAGCACTGACTCTCCTCAATTCCTGGGACTTACTCTTGATCCAAAATTAACATGGGGAACATATACAGTGCTAGTCAAAAGTCCCCTCCCCCCCTCGTATCTTTTGAACGGGTATACTTATAATAATGAAATTTGGAGGGTGGAAATAAACGGATGTAGGCTTCTCAACTGGTCATAACAGGTGACGCAATTGTCATAAATGACGTCACAAGGCCACTGTGACCAATAATTTTAAATGGGACCCTATGGCAAGTGACAGCTCGTTTGAAAGGTATTGAAAATACCTATTCAGTCATACCAATTTTGTTTGGGTTTCGGCTGATTTTGATTGATAAATTGAAGAAATACGAAAATTATAGTTTCGCATTTAATTAATAAAGATTTTAAAGTACGCCTCTGGTTAATTGTCGAAAAGGTTGACGTTTTTGAATTCTCTACTTGTCAAAAGTGTTTATACCTTGAAAATTTACCTAAGCTATTGTTTAACGAGACGTTTAAGTGTTTACATAGGCAAAATGGTACGTACTGTAGCCGACAAAGTAGCAGCTATCTTAATAATTGGTGAATGTAGAAACAATTTCCATGCAGCGGAACGACTGTTTAATGAGAGGTACCCCGATCGCCCTATATCGAGGGTTTATTTGAGGGAGCTTCTTCGGAAGTTTGAAGCATCAGGTAGTGTTCAAGATGCCAAACGATCTGGTCGACCAACAATTAGTGATGACAAAAAATTGACATAATTGGAGAAATGGTAGTAAACCCTACTTCTTCCACAGCCCAAGTTGCGTCTATCTGTGAAGTCAGTCAAAGGACAGTACATAGGGTGTTGGCTAAAACCAAATTTCATCCATACAAATTAAAAAATGGTACCAACTTTCAGATGATGACCCCGACCGAAGACTAGAATTCTGTGAAACTATGTCCAATAAAATGAACCAACAACCAGGCTACATACAGACAATTTGTTTTAGTGACGAAAGTACTTTCTTTCTCAATGGAATGTTAACACTCAAAATGTGAGGTATTGGGTGACACAAATCCTCACATCTTTCGTGAAAAACATACTCAATTTCCAGAAAAAGTAAATGTTTGGGCAGGTATTTTGGGAAACCACATAGTTGGGCCTCTTTTTCTCAATACTAACTTAACCGGTGAATTGTATCTGGAGATGTTACAAAATGATATTGAGGCGTTAATTCTTGAAATTCTAGAAGATAATCCAGATGAATTCGACAACTTGGAAATAACGTTTCAACAAGATGGTGCTCCTGCACACTATTACGGTGCAGTAAGACGTTACCTAGATGAAGAATATCGTGGTAGATGGATTGGACGACGAGGTTCGATCGAATGGCCAGCTCGGTCACCGGACCTTACACCATTAGATTTTTTCTATGGGGGTACTTGAAATCTAAGGTTTACGCTACAGCACCTGACAGTATTGCATTCTGAAACAACGAATTGTTGAAGAATGTAGGGAACTTCCGCTGACACACTGGGACGAGTACGACAAGAGTTTAGCAATAGGATGCATTACTGCCAGGAAGTAGATGGAGCACATTTTGAGCACTTATTATAAGAACTGGTTCTTAAATCTTTATTAATTAAATGCGAAACTATAATTTTCGTATTTCTTCAATTTATCAATCAAAATCAGCCGAAACCCAAACAAAATTGGTATGACTTAATAGGTATTTTCAATACCTTTCAAACGAGCTGTCACTTGCCATAGGGTCCCATTTAAAATTATTGGTCACAGTGGCCTTGTGACGTCATTTATGACTATTGCGTCACCTGTTATGACCAGTTGAGAAGCCTACATCCGTTTATTTCCACCCTCCGAATTTCATTATTATAAGTATACCCGTTCAAAAGATACGAGGGGGGGAGGGGACTTTTGACTAGCACTGTATAAACACGATAGTATCCAAACTAAGTACCACTTGTTACGTTATAAAAAACATAAGAAATACAGTTACCTTTGATGTCCTGAGATTACTCTATTTTGGACTAGTGCAATCAGTACTTCAATACGGACTACTACTTTGGGGTGCTTCACCACATTTAGAAAATACATTTATAGCACAAAAAATAATGAGAGCAATGTATAATATTGCTCCATCATCATCTTGCCGACAACTATTCAAAGAATCTAAAATATTAACCCTGCCAATCTTTTTCAAGTGATACTATACATAAACAATAATGAAGATAAGTTCATGAAGAACAAAGACATACACTCGTATAATACACGTTCAGAATCAAATTTACACCAACCTTACTCTAGACTAGCAGTAGGTCAGAACTCACCCAATCACGACGGAATTAAATATTATAATGAAATAATGAACATTGTAAAAACTACCACAGAAATGTCTTTGAGAAACAAATTGAAAATGTTCTTAATTGAAAATGCATTTTATAGCACTGAGGAATTCTTGAATTTCTGAAATCTTCACATACTTCATCTGTACTTAATTGATATGTATTTTATTTTGTAGTTTGTCTTTTAGTTTAGTTTAGTTTAAGGTCCTGGACTAGTCTGATATGTTTATAAATTTTTTATATATTTATACTGGATGTGTGATCTTGATTGATGTTAATAAATTGTATTGACGTGTTTTTGCGTACTTTGCAAAACATAATATATATAACTACATGAATTTAATGCGGATAGTTTTCATTGAAATGCGCTGTTTTCCCGTTTTTATACAAGGAAATATAAGAAACAAAGCTAAGGACATAAACAAAGGATGTGCATTATCTCCTCCCACATATGTATTCATTAGATCTGAATCTCTCTTCATTCCGACTGCCACGGTCTGCACTTCCGCAACTATTCTTCACGGTTTTTAGCTCGAGTCACTTTTCGGAATATCAAATCACAAACCGTGACATATTTATTTATTTAATTATCGCAAAATTACTGTTATTCAGCTCGTGAGAAGTTGGTACAGATAGTTAGGTATATGCGCGCATGATTTGAATTTACTTATATTGACTCAAGGTTTTCGTATAAGTATACTCTTTTCATTGACCGCTTTTAACAAGTTTGGTAAATAGGTAATATAACTGATGGATGACATCATATGTTTACGAGAAATGACGGAATGCAAGCTTTGTTGATTAGAATATTGATGTTTTTCTACTTCAACGGATTGGAGGCACAAAAAATCATTTAAAATATGTCGAATTAGTTGAACAATTTAATTTATAGAAGTGAAATATTTCTGACTCATCACTGTATCCTCCCAATTTGTAATTTTTTTAGAAAAAAATTAAAAAAGTTAGCTTATTTTTCAATATTTTGAAAAATATTTTATGAAAAAGTTGTTTATTAGGTTCTAGAGATGCTGAAAGTACGAGACATTGAACATCCACTGCGATGTTCTGTTTATACATGAATAGAACTTTTATAGAACAGCCAATGTCCGCCGCAGGTGGCGATTTTCAGGATGTCCCTGCGATGTCACAAAAAAACTGAACTTGTCCGAAGTTTTTTGATAGCCTTTTTATAGACACAACAGCACATTCCCAAAACGTTCTGCGCACTTTAAATCGCTGTAAATAAAACATTTTTAGAGATCACTTTCTGAAGCCTTTTGTTATTTATTTGGACATTTGAAGGTGTCACATTCTATTTGACATCGAATTTTTTTCAATTTTCATATTACTAGGAATGCCTCTATTTTAGGATGTTTATTATCTCCATTTAGATTACAATGGAGATTCTTCTCGAAAAAACGAACTTGACACATTCTGAGTGAAACTTTTATTCTGTTAGGATGATAGTGTTCAAAAAAAGTTTTATCATACCTGCATCATAATCCTTGTTTTATGAACTAAAAAGCGTGCAGAGTCTCAAGATTAACACACACCGTGTTTTAAAGAAAAAATCGTGGAAATCTCAAGATTTGAAGGTTGCTAGGTAACACAAAAAAAGGCCAACTTTCATATCAATCATATGAACTGTCAAATAAGCTTGCAAACAACAATTGCTAGGTCCATATCAACAAGACGTGACATCAGATGTCCATTACATACCTGATTAGATGTATTGAAATATAAGGAACATTATCCTGATCTAAAATTCATTTATCTGATGGCATGTCATAATGACAACGTTGTCACTCAATTTTGATGACATAAGGAAGCTCTTTATAATGAATGAAAGTTACGCTATTTCATATACACTCAATGATGTTCCCGGCAAAAGGGAGTCCACGATATTTCGCGTCATTTCTTTCAAATCAGAAGGTAAACTACCAGTTTCAGAATCAGTTTCAGAATCACTCATTATTATTTAAATTATATTAAATTCTACGTGACAATTGTGTTTGACAGCAGATAAATAAATATTGCCGTTACAACCTGACGTTGTCAAGGAAATGGCAAAGCACAGCTCACTAACCTACTAATATTTGAAACTACACATATACTTACTCCTTTAAAAATAGTTGTCATTGTGACATGTCAAAAATGCAGTTTTTAATTTTTCGAAAATGTATTAATATAAATGCCATCAGATGAAATTTTGTATGTAATACGAATCATAAACAATCATTATAGCACACGTCGTGTTATCGGACTCGGCTACGCCTCGCCCAAAAACATTCATGACTTGTACCATAATGATCGTCTTTATGATCCTTATGACATAAATAACTATTCCAGCATTGTTATTGAAGTTATGATGCAGGTATGATAAAAAATAGCGTATGATACACGTGTATAAGTGCTCATTAAAGCACTTGCAACGTTGAGGGCACTCCGCTCCGCGTCGTGCCCTCAAACTCGTTGTGCGTGCTTTAAAGGCTCACTTATACACTTGTATCATAATATACTATTTTTTCATAACTCCCAAGGCTTTTATATTTCTTAGGACACTGAAATTAAGAATTAATCTAATGAAACAGATTCTATCTATTATATAATTGGTAATGTTCACTACACTTCAAACACTCATCACATTCCACGTTTTTATCATTTAAAAATTTAAAAAAAAACAACACTGTCAACTCTAAAACAACGCAGAAAAAGACAGGTAGAATCAGAATGCACTGAATACTAAATGCAGTATTCCATGTGCTATACATGTGCAAGGTTTATAAGGTGTACCACACTGAATGGCCAAATTATAACAATGTAACATGGCGGGAATATTAAAGTGAAAGCAGAAAATGAGTGGATCGGTCACTTGGACATTGGTTTTCATTATAATAAATAATATTGGTTTCATTTGCTCATGAAAATATAATAATATTGTTTCTGTCCTTTGTAAAATAGAAGGTATTGGTATTAAAATGAAGGAATAGTTGGAAGTGAGGGGTCGAAAAATGTAAATATTCTAAAATTTAATTCACATGAAATTTTTCACTTTTTTTGTGAGGAATGATCAAGTTATTTAAAAATAAATGCCGAGTACAATTATGAAACTGGACAATAAATGTATATTCAATATCCAAGATGAACCTCTTAAGGCGAACTATGTTATGTCTAGAAAGAACATCCACACGTTAACATATTTTTGACTTCGCCAATACCTCTCAGTAAGCACACAAAGAAATGCCACAGAAGAACAAATACAATACTTCTAACATCCTTTGAAGTCCTCTTTGGGAGGTGCTTATTGCTCTCAAATAACATCCTCATGCCTACATTTTCAAAACATCCCAAAACCTCCCAGAGATCTAAACCAATTTAGGCATTGATTTGTTGAAAATATGAACAGGAATTACGAACATCCTATTCATATTTTCAACAAATCAATCTATCATACCCCATGACAGGTTTTAATGTCAGAAAACACTAGTTTCAAAGTGTCTCTCCAAAAGAAATGATTCTAACTTTTTCCATCTTTGCAAAGTGAGATTGCTTCTTGAAAATGTGTTTCCCATTTCTTCCGGTCTTCCTGATGATAGTGGAAGCGTGAAATAGATTTTCGTCGACAAAAATGTATTGAAGACCTAGTGAATGCGATGTCTCTCTTGCGTCAATGTTACGAATGATTTCTGGTGAGTACTCTCTTTTGGAAAACATTCTTCTTTGTCTCATTCATCTAAATGAGTTCTTAATTGAGACTGGAATAGAAATCAAATAACTATCTGAATGAAAATGCAAATTTTCAATTCCAGATTTTTTCTTTTGAGTTAGGTTAGGTCTTTTCTTAATATCAATCAGATGTAGTTCAATGTGGTTTTAGCCGGGGAAGTAGTTGTTTTGTGTTAGACATTCATAAAAAATAACTTCATTTTTATCGTGGATTTTTCAATTCACAGAAAAAAATTTCTATCAATATTCAATTGAGAATGTTTCCCTTTTCAACAATTTAGGCATTTTTTGCTTTTCTTAACCTTAACAATTTATCCGAAAATTATAATTTCGTAAAATTTGAAAATACCATTTGAGATGTAATACAATCTGCTAAAGGGATTTTTTCGGTTTGAAAATGTTTCTAATCGTATATTTTCAAAAAAATAAAAATACGCTAAACATTTTTTATCATTCTTGATGCAAAGTAGCTCTAGTTTCAACATTCTACCTAGCAAAATACGCTTTATTAATTTAGGTTTGCTTTTTACTGGAAAATTAGTCGCTCACTTGAAATATACTACCTCAATCAGATTCATGTGTAATATATGGTATCCCTTGTTAGCCTGGAAAATGTTATGTAGGTCAAACTGAACAATACTCACTAATAGAATATGTCAGTACAGATGCTTTAAAAGAATAGATACAAAATAGGAAAAAAGGCGCTTGCAGCATATCATTTCGCATCATCTTGTAACTTTAATTTCGTTTCTGTGTAAATTTTGGATAGCGGGATAACTTATTCAAAAAGAATCACGTGAACTAAAGACAAAAAAGTGATATACGAAACTATACGAACGCATACTCTCAAAAGGGAAAAGCCAAAGAAAAATTTCGGAATAGTAATAGATAATAAAAATATTTGTTTGGTTCTTTTTCCTATATCTATGTCGGTAGCGCCCGAATGATGCAGGTGAAGTGATCAGATGTTCGTTAACCATAAACTGTTTTTTCGTTTTGGAATTTAATCTGTCGGCATTTGTATTTTGTATAACGAAACTTGTTTCATACTTAGACCATCTACAGCCAGAGGTTTGTAGCTTCAGAGGACGAAAATAAAGAAGTCTTATTTTGGGATGATTCACAATGGATAAGTAGTACCACTCATTCCATCCTCCTTTGATGTATATACATGGTGACTCATAAGAGCGATATATTCCCTGGCATTTGAGTTGCTATATTTTTGTTGGAAAATATGAACAGGTTGTTCATAAAATGTGGAATCATCTGCAATTTTTTCTGAAAAATTTTCGTGACGTTTTCATGTTTCTGAGCTGGTGTACCTGATACGCTATGTAATTTTCGCTTATGACTTTCAGGTTTTCAAGATCAGAGTGTGTAATTATCTGGTTATTCAGGAAACGTTTGTTATTCTTGTAATTATTATTTTCATCCTATTTCACTACGTGTCAAAGCTTCCTTATGACGAGAGATCATAAGATATAATTTATCATATTTCACAGATAAATTTTATTAATTCTTCAGCGAATTTTGGGACCTCGAAACATATCTTCACATTAATTTCAGCTAAAGTGAGATGAAACATCTCGTCGAGTACGGGGCGTGCCAATGGATAACTGAATAAAAAACACGAAAGCATTTCAAGTTTTTCATTACCGCCATCGAGTATGTATGAAAGTGAAGAATCGTATAGGCAATCAGAGAAACCGAATAATTCCCCACCCATTCATGTCGACCGACCATAGACGTACGAACAGTATAGCTTCATTGGTGGAAGGAAGCGATTTTACGTGGTTCTTATTTCTCTACAAAAAAAAAGCCGGTAAAACGCGCCATCATAAAAAGCTATGTTACAAAGTTGCCACAACTTAAAATATAGCACTTCTCTCACAACTGTTATGATGAAAAAACTCATGTTTGTAAGAAAGAGTTTATCGAAAGAAAGAAACATTCATCATATATATATATATATATATATATATATATATATATACAGTGTGACCCATTTAAAATGGAACCACCCCTGTAGAATACGCATTTTTCCGTCAATCTCAAAAAAAATTTTTTTTAATATCTAGCATCCAAAACTGTATCTTGACACGAATTTTCATAACTTTAGTTTCGTTTCCAAGGCACTCTATGGTTTTTTTTCTTTGTCAAAAACGGCAAAAGTTTATTAGGCAATTTTTGTTTTCAAATTTGACTACACCACTGATTCTAGTCGTTATAAATGAAAACCATCAAAATTTCATAAAAAAATATTGGTTAACAACGAAGTTACAACAACTTTAATTTTGGAAACAAAGTATTTGATTATAATTTTTATTTAGATTATAGACATATTTAAAATCTGGCAACACTGCCATTACAAAGTAGAACACTAGTGAATTTGTACAGCGAAAATCCGAAGTCAATAGCTCATTCCGTTCTACAGTTATAACTCCTGAAAGTATGGTAATGTGAGCGATTTGTGGTGTACTAAATCACAGCCTACTATTGATTTAGTACAATACCTATGCCTAATGTATTAGTTCAGCTTTCCTCAAATTATTGATACCTTCTCTAAAAGTTGTTTTAGTTGAGTTTTGCAGAATTTAAAAGGAACATTTTTTGTCCTGCTTTCTGTTTTATTATTGAATAAATAATTTTGATACTTTAAAAACTTGATTCGGTTCATTTCGTTTTTATCGGCTATGGAAGACTGCATAACTTGAAAATGAATTTTTAATTTTCTGTTATTTTCGAATACCCTTATAACCTAAACTTAAATAAATGATTTTAAGGAATATAATTCACAAATCCAGTGGCGTAGTCAGATTTTTATTACAAAATCGCTTCCACCACACATCGCTCACATTACCATACTTTCAGGAGTTATAACTGTAGAACGGAATGAGCTATTGACTTCGGATTTTCGCTGTACAAATTCACTGGTGTTCTACTTTGTATCGGCAGTGTTGCCAGATTTTCAATATGTCTATAATCTAAATAAAAATTATAATCAAATACTTTGTTTCCAAAATTAAAGTTGTTGTAACTTCGTTGTTAACCAATATTTTTTTATGAAATTTTGAGGTTTCCATTTATAACGACTACAAATCCAGTGGTGTAGTAAATTTGAAAAAAAAAATGCCTAATAAACTTTTGCCGTTTTTGACAAAGAAGAAAAACCAAAGAGTGCCTTGGAAATGAAACTAAAATTATGAAAATTTGTGTCAAGATACAGTTTTTGATGCTTAATATTCATAAATTTTTTTTTGAGAATGACTGAAAAATGCGTATTCTACAGGGGTGGTTCCATTTTAAATGGGTCACACTGTATATATATATATATATATATATATATATATATATATATATATATATATATATATATATATATATATATATTTATATTCTGAATATTGAAAGTTCGGGTTGAAATTTGATAATTTCGATGTTTTGGCTCCCATTTTGGAGCCATTTTCAAGAATAGTGGAAATCTCTAGAATTTCCCAAGAAAAAGTTGACCACATCAGCACTCAGAAAACAGAAATTCAGAACAAGAAACTGTCATCCCTATTACAATCCACCCACTACCATATAAAATCCTCCAGTACACAATAAAGAACAAGAAGACCAGCTAGAAAAATACATAATTGATTACTGCAAGTCTTTTTATGGCATAACATCAAATTCATTAGGGAGAATTGCTTTTCGATTTGCTGAAGCCAACAAACTGAAACACAATTTTAACAAAGAAATCCAGCTGGCAGGCAAAGACTGGTTCTATAGCTTTATGTCTCGACATCCCTCCATCAGCTCACGGATTCCAGAAGCTACTTTACCTCATAGAATAACAGCTTTTAACGCCACCGAAATGAATCTGTTTTTTGATCAACTAAAAACGATCCAAACAAAACACAATATACCTGGTCATCGTAATTTTAATATTGATGAAACCGGCATTAGCACAGTTAGAAAAACATGACAAGATTTTGTAGTTTGTGCTGTCAGCACTAGTGACATATACAGTGCTGGTCTAAAGTCCGTTCCCCCCCTCCCCCCCTACTAATTTTTGAAACTCCTGGTATATCGCAAAGACATTTGGAAGGCTTAAATAGGAGATAAAAACCTACTTTTTCATGAAAAAATCACAGCTAAATGTTTTAAAATGGCGGCTGGGCGCAATCTTCAACTTTTTTTTTAAATAGAACACCCCGTATATTATTCCATTGTTGAAATCTGCTCATAATTCTCGATCGTTTTCTCTAATACACTTTACTCCTAAATTCAATTGTTTTCGAAATATTAACGTTTGAAAAGTGGCATTTTGGTCATTTCAAACCCAACCAAAAACACTAATGTTGCTTTCAATCAAGTTTTGCATTGGAAAAAATAGTTGTCGTAGTAACATCTTGTTTACTGTCAAACTGAACTGCTAACTGTCAAATAGTCCGTTGAGCGCCTATATCCTTTTATGAGAAGTGTGATCATGGCTCGTAGTTAAGACGATAAATTTGAAGCAGTTTTGATATTTGGAGAAGCTGGAAGAAATTATCATCTAGCAGTCCGTATGTTCAATGATAGATTTCTCGAGAATCATATTTCGAGGTCATATTTGCGCAAACTTTTAAATAAGCTCCAAGCAACTAGTACGCTGAAAGATGCTCCAAGATCAGGAAGACCGCCTCTTTCAGAAGAAAAAAAGGTAGAAATTGTTGCTGAAATGGTAATTAATCCGACTCAGTCGACGTCTGCAGTTGCTGAATCCTGTGGAGTAAGTTCAAAAAGTGTCCAAAGAGTCCTAAAAAAATAAAAGTTTCATCCCTATAAAATGAAAATCCTGCATGCTCTCATGGAGGATGATCCAGACCGGAGGGTTGAATTTTGTGAGTGGTTAACAAGAACAATTGAAGGGGAACGGGGCTTCCTAAAACGTGTATGTTTCGCAGACGAATGCACGTTTTTTCTCAATGGAAAAGTCAACAAACAGAATGTACGATACTGGAGCGATACTAATCCGCATATTTTTAAAAAGGGACATACCCAGTTTCCTAAAAAGGTGAATGTTTGGGCGGGGATTTTGAGCAATCGCGTTGTTGGACAGATTTTCATCAGAGGCAATGTTACAGGAGTTCTTTACAGAAATCTTTTAGAAACTGAAATTGTACCTAGAATAAGACAAATTGTATTGAACAATCAGGAAGAGTTTGAAAATCATGAAATCCTATTTCAACAGGATGGGGCACCACCCCATTTCGATCGCATGGCTAGAGAGTTCCTCGATACAAACTTTCCTAAGCGATGGATAGGTCGCAGGGGAAGTACAGAACGGCCACCAAGATCTCCGGATCTTACACCTCTTGATTTTTTCTTTTGGAGATATCTGAAGTCGGAAATCTACGCCACTGAATGCCAAACAATAGAATAGTTGGAACGCAGAATAATAGATACATGTGAAGAAATAGATGAACAGACTTTCATCAACGTGAGAGAAGCTATTTATAATAGGTCACTTTATTGTCAAGATTTAGAAGGGGCCACATTGAACACTTGATGAAATAATTGTTGGGGTTGAATAAAAGTGTTATTCAAAAATAAATTATAATTTTTTAGCTTACTAATTTGTTTTGATTGTGAATTTACAGAACACATTCGTAGGCTTCGAGATTTTCTGGTAAGCGGTACTGTTTATCCTTAATAAACTCTCTTTACGCTTCTTATTAGTCGAATTCATTGAGAGATTTAACACCATATTATTAACAACGTTTAGTTAGCAAAATGTTTTACCGGAAGTGATAAAAATCCATACTTTATTTTAAACCGGAATGTCACTTTTCAAACGTTAATATTTTGAAAACAATTTAATTTAGAAGTAGAGTGTATTAGAGATAAAAACTTTTTAACAAAAAATTAAACCGACGAAATACGGAACTGAAGAGTAAAAAATAAAATAAACCTTCCTAGTCTCAATAACTAAGCTCCTAAACTAATGTAAGTAACTAATTTTGAGTCGGCGCCAAACAAACAAGCAAATGAATTAGGTAAGGCGTAAAATGATTTAGGCGGTGACATTCTGATAATTTTTTGAAGTAATTTTATATCTCCGTTGATTGTTTGTTTGGCGCCGACTCAAAATTAGTTACTTACATTAGTTTAGGAGCTTAGTTATTGAGACTAAGAAGGTTTATTTTATTGTTTACTTTTCAGTTCCGTATTTCGTCGGTTTAATTTTTTGTTAAAAAGTTTTTAATAATTTCATTCGAAATCCAAATATGATTATCTATGAGGTATATCCTATCTGATAAAAGAAGAATCATCCAAATCGAAGATCCCAGTACGAAGTTATGCATGATAGAATCGGTTAACGGACCAGAATTCAGGGATTTCATCTTTTAAATTCAAATAGGACCACCTTCGAAGTACACCCTATCCACTGTAAAAATAATTATCGGAATCGGACGTTTCAGTAAGAAGTTATGCGTGATCATACATAAAAAAAAAATATATGCGTCCAACAAAATTAAATTGATTTTTATATGATTTTTTCCTAGTGTATGTTGTTCTTAGATCTACTGACTTCGGGTCGTGGGCCATTTCAAATAAACTTGGTTTAAATTCATCAATGCTAAGAATATTATATCTTTGATTTCATGTGCTCAAAATTAAGCTTATCTAAATCAGAGAAAACATCTATTATTGTTTTTAGAGAATTATCGCATAAAAAAATTTTTGACTGCAATGTCAAATACATATTACTTAGTTATTTTGTACTCATTTCTTCTAAATCAACTGTGGAAACGATATCATCAGTCAAGCAATTTGGAGAAGGAAGAATGCCAGATTCTAATGTATCTTCCACAAATTCATTATTGTCCCATGTGCTCGTTTCTTCCACTTGGTTTTGTTCTGAAAAATGTGCAGTCGAATGTTTCCTGTTGAAATGAGACGTTAAACTAGAAATATTTTTGAAATCATAGCTGCTCTTGCATATCTCTGATAAAGGACAAACCATTATATTTCCAATCCTCAAATGACTGTACGCATGGGAAAAAAATGTTTTTTTATCTTGTGACACGAACTCACATTGTGAATATTGGCATACATATGTTCTACTACTTTTCTGTGTTTTTCCTGATTTAGGTGCACACATAAAATGAACATAGAGGGGGTTTCACACGACAAAACATGTCAGGATACACTTTACCAAATCAATCTGGCGAATCATTCGTTTTCACAATGTACTTTTTATGCTTTACATGTTGTAATCTGTAATACACTTCATAATGTATTTTTGAAGTTTTGATCATGTGGCATGTTGGTCACAAGATATGTTCTGTGAAATTCACAGAACGTATTAAGCTTCTTCACAACGATTTTTATCAGTGTTCCCTATAATTAGCATGACATTTTTTTGACAATTCTAACAACCATTCAAATTTTGTCATTTTGTGTCATATGAAACAATTTCACCCAATCATGTCATCATTACACCGATAATTCACAGAGAGAAAAGACTGCGGCAGGTTTATGCACAACGTTGTGTAAGGCACAGTTGTGCAGATATTTTACGCAATAGTCCAATCTTTCATCATAAGCGTTTTGTGAAATTCAATAAATATTTGTGCAAGGCAATTTGTATAGTATTTATGCACTTCTACATTGCCCAAAAATACAAAAAAATATGCACATCTACCATTACACAATTATATGGAATATATCTACAACTCATTGGACTTAAGTTACACCCTTTTTGCACTTTTCATTTCATATGCACAAATTGTATAATATTTCAACACAATTGTATAAATCGCCCCACTTAGCAATGGCGTCGTCTCACCCTACTAAATACGCACGCGCGGGACATGCACCTGTTTGAATCCTGATATTTGGATTGTGGTTTCCCTATATTCAATATTGTTTTATATTTTATTTGTGCTGTATGCCATTCCGGTCGGAGGTCAAAGTGAGACTTGTGAATAATTTACATATTTTTATTTGTTTATGTGTATAGTGGAAATAAGTACTACTATTTACTAGTCTGTTGATGAAATGTATGGTGTGTGTGAATACTTGGGAACTTCCCGAGTTGATACCAACATTTGAAGGTAAGTCTCGACATTTTTTTTATAACAGGAAACCTACAAAATGATTCATTTTCATCATTTGTAACGGATTGATAGGGACATGCCTCACCTACTTAATAGAATGAGATAGTTTGACACGAAGATTACTTTTACGTTACTATTCAACGTGTCTGTTATTTCGTGTCCGTCTCTTCATATTAATTGATTGATTCACTCAAATGACTTTCTAGAGCAACAAATTGATGTTGATGTTTTCGAAAATTTGAATGATGAAGACATCAAAGAACTGATACCAGTTCTTGGTCTTCGTAAAAAATTTCTGAAGAAATACAACGAATTCAAATCTGTACAGGAGGTAAGTCTTTGATCATTCAATATAGGAACTGAGTTGAATAAAATGCGTTTTTAGGCTCTATTGCATCCAGCAATTATGGAAAACTCCTTAAAAGATGATAATTTTAGTGGTAAGTCTGATGTATCATGTGAAACTCGGTACGATTCAGATTCAACAATCACCAACCTGTCGGATATTAGCCAAAATACTAGTGTGTCTACCTCTGACTTGGTAGAGAACAACTTGACTCCTCTAAGATATAACAGTGAAAATGCGACTGTTGGATAAAAAAAACATCTCCTTCAAATGTAAAAGTAGTTTCGTATTTCAGTATTCCATTTTGAGTCTTATTTTTATTTTTCAGAGTGTGAAACATTTATTATTAAAAGTGGAAAGTCACGTTCTCCCAGAGAATGATTGAAAAAGATACCATAGAGCAATATTATAGGAAATTTCCCAGTTTGAGTCAACTTCTCGGATATTTATTTGTGAGTGAAATTCACTTCTTATCTATGTTGAGTAATATATAACAATATATTTATTTACCCAGTAATACTGAAATTACAGTTGCAAAATGACTTCAACCAAATGTATCCAGAAAGAGAGAACTCTTTATCCATAAAGTACCCACAAATGGCAGTGAAAATTCCTAAAATTCTGTAGGAGAGGAAAGATTCTTTCATCGAAGAAAAACTGAAGATATTTCAAGAGACACATCCAGAACCGACTGAAAGTAAACATTTTTGTATAGAAATATAAATTTACACCTTGAAGGAAAAAACATCTTATTGAACACCATTTTTTACCTTGTTAGAAAAGATATTTTTATAAAAATAAAAAACTTGAAATTAAAAAAAATCCAAATATTTTGAAAATGGCCCAAGATATAAAAAAATAAGAAACTAGAAATATGAAAAATCCAATATTTTGAAAATGGCCCAAGATATAAAATTTTGAATGTCCTATAACATGAAAATTTTTTGCATCTATTTTGGTTTTCGAGATGGCAATGTTAACAAAAAAGCACAATCTATGAAAAACACACCATTATTACTAATTATTTATTACAATTTCAGATGAAATTAATCTATTCACCTTGACTTTTTTGCCCTTATTGGTACCAACTCCGATGAAGAAAAAAATTGGATGTAACTGGAAGCTCACCAAAATAGAATGGTTTCATGTTATTTGTGAATGTGAGTATAGGTACATGACAAATATTCAAGAGTATGCCTCAGTCAAATGTCGCTGTATTAAAAATATTTTGTATAAACAGCTTGGCAACGTTTCATTTCTCAAAAATTGTTGTAACTCAGTTATATCCTCATATTTTAGTCCAAAAAAATACCTGTGCTATATGGCATAATATCGATGGCACACCCTCTATATTAGTATTTGTGATCAGTGTTTTTGTGACTTGAAGTTTTGGAAATATTTTTAATTTCACTGTCTTATTTTTGGTCATTTATGTTTTGAGTTGTGATATTGTGTTTCTGTTCTTTTTTATACCTAGAGTTTATAATTCAGTTATTAATATATATTTTGTTATTTTCTTATTTTGATGAAATAAACATTATTTTAATGACATATTTTTATTTCAACCTATTGGAAAATGTAGACTTATTATAATGCAGGAAATGACATTTAAGGTTATATTTCTTAACAGAATAAAATATAAAGGAGCGATCTGGTAAAAACTGCTCATTCTTATCACATTTCTTATAGAAGTTATACGCCCTAAGTTTATTATTCTTTCTTGAAATTATAAATATTACCTGCAAAATTCGTGCATGCTTATACACAAATATGCGCCATATATTAAATATACCTACACAATTCATGTATGCCGAGTACACAAATTTGTGACATTTTTTTAACCCTATATGCATAATACCTACACAATTTGTACTAGATAAGTACATTTTTTACATTTTATGTTTATGATTCTTACACAATTTATGCATGAATAGTACACAAATTGGTGACATTAGTCGCACAACATACTGATTAATTTTATAGATTTTGTGTATACCGCAGGTAATAAGGCACAAGGTGGAGCAACAATAGAACATACATTGTGTTTGTGTTTTAAACAAAATATTTACTTTTTATTCATTTCTTGTATCCGGTAGGTACATAATATTGGTTGATAAAATTGAACAAAACTATTCTGAATAATACAACACTGAAGTGTATCGTTTATACACAATATCTCTAATACAATATCATAGAAGAATAATAAACAAATTGGTGCTGTCTCCTTTTAAGGAACAAATTGTGCTGAAATTATTCACAATTGTGTAGAAAACATACATTTATTTCTTTCTGTGTTGTATTCAGTGCAATTATCAATCACTATGACAACACGATTGAGTTTGACAACTTCATTCCAAATAAATTTCAAAATGTCACGTTTTGGCAATGCGAATGTTCAAAGCACAGAATATATACCCACACAGAAGCGAAAGGATGCGTCGGCACTTTGATGTTCTAGGGTCAAAAATTAGAAACCTTGAATCCCACCTCTAGCCACACTGAGAAAAGTGAAAAGAAAAATCTCAGTGCAACTACACTAAAAAAACGGGATTATCTTGTGAATTCCATCAATTTGATGACACAATGGGAATCTTTATAAACTGCAAAAGGATTCTAGAGTGAAGTATTTTTTCGGATATTAGAAAATTGGAACTATTGGAGTCATTGCTTTTCTTATTAGTATAAATATACTATGTTAGGGCATACGTTTGAGAATATTATTTTTTATTGCTCATTTTTATGAATTATTGTTTTCTTTCTTAAGAAAAATAGTATGCTGATCCATATTTGTATATATATATATATATATATATATATATATATATATATTATGTGAATCTGTGGAAGATGAGATTAATATAAATTAAGGTTAGATTGGGTTAGGTAAATATTGAGTTAGTGCACTCCAACGCCCTGGAACTAGCTGTTACAATTTTCTTACGTGTTTTTGAATCTTGAACACGAATCCGAAAGAATGTGGCGGTCTCATACCGTTTCTGAGTTGGAGGCCTTTTTTTGTTTTGGATCCCACATTCTCAAGTACCGTTTTCTCGCCCAAAAATCTCTCAAAATGCTTCCTTTTTCCTATCAGCATAAACTACAATAAATCACCCATTTCCGGCATAATTTCGTACAAAGTATCCGTTACTATTAAATAAATCATCCTTCTTCAACACTACATCCTTACTCACACCTGACTCAGATTGAGGATAGTTTGTTTGTTTATTTGTTGGTGATGAGAGGTCAGATTATATGTGTACCTATTGAAGAAGGATGATTTTTTCGATAGAAAGGCTATATTTTGTACGAAATTGTGCCGGAAATGGGTGATTTATTGTTTGTGAATTTTGGGCGAGAAAACGGTGCATGAAAATGTGGGACCCAAAATTAAAAAAAAATGGTTATTTTTCTGGGAGGCTCTGTATTATTTCTTGTAGTGGGCATTAATTGAGGAAAAATTGTCGGGATAGCATTATCGTAAAGATGTTTTCTTGATTCACCCCCAACAAATACAAACAGATCCTCCTCGACGAGACATTGTTCTCAAATTAAGGGGATTTGTACAAATGCTGGTGATAAATAATAGAGTTAATAGAGAATAATATTTCTACCAACGATTCAGTAACACAAATCGAATTTATCAATCTTCAAACATGAAGTTTTCATTGACATTTATTGTTTGTTTTTTTTACTCCGATCACAAAACCACAGAATAGATATCTATTCTTTTTTCGTCTTTGTCTAATTCACAAAATATAAGCGATAGAAAACTGTACTAGAGTACTGAAGTCAAATCAGAGTTAGAACAACGAACACCACACCCCCCAATGGTGTCCCACTTAGAGAGGGAGTGGCTATATAATTTACTGATATCTGTGAGAGCCCGACATTCGCTTCTGTGTGGGTATATATTCTGTGTTCAAAGTATAAATGCGCTAATCAAAGAAAAAATTCCCAGAAATACAACCTACAGTCACAAATATATTTGGGGAATATTTATGGAATTTTGCTGCGAACGAGAATATGAATTGAATGAACATAGAAGCTTAGAAGAATTGGCGTTGATACTAAAAGATTAGGCGGTCAATATGAGAAAGAAAGACGGGACCGAATTCAAAGAAGCAACGGTGAAGACAATGTGGAACGTTTCGTGTAAACTTTTGCAAGAAAAGTACTATAATGACTATAATATTATGATTGACCCGTTTAACAATACAGTATTTAAACCAGCTCGAGTCCAGTTCAGTTTCGTTAAATTTGTCTGAAGTTGACAAAATAATATTGCTATGGAATGAACATACTCCTGAAGGTCTTATGCGTAAATTTTACTATATTGCTGCTGTAGAATTAGCGTGGCGAGCAGGAGAGGCAGTTGCTTGTCTGGTGGATTTTTTTCAAATCGAGAAAAATAACGATGACTCTCCAACAAATCGCATTGAATACAATCCGGTGTTCAGTAAAATGTGCCAAGGTGGTTGTGAAAGCTGTACAAGTAGTAAATGGTTGGTTTCCAATAGTGAAAGACAAAGCTGCCCCGTACGTCTTTTTCATAAACTGATATCAAAACGAGGCGACAATATTACCTCACCACGACTGTTTTTAAAACCAAATCGACACTGGAAAAATGAAACTGACAAATGGTAGGATAATGTACCTGTTGGAAGAAATACAATGAATTGATGGACTAAATCTGCTGCTGAGGCAATTGGCTTGAATGTAAAGGACAAAAAGATAACAAATCACTCGAATAGATCAACTGCTGTTAGCGAATTGGCAAAAAGTGGTGTAGAAGAACAACAATTGCTGAAAATTACTGGTCATAGCAATCAAAGTTCTATAAAACCATACTTAAATCTCGATCAAGAACACCACAACAAGATCATAAATATTATGCGTGGTTATAGATCTTCTATAATAGAAAACAGCAACGAATCAAATCTTAAGTTAAATTTTAATAATTGTACTTTCACTAAATATCGCAAACTCGCTAAATAATTATTATGTCAATGTAGGTAGAGAGATGGCTAACAAAATATCTCCTCAAGAAGAAATACCTTACAGACCTGAGCCCACGCTCCAGTCCTTTTTCCTAGAACCAACAAGTCATACAGAAATTGAAACAATAATATCAAATCTGAAAATAAACAAGTCCCCCGGCTATGACCTCATCAAAACCGAGACACTAAAACTTATCTCGAGACAAATATCGCATCAGTTAGCATATCTAATTAACTTAATAATACAAGATGGCTATGTCCCCAATGAATTCAAACTAGCGGTGGTCAAACCTGTATATAAAAAAGGTGATAAAACTCTACCGGTCAACTACAGGCCTATTTCGCTGATTACTACCCTAACTAAAATTTTTGAAAAAGTTATAAAGCAGAGATTAGAAATATATCTAAATAAATATAAATTATTATCTGAATCACAATTTGGATTCAGGGAAGGGAAATCAACAAATGACGCCATCAGCAATCTACTAAGGAGTGTCTACGAAGCTGTCGACGAGGGAAACGCAGCCCTGTGCATCTTCCTAGATCTCTCAAGGCGTTCGACACAGTAGATCATACCTTACTACTTGACACGTTGGAGAGAATAGGTATACGGGGAACCCCCCACAGACTCTTCTCAAGCTATCTATCAGGGAGAAAACAAATGGTACGAATAAATGAAACCTATAGCAATGAGAGAGATGTTGAGTGTGGAGTCCCCCAAGGCACAGTACTTGGACCAGTCTTATTCATAATATACCTCAATGAGCTATTGGCACTCAATTCAACTGGTGAAGTAATAAGTTTTGCTGATGACACTGTCATATTTTACAGAGACACCAGCTGGATGAACCTCAAATCCAAATCTGAAAGTGACATGGAAAAAATTCTAAACTGGTTCAGTTCTAGAATACTAACTGTCAATATGAAAAAGAATATTTGTTACACCTCTAAAAAGTAAAAACTGATTTTGACTATTATCATTAAACATAATAACGGACATAAAATATATGCAACCTATGATATTAAATACCTAGGTATTACAATTGATCAGCACCTTAGATGGGATAGGCACGTACGAAATGTTGTTAATACTCTCAGGAGCATGCTCTACAGATTTAAATATTTTTCGAATATTTTAGATACTCACCATATGAGAATATTGTACTATGCCCTTATCGAGTCGAGAATCCAGTATGGTATCCTGGTATGGGGAAGTGCTTTAGAAGTACATCTGAAAAAGCTGTCAATATTACAAAAATACTTCCTAAAAATTATTCATAAAAAAGTGAGGAATTACCCAACTGAAACTTTATTCACTGAAACAAAGATTTTTGACTTGAGGCAACTCCACTTTTTCAACATAATGATACATACCTACAAAAACAAAAAAAGCATACTTCAAACATTAGACCACACATATCAAACTAGACAAAAAACTAAATTCTATACGAAAACATCTACAACAAAAAAGAATCTTGGCCAGAGGAATCATTATTACCTATGCCAAAGGGCGTTCAACTATAAACCAAAAAACCTAAAAAAAGACATAATCATGATAAATTCTATAAGTCTCAAAAAAAAAAAAATAAAAAAATATATTCACAGCTTACACAGACACAATAAACATGTTTTTCTGAATTGTAGATGAACAATGTGCAGTGTAATTAGAATAGAATAGAAAAATGCTAGAGAATAAATTCATTAATTTAGTTATACATATAAAGGAATAATTATATAATATACATACCGGACTCCCATGCACAACCCGAGTTTCTATGGGATTCTTGTTTTGTTTATTATAGGTTATATTTCTGTAAACTTTCACTACATACATGTATTCTTGGTAAATACACATTATTATTATTATATATTATATTTCATTGTGCATACTTTTATAATAAACCATTCGATGATTTTACATAAATTACCTGTCTTGTTTTATATCCACTGTAGTTATGATCATAATAATGTTCACATATCAATTTTAAATTGTACTCTTAGGTAAAAAAATTGTTTCTTGTGTTTGTTTTTTTATCCCCCGAATTTTATATATTTAAAAGTATTTTTTATCAACAGGAGTGTATCAATATTTCAATATACACTTCAGTTACTTTTACTTTTATTAGTTCATAGTTTGTAATTGTTCATATGATATAAATCCACACACTAACTATCACGCACAAGCTGCAATCAGAGCAGCTTCAGTGATATATTCCGTTTATTCGATAGAACTCCATTATTGTATGCATTTGTAAACTTGAATAAACATTATTATTATTATTATTATTATTATATAACTGTACTTTCAATAAATAAATAAATGTTTCATTGTGTTGAGGTATACATTTTTTTTGTCAAAAAATTTTCCGCCGAATATCCCTCGGACATTGACAAATGCCTCATAATTTTATGAGCTTTCGATTGTCATAAAATTATCTCGTCTATCAATGTCCTAGGGATATTACTACTGAAAATCGATTTGCGCATGACTGAAAATAATAATTAATTCCAAGTCGAATTCACTCAATAAACAATTCCAACGTCACTCACATCAATATTCGCCTATCAAAACCGAAAACAAAACACCAGCTCACCACCTTGATAAAACCTCTACGCACGCCTACGAACAGAACTCGATACTTCTTTCCGCGAGCAGCAAATTGCCATACAGGTAGTCTCTTACGCAACAGTCCATAAGTCGCGCTCGTTTTACTAAGCACTCTAGATCAGAGTGAAGTCGAATTGGAAACGAAATGTTCGCCGACGAGCAGTAGAGAGTGGTTCAATCTGTGATTTTTTTGACTGAAACTGTGCCATAAAGTGAAAACATTAGTGAGTTGTTCGATTAAACGTCGCAGGAATATAAGTGCAAGGACAGTTGGATACATAATTGACTTCAGGAGGTTTTAATGATGATAAATAATTTGAAACGGTGAAATTATCGACGTCTTGTTGATATTGACCGAGCCAAAGTAAATATACAGAGCGACTTGAATCATTTTCAGTCTTTATATTCCAATTTTCATTTAATGACGAAGTAATGATAATATTCCTCTGTATTTTCTGTTTTTTTTATCTTACAAGTCTGGAAAGGAAAATAGTGAATTTGCCTCGAAATTGATTCAATTAGTCAGTAACTTGTCGTATTCTGAATTTGCCTACCAAAAAAATAGTAAAAATTCAAAAGATACTTCTCTATATAGTTTTGATTGATGTTTCGGGGACTATATCTGCCTCTAAATCTCTTTTAATTGTTTGAATAATTTGGTTTTTTCTCTTGCAGAGTCTTTTTCGCTTTTTCAAATGACGGATGTCAATTGAGATCTACCAAAAAATTTGAGAGTGAAGTATTGCTCATTTGATATATGTGGTGTTGTTCAGATCAGTTTATTAGCATTCTGCCGAATCTCAATCAAAAACTAGGTATATAGAGGAGTATCTTTTGAATTTTTACCATTTTTTTTATAGGCACATTCAGAATATGACAAGTTACTGACTAATTGAATCATTTCTCTATAGGAAATATAATTTGGTGAACGCAGTAACTCATCGGGGTGAACTAATTAGTTTCCCCTTTCTACACTTGTATATAATTTCCTGATTATATTTTCATTTTCAGACTGTGGAAGGTTACCCAAAAAAACGTTGTTCCTCCACAAAAAATTCAATAAAAATTTATGCATTTCCTAATTTTACGGAATACACGTTTCCCTCTTTAGGCGTCTGGATTCTCACAAAACACAGTTGGGAATTGGGATCGATATGTTTCAATATATACTCTTTCATTGAAAATTCTGATTCTAATGATCAACAGTTTTTACTTCAAAAGGATAGACAATGTAGAAAATTAAGAGGAAATCGCAGTTATTTTCCTACAAAAAAAACATTTAGACAGTAGTGTCATTTTTTTTTTAATAAAATAACTATCAATGATCATATTATGATGTATAGCTACCATACCTCAACGAGATTCTAAGATTATATGAGTAAATACATTTCAATGTTGCATGTATTCGAATCGTTGCACAGTCTGGGTTTCTGTGTTAGTCTCCCATTGAAGTCTCTTTCAATCTGGTGAAGTTTTCTTTTTAAGAATAAGTAGTCGTTGAATTAAGTTTGGGATTACGTTTATATGTAAATGTACTCGGACAAATACAGTTATAATCACTGTTTTTTATGGATACACAATGTATCCCTGGAAGTATGCAAAGGATTGAAAAACTGACAGAAAATGTTCGCCAATGAATAGGTATAGATTTTTCAAAATCACAACACACACACAATGTTAATTTAAATTCACAACATGTTTCGCTAACACAGAAGCTTCTTCAGGTGAATATACAAGAAACTAAATAATAGTTATACACCATTATCGGTGATTACATCTATCGAGATAAGTACCGTCACTAATCTCCCAAAACATAAAATATATCCCCAATTACAATGATTACAAAGGGGTGATTCCAAGTACTAGTTTAATATATCCAGGAAAACAAATGCAAAATTGGTGAATTATTCAAATCAAGTTGGTCGTTGAGTAATACTTTTTAACCTATTAATTTCTAATATTTCCAACTGATTTAGTTCGATACCTTTATTTTCTACATGTTAAATTTCAAAATCATCATTGAAACAATGGTTTTCCTCTAAAAGGTGATTGGAATATGTTGAATTTGTTACTTTTTTTACATAACTTATATGATGTTTATGGATCTTATCTTCAAATGTTCTAGCAGTTTGGCCAATGTTTACCTCAGGACAAGTTCCACAATTCAATCCATATTCTCCCGATTTTTCAGATTTCGAAATTCTGTTTTTATTATTTCCAACGTATTATTTTTTCTAAACGCAATCTTCAGAACTTGTTTATTAAAAAATGAAGCAATTTTTTTCATGAAACAAAAATAATAAGTAGACCTCTTATCAATTTGTTTGAAAAAAAGTTATTTTTAATTCAACGACAATATTCATTCTCCTTCAGAAGGGTTAATTATGGGAAACCCTTACTTGCCGAATTTTTTATGAATAACTTAGATAATTTGATTTATGAACATCCGTTGATGAAACATTCCTTGTATTGAGGAGAAATATAGCGTCTGTGAATATATATAAGTGAATGAAAAGTGTGGCATTGCAGACAAATTTTTAAATTAAAGAAAAAAAAATACCCTCGAGCAGGAATTGAACCTGCGACGTTTGAATTTCTAGTCCATACTCTAACCATCTGAGCTATCGAGGACACAGATTCCACTGCATTTCGAGGATATCGCTTTTTTCTAGAATTTAATGTTAGTTGTTGTGGGAATGGATGTAAGGGATCTCATGTACTATCAGTGGCCATCAAGATCAATTTTACCTTTTCCTAACCTCGCCGTGGATTGACGGTTTCAGTCGAAGGTCAGGCGCTGATCTCCGACTACTGAACAAAGTATGCCCATTATAAATCCAAAGAGAAATATAGCGTCTGTGAATATATATATATATATATATATATATATATATATATATTTGTGTCAGACGCCGTACAGTGAAGTCGTTCAGTGAAGTGGATCGTGTTGTCGCTCTGTAAAGTTCACCACTTTTACCAAATATATCATAATAGTGACACAAAACTTCCCGAAATCAGACAGCATGTGAGTGAAAACCTAAACCTCCATACAAAGTGAATCTTTCAAAGCAATTGATATAAAACAAATCAACACGAATGTAAAAAAAGAGTGTAAACACAGCACTCAGCTAACAAAAACAAAGGAAACAATCGGCTTATCAATTCAGGCTAAAGCTGATCATACCAGCATCCTACTATAACTGAATTATGAATGATATCGGGCATTATACGAAGTGGATAATTGAGGAAATTCAGCTGAACAGAGAAGAACTGAAAAATGCCATAGATGCTAGCGAGGCGAGGAAGAATCAAACAAGAAAATAATACAACTGGAAGAAGAAAATTCGAAATTGAGGAGGAAAATCGAAGAACAAAAATCATGCAATATCGTTGTATTCGGATTGAATGAAGAACCCAACGAAATATCTTTTGTTTTTCTTAGAGACGAGATGAAATCCTTAATGCAAATAGACCTGTCTATAAATCAAATCAAAGATATATACTGCTTGGGATCAAGAAGAAATTGTCCCGTAAAAATTGAATTCATATCGAATCTCACGTATTTGAGAATTGTAGAAAGTTGAAGGGAACCGGGATCTCAATTGCTCACCTTACCTTACCTTACCACCCAGCAGAGCGCAGATATGGTGATCTTGAAAAGACATATCCCTAAAAGACATCTACAAATCCACAGAGCAAACAAAAATAAGAAGTCATTCATCAGAGGAAATAAATTGGTAGTAGATAAGATAGAATATACGGCGAGTCAACTTGCTGAAATTGAAAAAAGGGAGGAAGGCACAGAAGAATTAATCAACTCCAACAGCGATCCGCCAATACCGACACAACCCCTTATCTTCGAATTCCTGGAGGAAAAACTACCAAGCTCTCGAGAGAAGCAAACAAACCTAGCAACGCGACCCCTGTAACCTTGGAATCTAGCGGAGGCAGCAGGAATAAACCAGAAACAACTGAAAGCATCAGCTACGAGGAAGTCAAAACCAGATCAACCAGTGAGAGAAAAAAAAGTGAATGGGAGTATACAACTGAAACCAGTGAACTCTATATACTACCTGGAACGGCCACGCCTTGGGCGAAAAGTGAGGCAAAACCATTGTATAGGCAACCCGCATCTGTTACGGATACCTATCTCTTTTTATCTTATGTTGGTTAATGGAACCCTCGCACATTATTTTGAATAAATTTGTATTTTTTAGGTTTTTTTAGGAGAAAACGTGATTTTCTCCCAATCGTTATTCAGGAAAGAAAGTAATAATGCAAACAGTACAACGTTCAAGTAAAATTTTGACTGATCCCCCACGAGATTTCTAAATAAAATAAACACACAAAATAAAATCCAATTCTTATTTTATATTACATTAAATAAAACAAGTTTTGTCATTTTTTGTCTCATTGTGGCACTTTTTCCATGAAATTCTAAATTTAATAGTTTGCTATGGTGATACATTCGGCACTTTAAATATATAGAAATTATTTTACGAATAATTTGAATTTCGTGACATTCTTCACCTACAAATTCTTGTATTACAGGGTGTCTAGGTTTAAAAAGATCTATATCTACAGCAAAATGATTAATAACTGTATTTATGATTTTTTGTTTCAAGTTTATTTTGCTTTTCAAAATGATTCCACTTTCTAAAACAAGACGAATTTGCTTTTCTGCAAAATGTAAAATTTTGTTCACCACATCTGAAGCATAAAGAAGACCTCCTCGAGTGACAACATTGGTGAATGATTTATAAGCTTCAGGAGGGGTGGTATAAGAGTGGTCAGTAGATATACTACCTCTGTATAGTACTATATATCAACTTGAAAATAAATTCACTTTCAATCTTGCTAGTAATATCGCTAATTATTCATTACATAACCAAATCTAAATATTATCAACTTACCCATGAAAATATTTTTGCCGATAATCTTGCTCGTTTTTGCATCCAAACGCTACACAATAAATCACCATTGTTTTTTAATTAATGTTAAATGAAAACTATCGCTAAGACCAGTAGCAAATCACACCAACTATGCTGCTCTTTAAACCACACACGATAAAGTAAACGGAACTAATAGCACAATAGAACACAGTAAATGTATATCTTCACTTATATTAAACGTATTGAACAAAAATAATCCCCAATCTCCCTTAATTTTCACTTAAGAGATAATTTATGCATATAACCGTAATTCATTTGACTGAGTATGACAAAGACAGGTTACCGTAAATTAGGTTATCTCTGTTTTAGCTGCCCCTGACACACTTTACGTTATTGGAGTAAACGGTCGGGTCCGTTCCAGTTACGTATAGTATAGAGTTCACTGACTGAAACACTAGAAAATACATACTATCTTCCAATAATTTTAAATTTGTTACATCATTCTATTAGAGAATCGGATATCGGTAAGTGCAAAACTAAACTAGTTTATGAAAATGGACCCATACATACAAACTTACCTCAGTCCGATTATATCCAAATACTAATCAAAAGTTATTAAAAATAAATTTGGATTCAAGTACCTCCAGAAGAAAAATACACCAACTCATTGACAGAAAAAAATTTACAATCATACTGAAAAGTAAACAAAAAATTTAAACATTGCAACTCTGTCCATGAATGATATGTTAGCATTATTATTGCCATTCACATAATTTCGATTGTTACCACTGTTTTGTATTATTATTATTATTCTTATTATTTTTACTACTGTTATCTACCACTTACTATTTAAACAAAGCTACATCCACGTACAGGGATTCATCCCTTTGTGGATTACCTCTTATTTGCCATGTTTGTTTTTCAATGTCCTATATGACTTATTATGTGGTGAATGAATATTATTATTATTATTATTATATATAAGTAAATGAAAATTGTGGCATTGCAGGCGCAAATTTTTCAATTAAAGAAAGAAAAAAACCCTAGAGCAGGAATCGAACCTTTTCAGTCAGCGATCGTCGCGTATAGACGTGTGAGAAATTGCTCCGCATTTTATTTGAAAGATACGACAGAAATAATACTAAATAAATGTACTAACGATAATCCAAAAGTTCAGTGCTACAATCTATACGCATAACACCACAAATTTTCACAGTTTTATTCTGATTTTGAGTGAAAAAGAATAAAATCAGTGAATATGTCAGCGAAATGTGACAAATGCGCAAAAACTACAAATGATAGAGCGCCAGGCCTACAGTGTAGTTCTTGTTCAAAACTTTTTCATTACAAATGCCTTGGAATGTCTAAAGAACTAATTGCTCTGTTTATCAGCATGGAAGGGACTTTTTATAAGTGCGAGGATTGCAGACAACTCATGGGCGGGGACCCGGCTTTCGCACAGGGTACTGAGTGTGCCAATTGCCGCGATTTGACCCAGACGATCAAGGATCTCACTGCACTAGTGAGAGGTTTGCAGGAAGAAATCAAAGAAATCAAGGAGATTAAATACTCTGATAATACTGAAACCATTATAACTGAGATATCGGAAAGGCAACGTAAAGAAAAAAATATAATTATATATAAACTGAAGGATGATGGCCAAGACTCCGATATGAAAAGTGCCAAAGATATAATTGGAGCTATTGCACAGACAGTGAATACTGACGATATAAAAACGTACAGGATTGGCAGAAGAGGTGATCAGTTATCACCACTGAAAGTAACTCTGAATAGACGAGAAGATGTCAATATGGTATTGAAAAATAAACATAAACTAAAAAATTACAACTTTAATGTTCAGATTAGTACCGATAAGACAATTCTTCAACGTGAAATTTTGAGAAAGGTTCTTGTGCAACTTAAGGAACGGAAACAAAATGGCGAGGATGACATATATATCAAATATGTTTATGGCGTTCCATCCATCAGCAAATCAAAAAACTCAACATGAGATTCGGTCACGTGAATATTCGTTCCTTGAATAATTGTTTTGGTGACTTCAAAGACTCTATTAATAATAACAAAATTTCAATAATAGGAGTCACAGAAACTTGGCTTGCTCCAGAATATCCAGATAAATTTGTTACTATACCTAACTACAACTTGATACGTATGGACCGTGCTGGTAGAGGTGGTGGAATATGTTTTTTCATCAAATCACAGTATAATTATAAATTATACCACTCTTCTATTTCGACAAGTGGTCTAGAGCAGCTATGGATTATAACCAATATAAACAAACAAAAAGTAGCCTGTGGAGTTGTTTATCGGCCACCAGGAACAAATGTAGAGGTCTGTATGCAGGAGATGGGACTGGAACGAGTGTATTTGGAAACATCCATGGTGGTGTTAGTTGGTGATATTAATATTAATTTGCTAAACTGTGACTCTCGCGATACTCAACTATTCACTGCCCTAGTTTCTTGTTTTGATATGAACCAAATTGTAGAAAATTCTACTCGGATAACAACAACCTCTGAATCCTTGATTGATGTTATTTGCATTAGTAAGGATGTAATGGTAAGAAATTCTAATACACTTGATATGAATGGTATAACTGATCACCTGATGGTATATTGCGATATTGATTTCAAAGGTGAGAAGACACTCATGATGACTTGATCTTTTATAGAAATTTTAGGAATTTCAATCATGAACTTTTTTCCCTAGATGCTGATAAATTACCATGGGGTGAAATTGTGACTATGCAAGATATTAATTCCAAAGTAAACTTTCTAAATGAATGCATCATTATGCTATTTGACAAACATGCTCCTATTTGCACTGTGAACAGGAAACATAAAGCACCCCCTTATATAACTTATAATATCAAATTATGATGAAAACCCGTGATAGAGCTCATGCCAAATATCTTAAAGAAAAAACAGCAGCAACTAGACAATACTATGTAACTTTACGCAACTACGTCAGTGATGCAGTAAAACGTGAAAAAACAGCACACATACAATTTTTCTGAACAAAAATAAAAACAACTCAAAAAAGACATGGAGAAATCTTGCAGATTGGGGTGTTACTACAAAATCATCCTCACAAATTAATAGCCTGCCAATTGAACTACGTAGACCTGAAGAAATTAATGACTATTTTTTAAATGTGGCTGGACATTCAATAGTAAATAATGACACTCTTTCATTCTATAATAGTAATAAATTGAATGCTCCTTTGAACTTTTCCCTTACCGATATATGTAATGCTGATATTTTGACTGCTATCAAAGAAATAAAATCCAATGCTTTAGGAATTGACAATATAAATATCAAGATGATTTCCCTAGTGATACCACACTGTATTGATGAAGTTAAACATATTTTCAACGAGTCCTTCAGACAGGGTATTTTTCCAGATGTCTGGAAGGTTGCTAATATAATTCCAATTCCGAAAAAGAAGGCACCTACCTCTTTCAGTGACCTGCGCCCTATCAGCATTCTGCCCTCATTCTCTAAAATATTCGAGAAAAATGTTTCCCATCAAGTAAGAGCTTTTCTGGAAGAAAATCGAATACTTCCGAACGAGCAGTCTGGGTTCCGCAAAAAACACGGAACACAGACTGCCCTCTTGAAAGTCATCAACGATCTTGCGAGAGCCAGAGATGAGTCAGAAGTCACCATTTTAGTACTGCTTGATCAAAGCAAAGCTTTCGATTTAGTTAATTTCGATTTGCTCATTGGCAAACTCAAGTTCATAGGATTCGACGACATTTCTCTTAAATGGATGACCAGCTATCTCACAGGCCGATCACAGAGGGTCAAACTGGATGATTACTCATGGTCAACCCTGAAAGAAACCTCCTCAGGTGTACCACAGGGAAGCATTTTGGGGCCCTTGATGTTTTCAATGTTTATTTTTGATTACCCCACTTCCCTATCACATTGTCAGGTACATCTATACGCAGATGATATACAGTTATATTTGTCTTCCCATAACACTGATACAGAAAGTTGCGTAGCTAATTTAAACTCAGATTTGCATAAAACATTCCTTTACTCGGAGCATCATGGACTGAAAATCAATCCAAATAAAACCTTGGCTCTATGCATAGGATCTCAGGGACAAAAAGTTGAAACCCAAAGAAACTTTAGGCTCACTCTCGATAACGCAGACATTGACTGGGTAGATAGTGCTAAAAATCTTGGCGTAATCATAGATAGCTCTTTGTCTTTCGATGAACATGTGAAAAACATTTTTAAAGTATCATTCTTCAAACTCAAATCGCTATATAAATTCAAGTATCAGTTATCTGAAGAAATGAAACTCAGGCTAGTTAAAACTCTTATTTACCCCCATATCGAGTATTGTTGTTCGGTGTATTACAATTTTTTGCCGCAATATAACAAATTGAAGTTACAACGCATACAAAATGCTTGCATGCGATTCGTATGCTGCATTCCATATGGTGAACATGTCACGCCATTTTTGTTAAAAACGAAGGAGTTGAATGTGAGGTACAGAGTCCAATATTTGATAACAATTTTTCTGTTTAAGTTGCTCCAAACTAAAACTCCTAGTTATTTATATAGTCTATTAAGCAGGCATTCTGACATACATTCGGTCAATTTGAGAATTAACTCATTCAACATACCTAGGCACCGTACTTTCAAATATGAAGGATGTTTTTCAAATATTGCCCCTAGTTATCTGAATGAAATTTTACCCATTTTACATCATAATATTCATCAATTCAAGAAAAAAATAAAATCACAGCTGCTTACTGCTCAGTGCTAATATAAGACTCAATGTATAATATTGTAATGTATTCGTTAAGTTGACCAATGGAATGTCAAGGATATTAATAGCTATTAGCACATTTATGATTGTATAAATTTTGTTTTGTTCTTTCTTTCTCTCTTCATTATTGATTTCTTTCTTTTTTTCTCTAACATTGTTTTTTTCTCTAACATTGTTTTGGTAGTGAATAAGTATTTTTCTTTTTAATTTTATCATTATTTTCTTACACACACTATTTAATTTTTAGGAGGGGTGGAAGATAGCCTTTGGCTAACCCTTTTCCTTTTATGTATAAAATGTACTTTATGCATAATAAACGATATTATTATTATTATTATTATTTATATTTGGCATACTTTGTTCAGTGGTCGGAGATCAGCGCCTGACCCTTGACTGAAGCCGTCAATCCACGGCGACGTTAGGAAAAGGTAAAATTGATCTTGATGGACACTGATAGTACATGAGATCCCTTACCTTCATTATCCATTCCCACAACAACAAACATTAAATTCTAGAAAAAAGCGATATCCTCGAAATGCAGTGCAGTGGAATCGATTTATGCTCGAGGTTGTTTTTTTCTTTAATTTAAAAATTTGTCTGCAATGCCACAATTTTCATTTACTTATATTCCTATTAGTATTAGTATCGATATGTAGATGACATTTTCGTTTGTTTCATTGGTACCAACAGACAATTAGATACCATTCATGAATATATCAATAAAATTCACAGAAACATTAAATTCACTATCGAAATAGAATCAGAGAACTCCATTATTTTCTTGGACTTGACAATAATCAAACTAAACAAAAAACATGATTTTCCAATTCACCACAAACCCTCCAACACGAATATTACTGTGCGTATCAATTCTAACCATCCCTACCAACATAAAGTTGCATGATTCATAGATTAGTAAATTTCCCCCTTTCCGAAAAGAATTTCAAAAAAGAACTTAACATCATGAAACAAATTGCATTGAACAACGGATATAAAGTTGACTTGATAGATGGTATTCTTTCCAAAAAACTCCATTCAAAAGCTATGTGCGAATTTTTTCCTACCACCAGAAACTCTAATCGAAATTATAGATCACTTACATATTGTGGATAGGCTACGGAAAAATTAGCTACCTTTCTTAATGAACAAGATCTGAACATTGTGTATAGAACAAATAATACGTTGGGTGGATTCTTTAAAAATAATAAAGACAGAATTTCGAAATTCGAAAAATCGGGAGTTTATAGATTGTATTGTGGAACTTGTTCTAGGATATTGTAACGTAAATAAACTTAACTTGGTTTTAATAATTTATTTCACACTTAATCTACAACTTAATTTATATTACTACGCTACTGAATAGCTCGATCGTATGGGCTCGTTCAGACTGTTCGTGCCATCTTGAGGGCTACCTATTTATCTCCGTCACAGGATTCCCGATCTTTCGAATTCCGGCAGTTGGCGACGGCATGTTCCAATTGTTTCCAATATTGACCGTTGTTTTCCGCGGAAGAGCGACTGGATGGTTCTCGAATATCTCCGGGGATGATCTCATCGCTGTCGATGGCAACGTGTGAGGCGACAGGTCCGGCCTAGGTTCGTTACATTGCCCCCTTCTTAAAGACATTTCGTCCCGAAATTTCATCCTTGGAGTGTGACGATATCTGCATGACTTCATATCTGCACCGTGAAGTTCGATGGAAGTAACACTCCACGGTCTTCATGATCGGTCGTGGAAGAGGGTTACAGCAAACCAAAATCCTGACGCCGCTGGATCTGAATATCGCCTCCAGCATACTTCTTATGACTCTCCAGTCCAACCCATCAATACCACAGGATAGTTTTGGAATTGCTAGATCCGCCAGATTCTGGTCCACCATAGTATCTCTTAGTTTGGTGAGACTCTTCCAGACATCTTCATAGGACGGTTTATCTTGGGAATGCCTCTTGGTAACTAGGTAGTAGATGTTTCTCTGGCCTTTCTTCAACTGTAGCACCCCACCAACTTCTGGATTCTGCTCCCGCAGTGTTTGGAGTTGACCAAATTTCTTGGAGAACACTACGGCGATGCCCCTGGACATTCGAAGATCTTCTGCCACACAGTGCGCTAGTGCGTAGTCAGCAGGCACCTCGAAAAGGTCTCGTGACTCCTCTCTAGTAATCCCCATGTAGAACTTTCTGCCCGTTTGAATACAAGGACATAAACTTTCGAACGTCATATCATCCTCCGGTGGCTTGAGGGTGCGAACTTGGTCATGGTTTCCAGCGTAAGGGCCAACCTGTTGAAATGGACGACCCTTGGTTTCCCTCGGGTGGCTTATGGATTCGGTACACAAGGTCGTTTATCCTTTTCACGATTTTATACGGGCCTTCCCTGAGTTCCGCAACTTTGGTGATAGTCCACGACGACGTTTGGGGTTGTACAGCCAAACCAGGTCATCAACCTTAAATCCTCCAGCGTCGGCCTTGATGTCATAGGTCTTCTTCATTTTATCGCTGGCACTCTGATGTTCAACCGGACTCGTTCGTGGATGTCGTCCATTCTCTGCCGAAGTTTGCCGACGTAGTCCCTCTCCGCAGTGTCTTGTCCTGGCGGTATCCCAAACTTCAGGTCACAAGGCAGTCGCAGTTCTCGCCCATTATAATACTAGCAGGAGTTTGACCGGTTGACTCGTGTACTGCGGATCGATAGGCCATCAGGAACAAATGAAGATACTGGTCCCAGTCTTTGATGGTCAGAGACAACCTTGGACAAGTGGCGGTTGATCGTCCTGTTCATCCGTTCCACCATTCCATCGGACTGCGGATGTAGGGCCGTGGTTCTTGTCTTGCGGATGTTCAGCAGTAGACATATTTCTTGGAAAAGGTTGGATTCGAAATTTCTGCCTTGATCCGAGTGCAGCTCCATTGGAATACCGAATCGACATATCCATTCTTTCACCAAGACGTCGGCGACGGTGATGGCTTCCTGGTTGGCAGGGCATAGGCTTCCGCCCACTTACTGAAGTAGTCCATTACCACAAGGATGTATTTATTCCCGTGGTCGGATACGGGAAACGGGCCGGCGATGTCAATGGCGATTCTCTCGAACGGGCTGCCTACGTTGTACTGACGCATCGGGGCCTTGGGTCGTATTCGAGGTCCATTGCTAGCAGCGCATACAGCGCACTTTCTGCACCAGTCCTGACGTCAGCTTGACAATTGGCCCAGTAAAACCGTTGCCTCACTTTCTGCAGGGTCTTCGTCACTCCCAGATGTCCTCCGGCGACTCCATCATGGATTTCCCGCAGCACTTCCTCTCTTCTGTTCCTGGGAACAATTATTTGGCGTCTGTCTTCCCCACCAATATCGGCCTCCAACACACGTTTCAGGATCCCATTGTCCAGAATAAGAGAGTTCCATTGTGCCCAATAGGACTTAACAGCCGGCGAGTAACCTGCGACTTCCTGCCATGATGGTCTTCGATTGCCCTTCTTCCAGCTGACGACTAGCCAAGGTCGGGGTCTCTCTCTTGGTCTTTCTGGATCTTGCTGTCATTCCAGTTGTCATCCATTGCCGCGGTTCTACAAAGTGTTGCTAGTTCCGGGTCTCGTCCAACGTGCTCTTGACCCTCAGGATTTTTGATTGCGACAAGGCATCTGCATTCTTATGGCTAGTTCCGGCTCGATGTTCGATCTCGAAATCGAATTCTTGGAGTCTCTCGATCCAACGTGCTACTTGACCCTCAGGATTTTTGAACTGTAAGAGCCATTTGAGAGCTGCATGGTCAGTTCTCAACAGGAATCTTCTTCCATACACGTACTTGTAGAAGTGTTCCACTCCCTTTACAACAGCTAACAGCTCTCGCCTGGTGACACAGTAATTGCGCTCTGGTTTGCTAAGCGTCTTGCTGAAATAACCAATGACCTTCTCCTGTCCCTCCTGGATCTGAGATAGACAGCTCCAAGTCCCACGTTGCTGGCGTCCGTATCCAAAATGAATTTCCCTTTGGGGAGGGATAGCTCAGTATAGGTGCGTTGATCAAAGCTCCTTTCAGCTTCCTGAATGAGTCTTGACATTCTTCGGACCACTGGAACTTTGTTTGGCCTTCCGTGAGCTTGGTCAGTGGTTTAGCGATGTTGGGAATCCTCAGCACATATCGGCGATAGTATGTGCATAAACCAAGGAAACTTCGAAGTTGGTGAATGTCTTTTGGGATGGGCCAATCCTTAACAGCTTTGATCTTCTGGTCGTCCACTGCTACTCCTTCCCAGAGACAACGTGGCCGAGGTATCGTACTTCTTTTGGAACAGATGGCATTTTTAGGGCTCAGCTTCAATCCGAGTTCCTCAGTCGCAGGAATACTTCCTCCAAGTTTTTCACGTGGTCCTCAAACGATCTGCCGACCACAATTATGTCGTCGAGATACACTAGACACGTGTTCCATGAGAGTCCCTTCAGTACTGTTTCCATCAATCTTTCGAATGTGGCGGAGCATTACAGAGCCCGAATGGCATAACGGTGAACTGCCACAATCCTGAGCCGATGGTAAAAGCAGTCTTTTCTCGATCTTCCTGAGCCAGTTCTACTTGCCAGTATCCACTCTTCAGATCAAGGGTCGAGAAAATCGTGGAACCAGCCAACGTGTCTAGGGTGTCATCTATTCTCGGGAGAGGGTAACTGTCCTTCTTCGTGACATTATTAAGTTGGCGATAGTCTACACAAAAGCGTGTCGATCCATCCTTTTTCTTCACCAGTACGACTGGAGAGGACCAGGGACTGTCAGATGGTTCGATAACTCCTCCTTTTCCCATATCGCTGACTATTTTGTCAGCCTCTTCCTTCTTGGCAAGAGGAAGTCTTCTTGCTGATTGCCGGATCGGTCGGGCACCCCCAGTATCAATCTTGTGCTGGACCACATTAGTTCGACCTCCTTTTCCTTGTCCGGTATCGAAGATGTCTTGGTACTTCTTAACTAAATCTCTTAGTTTGGGCAGTTGAGCTGGTTTTATATCTTTGGAAGAGATGGCAACTAATTTTTCTAGTTCTGTGGGCAAGTTGTTGGGTTGGCTTATCGTACCTCGTACACTCCGGATCACTGAGGAAACTGACGAGCAGTGCCCCAATATTGTTCCTTTCTTCAAGGTCACTGGAAAATAATTGACATTCATGACCCTTACGGGCACAAATTTGTCAGCACGCAACAAGGTCTTCCCTAGTGCAATCCCTCGTCCAATTTTCTCATCATGAAGTTTGGGCTCGAACATCACCACGTTTCCACTGCTCGTACTCCCGTCCAGGCGAGCCTCCAGAATGGTTTCAGCCCTCTCAGGTACGCTTACATCTTCAGCCAACAACACACGGATCAACCCTCACTTCTCCCATGAAGCACCAGCTCTTCTCCGTTGACACGTAGGACGCCGTCTTTGAAATCCAATTCAAACCCTCTGGAATTCATGATGTCCATTCCGATGATTGCATCGTCTTCGATGTCCGCTACAAGTGCCTGATGTTTCACTTTAGTGCTGCCCAAAATTATTTCAATCGGTAGCTCGCCATATACAGTAGCTGGCTCCCCTGTTGCTGTGCGTAGCTTCCAAGTTGTCGGTTCAATCCGTTCCGATGTTCTGGCAAAGGAAGGCCCGAGAATTGTCCTAGTCGCACCTGTATCTAGCAGCATGGTGCAAGGCTCGTTATTGATGAGACCGTCTACGAAGACACCTTTGTTCTGTCGTTGAAGGATAGCGACATATGCGTTGTTAACCGGGCTTGTCGGACACATGCCGACGATTGCCCCTTCTCTCGACCTTTTTTAGTTTTCCTGCATCGGAGTCGATGAATGTTGGACATTTGCTACGCACATGTCCAATTTTGCCACAATTCCGGCATCTTATCTGTCTTTTCTCAGGCAACACTTCCTTCATCACTTTTCTTATGGCAGCTTCCAAGTCAGCATGCTCCTGTGAGTCTTCTTCAATACTTCGAACTTTACTTTGGTATTTGCAGGATTGCTTTGCTGCCTCAAATTCCAAAGCGCGTGCCAGTGCGTCTACGAGATGTGTTGGACGAGCTAGTGTCAACGCTTGTCTGGTTTCTTGGTCACGGAGTCCATCCAAGAATGCCTGAACCGCTAATCGCTCCATTACATTCTCCGGTGTGGCTGGATATGCGAGACGAACCAAGCGTGCAATGTCAGCTTCGAATTCTTGTAAGGATTCGCCCGATTTCTGGCAGCGATTTTTCAGTTGGGAGTGGTATACGTGTTCCAAATGGGCGTGGCCATATCGTAATTCTAGATGTTTAATCAGCTGATCATAGTCCTCCTGTTCTTGGGCGGTGAGAGTTTGTAGAATATTTGTCGCTTCTCCACGTAATGCAAGTGTCAGTGCTACAGCTCTTTCCCCTGCATTCCATCCGTTTGCTTTGGCCGCTGCTTCAAACTGCCGGCGGTAATTGGCCCATGGAGTTTTTCCGTCGAACTGAGGCGGCTTCATGGAAAGCTTCCCTATTTCCGAAATGACCTTGACATCTTTTATTCCCTCTTGAACTTTATCCAAGTTCAAACTCAAGTCCAGCCTTGCATTTTCTTTAACCATCTCTGTGGAGGGCGCACTATTAATTCGTTTTTCCAGCTTACTGATCGTTTCCTTTATTTTGTCCATTTCTGCCTCGATTCCGTCTTTGATTTCATCGCTGATTATTTCCTTCATCTTGTCCATCTCTGCCTCGACGGTTCCCATTCTTTTTTCCAGACGATTCGCCACACCACAGAGTTCTTTTTTTAAGCCTTCTGTGTTTTCTAGGAGCTTATCTTCCAGGCTTCTTGAATTTTCTAGAAGCTTATCTTCCAGGCTTCTTGAATTTTCTTGAAGCTTCTCTTCCAGATTTATAGAATTTTCTTGAAGCTTCTCTTCCAGATTTCTAGAATTTACTTGAAGCTTCTCTTCCAGATTTATAGAATTTTCTTGAAGCTTCTCTTCCAGATTTCTAGAATTTTCTTCAAGCTTCCCTTCCAGATTTCTAGCATTTTGTTGCAGTTCTTCTTTCACGGATTTAGTAGTTTCTTCGAGTTTATTCATTACCAAACTTAAATCGCCTCCGGGAACTTCGAATAAAAATGTTTCGGGGTCCTCACCTTCTTGTATAAGTCCTTCTGCAAGTCTTTCCTGGAGTACTTGCTTTTTACCTGTTATTTCCAGTTCCCTTTCCTCCAATTCCTGTTTCAATTCCGCTACCTTCAAATCCGCAAGGCGCACTTTTCTTGAACACATTTTGTCTTTGCCGAGGTATCAGTCTGTTTCACACGAAAAAGTTTATCAGTTTGTTGAAAATTCACTTCGCGAATTCTTTTCCACGGGCCACCAGTCTATTGTCTGTTTCACGCGAAGAGTGTATCAGTTTATATTCCCACGCACAATTGTCCACTTCGCGAAAACCGGGCCACTGTCTATTTTGGGCGTACAAAAAGGTCTATCAATTTATTTTTCTGACTATCCACTCCACGATCACTTGTTTATTTTCAAAATCTCACTTCCGACACCAATTGTAACGTAAATAAACTTAACTTGGTTTTAATAATTTATTTCACACTTAATTTACAACTTAATTTATATTACTACGCTACTGAATAGCTCGATCGTATGGGCTCGTTCAGACTGTTCGTGCCATCTCCGTCACAGGATTCCCGATCTTTCGAATTCCGGCAGTTGGCGACGGCATGTTCCAATTGTTTCCAATATTGACCGTTGTTTTCCGCGGAAGAGCGACTGGATGGTTCTCGAATATCTCCGGGGATGATCTCATCGCTGTCGATGGCAACGTGTGAGGCGACAGGTCCGGCCTAGGTTCGTTACAATATATATTGGCCAAACTGGTAGAACATTCAAAGATAAGAACATCATATAAGACATGTAAAAAAGAAAACATATTTCAATCACTTTTTATAGAAGAAAACCGTTTCAATGATGATTTTGAAATTTCACATGTAGAAAATAAAGGTATCAAACGAAGTCAGTTGGAAACATTAGAAATTAATAGGTTGGAGAATTCAAACGTATTAATTGATTAATTAATTTGTTTTCCTAAGAAATAGATTGAACTAGAACTTGGAATAATCCCTTTGTAATCATTATAATTATTGAGGATATATTTTAATCAGTTTTTTATCATTGTTCAGATATACAGTATACAATTGATAATTTCGTATCAAAATGTTACATAAAGAAGTATCTCACTCTCAAAATTTTATACATATTCCGCTTTTGTAGGCCCTGATGAAATTTAGGCGCTAATCAAACGAAACGTTGGCTGGTAATTATGAAGTTTTCTTTTTGTCCTCAACCGACAATCCGTTCATTATTACTATTTTCTGCGAATCATAGCAACGAAAATTGTGTTGTACTCCCACGTAGATGTCTAGAAATAGCTGCAAATCTGTTTTCTGGCGCTGACAATTTCGTATTGCTGCATTTATTCCACGAACATTTGACTATATGATTAACTAATCATATTTGGTCATGCAGCGTCTCTAAGCACTTACGCGTGCTTGAAGGTTATGGAACATTTATTGAAAGCTGAACCAATTAAGTGTTGCATCGATTATTGATGTTGGTGATGCAAATAATCTTGAAACGAATACTAATAGATTGTATGATGACCAAGAATACGATTCGTAGCTACAACCAGTGATGCATCGAGATAATAGTTATTTATGATACAAGTGTTAAAAGAGGCAGATTATTTTGTGAATATTGCGAAACGAGTGGGACAACGAGGTAGACGCTCCAGTCACTTGAGCTAACAAAGCATCTGGTAATAAATCCTGGTATTCTGTATTTCCAGTAATATTTACTAGAAATTGAAAAATAAACACAAACAGAGTCTTTGGAGGGTTTGAAGATTTCGAAATCAATATGTTATCTAATAATCGTGATGGTATGGCAAGTAAAAAACACTTGAAAATTGTTAATTAGTGACCACAAATTAATAATAGTGCCTAGCTTTTTTGTGATCGTACCCATTACTGCTACATATATAAATATATAAGTATGTTGAACTTGAAATTGATGATTCAGATTGCTCTCTTCCACCAGAAATTCAATGAGCTGCAAACAGCGCAACTTTGAATCTGTTGTCTGAAAAATCACGATAACAATATGAAATTGCCTATAATGGAGTTAAATGAAGAAAGTTGAAGGGGCGTACACTGAAAGTTGAAGGGAAGTACACACTTCTAATTTATTTCGAAGAAAAATCTAAATTATGGAAGTCAACAATGCTGTGGTCGAAATTGTCTATGATAAAAGCTGGATTGGAAAAATTGATAGCATTTGAAAATTCTGATTGGAGAACAATTTGGCAGTTTTTTTAATGAATCTCCTGATACCAAATATACAGGGTGGGGCACCCTATACGACACGGTCGCTGTAAACCAAACCATTTATTTTTTCGGGAATTTCTTCATTTTATCATATGTATAATGATTGAGGCTGCAAAAGGAAATTATTTTGGAGTCTACAGGGTGGCTCAAAAAAGTGTGGCATATCAAAGTTGTATTTTTTTAAAAGGAACACCCTGTATTTCGTGACACTTTTGAATAGGTCAGGAAAAAATAATATGATTTCATGCGAGGTACTATGTACCTAACTATAACCGTTCTCGAGTTATTGATTTTTTTATGAAAATGCTAGGTACAATTGGAAACTGAATAACATATTATTCAACTGAAACAACAACAAAATATGAAACACAAATGTATTTGATTCAAAGTAGGTGCTCGAAATGACGACCATCCTGTTGAATACAAAGAGCCACTCTCTCTATGAAAGACTTCTTAACATTTAATAAATTTTGAGGCGTCACTCTTCGAAAAGCAGCCCTTATTCTCTCCTTCATATTTTCCAGTGTGGTTGGAGGAGTGTCGTAAACCTCATTCTTCAAGTATCCCCATAGGAAAAAATTGAGGCAAGTCAAATCTGGTGATCTCGCTGGCCAATTTTGTGGTCCTCCCCTACCAATCCATTTATTCGGAAAGCACATATTCAAAAACTGTCTGACACTGAATTTGGAATGTGTCGGAGCTCCATCCAATTATAACGACATCCGTTGTCTGATATTTAGCGGCACATTCTCCAGAAGCTCAGGTAGATTATCTCGTAAAAATTTTAAAAAAAATTGACCATTCAAATTTCCATAAAAAAAGTATGGTCCTATAACTTGTGCACCTATAATTCCTCCCCACACGTTAACAGTCCATCTATTCTGGGGCAGAAAAAATGAAGTTTCACATCACTATAATAATGGAAGTTATATCTGTTCACCAAGCCATTGTTATGAAAAGTAGATTAATCAGAAAATAAAATGGAATCCAAAAAATATAATCCAAAAAATGTTCATTTTTACTAAACTTGTCCAGAACCCATAGATAAAACTCGATTCGTCGATGGAAGTCTATTTCATATAATTCCTGGTGCACCTGAATACGGTACGGGTGAAATTTGTATTTTTTTATTACCCTAGAAATGCTCCGTCTGCTCATCCCTGTATCTTTCTCGATCTCACATTGACTCGTATGAGGGTTTTCTATGATTGATCCCATAATAAGAAATTCATTTTCCTCATTTCCAATGATAGGTTTTGGTCTAGGTGCCATTTCATAAGCTACACTTCCAGTCCTACGAAATTGATGTAGCAATCGTTTGAAAACCAACTTGTTTGGATGATTCCGGTCTGGATATTTTTGGGCATACACCCTCGACGTCAAAAGACAATTCTCTAAACACTCACCAATCGCTAAAATCATATCTATCCGCTCTTGAATGGGATAAGTTTTCATTTTCGACGCTTATAATTCAGTAAATGTTTTGAATATCGTAAAACACAATAACTGTCAATAATAATTCTTTCAACGAGATGAAAAGATGTCGTTTCAAAGCTATCTTGATTCAAAGAATGCATTGAAATAATATCCACTATTTGAATAAGCCAATATCTAAAAAACTATTTAGGTTAGGTATAGGGAACCCCGATATGAAATGAAAGATAACTGCATTTTATATTGTTCTGACCAAAAAAATACATGGTGTTCTATTCGAAATAACAAAGTTATCTTTGTCCGATATTATAAAAAAGTGACAATGATTTTTGAACATTCTGTATGATACTGAGAAATGGGTTTTATCGAAATCAATAGCCCAAAACCACTTTCATGCTTAGTCAGAATTCGAAGGGATGATTTGTATACATTTCGATGTTATTTAGTTTCCAATTGTACCTAGCATTTTCATAAAAAAATCAATAACTCGAGAACGGTTATAGTTAGGTACATAGTACCTCATATGAAATCATATTATTTTTTCCTGGCCTATTCAAAAGTGTAACGAAATACAGGGCGTTCCATTTAAAAAACACAACTTTCATATGTCACACTTTTTTGAGCCACCCTGTAGACTCCAAAATGATTTCTTTTTGCAGCCTTAATCAATATACATATAATGAAATGGAGAAATTCCCGAAAAAATTAATGGTTTGGTTTACAGGGACCGTGTCGTATAATAATAATAATAATAATAAATGTCTTTATTACCAATTGATGAAGGATAATATTACATTTTATTTATATAGTTAGGGCGAGATTCAGTTTGTATGTAATATTAAATATAATACAATATGAAATATATATTAGCATTTAACATACATCTGCTCTTCCATCTAACCCCAAAATGAAGTCAAAGACAGCAAATAGAATAATAAATAAATAAATTAAATTAATAGAGAAAGAATATTAGTATTAGTATTAATCAGCCATTAATTAATTAGCCAAGGGAAGATATTTTAATCCGACAAACTTAATTATTGTTGAGAAAAATAATGGTCAAATAGGACTCGTTTGAGTTATGTAAATATAGTACATTATGAAATATATATTAGCATTTAACATACATCTGCTCTTCCATCTAACCCCAAAAAGAAGTCAAAGACAGCAAATAGAATAATGAATAAATGAATTAATAGAGAAAGAATATTAGTATAGCGACTAATTAGCCATTAATTAATTAGCCAAGGAAATATATTTTAATCCGACAAACTTAATTATTGTTGAGAAAAATAATGGTCAAATAGGACTCGTTTGAGTTTATGTAGTGATGAGTAACTGAAATCGAGAGGTAAGTTATTGATATGGTTAACAATGCAATAAGAAAACGATCGTTTGAAGAACTCAGTATGGTGGCGAGGTATAGTAAGAGTATTTCTGTGTCTTAAATTTAGAGAATGTACATCAGTTCTGTATTTTATTTTGTGATACAGATAAGGTGGAGAGTTTTCCTTCAGTAGCTTAATATAAAACATGGTAGAATGCAATTCTCGACGATTTTTCATGTGTAGCCATTCAGTAATTTTGAGAGTGTATGGGGTGCCCCACCCTGTATAGGTGGCAACCATTTTTGGATTATTCGGAGCGTGCCATCGTGAAGAAATTGAGCGTATATTGTTTCGGGGAGGAGGGGGGGGGGGTCGATATGGCTGTTCAGCCTCTCTGTACCTCGACCTATGAGATCTTTTGTACATTACCCTTAATCTGTTCTTCGAGGCCCAGGATTCCGAGACTCCTTACGAAGTTTATCAGTTTCCTGGGAGCTAGGTTCCTGATGTCTGAGGGCATTATCGAAACCCCTTCGAGGAACTTAAGCCTTTTGCAAAACAGTGTAAAAGTATTCATTACTGAGATATTTCAGAATTCATAGATATTAATTTTTCCTAACTTAATCTCACCTAACCTATCAGCCATTCGAAAATGTTCTGAAATAAAGAATACCTACATGAAATCCAGAATCTTATGTGTTGAGTACCAAGTATACACCTAATCCTACATCCTTCATGAAATCGATTCAAGTTCGCTCTGTATATCTCTTAGATAACCGCTTTCTCTACTGGCCAGCAACCTCACATAAACAATCTACGTAAAAAAACAAATGCGCTCTCGATAATGGAAGGTAAAATATCGCATAGTGGGCTGTTGGCCCGCAGCCCAGAAGGACATGCCGCCCGCGGAATGCAAATCAAGGGTAAAGAAGACCTGTGGGTCGAGATACAAGCGAATACATTCAGGAATTGGGTGAACGAGCACTTGCCGCAGGATCTCAGAGTGGCAGATTTGGCGCAGGATTTGTGCACAGGTGAGTTTTAAGAGCGCTCAGAAATTATTCAAACAAAAACCAAACGAACTAATTCTCAGAAATACAGGGTGATTCAAAAGTACTTTGACAAACTTCAGGAGGTGATTCCTCACAATATTCTAATATGAATTGTCCAAATAAATAAATGTCCAGAAACGTTTTATTTTTATTTTCTTTTTTTTTAAATAACTTTCGAAATACTGACCTTAATTAAACGAAAATTGGTATTGAGAGGTTTTTTGAGGTGTCAAATTCGAACCTGTTATTGCTCTTACTCGTAGGGGGCGCCACCTACACGTATTTTTCTTTTTTGAAGATTCAAAACTTTTTTGAGCGTACTTCTAGCACATTTTTCAGTAAAAAATCAATTCCTCTATCATATCTACGTAAAAAAGCTACCCTTGTTACAAGTCGCTATAAGCAACCGTTTTCTAGATATTTGGACTTGAAAATTTCAAGTCTATTATTTGATAATCGATGCGTGTTGAAGCTATTACCATTAATTTGCATTATTCACAAGAATGCTTAGGAAAATAATTTGACGTTTAAGTAAGTAATTTTGGTTTTTTGTAGGGGGCGCCACCTATTCTATTTATTTTTACTCGTTTGAAATAGTTATTTTTGTATCAAGGGTGCAAAATCTGTGTTTGATTTAATAAAATTTGCAAGAAATATCAACATTTTATTTCGAAAATTTTTGAATATGTTGAATTAAATAAAGGAAACTAAATTGTATTCTAATAAATTGTTCAAGGTGTCCACCTTCAGCGAAGATACAGGCATTCAGTCTTCTAGTCATTGAATCTCGTACCCGCTCAAAAATTATTGGTATGTTTCTTATTGTTTCACAGGCGTCTACTATTCGGTTTCTCAGATCTTCCTCGTTCGCTACTGGAGTTTTATAAACTAGTGACTTCAAATGTCCCCAAAAATAAAAATCTAGCAGATTTAGATCTGTCGACCTTGGTGCCCACGCCTGGTTAGGTTCTTCTACATCCCTATCGATCCATCGATTTGGATAGACAGTGTTAAGGAATTCCCTGGCTACAACGCTGAAATGGACCGGAGCCCCATCATGCATAAACCACATGCGGATACGAATTTCTAATGTTACATTCTGAAGTAGTCCCCGCAATTCATTTTCAAAAAAATCTCTGTAAGTTGCGCCATTCAGTCGGAACGGAAGAAAGAAAGGACCTATCAAGTAATTTTCAATTATTGCCGCCCATACATTTACAGAAAATTGATACTGATAATGTTTTTCACTAACTGCGTGCGGATTTTCCAAAACCCAAACATGGTTGTTATGAAAGTTTGTGATGGCATTTCGGGAGAAGTTTGCCTCGACCGTGAAGAGTACATGTCTCAAAAATTGAGGATATATATCTTGAAAATTGAGGATTTCGAGGCAATTTTCTCAAAAACCACTGACACATAGTAATGCGTTGGGGAAAGTCTCGTGGCAAGAGAGCTTGTACCCTTCGAATATGGCATGGATACAATTGTTGATCGTGGATAATTCTTCAAACTGTGGACTGAGTAGAATTGAGAGCTTCAGCAATTATTCTTGTACTTGTTTCTGGATTCTCCTCGGGAGCATTCAAAACAGCTTCTTCCAATTCTGGAATTCGGACTGCTCGTGGTCTTCCAATAATATCAGCTGCCCTCTTGAAGCTACCTGTTCCTGCCAAACGACGGTGGAGACCGGTAAATGTTGGAGCTGAAGGCAGTACTCGATTAGGAAATCGCTCCTGGTAAATACGTCTTGCTTCGCGCGCATTGCCATCCGCAAAGCCATAAACGAAATGCATATGGGTTAAATGAGCATTATTGTTTGAATAATCCATTTTTTCAAAATTAGTGTTTTTGAACTTACAGAAACTTCAACAAAACAACAAAACGTTTAACTGTCACATAATATGTAATTACCAAAATTACTTACTTAAACGTCAAATTCATTTCCTAAGCATTCTTGTGAAAAATGCAAAATAATGGTATTGACTTCGATCATCAATTAATCGACTTGAAATTTACAAGTCCAAATATCTAGAAAACGGGACGGCTTATAGGGACTTGTAACAAGGGTAGCTTTTTTACGTAGATATGATAGAGGAATTGATTTTTTTACTGAAAAATCTGCTAGAGGTACGCCCAAAAAGTTATGAATCTTCAAAAAAAAAAGACTGTAGGTGACGCCCCCTACGAGTAAGAGCAATAATAACATCAGGTTCGAATTCGACACCTTAAAAAACCTCTCAATACCAATTTTCGTTTAATTAAGGTCAGTATTTCGAAAGTTATTTGAAGAAAACGAAAAAAAAAAAACTTTTACACCCTGTATCTTGGAAACGAAGCGTTTCCCGGCATATATTTATTTGAACAATTCATATTAGAATATTGTGAGGAATCACCTCCTGAAGTTTGTCAAAGTACTTTTGAATCACCCTGTATATCAGCAGAATTTTATATCAAATGGCGTATACCAATAAAAATAAAATGAAGACCTGTATCAATTATATTTGATAACATTCCTTGTTACTTCAGGTGTCCGTCTTTGTGCACTCGTAGAAGCTCTGCGAGGACGTCCTTTGAAACCATCGTGGAACAGAAGACCTGGGAATCAACATCATTATCTAGAAAATGTGACGTGCGCTTTGAATGCAATCGAACAGGATGGAGTGAAACTTGTAAATATAGGTGAGTCAATATTTGTTTCTCGTTTTGTCATATGAAATGAGGCTTTAAAAATTATCCAAATAAAAAAATATCAAAAATATTTATTTAGTCATCTTTGACAGTTACATTTAACTTAAACCTAATATATACAACTTTCAAAATTATACCACACTGATTGGATTCCAACTGTTATTTCTCAAATGCAAATGAGACGTCGATTTTTTTTATAAAACCGTCCTATCAGTTATTTGGGGTACATTTCAGCATTTTTTATTGTGTTCAGGCATTTTGGTAAACTTAAAACTTTTGGCCACCATTAAATAAATATTGATATATTTTTAATAATACTTTCAGTATACAATAACCAAATTATTATAGAAATGCATATGATTTATATCGCTTTTTCAAATAAAATCTACTTAATATATTTTTTTCTATTCTCATTTGGAATTTCACACCTCTATTCTCTGGCTGGTTTTGAATATCATATAGTCCCTCCGTCCCAAATCAAGGTACACAATTTCGTTTTTATTTTGTCCCATATTTACAAAATACAGGAATTCATTTTTCTTCGAATAATTTTATTAAAACTCAACTTTAACTGAACTCAAACATTATTTAAACACATTTTGATTTAACTTAAAATTAATAAATTTAAACTAAATCGCGGGCTGTCTCTTCACTACACTCTATCGACACAGGCAAGCGTTCTCAGCGGCGAAGCTTTTTGTGAAAACGGGTGTGAATTTGATTCCACCAATAGTCATCGGCATAAAAAGTTAAATGTATTTCGGAAGTCCTTGATATAGATGAGAGAGGGCATTGGACCCAGAATGGGTCTTTGTGGTATACAGAAGCATTGGATCCAAATAATGAGTTGTTAACTCTGGTGTCCTACAGGGCTCAGCTCTGGGACCTGTTTCATTCTTGTTGTAACTCAATGAATTGGCTCATTTGGGCATACACTGTGTTCGCGTATGACACTTATCTAGTATGACAAATCAATGACCAACCTGTCAGATTTTATTAATGTTAATATAAAAAGTCTGGAAGAACAAAACGAATCATCTCATTCAAGAGCGACACTTTTTTGGGTTATATATTTTTTAAATACTGAGATTTGAAAGCTGTATTAGTAACTCAGGTTGCTATGATGCACGTAGTGTTTCTAATGTATTAGATATTGTTAATTCAAGAAAAGTCACATCTACGTTTCGTTTCTACAAAAAACGGCAATCAGATTTTTATGCCAAGCCAAATGCAATGGCAGGACTTTTCAATTGTCTTAACCATGAAAGATATAAAAATTAAATGATTGCCTGATCAGTAAATAACTGAATACCATCATAAGTATCCCATTCCAGCTTCTTCTCAAAATACAAAGTGAATTCAGATTCACAGAAAAGAAGTAAAAAACTCATAGTTGTGAAAGCCTATTATACTGAATATTATTCTGAGTGACCTTTCAAAAATTACTGAATCACTTTTTATAGTTGTTTGCTTTGGGTATTGTTTATTGACATTTTTATTGATGTTTTCATAACCGACCACACATTGTGGGTTATCCTATCGTGCTATTTTCCAACTTCTTGCTTTGTTTACAAGACATTTATCCTTCAGATATTAGCTGTGACTATTGTTTATCATTTCAATTTTTATCAATGGCTGACTATATATTTTGCATTTTCTCTTATTTAATAGTACTTTTTTCTTTCTTCAATATGTTTGTCAACCATAACTTTATTCCCAAAACGAAGTATATTATGATTTTATTTCATTATCTTTCATAGTTTTTACTACCTTCGTATACAAAAGAAATAACTTCAGATCGCACTTTTCCAATTTGGAGCGATGCAATCACTTTCATAATTGAACAAATTCCAAATGAGTATTGTACCATTTATATCCAATAATCTACTGGCCACTGTATTGTATTTATTTATCTGAAGTTGCTTCTATTTTAGATTACCTCTTCGCAAATTACTTCCACCAGATAAACTAAAATTTTATAGAGTTATACCAATACATGCAAATAGAAAAAACTCTTGGAGTAATTAGAGAAAATAAAATATTTTAACACCAGTATGGTTTTCATAATTCGAGATATACCGAAAGTGCAACACAATATCTTGTGTCCTGCATATAACAAAAAATTGATAAAACTCAGAATTATGCCATGTTCTCTCCAGACTTATGTAAAGCATTTGTCATTTGGCCATAACATTATATTATAAAAATTATATTGAGTCAACGCAGAAAAATTTGTTGTGATGTACCACAGGGATATATATTTTTATTGATTTTACAATTTTAATAGCCGACCACACATATTGTGGCTTCTCCTTTTACAATGGTATTTTTTTACTTATATGCTTTGTTTACCAGACATTTATCCCTCAGATATTAGCTGTGTGTATTGTTTATCAATTAAATTTTTATCAATGGCTATATATATTTTGCATTTTCTTTCTTTACCGGTTTTTTTTTCTTTCTTCGATAAGTTTGTCAACCATAACTTTATTCTTAAAACGAAGTATATTATGATTTGATTTCGATGGTACTTTTTCAATTTGGAGGTATGCAACCACTTTCATAATTGATCAAATTCCAAATGAATATTGTACCATTTGTATACAAGAATATACTTTGGCCACTGTACTGTATTTATTCATCTGGAGGTGCTCCCATATCAGATTACCTTTTCGCAAATTAATTTCACCAGAGTTACCCCTATACACAAAAACCAGATGTTATCTCAGTTCTTCTATGTATTCTGAATAATTTTGAACAATCATTAGAAAAAGTATGTAAATAATTGGAGGAGAAAAATTCGAACGCCAGTATGATTTTCGTAGTTTGAGATATACCAAAAGGGCAACACAAGATCTTGTGCCTTAAATACAACAAAAAATTGATAAAACCCAGAAATATGCCATAATCTCTTCAGATTTATGTGGTTTTGTTATTACCACATCATTATTTATTTATTTATGTTGGTAATACAACAGGTGAAAGCCCAGAACAGTATCCACTTAACAGGTATTAACAGTTTGATAAATGTTTCCAACTCAGAGCACTTTGCGCATAGAAGTGGCTCAATTGGAGTGAATTTTTGTGTTAGGTGAACAATTTATAATTGACATAACATAAGTTCACAGTTCACTTAAATAATTAACATATATCTACATTCTACATTCAAATAAATAACATATCTACATTCAGGGAATGAAGAGTGTTATATCAGATTGAAATTATTGAAATTTAAAAGGAAGCGTTCGATACAGTTTTTAAATATAGTGGGCGATGTATTGAATATGTCATATTTTATTTATGAAAGTATTTATTGAAGGTTTTAGTCATTCTAAAGATTGGTGAGTTACTACAAGAATTCGTGTTTTTGAACGGGATATCAAACAATTTGTGATTTCTCAATGATTTTGATGGCACATTTACATTTATTCTATTCAAGATAGCAGGACTATCATTTTTGCATCACAAGTAGAAGCAACGGATGTGGAGGTGTGTAATTTGAACGATAAGTATTTCAACATACACATTATACCGAGGGTTCCAAATAGAAGAGGCGAAGTTGAGCTTGCAGAAATAAATAATGAAGAGCTAATATGGCCTGAGGGTTAGATATGAATTTTGTTTGTCTCATGATGTAACCTAACATCTTGAGATAATCATTTATTACATTATTGATATGAATGTCAAGTATGAGTTTGCTGTTAAATATGACTCCTGAATCTCGTACTTGGCTGCATCGTTTCAATCCAACTCCATTTAGGGTAAATGACCAACAGATACGTTCTCATTTCTAGTGAATGTTATACAGTGACATTTGTCAGAATTCACAAATACATTATTTTCGCTACAGAAAGTTTCGAACCTATACAGATCCCTCTCAGCTTGTCGCAATCGAGAGCGTTCCTTATTTCTAGAAATTTTTTGAAATCATCAGCATAGGCTAGATATTTGCAGTACTTGAACCATTCGGATATTTTATTGATGCAGATTGATGGCATAATCATTATATTCGTTCATTTTAAGGACGTCAGCTCTGAATCAATTAACATTAAATATGGGGTACGACAAGGCTCTGTTCTAGGTCCGGTCCTATTTCTTATTTAGGTTAATGACTTGCCAAATAGTGCTCCATCAGCAAATTTTGTTGACTACACCACATTAACGCATTCAAATAGCGTTTTTAGCATGCTGTTAACTGAGGCCCATAATAGTCTTTCTTTGAAACAGTCTTGGCTCAATTATAATAAGTTAGTCCTAAACAAGGAAAAGTCTGAGACATTGATTTTCAGTTTGAAACAACATAAAGAGCCTACGTTTTTGGGTGTTCTCTTGGATAGTAAATTAATATGGAAAGAACATACCATCTTTGTTTGCAGGAATATATCACGGAAGATATTTTTACTACGCAACCTCCAATATTGTTTGACACAGACATTATTAATGGCTCACCATGCACTCATCCAGTCTTCAATATCGTATGTTCTATCAGTGTGGGGCCACTCAGCACATGCCTCATCAGTTTTTTCCATGCTAAGGAAGGCTGTTAGAATCATTGCTGGATTGCCATATAGAGATGATTGGTAGGGGTGCATTCAAATTTTAAGTTACTTAGCCTGCCCTGTGCTTACATATTACAAAAAACAAACTTTAAAAACTACAGAGCAAATAAAAGTTTACATTCCTACACAACGCGTAACAAAGATATGATACATCAACACTATTTGCGACTTTCGAAAACGTGAAACGGGACAAGCTATAATGCAATCAAGTTCTTCAATGTTTTACCATATGATGTCCAAGTTCTCGAGGGCGTACATTTTAAATCAGTTATTAAGCGGTTCCTGGTAGATAATGCGTTCTACGATTTTGATGAGTTTTTGTCAAGCGATTTTTCACAATTGACCCATTAACTTGTCATAACTTATCTGTTGTTTTGTTAATTTTACAGCGTAAGTAACCGTCATTTACAATTTTATGTTTTTTAATTTTTATCTGCTTACTGTATATAATGACAAATATTGTTTTTCTATTGTTATTTTATTTATATATACATATTTTTTGATTTTTTTAACTGACTTGTCAAAGCACAATTGTGTATATATACCCAATAAAGATCTATTTTTTTTTTCCTTTTGTCTGAGGAGAGGAAATCTTACATAAGACTCTGGTCTTTCCCCTCCTCTCGTCTACCTCACCATACCGGAATCCGCTTTCGCATTTCTTCAGTGTGGTGGGATGTTTGTGTTTCTTTTAATCATCTCTCCTATCTCTCTCCTCTTTCTCCTTGGTTTCTATAATTTGTCGGATGGTTTTATACGCTATTTTTCAGCCTTCTTCCGATATCACCAGGCTACTCATCATATTTTCTGCGTTAAATGTCCTTTCCACTTCCTTCATATACTCATCTCTCTCCCGGTGCCATCTAGGACACTCAAAAAGCGTGTGTTCCACGTCATCCACTACCCCGCAGTAAGTACACCTATCTGTCTCCGATCTCTTTCTGTCGTAGAGATATTTTCTAAAGCATCCGTGTCCTGAGAGCGCTTGCGTTAGATAATAGTCCACTTCTCCGTGTGGTCTACTCAACCAGACTGCAATATCCGGTATCAGCTGGTAGGTCCACCGGCCGTAAGTGCCAGATCTCCATTTTTCCTGCCATTTGGTCGTTCGCGATGTTCTGGCTGTGCTCCTTGCTTCACCGTTCACCGTCTCTTTTTGTTCTTCTATAAGGGATTTTATTGGTGGTACCCCTGCTATAACTCCCACCCCTTCTGCCGATATGCTTCTGTAGGCGCTGCATATCCTAATACACATGAGTCTTTGGATTATCTGCAGTTTTTTTTCCAATTTATTGTTTTCAGTAACTGTGTGCCATACCAGGGCTGCGTAGAGCACCTGGGAGTGTATCACACTCGACAGGGTTCTCCTTTTGGATGCCCTCGGCCCTCCAATGTTGGGCATCAGGTTGGTCAAGGCCACAAGGGTTTTTTCTGCCTTTTCTATAACCTTGTTAACGTGTTCGGCAAACGTTAGCTTCGTGTCGATCCATACTCCCAGATACTGTATTGCCTTACTTGGTTTCACCGTGGTGTCTTGAACTCTGAATTCTATCGGTGCAATCTTCCTTTTTGTGGTCCAAAGAACTACCTCTGTCTTTTCGGGCGCTAGCTGCAGATTTCTGCCTCCCATCGATTCCGTGATTCTGATGAGTGCGGTGTTTGCTGTATTCATCAGTGTACGTTCCTCTTTGGCAGTTACTACCATTGCTATATCGTCTGCGAAGCCAATAAGTGTAGTACCATCTGGTAATTTTATTTTCAGTAGATCGTCGTACAGAATGTTCCACAGTGTTGGTCCCAGCACAGATCCCTGTGGAACTCCGCTGTTTATGTCCATGGTCCCACTGATCCCCTTGGCCTCCAGTATTACTCGCCTCTCCGATAGGTATGAATCTATAATATTCACCAGACTCTCATCAACTCCCTTCTTCCTGAGTTTTTCCGGGATAATTTGCCATGATGCGCTGTTGAATGCATTCTTAACATCATTGCGCATAGTCTTCGGTGGGGGTGCGAGTATTCTGCAGCACCTCCAGCGATTTTCGTCACCTGGAGGATTGCGTCTACTGTCTGCCTGCCTTCCCTGATCGGATAGTTCCCCTGTGCCTGTTAGTTCACTTTTAAGCCTTGCCAGTATCAGGTGTTCGTATAGTTTGCCCTCTATATCTAAAAAGTATATCGGTCTGTACGACGACGGGTTGTTCACCGGCTTGTCTCCCTTTCTTAAAAGGACTAATTTCGCTTTCTTTCACTCTGCTGGAAAGTTTGCTCCATCTGCAAGATCATTGTAGACACTCAGTACATCTTCTGGCCGGTCTATAACAACTTGTTTTATTACCGCGGGTGGTATATAAGATCTATCTATCTATCTATCTATCTATTTTACAAATCATATAGTATTATATATAAGGGGTAACATCTATTATAGTTATTTTTTTAATAATCGGCAACAACTTCAATGCATACAAATTAGTTGTGATGTACCACAAAGATAAGTTTAAAGACCTATTTTTTCTTGATTTACATTGATTCTATCTCTCCTCTGAATTTGAAAGGATCTCGGATTATTTGCACATGATACAACTATTATTTAGTGAGGATCTAATTCAGACTTCCTCAAAAATAGTATTTTATTAATTTTCATTGTTTTTTGTAGCTTATTATCAACGAGATATAATTTTCATATGTAAACAGCTTATATCTCTTGGGAAAAATAAAGTAATAAAGAGTCTCTAAATAGATACACTTCAAAGATTGAAATTATTTTTTATTTTCGAATTATTACATAATCCATTATTCCGCATGTTGAATCAATGAGAAAATTCCACTATTTTGATGATTCACATTTTTGCAACCACTTTTTGAATACTGGAAACATTGAAAGAAGTAAAGTTGCAAAATGGAAACAAATTAGTGGAGAGAAAGCTCTCACCGGTTTTAATCAAGCCAAACAATTGATTGTTATAAGGAGATACCTACTAGAAGAAATCAGTTTGAAACTAATAGCAGTACCGTACGAAAACATGAAATTATCGTTAACTATTTATAGAATTGGCGTCAGGTTTTAATATGACCTGAGCCATTGGCGTATTTATCGACTGAATACTTTCGACAGTGAAGATAACGTTAGTTACCTATGCCATCATTGGAAATGACTTCCATCAATAAGTATTCCATCTGTTTACCTATCATACAGGGCTTGTTGATCCCATGGAGGTCTCAAAATTTCCACTTTACTTTTTTATATCACGGGTCGGTACAATCGTAGAAAATGAAATTGAATAGTTTGGTAATAAACCAAAAAATATCAGTCCCATTCCTAGTTCATTCGATTGTATTTGCAAATTGATTTACTTATAATTTAACCCAAATTTTTATATTCAAGGGAAAGCTGTCAAATTAATTGTTGAAAATTGTATTCTATAGGCAAAACAATAGAAATCACAATAATCTACTAGAGCAGTGGGATTTTGGGCATTGAGTTTTTGTGTCCCTATCATGTTCAGATATGCGTTTTCATAAATATCGCCCTCTTTGACCAACGTAGCATTTAGTACAATTGTTACAGTTGAATTCATACAAAACGTTTGATTGTAGATCAGTAGGGGTTTTTGTTTTCTTCGTTCTGAATTTTTGAAAAGTCTTTCAGAGAGATTTTTCACATACGGTATTTTGTTATATTTTACATTCGAGGATTGTACAGCGCGGTATTTTGAATTGTGGTTAAGTTATCCAGAACATTGTGTTGTTTCTTCATAGTGGAATGAAAAGAAATTAAAACGAATTGAGTGTTTCAATAAACGATCCCAGTTTTTCAACAATATAAACACTGCTTTTGTGACTTCTTTTGTTCCCTCAGTACCAATCATGTGAAACTGGTATATATCACAATAAGCTTTAATATCCTTATTTATTTTTCATGCTAGGGACTGAGAAAAATACTCCACTATTCTTGGAGCTTACCAAATTTTCCGGAAACTATTACAATCATTTTTCTCGCTACAATCGTGACAAACCGAATACGCTCATGAAATAGCAGGTGCCACTTTGCATATGTATGTCTATATTAGTTAATTCTAGTTGTACTCGCCAACAAATATGGGTTGTCTTCAGATTTAGATATAATTCAGATCGTACGAAGAATGCAGATAATATATTTTTAGTCGGTGAATTTGTGTGGGATTTTATGGTGTGTTGAAAACAATTCACACCCACAATCAAGAATTGAAACAAACTATTCTACCATGGCTTGTTTGAACGGTTTTGATTAATTGTTTTTCGAAATGATCGAGGTTGATATCGCAATATCGAATTCTTTAAACGTCCTTATTCTCATAACCTCCAAAACGTGTTGATTTGTGCAAGAAGACGCCCATAAAATATATTTAGACTGTTTTTATGTATTTATTATTTTTGAAAAATTATGCTGTTGACAAGAATTTTATACATGTTGTTTCTTCAATTATGAGCATACATTTATGAGCTGAATTCTACGCTAAAAAATGTGCCAGGAAATTTTTACTGAAGAAACTGTGCTCCTTCAAAGATTGCACCCAAAAGTTTTCATTTAGTCTTGGTTGTGCGAGGGGGTTTCTTCTTCTTCGTCTGTTTGATGGTTCATACTTAAATGCTTCCCTTGTCCATATTCCTCGATTATTGATACCAAGCATCGTTTTTAACATACTATACTATAAAAATAATAAACTTTTATTTACAATATCAATACAATTTTAGATGTTACAGTGAATAAAGTATTCATAGCGCTAAGTGTATAGAACTTTTTTCGCAGAAATAGGGAGTTTTAAAGAAAATATATGATTAAATAAAGTGCATTGAAAAATTCAGATTGCAATTATTTCAAAACTAATTATCTGACAGCGCCTGCGTTTTTCACACACAAAGTACATATTAATCACTACTATGTCGTGGAAAATTTGCACTACAACTCAAAAAGTTATGAATTTTTTTTTAAAAAGCTATTTTTTTCCAGTTTTTATGGTTTTTCTCCGTTACTAATAATTCGTCCATTGAGAGTATCGAGATTGCTTTATTAGTTTTCAAGTTACAAGTCAAAAACGATGAAAAATTAAAAAAAAATGCTTTTAAATGTTTATAACAAATTAAGCAATGACAGTTGGGAGTAGGAAACATAACAGGATATAACTACGGACCGTATATATATATATATATATTTTTTTTTTCCGTAGTTTCTTGGGTTATTGGAGTCCACAATTATTGATACATTTCTTCAGTTTTATTTATTTCATGTTAGGTATATAATTCTGAGTGATATGTAGCGGTCAATTTATAGTAAAATGAATTTTCCTTTTTTTGGAATTTTTTATGTGGAAAAATTCCAAAAAAAGGAAAATTTATTTTAATATAAATTGACCGCTACATATCACTCAGAATTGTAGAAAGATGTAGAATTTTTTAAGAACTTGTTATAATGACTTGAAGTTTCTTCGAAACAAGAATAAATATTCTCTGAAAAAAAACATAACGTAAGCTTTATTTTCTGCTGATGACGTTACTTACTCGCCGTGTGAACATTTGTCGAAACAGAACAACACTGTGTGGAACCGTTACAAAAATTCCTTCCATATTAAATCCAGTATTAAACCATACTCATTGTATTATGGTTCTCTGGTGACCCATAAACCAATTTAACTGAATCATTTTGCATTAATGGTTTTTACAGCTTCTTTATAGTATTAACACTTCATATTAATACTATTGCTGGGAAACTTATTGGAGGAAGCATTTATAATATGGCCATTAAATCTGCGACAAAAGTCGAATAGACCATATGTCACTTTGTAAGTATGAACAGGGTTGAAAGTTGACATTTGACCGAAATGGATTTTTTTGATTGGACCAGGAAATATTTTTGGATAGGTCGGTGATGGGTGTGGGAAAAATGCGGGATATTGTCGCAGACTTGAAATCCTGCGCTAGATTTTGCTCGGATTCAGAATTGAGAGCAGATATTGACAGTTATTAGGAAGGAACCGGATAGTCTGAAAACGGTGAACGCTACTACTAAAGGTTACTTTCGTGACAAATTGGTCACTGGTTGTACCCAATGTATTAGCGAAGAATGCAATCAGTAATATTCCCATTTGAAATTAGTTTTGAAGTTTTTGATTCATTGTCACCTGTGAAAGAATCAAACCTGCTTTGCTTCGCTCAAATTATTACTGAAACTTCGAATTCTTACTATATTTTCCAGAATTCCAGGAAATCAGACAACCAACTCGTCTTCCCTTGTTTAATAAGTGCACAGTCACAATTAATAACTATTACAATCAAAAGTAAAATATGGTAATCAAGTAATACCAAGTTATAATTGAAATATATACGATATCTACAAGTAGAAACATATTGTAGTTGAATTATCTCTGTAGTTATTGAACTCATTCATTAAAGAATGTTCACTTCATGGAATCTTGATTTTTGATGGGAATGAATGTTGTCGTAAAAAAATATAGTACACAACTCGAAATGTAAGGCAACTACGAACTTCTATTTGTGCGTAATACACTTCTAACAACTCTTGTTCCATAATATACTATTATTTCAGAGGAATCCAGGAAAAGTATATGACCACAGTAATGAACATGAATTCAATTCAATACTTCAGTTATAAAACAACAGGCGTAAATAACTTCGAGAAAAATTGTACATTATATTGATAGGTCTTAAATCGATAAGGGTTTTCCTGAAAGATAAGCAACTATTGCCCTTGAGTTATAATGATTAATGAAGAAGAAATCTAAACAAAGTAAGGTGAGGGATTTGAATGTTCATATCATAATTTAGTAAATTTTTTTGATAAACGGCTTAAATGTGTCCCCTTACGTCTTGAAAGCTCAGTATATAAAAACTCTTTGAATGCTACTGAAAAAGGTCATTGATCTCTTTAATGATATCTATATATGATGAAGTTAATTGTGGATCTATGCATTCTCTATCCATCCAATGGGGTCACTCACCACCAAAAATCGTATCATTTATATGAATCCCCAAATTTGTTAACATAAAATTATTTTTCCATTTTCGTGACTAAAATGTGACATATTTCAACTCAAATTAGTGATTAAAAATATTTTTTCAGAAATGATTAAAAGTGTAACCTAGGTTACCAATAAACAACTATCATACACATTGCTCATAGCGCAGCAACTGCGTCGAATTATTCGTATCGAGTAGGCTGGTTTCCAAATTAAATGCAACACAAGCAACGGTAGCGCAGATTTTTATTCTTAGTAACAACAATTGCAAACTAATTTCTTTTGATTTCTGTGAAAATGGAAGGAATTAGATTTAAAACACCTGAGTAAAGCGCATTCAATCACTCGTCAGGTTCGTGATTATAGTATATTATTTAACGAGCGGTAATGTAGGTCATAACTCACGCAGATGTAGTTTGCAGCACGAGCCGCAGGCGAGTGTTGTAATTCATTAAGTGAGTTATGACCATTACCGCAAGTTGAATACTATACTTTATCTACGACTATAACAATAAATACTAAGATACAAGTACAGATAAAGAACTTTATTCACAAATCTTAATAGTTACCTATAACAATGCTATAAAATTTCTAATTGTGATGACTCATTTTTTTTTATTAATAAAATTAACTGTAAAGTTTGAACAACCAGTAAACTGACTATGTGGGACTGAATTATGCAAGTTTATTGTTTTATTTTGGGTTTGTTGCATATATGTTGGTGATGTACTAACTGGTTGAGGTGTTATAGAACTGTATATTTTATTTGCAGTATCTGTCTTATTCTTTTCGGAATCATCAACGTACCCCTCAGCCACAGTGATTGATCGCCAACCGCCATAGCGTTTCAGTGCCGTTATATCCCCTCCAGCATCTACTAATAAAGTTGCCGACGAGCGGCGAAAACAATGCCCTGTATATAAATTACAGTGTGGTAATTTTAAAAATGTAGCAATGTCTTTCCCCATTGCTCCAAATTTATTAATGCCAATTCTTTGTGAGTGATATTTTCCATTTTGAAATTTAAAGAATAATATCGTTTTCGATATATCAGTAGGACGAAGATTTAAATATTTCTTAACTATGGTGTAAAAATTTCCCGTAACAGTGAATTTTCTGGCAATTTTCGTTTTTGTATTTGGTACACTGACCATACAAATAGATCCATGATCTTCTAAATCTGTAATTTGCATAGAGTGCAATTCTGCTGCACGACAAGCACCCATAATGCTTATTATTAAAGCAACCTAAAATAAATTATGTAATTGACTAGATGATTAAAACGATTGAATATTGTGAGATCTACTACCTTTGTCGCCAGATATTTCTCATCAGGAGCTTCATTTATGAAATTAATAAGTTGTTCTGGCCCAAAAGTTTTTCCCGTTTTAGCTACATGTTTCTCTGATTGGCGTTCAAGAAATGCGCGTAATTTCAAATAATTCTTCTTAGCATGGAGTAGAAAGTCCATAGGGACGATGTTTTATATTTAGTGCTAAGTTCACTAAAATATGCCAAAAGTACATTTTCTGTGAACGATGACTCAATGTACTTGCTGCTACACCAATCTTGAAAATTTTTGTATACACCTTTATATTTGTTTTGGGATTTTTCGGGCAATAAATTCTGTATATGGTAACATTAGCTTCTTGTCTTATTTCTGGAGGTGTACATGATAATTCATCTTCACTATCTGAATTCACCTTTTTCAGCACAAAATTCAGAATAATTAGGTATTAACTTAATTTGAAAACGTCAAAATTATTCAAGGGACATTACTCCCGTCAATAACAATAATGGACTGTTCCCTTTCGGCCAAACGGCTTGTACAGAAGAACAGAGCCACCTTGATATTCGGTTCGTGAATAATTCCAAGAATCTTTTTCGATTTATTTTAGATTTATTATAGTGAGTTATTATAACTCACGTTGTTTGTTTATAGATACTATTGATTGCTCAAAAGCAGTTGAATAATCAATATATAATTTAATAGTAGATAAAATGCTTCACTCACTTGTCCCAAAAATAGCTATTATTCACTGTGAAAATTCAATTGAAAAAATGGATAACAATTTATTTTCAGGAAACGTAGATATTGTAAACGGAAACCTCAAACTCATCCTGGGATTGATATGGTCTCTCATCGTACGATATCAGATAGGCAGATCCAAATTCCCTCCACGGAAACTCATGTTATCCTGGCTTCAAGCAGTTCTTCCAGAATGCAAAGTTCACAACCTCACCACTGATTGGAATTCCGGCATTCTGCTTTCAGCTTTAGTAGACTATTGTCGACCAGGGCTTTACTCACACTGGAGAAAATTAGGTGAGTAGGAAATTCCAAGGTATTATAAGAAGTATATTGAAATGGAATTGCTCGTTCTGAATACCAATAAATAATGAATCCCAGTATACGAATGTTTCCGAATCGTCCATACTTTTTTAACCGACGAAACCAAAAAGGAGGAGGTTCTCTAGTCGACGCGTATATTTTTTTTATGTATGATCACGCATAACTTTTTACTGAGACGTCCGATTCCGATAATTATTTCTTCAGTGGATAGGGTGTACTTCGAAGTTGGTCCCTATTGAATTTAAAAGATGAAAGCCACCCCTAAGGCCCGGTATTTTCACCTCCAGTTGACTAGAAATAAATTATGCAACGGTTAGAATATGCTTTTGTTTCACGTTTATTGATAACCAAAAGCACATTCTAACCATTGGTTAATTTATTCCTAGTATAACCGGGCCTAAGGGTAGAAAAATGAAGAATATTGATCACTCACCCTCTGAATTCTGGTCCGTTGACCGATTCTAATGTTTTGATTTTGAATGGAATTATCCACCCTTACGGGTGGAAAAAAGGGGAATAATTGATTTTTCACTTGTGAACATTGGCACACATATGTAGTTGACAATGACAGATCGCTAATGTCATCATTTTTGTTGTCCTACATCCGTCACAATCATTATATTCTATGAGAGGATGGAATGATATACAAAGTAATGAAATTAATTAACCAGAACAACAAAAATAATTTATATTACAACAAATAGTAGAAGTAGATAATCATATTATTCAACTGGTAATAGTTGAAGTAAGGTAGGTAAGTATTTTGGAAGTAATAAAAAAACAAGTAGGTAGTAATTAGTAGATTTCAGCCACAAAAAATGGAAAAATAAAAACTTTTTAACAAAAAATTAAACCGACAAAATACGGAACTGAAAAGTAAAAAATAAAATGAAATTTCTTAGTCTCAATAACCAAGCTCCTAAACTAATGTAAGTAACTAATTTTGATTCGGCGCCAAACGACATTAAAGTACTTCAAAAAAATTATCAGAATATCAACGCGCAACTCGATGTCATCATTTTACGCCTTACCTAATTCATTTGCTTGTTTGTTTGGCGCCGACTCAAAATTAGTTACTTGCATTAGTTTAGGAGCTTAGTTATTGAGACTAAGGTTTTTTTTATTGGTGCCCCATTTTACCCATTTGAAGCACGCCTCAGCGTGTTTAAATCGAACTTAAAAAAACGCGCGTTTTTTAAAGTTACCATGGCAACATCAACAAATGGAGAAACGTGAAGTCTAAATGACAAATTTTTGATTATTGATCTGACAGGAGTACCTTGTAACGTCAAATAAAATATTACTAACAACTCGTTCATTTATATGTGATACCTCTTGCTCCTCCATCCATTTGATGAACTTTCCATATTCTTTTTTATATATCACTGGATTTTCGCGGTATCAACCGCGATTCTGCCTCACTATTCAAAAAATCGATATTAGAATAATTCATGCTCTGGTGACAACAAATATTGATCTTTGATAACAAATTGCAAATAAATATCTGTTTTTCTCATTTCCATGACAACGAAAGGTATACTGATGTCACATTACGAATTAAACCATTTTGCATTATCAGTTCTCATTTCTATTTTTTGTAGTAATAATACCAGTATATATGATTTCAAAGTGCACCAATAAAAAAAAATAGCGTAAAGTGTTCGTGGATAACTGGTCTTAAAAACACTTGCTCTATTCGCGCGTGTTTTAAAGCCCTTTTTATCCACTTATACTTTAATATACTATTTTACTTTTCAGTTCCGTTTTTCGTCGGTTTAATTTTTTGTTAAAAAGTTTTTATTTATCTACAGCTGGTATGTTTATAAAGTCATAATGCTTCTGTTAACCAACGTCTTGACATGATACTTGTGTCTTATGGAGTCGATAATAGTCACTTAGTGTATGATTGTCTTATTAGCCATATAAGTCACGAAAGAAAAACAACACGAGTAGTTTTTTTTTTGGGCTTTTTAAATGCTAATAAGACATGAAATGCAATATACTTTATCCACAGCTAATTGACAATATTCTCCATACTCTCTCCACAAAAAATTACTACTAATTGGCTGTACTTACTGTATGATATTGATCTGAAGTATTTTCAGTGCTTTGAGCTGATTATTTGTAGCCACACACCAGAAGGAAATCATAGTTTCTATTTTTTTCAATGTCAATTTAAGAAATATTAAAATAAAATATTTTCTGGAAATTATAAATTTAGAAGTGAATATTATTCTACAAAAAATACTGGTAGCACACTGAACTTCCCGAGATGTTTTGATGGGTTTGTCTCAAATCTACCCAAGAGTTTTGGACCTGAAAGGAATTGTGGATTCACAAAAAAGTGAGCGAACGTTCCGGAATACATCTCCAAACATGAAACTCACTTTTCAATGTACCTTCTGTACGAGTCCAATTGAAATCGAATATGTGAAGGTAGCAAAAGAAGTTATGTCATCCAACCAAATGATTATTTGAATAAAAAAAAAATATACCACGTTTTTGCAATGAACTGAATAGTATAAAATAATTTATCCTAGCTCCATTTATAACTCTATACAAATTCCCAACCCCAAACAGATTATCTTGAATATTTCTGAATTTTTTGGTACCTATGAAAATACTTGTGAGATTTAAACCGAAAAACGTGGGGCGCATGCAATAAGTAATAGTGAAGAGTGTAGAGAGTAGCTGTCGCTGAGAAAACTCACACATTTCATAACATTTGCATACAACAGTTCATATCATTTGCACGTTTTTCGTTTTAAATTTTACAACCATTTTCATAGCTATTAAAAATTTATGATCTCAAATTTCCAGGACAATCTGTATGGGTCAATAAATCTGTATGGGGCTACAAGAAATTATTTTATACTTTTTAATTGGTTTCTTTCCTCTTTCCCTAGCTCTTACTCACTTACTTCTTTAAACTGAAACCTGTGGCAAAATGTGTACCGAACAAACACACAGACAAGAAGACAAACAAACAGACAGACAAGAAATTAAAATACCTCATAATGAGTACGGTTCATATAGACCTATATCTCTGCCACTAATAAGTTTCAAATCAGTTCAACTTGGGAGAATTTTTACGGACACTTTATCCAGTTCTATCATTTGTCCCCTAAATTATATAGTTTGTAATATACAAATTTCACTTACCTGAAGCTATTTTCAAAATTGTATCCACATCTATGTTCAATTCTTCGTCAGGATTTTCATTATATGACCAGAAATCATCATAAACATAATGGATATACCCATAGTATAAATAATTTTGCATAGTTTTGAGAAATTAAAGAACCTACGTAGGGCTATAAAAAAGGAAATAGCCGCGGCATATAAAACCTTCATCGAGAGGTCCGAAAAAATTTTGAAATCCAACCCTAATAATTTTTGGGCGTTTATTAATTCAAAGAAAAATAAAACTCGAATTCCGGGGCAAATTATTTTCAACGATATCACTCTTTCTACACCAAAGGAAATTGTTGACGCATTTGCTACACATTTTAGTAGTAACTATACCGCCAATGATAATAATAGTCAACATGAACTACCAGATACCTCAAACCATTTCAGTTTACCGCTAATTTTGAACAACATTAGTACTGAAGAAATCTTAAGAGCATCAAAAAAATTAAAAAACAAAATGTCTAGCGGACCTGACGGTATTCCTGCCAAAGTTGTCAAAAAACATATAACTTACCTATGTCGACCCCTACAAATAATTTACAATAAAATGTTACACACTGACCGATTTCCCAAACTATGGAAAACCTCACGCATTTGCCCTGTTCATAAGTCAGGAAAGGCAAATGATATTACCAACTACAAAACTTATTGAAATCATCCTGTCGTATCTAATTTATAATAAAATTTCCAGATCTCTCTCGGAATTCCAACATGGATTCATGAGAGCACGAAGCACTGTTTCGAATCTATGTACACTTACTCAATATGTTTCGAAATCCTTAGGTGATAAAAATCAGGTGGACGTCATTTATACTGATTTCAGTAAGGCGTTCGACAGAGTTTCCCATGAATTACTTCTGAGAAAACTAAGTCAATTCGGAATTTCTGCGAAACTCCAAAACCTTCTTAAATGTTACCTCTCGAACCGAAATGTGTTTGTTGAATATGAAGGGAAAAGCTTTTAGTTTATCGCCCGTTCTGGGGTGCCGCAGGGCTCAAACCTGGGGCCACTTTTATTTCTTGTGTTTGTAAACGAGATTTGTGACTCCATAAAATCAAAAAAACTTCTTTTCGCAGACGATATGAAACTTTATAAAGAAATTCGAGATCCTACGGACTGTACCACATTACAACACGACAAAAATAATTTAGTTGAATGGTGTGACTCGAATAACTTACCACTGAACATTAGCAAATGCAGAATTATGACATACTCACGTAGATCTCCAATTGTCCACAATTATTTATTGAAGGATACCATCATCACGAGGGTATCTGAATGTAGGGATCTAGGAATAACGTTTGACGCGAAATTAACGTTTTCGTCACAAATAGAGGATATCACAAATAAATCAATGCGTCTTCTTGGATTTGTTATACGGAATTGCAAAGAATTCAAATCACCAGAAGCAATGAAATGCATATTTTTTGCTTTGGTGAGATCGAAATTGGAATACGGCAGCCAGATATGGAACCCGCATTATACAAAATACAGTGACAAACTAGAAAATGTTCAACGTAGATTTCTGAAATTCATGTATCTCAAAGTTCATGGTTCATATCCAGAAAGACACTGTGAGTATAATCTCCTCTTGAATGAATTCAATATGGTTTCTTTGAGAAAACGTCGTGAAACTTCCGACCTTACTTTCATTCATAAACTTATACACAATGAAATCGATTCATCAACATTACTATCTTTATTGAACTTCAATATTCCTCGTTTAGCCTCTAGAACGAATCTTACCTTTCGTATTGATGTACCGAATTCCCAACATCAATTGTCTGAATCATATGTGTAGATGTCCAAACAATCTTCCCTCAGTGGATATATTCTTTTCAAATGAATCCCAATTCAAACAAATTTTATATAGGCTCATCTCGAATTGAAATGTAATTTCAGAAAGTATTGTTACTTTATCAGTTATTGTTAACATATTAACCTAGAATAAGTATACTGTGTTACACAAATTTTACGTTATATACTCCTATAATTGGACTCTTTTGTCTGTTGGATTTATTACTACTATAAAAAAACATGTATCGAAACAAGTTAGTGTACCTATAGCTGCTCTTTGAAAACATGTCTCATTTCACGACTGTAGACGTTCAGGTCTTTAGCCTGGAACTAAAATTGGACGTCTCAATATGCCAATTGTTTCTGGAATTGCTGTATTTTCTCCTATTTCCAGATAAAAATAACGGCATTGAAAACTGTCGACGTGCCATGGATATTGCCCAACGTGACTTGGGTATCCCCGCAGTTCTTGAACCTGAATATCTAGCATCACCCTGGCTGGACGAACTCTCAGGAATGACGTACCTCTCATACTTCATGAAGCCAGGATCTCCAGGATTTCACGCCACGTTGAGATGGGTCAACTCGCGGTTGGAAAAATCTGTCAATAATTTCACTGTGAGTTTCTTCAATTGTTTCTGTCACAATCATATCGCTTTCTCTTATTGTATTGCCATTTTCTAAATTAAAAAGGCAGTGTATAGATACAGGAAGTTATTCTTGTGTCCAATTTGAAAAAAGAATTCATAAGGACATATGTCCTGAAGGTCTTAGTTTTTAAAATATAGGGTGCTAAAGTTCTAACAATTTTTTTTTATGAAAAAATATCGAAAGACCAGTTTTGCCCAAAAAAGAGTGGGGATTTCAAAAATAATTTTTACTTTGAGTAAAAGCACTGCCTTATCACTTTTCTCTTTAGAATGATTCAGTGCAAATCTTGCACAAACGCTGGCAAGAATAAAATATTCTGTTGTACAGTACAGTTTCACAAAAATATACCAGGTGATTCTTTAAGGTGACTCACCCCCATAACTTTTTATTATTGAATATAGAAAAACTAAATTTGGGGGTTGTGTATTATAGTTCAATTTAAATTTTTTGACATATTTACTTGCTTTTCCTTACTTTCGGTTTGACCGGAAATGACCTCAACTTTCGATTTTTAAATGAGACATCTTATATATTTTTCTTATATCGAGAATGACATTCTAAATCCAACAACACCCCACTTGTCAATATTTGACAAATAAAGTAATTTATATTTTTCGATCTAGAATGCAATGGATATTTTACACGATCATTCTTGATCAAGTAATATGGAAAATATACGACTTTGAGGCTTATGACTTCACAGTCGTTTTAAGAATGATTTAAAAGTCGTAAATTAGTCCATTGAGGTTCTTAATTTTCAAAATGACCTCCTCCTTGATCACGGCAAAGTTCAACTTTTTCAATTGTTGCGCGCGCCACACATTAGCTGTTCCGCAGTGATGTTCTGGAATGCCACCCTTACTTTATACTCCAGTTCCTCACGAGTAGCTGATGCTGTGTTATACACCTGATTTTTAATTTTCCCCAGAGAAACAATCTAGCGGAGTACGATCTGGTGATCTAGAATATGAAAAAGAAATAATACATTATGAAAAACTATGACAACTCAAGAATAGGTCCATAAGTGCCAATCCACTTTTCTGGGAAGGTATCATTTAGATGTTCTCTTACGACTTGAGAATTGTGAGGTGGCGCTCCATCTTGTTGAAAATATATATCAACTTGGTTAGCCAGTGGCAAATCTTCAATGACATCATTAATTTGATTTCTAAGGAACTGTAGATATCTTTCCGCGGTAAGTTGTCCGTCGAAAATTATTGGCCGCAAGAGATTTTCTCCGATAATACCCATCCAGCAATTGAAACCAAATCGCTCTTGAAAATTTCCTTCTTGCATCAGATGTAAATTTGTTTGAGACCAGTACCCTTTATTATTCCGATTGACCAGACCCAAGTTGGTGAATCGAGTTTCATCTGAATAAATAATTTTAAATGGAAAACGTACATCTTCTCTGTATTTAGTCAAAAACCAGTTGCAATAAGTTAATCTTCGGTTGTGGTCGTTAACGTGAAGAGGTGTAGTTGGTACTTGAATGATCGATAATTATATTTGTGAAGAATTCTCCAAACGGACGAATAACTTATATCACACTCAGAAACAATTTGGCGTATTGAGTAAATTACTTAACATTGGCCAAGTCTACTTATTTTTCTCCACTGACGATGAAGTTATTGGCATTTTCTTCTGGTTCGTTTCGCATTTTCCTTTCCAGTTTTGGAAAATAATGACGAGTGGGATGGCGACGATTAGGGAATCTTTGAGCATAAAGCTGCATCAGTTGCATTATTTTTTGCTTCTCCGTAAATTAGCAACATGTCAATTTTATCGTTTCTAGTATAATTTTCCATATCAAATTATAAACTGCGCAACAAATGAATTTTTAAAAGTGACAGCATATTCATTAGCTTCAATTGTATATACCGGGTGTCCCAGAGCTTTTAGGCCAGCAGATATTTCAGTTATTTGCAGAAAATAAAATTGAAAAAAAATACGTGTCGTAGGAGACCATAAGCTCGTTCATGTAGCATAGCAAAATCCACCCCCTGGCAAACAACCCCCGAGAAACCACCCCAAACTTTTGTTTTTCAAATTGCACCCCCATGTTTGTTGCTGTTCAACTTACAGCCCGTTTCATTCCTTATTCATCGATATATCATAATATGTAGTTGTGAAGATAGTAAGTCGATAAAATTCAATTCGTTAGTGGGTACTATTAATTTGACGGAATGAATGGTTCCACATTGTAGAGACAAGAAAAGTGGATGGTAAAGAAGAAGAGTCAATAAAATGTTGTTTTCAAATTGCACCCCCATGTTTGTTGCTGTTCAACTTACAGTCTTTTTCATTTCTCATTCAATAATGTACCATGGTAGCTAGAATGGCATGCAGAATTATGGCAAATAAAAATACAAATGAAATAATAATTTATAAGCTCATCTGTATTTTGAAAAAAATATTATACTACAGAAATTGTTCAAAATGTTGGCCAGCACTTGCCACACATGCATCAAGTCGCCGAATCAGCGCGCGAGTACAGGAAGCTCTAATCATTTCCGGAGTAACGGTGTTACAAGCCTCTGAAATTTTCTGTGTTAAATCTTCAATATTTATTGGTTGAGTTTCGAAGACAACTCGTTTCAAATATCCCCATAGGAAAAAGTCCAGTGGCGTGAGATCTGGAGAACGTGCAGGCCATCGAACAGGTCCACTATTTCCAATCCAACGGTCTTGAAAGATATTATTGAGGAATGTAGTAACTATATTATGGTTATGTGCAGGAGCACCATCTTGTTGCCACCACATTTGTTGTCGTTCCTCAATTGGAATATCTTCTAGTAATGCAGGAATGCAATTTTCCAAGAAATGTAGATATCCGTGGCCCGTCAAAGTGTCTTGGAAAAAATGAGGGCCGATGAGACGTCCATTATGTAAACCACACCACACGTTCACACCCCACATTGTTTGGTAATTGGTTTCTCGTATCCAGTGAGGGTTGTCCTGTGACCAATAGTGCATGTTATGTTGGTTAACAGTGCCATTATTATGGAAGCGGGATTCGTCACTCCATAAGATTTGATCGAGGAAGTTGGGATTGTCATGGACTAAAACTTGAATGTGAGCAATGAATGCCATTCGTCTTTCGAAATCTGTAGGTCTGAGTCCTTGGTGTAAATGTATTTTGAAGGGATGATACCTGTACTGTTTGAAAATTCTGTGCACAGACGACTTACTGATCCCAATCTCCACCGCCAATGCACGAACCGAAATATGAGGATGTGCTTCGGCGTAGGCCAACACATTTATACAATGTTCCTCAGTTCGTACAGGAGTAGGATGTGCTTGATGTGTTTTCCCTGGAAATGATCCCGTTCGCATTGTATTTTCTACATACGGAAACGTATTGCGACCTGGTTGTCGACGATCAGGAAAGCGCTGCTCATACAGCCTCTCCGCAGCACGTTTATTCTTTTGGCATTCACCAAAAATTAGAAGCATATCAACGTATTCGTTGGGAGTGAAGGTAAAAGGCATTTTGATATTTAACAACAATATCACGACTGATCGCAATTTGTAATCCAGATACCGTAGGAATAAAACAAAGCACAAAAAGTTCTAACATTTTATTGACTCTTTTTCTTTAACATCCACTTTTTCTTGTCTCTACAATGTGGAACCATTCATTCCGTCAAATTAATAGTACCCACTAACGAATTGAATTTTATCGACTTACTATCTTCACAACTACATATTATGATATATCGATGAATAAGGAATTAAACGGGCTGTAAGTTGAACAGCAACAAACATGGGGGTGCAATTTGAAAAACAAAAGTTTGGGGTGGTTTCTCGGGGGTTGTTTGCCAGGGGGTGGATTTTGCTATGCTACATGAACGAGCTTATGGTCTCCTACGACACGTATTTTTTTCAATTTTATTTTCTGCAAATAACTGAAATATCTGCTGGCCTAAAAGCTCTGGGACACCCGGTATATATATTTATATATATATATATATATATATATATATATATATATATATATCTTTATTTAGTTGAAAAACTAATTCATTTACAATAGTAAATACCTTGTCACATTATAAATTAAATTACATTAACATGAAAAAAATACATACATATAGATAAAAAGTTACATAAACAAGTCATACGCAAGAATATACTAATTTTCCATTCAGTAATCCTTCAATCGTCTTTTGAAAGTATTTATCGAACCACTCTCTTTAATTTCTTGTGGGAGGTCATTAAAACAATCCTTTATGAAATAAAGAATTATGTGTACTATTTTTTTCATATTTTTCAACCTTTATGTTGTTTCTGTTTCTTGTGTTATACTCATGTATGTCAGCCACATAAGTTAATTTATTCCGTAGATATACAGGTGAATATCCAATTTCGATTTTAAAAATAAAAACTAGTGTTAGGTACTCGTAGAGTTTCTTCACTGGTAGCCATTGAAGGGTTTGCAACATATTTGCTATCGGTGTTATCCTCGAACATTGTAAGGTTATTCGCATAGCACGATTCTGCATTCTTTGTAGTCTGTTTATTTTGATTGAGAAAAAATAGAATGGTAGAACAATAATTTAAATGTGGAAGGATTATGGAGTTGTATACTAATTGTTTGTCGCCGATAACTAGAATAACAGGACTTAGTGTATAAGTATACCAAATACGTATTATTTGTTATTAGGTATGATCGCATCTTGCAATTATTCAGAAAAATAGTGAAAATAAAGTGAAAGTGTGTGGTATCGAATTATTCGTAAGCAAATGATCTTTCACAAAAAGCCGACGAGCCACCCCCTTTCCATTTGAAAAAATCAAGTTAACTGGAAAAATTCATATTTCCGACTTTTAACTAATTCTTAAAACGATTGTGAAGTCATAAGCCTCAAAGTCGTATTTTTCCCCATGTTACTTGATCAAGAATGAAGCGATTTCCACCATCCATGGCATTCTAGATCGAAAAATAAAAATTGGAATAAAAATGACTTTATTAGTCAAATATTGACAAGTGAGGTGTTGTTGGATTCAGAATGTCATTCTCAATCGAAATAAGTAAAAATATATAGGATGTCCAATTTAAAAATCGAAAGTTGGGGTCATTTCCGGTCAAACCGGAAGTAAGGCAAAGCGAGTAAATCTGCCAAAAAAATGTAAATACACAACCCCCAAATTTCGTTTTTCTATCTTCAATAACAAAAAAGTTATGGGAGTGAGCCAACTTAGAGAATCACCCGGTAATGGGCCATACCAAAGTATGTAGTTCAAAAGCTAAGACCTTTAGGACATATGTTCATATGAAGGTTGTTTTTCTCAAAATGGACCCAAAAATAACCTCCTTAAATATTAGCATGTTATTAAAAAACACCCTGTATCATCAGCATATTGTTCAGAACACTCATTAATTTTTCAGGATGAATGGAACGACGGTAAAGTTATCAGTGAAATAATCAGATCCTTAGGAGGTTCGGCTGCATCTTCTGATAAATTGAGGAGTGATCCTGTTTACTGGGAGGCTAATCAAAATCAAGCGATTGAAGCAGGAAAAAGATTAGGTAGGCAATATTTTCAACTCATTTTATAATCATATTTTTCTTTGGATATTCCTGTGGATTGAGGAATTAAGGATAATGAATTATCAATTCTGGTCCTTTAACTGCGCTATAGAAATAATAAACTGTATCAGAGGTGTTTCGAAGAATCTCCATTGATTTGAAAGAAATTCTACTTTCATTCAGGATTTTCATCAAAATAGGGAAGGAATATACTTGAAACACTATTCCAGCAAAAAATATCTTTTGCTCTTTCAATAATTACCATTGCAAAACTTTCACCAGAAAAAGGAAGCAAGAAAAATCAACTCCACTGTTTTTATATGAAATGATTCCATTTGCAGCAGAAGTAAAATATTCAGGTATAACCCTCGACAAAAAGATTTCCTGGAACGCTCCCGTGACAAGCTCTCCCTATGGATACGTCAAAGGATCTGTGAAAAATCTTGTGGCTTCAACCGCAAACTCTCTTGCTCACAGAAATAGGCTTACCTATCAATTTCAGATACATTTGTACCACATCGTCAACGGCCATAGAAATATTTCTACACCTGCCAACACCCCACTTACTCATATTTCAGGCGGAAATTCACACCATTAATCTTTGTCTACAAAGACTGGATAACACCCACCCTATACACAAATCAATGAAAATATTCCAACATCCAAGACAGTGCGGAACTATCAAACAGACTCTCCTCAATAGGAAAGAAATAACAATTTGTCTCTGGTCTGCATTGCTGGCAACTCGTGAAACAGCAGACTGCCTTGCTGAAAAAAGAACCAAAAAATGTTTCATCGGACCAAAACCATTCCACCAAGCTTTACGAAACACTCATTCAGTACCTGTATTGCGAAGAGAATATCTGACTTCTGGTTTCTGGTAAAATCAACCAGGAATGATACATCTACCAGGAATGATAAATCCCACGAGAAAGGTCGTCAAGCAACCGTTAGACTTCAGTAGGGCAGACCTATGCTGTATAATAAGACTTTACACCGGTCACAATCGTCTGAATCACCATTCCGAAAGGAAATCCGGATCGCTGTCTTTGTCTGAAAGATGATGATATTATGATGATATTATGTGGAGATAGTCAGGCTCTCAATATTTGGCAAGGTCACGCATCCTCCATTGGACATGAAAAATCACTCACCCCATAAACACATCGGCTTTTCAAATGAGAAATATTTATTGGCTGAAATATTAATGAGTGTGAGCTACAATAGACCCTCGTCGGTCACAGTTGAGGGTCTTTAGACCCACTCGCTGGAAACCTAACCTAGAATAATAATTATTAATTGATAAGGATTTCAGCCAATTCGGTACGTTATGTTAATATGGTCAGTCATATAAAAAACTTTTCAACAAAAAAATAAACCGACGAAAAAATAATCTGAAAAGCGAAAAATACATTAAACCTCTTAAGTCTTAAGAGCAAACAATAGCGCGTCACAGGAAACAGTCTAATTTCTTCGTCACCCTGCCCAGCTAGAGTTTGTAGGCAATTTACCAAGAGATAGTAAAGTCTTTGAATATTGGCAACACTGCTTCTATGCGGTTTCAAATCAATAGTAGGATGCAGCGCCAATCGGATACAAATTTCGCGATCGTAGAATCGGTTTTTTGCAAAAACCATTGATTTCATGAAAGATATATTTTTTGTATAGACTCGTTGGTCCCATAAGAATTCGGGAATCTCCTGATTTTTCCCATTCATCATGTCATGTCATCATGATGATTTTTAAGAAAAACTTTTTTTTCCCAAAAATCATCATAACCAAAAATTACTAAAGTTTCCGAATCTACATGAATGCGTTGAATCATTTCCTCGAAAAAAAAAAACTGAAGGCTTAAAACCGATTTCCAATCGTGGCATCTCAAGACCAGACAGTTCTCATTGAATGTGTGGGCTGGACTTAGTGGAGATTACTCAACTCAAGTTTTTTTTTTACCATGCAGATTAAATGGACATAATTATCGCCGGTTTCTTGGAGATAATTTGCCAATTCTGTTGAAAGATGTTCCTATTTTAATGCGAAATCGTATGTGGTTTATGTACGACGGTGCAACTGTTCATTTTAGTACTGTGGCACGTGAATATTCAAACCAAAACTTTAATAATCGCTGGATAGGTCGTGGAGGAACAGAGTCATGGCCAGCTAGATCCCCAAGCCTAAACAGTCTGGCTTGTTTTCTTTAGGGAATTCTTAAGACCTTGGTTTGCTGTCAACCAATTCAAACTGAGGAAGAATTGCGAAACTACGTAATAGTTTCCTGTGAAGCTAGAAGGAATACTCCAGGAATTTTCCAAAGAGTACGCGAGTCAATGAGAAGGGCTGAAGCGTGCATACTTGCAGAAGGCGAACATTTTGAACAGTTAATTCAATGGATCTCGACGGCCAGTGATAAGTACGTTTGATTTTCGATTCATTTCTCACTTGAATATTAAATTATGGAGGAAAAGGGTTCACGAATGTGTGTCGATCCCTATGTCCTCGAATAGCTCAGTCGGTAGAGCATATGACTAGAAATCATAAGGTCGTGGGTTCGACTCCCTCTTGGGGATGATTTTTTTTCCTTAATATAATAATTTGTCCTCTATGCCACAAAATTCCCCCTTTTCCAGTTAATTTAATTTTGGTATTTTTTGTTCAAAATTGTTTGTTTTTGAAAATAAAATATTCATTTTTATGCGTACTTATTACTAAAACTAAATAATAGTTACTATCAAATCATAAAACTTTTCCAAAATTGAAGTTCTGTATTTTGTGTAAATTTTTTGTATATTTGAGCAAAGCGCTTCCGGCCTACGGCCATCTTCAGGCCGAAAGCGCTTTGCTTGAATATAAAAAAAATTTACACGGAATACAGAACTTTAATTTTCGATTTGGAATCGTCGTGTACTCAGCATTAGTAAAGTTTTATAAAACTTTTGCCTAGATGTATTGGTTACCACAAATTTTGAAATTGAGACTAAGAGAAAAACTCGCCTTGGGACAAGCGAATGAATGCATTTTATTTTTTAAATCGAAAACCGTCCGCCGGACGAAAAAGTCAAGGGACCATTTTTACGAGAAGAGAGGACAATTATAAAACCAAAAATACCTTTAGGCGTACTATTCATGTACCAAAATTGAAAAAAAAAAAATACAAAGCCGTCTTAGAGATATTAGGGAAAAACTGTTTTTTTGTTAAATTTCAAAACATCTTAGAACTAAACCGGTTAATATGGAGAATTTTTCTTAAAATCATACAAGGATTATCAGGATTTTTTTGGATCAGCATTCTATTATGAAACAACCTGTATTTTAGATTTGTGAATAAGTGCAAGAGCAATGAATAATCATTATTCACTACCAAACCAGTCAATAATGATTAATCACTGCTATTAGTATATAATGCTTATCTTTATAATTGAGGAAACAATCGATTAATTAACACTAATAACAGTCGTGTGTTTTTTTTAAAGTTGTCTATATATTTTATCAAGATTATTAATGGCCCTTCATTTTGAAAATCCTTTCATGAAAGACTAAGTGATTACATAGTTGAGAGGCTCTATATATACCAATAATATTTACAATAGAAATGATAGACAATTCACCATTGCGATTGATTTTTTATTTATCGATAATTTCGGAGTATTTGTGCTGGTAGTATAGGGTAGATAAAACTTTCTAACAAAAAATTAAACCGACGAAAAAATCAACTGAAAAGCAAAAAATAAAATAAACTTTCTTAGTCTTAATGATAATTGAGCTCCTAAACTAATGTGAGTAACTAATTTTGATTCGGCGCCAAATAAACAATTATCGAAAATCATTATATTACTTTGAAGAAGTAATTAAAACGCCGCTATGCATCTCGCTTCCATCATTTTACGCTTCACCTAATTCAATTGCTAGTTTGTTTGGCGCCGACTCAAAATCAGTTACTCACAATAGTTTAGGAGCTCAATTATCATAAGACTAAGAAGGTTTATTTCATTTCTTGCTTTCCAGTTGATTTTTTCGTCGGTTTAATTTTTTGTTAAAAAGTTTTTATTTTTCAATTTTTTGTGGCTGAAATCTACTAATTACTACCTACTTAATTTTTGATTACTTCCAAAATACTTACTTACCTAGCTAACTTCAACTATATTAACTGTTAAATAATATGATTATCTACTTTAACTATTTATTGTTATATAATATGAATTATTTTTGAAAGTTCTGGTTAGTATTTCATCACTTTGTATATAATTCCTTCCTTTCATTGAATGTAATTATTGTGACGGATGCAGGAGGATCTGTCAATGTCAACTACATATGTGTGCCAATGTTCACAAGTGAAAAATCAATCATCCCCTAATTGGATTATTCCATTCCAAATTGGAATATGATCAACTATGAGGTGTACCGTACCCTATCTAATAAAAAAAGAATAATCCAAATCGGAAAACCCACTACAAAGTTATGCCTTATAGAATCGGTCAACGGACCAAAATTAAGAGGGTCTACGATCAATATTCTCCATTTTGCTACCCTTAGGGATGGATTTTTCTGTTCAAATTCAAGTGGGACCAAGTACACCCTAGCAATGAAAAAAGAATAATCGGAATCGAACTGCTCTGTGGAAAGTTATGCGTGATCATATATATATAAAAAAAAGAATATACGCGTCGACTAGAGAACCTCATCCTTTTTGGTTTCGTCGGTTGAAAATATGTTTTTAACTATGGTAGTTGCACCATCAAAAAAGTGATCGGCAAATAATTCAGCTATCTAAGGAGAATTTTTAGCAATATGAGTTTGCTTTCCTAGCTCTGTTTTTATTTTTCCACCTTCCTTTGGTTTTATAACTAGCATTGCATAATTTTTCAAAAGAGTAACTTCAAGAGGGGGGGGGGGTGGAACTCTCAATTATTTATACATAACTGAAACAAATTGACAACATTCTAAATATAAACCTATACAAAAAAACCCGAAGAAAAGAACTTTTAACATATATTTCAAGGAGTAGGAATGTTTTTAAGGAATTCATTTATGCGTTACAATAACAATAGGATAATTACTTACAATTCCAAGGCAAATATTGTTTAATCTCTCAGTAATGACTGAGTCATATGATAATTCCCGAGCAGGTGTACATGCATTCATTATTCATTGGTTTCATATGTTTGTATGTTCAAAAAAGTACAAGCCAATACAAAGAAATATATTTCTGAAGAATGTTTCATTGTCGAATATTGGTAATAGTGGTAGTGGATTGTGTTTAGATAAAATTTTCATAGGCGTGCAACTTTGTGGCAATGGTATAACTTTGAAATAACCAAAGTTTCGCATTATTTATATGTTTTGAACTCTTCTTGAACAAGAACCAGAACGTATATGAAAATTATCAGTTCGAAAGTAAAATCTTTGAATTAAATTGAGAATCCATTTCTATACTTACTGAAAAATTTAATATGTTTACTAAACTTTATGATATTATTGTAATGTTTCATCATCAATTTCAGTTCTGTTTTGGGGCTTCTTTTCATTATTTTTGGGTTTGAGATGTTTATTTTAAAATTGATAATTTTTTCTATCAATGTTCTAGAATTTTGAGGAACTCAATAATGATTCTCGAATAGTTCACTGAATTGTCGTCGGCAATTACTGAAATGTGATATAAATACACCACGTTTGACAGTTGCTCATTCAGTTCTGATTTCTTGGGCCCCAGAATCAGCTGTTGTCTTTTTTGAAGATACGATTTGTGGGTGTTTCTCTGATTCTTATTAAATCAAATTTTGCTGATCATATGTTATGCTCTACATAATCAAAAGCCTAAGAAAGGTTTAAAAAGAACTTTTTGTTTTCTCCGAGTATATCAATTGAAGCCATATATATATATATATATATATATATATATATATATATATATATATATATAGTGTTCTTTGAGTTGATCTTTCTTTAGCATATACACTAGGCATTTTTGTTATTATCTATGTATGTATTTATCTATGTTTTTTTGCAATAATCGAAATGGGAGCTATTCATATTTTTTGCCAGTTTTGTGCGTTAGTTTGAATATTATCACCACTTTCAATACAAATAATGATGATTTTCACAGAACTCATCGCTAGAAAATATCAATAATTCCTTAGGAATTTTGTCATCTTCAACTGCTGCAGCGATTTTCAAAGAATACATGATAAACATACATATGATAATCATTCGTTTTATCCAGAATATTCCGGTTATAATTACATTAGTTTGTCCTAAGATCCTCAAAATTTGATAAATATATGAATGTAATGTACTCAATTGCATCAGGAAACGGAATTTGAATTATTTTGACACATTTTGAACAGAAAGTATTACTTCAAAGCCGCATTTCTGAATTGTCGGATATACGTCTTTAATACTGTTCTGTCTTTGATTCTACTCACGTTTATCTATCGTATTAATTCGCAATTCGCTTCTTTTCGGAAGGGTTGGGGAGGAGGGGATCCTTTATGGACATCCTGGTATTTTTCAAAATGTGGACGAACATATCTGTTATTTTAATGTGTGACAAATGTTTTTTGGACGTGTTCAATACGTAAGATGGGTTTCAAATTAGTGCCGAATTCCAGTATGGGTCTTACTATGGCATTATACAGTGCTAGTCAAAAGTCCCCTCCCCCCCTCGTATCTTTTGAACGGGTATACTTATAATAATGAAATTTGGAGGGTGGAAATAAACGGATGTAGGCTTCTCAACTGGTCATAACAGGTGACGCAATAGTCATAAATGACGTCACAAGGCCACTGTGACCAATAATTTTAAATGGGACCCTATGGCAAGTGATAGCTCGTTTGAAAGGTATTGAGAATACCTATTCAGTCATACCAATTTTGTTTGGGTTTCGGCTGATTTTGATTGATAAATTGAAGAAATACGAAAATTATAGTTTCGCATTCAATTAATAAAGATTTAAGAACCAGTTCTTATAATAAGTGTTCAAAATGTGCTCCATCTACTTCCTGGCAGTAATGCATCCTATTGCTAAACTCTTGTCGTACTCGTCCCTGTGTGTCAGCGGAAATTGCCCTACATTCTTCAACAATTCGTTGTTTCAGAATGGCAATACTGTCAGGTGCTGTAGCGTAAACCTTAGATTTCAAGTACCCCCATAGAAAAAAATCTAATGGTGTGAGGTCCGGTGACCGAGCTGGCCATTCGATCGAACCTCGTCGTCCAATCCATCTACCACGATATTCTTCATCTAGGTAACGTCTTACTGCACCGTAATAGTGTGCAGGAGCACCATCTTGTTGAAACGTTATTTCCAAGTTGTCGAATTCATCTGGATTATCTTCTAGAATTTCAAGAATTAACGACTCAATATCATTTTGTAACATCTCCAGATACAATTCACCGGTTAAGTTAGCATTGAGAAAAGAGGCCCAACTATGTGGTTTCCCAAAATACCTGCCCAAACATTTACTTTTCTGGAAATTGAGTATGTTTTTCACGAAAGATGTGAGGATTTGTGTCACTCCAATACCTCACATTTTGAGTGTTAACATTCCATTGAGAAAGAAAGTACTTTCGTCACTAAAACAAATTGTCTGTATGTAGCCTGGTTGTTGGTTCATTTTATTGGACATAGTTTGACAGAATTCTAGTCTTCGGTCGGGGTCATCATCTGAAAGTTGGTGCACCATTTTTAATTTGTATGGATGAAATTTGTTTTAGCCAACACCCTATGTACTGTCCTTTGACTGAACTTCACAGATAGACGCAACTTGGGACTGTGGAAGAAGTAGGGTTTACTACCATTTCTCCAATTATGTCAATTTTTTGTCATCACTAATTGTTGGTCGACCAGATCGTTTGGCATCTTGAACACTACCTGATGCTTCAAACTTCCGAAGAAGCTCCCTCAAATAAACCCTCGATATAGGGCGATCGGGGTACCTCTCATTAAACAGTCGTTCCGCTGCATGGAATTTGTTTCTACATTCACCAATTATTAAGATAGCTGCTACTTTGTCGACTACAGTACGTACCATTTTGCCTATGTAAACACTTAAACGTCTCGTTAAACAATAGCTTAGGTAAATTTTCAAGGTATAAACACTTTTGACAAGTAGAGAATTCAAAAACGTCAACCTTTTTGACAATTAACCAGAGGCGTACTTTAAAATCTTTATTAATTAAATGCGAAACTATAATTTTCGTATTTCTTCAATTTATCAATCAAAATCAGCCGAAACCCAAACAAAATTGGTATGACTGAATAGGTATTGTCAATACCTTTCAAACGAGCTGTCACTTGCCATAGGGTCCCATTTAAAATTATTGGTCACAGTGGCCTTGTGACGTCATTTATGACTATTGCGTCACCTGTTATGACCAGTTGAGAAGCCTACATCCGTTTATTTCCACCCTCCAAATTTCATCATTATAAGTATACCCGTTCAAAAGATACGAGGGGGGGAGGGGACTTTTGACTAGCACTGTATATTGTTATAGCTCGTTATAAGATTTCAGAGCTGAACATCTTGTACATATAATTTGAGAACATGATTACTATAGTTTCGGACGTCCATCGTCTTATTGTATTTGAAAGGTTTTCACGACGTTTCGAATGCTTGTATCTGCAATCGTCTTCAGGTGAATACTGTATTCACCTGAAGACGATTGCAGATACAAGCGTCGTGAAAACCTTTTAAATACATTGAGACGATGGACGTCCGAAACGATGGTAATCAAGTTACCACATCGTCTACAACCTTCAAACAAACATTTGAGAACATGTTCCCATATTGAGAATGAGCCTGTCGCTTGCACAATAGTCACTGAAGAAGAAGAACCGATTCAGTTCATCCTAAATGTCGGAAAGATCCGGCTTATCTATATAATAAATATAATTAATAAAAAAACACGTTTTTTTTTTCAAATGCACTAAAAAGTTAAATATAATTGCTTTGGATGTGTGACGTAGGTTAGGTTAGGTTATTATTCCGTGAGTTATGGATTCAAAAGCTTGTCGCGCAAAGTTTTCAATTCGAATACAAAAGCGACAAGCTTTTTAACCGACGAAACCAAAAAGGAGGAGGTTCTCTAGTCGACGCGTATATTTTTTTATGTATGATCACGCATAACTTTTCACAGAACAGTTCGATTCCGATGATTATTTTTTCATTAGAAAGGGTGTACTTCGAAGTTGGTCCCATTCAAATTTGAACAAAAAAGGGTGGCAAAATGGAGGATATTGATCGTTCTCCCTCTGAATTTGGGTCCGTTAACCGATTCTATCAGGCATAACTTTGTAGTAAGTTTTCCGATTTGGATGATTCTTTTTTTATTAGATAGGGTATACCTTGTATTTCAATTAATAATCCACCCCTATGGGTAGTAAAATAGGGGATGATTGATTTTTCACATTGGCACACACAATTGGCACAGATCCTCCTGCATTTGTCACAATAATTACATTCTATGGAAGGATGGAATTATATACAAAGTGATGAAATCAACTAACCAGAATTTTCGAAAATAATGTATATTATATAACAATAAATAGTTGAAGTAGATAATCATATTATTTAACAGTTGATAGTTGAAGTAAGCTAGGTAAGTAAGTATTTTGGAAGTAATAAAAATGAAGTAGGTAGTAATTAGTAGATTTCATCCACAAAAAATTGAAAAATAGAAACTTTTTAACAAAAAATTAAACCGACGAAAAAATCAACTGAAAATCAATGATAATTGAGCATCTAAACTAATGTGAGTAACTAATTTTGAGTCGGCGCCAAACAAACTAGCAATTAAATTAGGTAAAGCGTAAAATGATGGAAGCGAGATTCATAGCGGCGTTTTAATTTCTTCTTCAAAGTAATATAATGATCTTCGATAATTGTTTGTTTGGCGCCGAATCAAAATCAGTTTCTCACATTAGTTTAGTTTTTTGCTTTTCGGTTTATTTTTTCGTCGGTTTAATTTTTTGTTAAAAAGTTTTTTATAACGTACGTCACATATCCAAAGCAATTATTTTTTACTTTTTAGTGCATTTGAATGAAAGCTTGTTTTTAAAAAGTTTTTTTATTAATTGTTTTATTTTGTGATTTTTAGTACTTAAGTACGCCTTAATCTATGCATTTTTGTTAAAGCATCGTTATTATGGAGCCTTTTTACAAGGTTTTATTTAACTTGGTTCGTTCGTTTGTTATTCGTTCTGTCATTCTTTCCGGTTCAACATTTGAAATAATTTTTTGGAGAACTTGTCGACATCCGATTGAGCTGAAATTTGACAGGTGTTTATAATTCCGGTGACAATGCATTATGAAATTTTTGTTTGAGAAAAAAACAAAATTGCGGCTCCAAAATGGCGGACGAGATTCGTAATTATGGTTTTCTGTCAAAATCCATAAATTCAAGATGGCGGCTCCAAGATGGCGGACGAGTTTTGTGATTATGGTCCAATTCGATTCAAAATTGGTATGAGGGGGTTTTCGGGGTCGGAGATTATGGAATTTTTGTCAAAATTCGTAAACTCAAGATGGCGGTTCAAAGATGGCCGACGAGTTTCGAGATTATGGTCCGATTCGATTCAAAATTGGTATGTTGGGGTTAGAGATTATGAAATTTTTGTCAAAATTTATAAATTCAAGATGGCGGTTCCAAAATGACGGAGAAGTTTTGTGATAATGGTATTACCAAAAAGGAAATAGCTCAGTGGTTAGACTGTCGCCTACCAAGCAGAAGGTCTCAGGAACAAATTCCAGTCGGGGTAATTTTCTTTGTTATTTTATAAAATAATTTTTTTTGATTGTTCGTAATACTCCAAATAAGATTTTTAGGGAAAGAAAGGATTTTTAGAAAAGTTATTGGAAAAGTTTTCAGAAATTCATAATATACATATAATATGAATTAATGTCTGTTTGTGTTGATGAGCGTATAACTTGAGATGCTGGAACGATTGGGCAAATTTTTTTAGGGAAAATGGGATAACGAGGGGATTAACGGGATAACAGAAAATCGGGATAACGGGAAGATGGGATAACAGGAAAACGGAATAACGGTAAAACGGAATAACGGGATAATGGGATAACGGGGTAACGGAAGAAAACGATAACGGGAAAACGGGAGACCGGGAAAACGGGATAGCGAAAAAACGGGATAACGGAAAAACGAGATAACGGGATAACGGGAAAACGGGATAACTGCAAAAGGGATAAAAGGAAAACGACATAACGGGAAGCGGGCAGAGTCAAAAACATAACCTAGATGGAACCCGAAAAAAATTTGGAAAAAAGAAATTCTACGAGGACGAGAGTTTTCAGGAAAAAAAAATAGGGAATATAGAAATTTGGATAGGACAACATCTATCGGGTCAGCTAGTTTTTAATATATTCGTATATTTTCAGATCATCCGCATATGAAAAAAAGTTGAGGTATTGAGATATGTCACTTGAAAAAATACTAAAACGTAAGGGACCTAAGTGCGACCATTATGTAATCTTTACCTTTTCTGATTTGAAGTTATTCAACGCAACAAATTAATATATGAAGGAGTTGTAGGAATTGAAAAGCTCCAGCAGATTTCCATTCACACGATTACATTTTGGGAACGCCTGTATTGATAAATATCTCACCAAAGCATTTGACTCGATAAACTTTAGATTCATTGGAGAAAAGCTCCACTCCATAGGCATTCGGGGCAACTTTCTTTCGTGGATTATGTCATTCATGAGTTCCAGAAGGATCCTGGTAGAACTGAGGAACAGCAAGTCAGATTTTTACGAAATGGGCCTGGGAGTCCCACAGGGATCAATTCTGGGACCATTCATATTTCTATTGTTCATTAATGATATGCCATCTCATATACGTTCTAAATGTCTAATCCTGTTTGCTGATGATACAACTATAGCTGAGGAAGCTGATAACCCCTCAGATCTGCAGATTAAACCATCAGTAATAGCAGACCAATTCACGCCCTGGTGAAGAACAAATAGATTAGTGGTAAATGGCAAAAAAACAATCCTCATGCAATTCTTTGGTAGGAAAACTCATACTGGTTCGATGAACGTGCGCGTTGAAAATAATATCGTTGAATCCTCAGATACCACAACATACATATAGAATCAAAAATTAAACTGGAAGCATCACATCGACCATATATGCAAGAGAGTTTCCAGTGGGTACTATGCTATACTCCAGTTAAAAAATGAACTTGATCGACCAACTCTCCTTAATATCTACTACGCTCTTATTCATTATAATTTGTCCTACAACATAATTCTGTGGGGGGACGCCTCGGAAATCAATAGAGTATTCGTGGCTCAAAAAAGGGTTATGAGGCCAATATTCAATATGAAGAAATTGGACTCCGGCAGATCGTACTTTCAGGAACACCACATAACTCTTCCCTGTATGTATATATATACAGCTGCATTTGCTGTATTAAACGCAATTTGAAAGATTTTGCGAAAAACTCATACATACACCAATATCCAACCAGATACGCTGATTCGATTAGAATCCGAAAACACGCAACAAGTTTGTATGAAAAAACTCCTTCACTGGCAGCAGCAAAATTATTCAACCACCTACCTTCTGACATAAAAGATGTCAAGCCTTTAAAATTATTAAAAAAAAACTCAGGTTATTCTTAACGACCCATAGTTTCTACTCCACCATCTCCATCTCAATTTCAGGTGATCGAAAAACTGTACATGTCAATTTACTTTGTGGGGATTTTAATTGAATTTTGTATTGTTATAGTGGTAACCTATGTTTATATATAATCTTTTATTATATTTTATATAATCCTATGTTGTTATGATGTATCGTTATATTATTTGATGTTATATATGTACACACGGCTACTTAGTGACCTATTTTATATTTCTATGTCATAACTCTGTGGCTCCATAACTTGTGTGGTTCTTTATTGAATCTCCGAACATATACTCCAATATATTAAAATTTCTATCATTTGTACATTGACGTAATGGACTATATGCCCATTGTGACCTATCCTATTTCATGTATTTGATCATAAAGGACCAATAAATATTCTATTATATTTCTGTTGCTAGTATCGGAAAAATAATACAAACATCATGGTTGAGAAAACTATTATAGCCCACGCGCCTTAAATTACTTGTCGCTACGCTCCTCAGGACACAAGTCGTTTGGGCTATAATATTCTTCTGAACCTTGGTGTATAAACTGTCTGTAATGTTCTGAACGTTTTAAGTAAAGCCGCAACGGATAGCGTGTCAATTGTTAATATACCACCCAAAGAGAAGCACTTTTATCATTTCATTTCTAGGAGTACAACCAGTTCTATCAGCGAAGGATATGGCTGATAGACACGTAGAACATTTAGGTGTTATGGCGTATGCTGCTCATTTTCAATGGGTACCTGAAAGACCCTCCTTACATGATCTCATCAACGCTACTCTCAACTCCACATCTGGCAGGGTTGGAGAGCAGGTAAGCCAAAATATAATTGTTTATAAGAGGAAGATTTATTGGTCATTCAATATACAAGGTGTCCCAGAAATAGGTGCCAAAATTTTAACCAGGTATTTCCAACCAAAGCAACAACTTTCTGTACATCGTATTTTTGAGAACCTTTTTTCCAAAATTCATGTTTGTTTATTGCTTCCGAGCATTGAAAATATTTGGTTAAGGGAGTTTATTTTACACGCTTTATATTAGCTTCACTTGTATGTTCTTGCACCCACTTCCAGACGTCCGAATGATTTGAAATTTGGCAGGTGTACATAATTCCGGTGACAATGCATTAAGAAATTTTTGAAAAAAAAAAAAATGGCGGCTTCAATATGGCGGACGAGTTTCGTAATTATGGTCCGATTCGCTTCAAAATTGACATCTGAGGGTTTTCGTGGTCGGAGATTATGATTCTTTCGTGAAAATTGAAAAATTCGACTCCAAAATGGTGGACGAGTTTTGTGATTATGGTCCGATTCTATTAAAAATTGGTATGTGGGAGTTTTTGGAATCGAATATTATGATTCTTTCTTGAAAATTGAAAAATTCAAGATGACTGCTCCAAAATGGTGGACGAGTTTTGTGATTATGGTCCGATTCTATTCAAAATTGGTATGTGGGGGTTTTTGGAGTCAAATATTATGATTCTTTCGTGAAAATTGAAAAATTCAAAATGGCGGCTCACTGTATATATTGACAACGTTAAAATCTTTGAATGACTTCTAAAATCGAGATTTGACTATTGATACAGCTCTACACAATAATAAGCTGTATGGGGTCGGCTTCAGAATAGCCCCAGGGTAAATCCTGCCTGTCGTAAGAGGCGACTAAAAGGATAACCGTAGGTGGAAGATGGTCTCATCGCCCGGTGAAATACCACCATATCGACTTTGTGTGCTGTGAAATGGATCATTCCATGTTTCAGTGTTCGGTCGATACTTTCCGGTCTCCCTCTTTCCTTTTCCCCGATTCCTCCTTTATTTTCAGCTAATAGTAATAATGATGAAGTCTCCTAGAGTGAAACACTCCGGAAGTAAAATACCTCTCCATTCGGATTTCCGGGCGAGAGGTACTCGAGGGGACTCAACATTAAAGATTAATTTTTGCAACATCCGTGGACTCAACAAGAACATCAATGACGTCCACCATCACCTACAGACGAAAAAACCGGATATTCTGGCTCTAACAGAAACACAAGTAAACTCGTCCACCAACAAGGTCCATATGCTTTGTCCTGGTTACGAACTCCATTCTCGATTCAGGTTCAAAGGTGGAGTCTGCCTTTACGCTAAGGCTAACCTTTCATGCCAGCGTGAAGAGAGTTTGGAACCGAAAGACTTTGATGTGATGTGGTTTAAGCTAGCTGATACCAAAGTGACTAAGTTCCTCTGCTGCCTTTACCTATCACCTAATGAACCTTCATATAACAACCTCTTTGAGTTTTTATCACTCAAACTGGACTACATTCAGGAAAACCATCCAACAGCTGAAACCATAATCATGGGGGACTTTAATGTACATAATGCTGCCTGGCTCAAATTCTCTAACAAAACAGATGATGCAGGTCGTCAAGCTGAGGCCTTCGCCATCACTCATGGTCTAGAACAACTGGTCGAGCTACCAACCCGCATCCCTGATGTCAACAACCAGTCTGCCAATACACTAGATCTTTTCCTCACCACCAATCCTGACCCGTATAGAATAGAAGTTTGTGCCCCACTTGGAAACTCTGATCACACCCTCATCTCCACAACATGCTCTTTCCATTTACCATCGAGCAGCACAATACCACCCCGTCTCATGTGGCATTACAATTCGGCCGACTGGGAAGGTCTTCGTATGTTTTTCTCAGCGTTTCCATGGAAGGGAGTTTGTTTCTCTTCAGTAGATCCAACACGATGTGCTGAGACAATTTCTGAAATCATCATGTTGGGGATGCAAACTTACATACCGAATACCGAAAGAAGAACATCATCCGATAAGACCTGGTTTAACAGAAACTGCTCTAGAGCTGTGGCTTCCAAACAGGCAGCATACCATCGATGGCAAAAAATCCGGGACCTGAGACCAGAGCAGCATACGTTGAGGCTAGAGGCATATGCAAAGAGACAATAGAATGTTCAAAAGATGCTCATAATGCCAAAATAAGATCAAAACTTGTTGAATGTCCCAACGGATCCCGTTCATTTTGGTCTTTCGCCAAAGCTGCGGGAAGAAACTTCACTTCCAGCTCTTTTCCTCCCCTAACCAAAGAAGATGGAACACTAGCAACGACTGCCCAGGAAAAAGCCAATATCTTTGCGCACCTATTTGCTGGAAATTCCACTCTGGATTCTTCGGGAAAACAACCCCCGAACATTACACCTATTGACAGTCACATGCCCGAGATCACCTTTCGCCAACGTACTATCAGAAAGATTTTGCTGGGTCTCAACACCAACAAAGCCTGTGGATCTGACGGAATCCCGCCGATTGTTCTCAAGAAATGTGCCTCGAACTAACACCTGTTCTTTGCAAGTTGTTCAACCACTCTTACAATTTGGGAGTATTTCCGTCCAATTGGAAAATTGCAAGAGTACAGCCAGTCCCTAAAAAAGGCAAAAAGACCCTACCTAGCAACTACAGACCTATCGCACTGCTATCTATTATTTCAAAGGTCATGGAAAAAGCCATCAACATCGAGCTCATGAAATATCTGGAAGACTCAGGAATTATCAATGATAGGCAATATGGCTTCCGCCATCAGAGATCAACTGGTGACCTGCTCGCATACGTCTCACATATATGGCAGCTATCTATTGAAAAGTATGGAGAAACTTTAGCTGTGGCATTAGATATCTCCAAGGCGTTCGATCGAGTTTGGCACCAGGGACTCCTCGCCAAGCTTCCATCTTATGGCTTGCCCCCTCAGCTGTGTTCTCTGCTTGCTAGTTTTCTCTCAAACAGGTCTCTCCATGTAGTGGTCGATGGAGTTTCATCTGACACTCTACTCATAAATGCTGGTGTTCCGCAAGGATCCATTCTAGCACCAACACTATTTTTACTTCACATCAACGACCTGTTGAAAGCAACTTCATGTCCCGTACACAGCTTTGCCGATGATAGTACCCTCCATACCGCTTTCTCTTCCAGGGCCCCTATATCAGCCCGTGAAACCAGAAATGAACGAGGAAGAAATGTTAACAATATAAATATGGACTTAGCAACAATTCTCGAATGGGGATCCAATAACTTGGTAGAATTCAATGCAAACAAAACACAAGCATGTCTTTTCTCTAGAAAAGCCGATCTCACTGTGCCTAACATAACTTTGTCAGGAGTAACCATACCACTGAAGTCATCCATATCGATGCTTGGTATTACTCTCAGCAATAACCTTTCCTGGGAAAATCACGTGAGGTCCATTGCCAAAGTGCATCCCAAAACTTGGTTTTGTTTCGTGCCAAGAGCTATTTCACCTCCAGTCAGCTGCTTATGATCTATAAGGCACAGATCCGACCTGTCCTGGAATACTGTTCCCATATTTGGAGTGCGGCACCTAAACATATCCTGAAGCTATTGGATTCTGTCCAAAAAAGGGCAATTCGTCTCGTCGGTGATGCCTCGCTTACAATCTCGCTCACTTGTCTGGAACACCGTAGAAAAGTTGGCGATTTGTCTCTATTTTATAGATATTTTCATGGGCGATGCTCTTCTGAAATATCAACAATCGTTCCTCCTTTGGCAGTCTCTTCGAGATTAACCCGTCAAGTTCAGTCTTCACACCCCTTCGTGGTCACTTTGGAGACCTGCAGAACATCACTTTCCAAAGACTCATTCATCCAACGAACTGCGAGGCTTTGGAACTCATTGCCTAGGGAGGTGTTCCCCGAGGCATACAACCTCCAGAAATTTAAGAAGAACACCAACTCCTACCTTCTCTCCCTTGGTTCCCACGATGTTCTCTGACACTAAAAGTTAAAGATAAAACACAAAAAAAAACAATAAAAAAAAAAAAAAAAAAAAAAGTTACTAATAGTAATCACAGAATTAATAGTAGATTAGAAAAATAATAGTTTAAAAATATTTAAAAAATACGCTTTTATAAATAAACCAAACTAAAAAGTAGAAAATAAATAATAGTTTAAAAAAACTAAAAAACACACTTTTTATAAAAAATCGAACTAAAAAATAAATAAATAATAGTTTTAAATAACTAAACACGCTTTTATAGAAAACCAAACTGGAAAAATAGAAAATAAATTTTAATAAATTTGAATTAAGAATAGTGTAAAAAAAATTAATAAATATACATTAATAATAATGTAAATAAAAAAAAAAAAATATTTAAAAAAAAGCGTGGGCTGCTTTTTAAGATTTTCAGATTAAGCACCCACGCTTTTTTTAAATTAAAATAATTTGTTTTTCTTATTTACATTAATAATAATGTATGAGAAGGGAGACATTCTCAATTGATTTTATGAACATCCTGTTTATTTTTTCAACAAATTAATAATGTATATTTATTAAAAAAAATTACACTATTCCTAATTCAAATTTATTGAAATTTACTTTCAATTTTTTTGTTTGGTTTTCTATAAATGCGTGTTTTTCAGTTTGTTGAACTATTATTTATTATTATGAAATATTCAAATATTTAGGGGTACCTTCGACACCTTGTGATTAGAATTTCAGAATAAATTAGTTTTAACGGTTGGTTAAAACTAGCAGAATTCACCAAGCAAATGGATAAAATAAAAATGAAATGCTTTGCCGCTCGTTTGCAAATCAACAGTTCTATAGATAAAAATTATGGAAATATTCAGGAGTTAGTTTTTGCTCTTTAAGATTCGAATTCTGAGAAATCCCTCCGCAATGAGTCTTTGCATTATGAAATAAAACTACTGGCCAAATTTTATATTTACATCCCCGGTTTCGACACGTCGAAGAATCAATAAGTCCGTACATACTTTACATATGCCATTCATTTCTAAACTGTAATATACAATTTAAAAAAATTGTTCAGAATGAGTTTTTTTTTCGAAATATCGAGGTTGATAACTCTGGAAGCATATTTAAATACTATTATCTCAACGTGCACTAAAACTCCTTTCAGGCATTTCTCTTTTGTTCTCTCGGGATGGTATATTTGAATTTGAAAGTTTCATACGAAAACAAGTATCTCTTATACTATGTGTGTTGTCCTTACTTACGTATGAAAAACATACTAATGGAAAAAGCTTGTTCATCACTTAACGACAAAATCACCGCAAACCCCAACGGAATACGTAGGAGTTCACTGGTAGTTTTTCTCTTCGAACAATGGATACCCATAAGAGAACAATATTGGTGCCATTAGTAAACCATTCACGTTCGTTTCCTGTTGAAAGGGTATTGAATATCGTCATGCTGATATTGTGATTTATCTTGTTTATCACTCCCTGAATGTCTTATTGGAATAAGCGAAGTAAATAGTGAGGAACTGTGACACATATTGGTGAATTTATTACAAATTTTGAGGAAATGGAGAGCAACTGATATTGGTGAAGATTAAAAGTGAGTGCTAGACGAAAACATATTTCCCACCAAGTATTTTTTGTTAATAATAGTTGAGAGATAACATTAGTGAAATGTTACAGAGAAGTGAAACTAAATTGTGAAAAATGTAGCACAAAATTTTTATGAAAATATTAAACTACGGAATTCAGAGAGGAAGCTATGAATAATACTATATAAAATCACCACCGATGAGGAAAAAAAAAGTTCAAATGGAATTGAATCAAATGTATCGATGAAATGATGAAATCGAAATGAAAATAAAACACAATTATTATTAATAACTATATAAAAAAGAATAAAATGAGATGGATGGTATAATAATAAGCAAATATATTGTTACGGAAATTAGTGAAGTCCGCCTCTGCGTTGTTTGTCACAAGTGAGAACTTGTTTACAGACCGTCTGAGAATTCCGATGACAAACATCGAATGGTCTCGGTATTTCCAAGAACCAGATGGTTCCGGAAATAACATTCTCGGAAATTCTAGAATTATGTTTTGAAGTTATAAGCAAATCGCTCTCGACAGACGAACAATTCTATTTATTGGTGTTATTGTGTAATTAATTCGAGTTAGTACGGCATTCTGTACTGTGATAATTTAAGTATCAATTATGCCTTTTTTAATAAAAACGAACACCAGTTTCATAACAATATATAATATGTGATCATTGTATCAATAACAAAATGTAGTCATATTAATCTTGTACAAACAGCGAGAGTTTCATTTCTTAATCCAAAAAACTCCTCTGAACATTTTTCCACCATGCTTGCAACTTTTCTGTTTTGAAACCCACAATTCGCCTCGTATGGTGATCTCATTCTGTTCTATACATAATATTCGTCTTTTGGGAATTTCATCTTCGTCATTTCCGAAAGAATATCCGAATGTTTGACTCTTTTGAAAAATATTTCCTCGCATCGCAAAAATACTTTTAGTTTCATTTTATATGACTGTCCCTCTAGGAGGGCAAAAAAAAAACATAATTCGTTGTTGATTCCTGTTAATGATATTCCATGAATAAAGAAACACGTCTGTCTGTCTGTCTTCACTAGTTTTTATTTTAATTTATAGAGAATTTTTTTTTACTTTTCGTTTTCATGTAGTCAGTAACCTTGAGCTCCCGTTCTTAACTTTTAGAATATTTTGTTTAGTTCAGCCTTCATTCAAAATAGGAGGATAATACGGTCTAACTAAGAGATTACTTTATTATTTCCATAATTAATTATTTTATCAGCTCATATATCTTTATCTTTTGTAGTAGCTTCAATGTATGCAGGATTTTTTTTAAGTTTGTTAGAAAAATAAAAGAAGTTTAGAGCCACTGAAAGTGCTATATTCTCTGTCTCCAAACTTTTTTATTTTTCTGACAAACTTATAATTTTTTTCAGTGATCAAAATATATTCTGAGTTTCCTTTCAGAGGGGGTGTTTACCATAATAATGAGAAACGAAACAACAGATTGAGCTTTTCAACGAAATATAAAGAATTTTATTAAGTTCTCATTCTGAATGATAATACTGTTAGAATTGACATTCTAACTAAGAAAATATTCAAAATTGCAAGGACTTCAAATGGTTTAACAGCTTAACAAAAATAATTCAATTGAACTTGTATCTAAAAATTACTAAAACAAGTCAAGAGATAATATTCAGCAGTCACAGCTTCTCAAGACTCTCTCTGACAAAAACCCAGAACGAACCAATACTATTTTCGGAAACCTCTTGAATCCCTTTCACAATGGCTATTTAATGCCAAAAGGAGAAACGGATATTATCAGAAGTTAATGGCAGGGCCCATTGACGAGGTTTATAGACTCGAGGCCTAGGGTTCAAATATTTCAGAGACTGAGTTATGACATTTTTCACATATATGTATGAGAATTATTATCATTCAGCTGTGCATGTGCATTATTATTTTTAGTGGCTCATTGGGCTAGATAATTGCCGGAACACCCAGAAAACCCGTTCAATTAGCACTGTTCTTAAATATCTTAACTAATTTAACATCATCACAATGTACAATATTTGTCGATGCAGAAAATCTTCCGTAACAATCATATTTCATTAACATACATTTTCGAATAGATTCACTACACATTCCTTCTTGTAAATATCCCTTACTATTTTAGATTATAAATTCCTCACCGGTCATCATTCCCGATCTCAATACTTTTCAATTCTGAATAGGCCTGTTCACGTAAATTTTAATTACAAAAAAAATAAACTTTGACCGTTCACACATTCCTAAGGAATTTATGGAATAGCCTGTTGTGAACACAACTTTTGTTACAACACCAGTCATATATGTGTCTAAGTTATGTATTCATCTAATTCATGTTTGATGTCTCATATCAGGCTACCATATTTATTCTTATAATAGATCACTTGTTTGCATTGCTTTTTTATTTCAAGAAATAATTCTATGTCACTAACCCATAATATCGACATATAAAATAGCACTAACCTTCGTATAGAAGTTATCGTTATGCACATAATATCTTGTTATATCTATAAGCTATTCCATATAGTATTTGTCATTCCATCAAAACTTTGGTAGATTGTATTTGAGATTCAACATATTGATATCCTATTGTTATTTCCAGACTCATTACCAAGTAACTCTTCTGGACTCTTCTCTATCGTATTCGCAAATAACCACCGAAATAAGAGGACCGGACAATAAGCTTTATACTGGCAAGAATCTCAAACAAGGCAGGGGATCGTTCGTGCCTTCCAAAGTGGGCATGCACGAGCTGATCGTCAAGTACGAGGGAGACGAAGTTTTATCGGGTCACTACTTCAGAGTTCTTCCTCCATTAGTAGAAGTCGCACCACCGGGAATGGCTCCTTGTGCACTAGGATCGCTGGTACAGGTGTTGGTGAATGCCACAGGTGAGCTATTGGTGATATTTTGAAGTTTGGGTTCCATTCCATTGTTAAGCTCAAAACTTGCCGAACATCTCTTCATCAGAAATAATTTTTTATCACACGGCGAAATCTTGAAATTCCTTAGGAGGATTTGCTCAACGACCACAATCTCCATACATTCAAGAATAACGTCAATAAATTGCTCCTTTCGTATGCAATTGCCTTTTTGTATCTGAGTTTCATGTTCATAACATGAGATTAGGAAATATATATGTTCTTTCTGCTCATATCTAGAGATATCCTCAACTTTCTTAGAGCAAAGATCTTCTTCACGGTCCAGTCTATGCAGGAAGAGGCTTGGACCTCATTGATACTCTCCAGATAGTTAGATAGTTAACTATACACACCATCTGGCAATGATTTCAATTGATCATTATTAGCAGTATTTAAAAAAAATACCCGAATTCTGTAACTTTATAATAATAAGAACAGACAATGGATTTGGAAAATAGAGAGACGACTCCTATCATCCTCAGATATTCACTAATATTCATCTATACCAGTTTCTCAATCATAATTTAGATATTATTCAAGTTAAACTGTTCGTTGATGAATGATATATTTCGTATTGTGAAGGTACTCCTAGGAGAGAAGATATTTTGGTAACGGCCTATAGCCCAACTGGTCGACCCTTGGATTGTCCTCTAACCGTGGTAGATGGAACTAACAGTGCCACTTTCAAACCTGATGAAGCAGGAGAGTGGAGGATAGAAATAACATACCAAGGGAAACAAATTCAGGTTGGTATAGAAATCATCGATAGAAATTTGTATCCTCACTGACTCTGAAGTCTCCGGTCCATCTTCAGACTTTTTATGTTTTTAATTACTGATTCACTGTTTTTAGAACTCTTTCTACTCAATAATTGCAGATTTTCCTCCTAGTATTTTCTCTCATTCATCAGAAATAAAACACATATTGGAGCTTTTCAACGAAATATAATGAATTTTATCAAGCTCTGTGCAACCAAATATTCTGTATCTTCTAGGTTCCTAAATAAGCTAAATAAAATTATAAAAGGAATGATAATCATACGGTCGATTTTTTTCTATTTAAATTATAACTTAAATGAATCAAATTTATTTCGCCAATGACCAGGACTACTCCATTTAAGACTTTTGCAAGAAACTACTAGGATTTTTAACTAGGTTTCTGCCCAACGCTTTGTGGGTAAAAACTCTCAGGGTTGATATTGAACAAATTAAATTAATATATATTAAAATTTACGAAGCTCTCGAAAGTCCATCGTCTTAATGGATTTGAAAGTTTTTCAGTAAATTCATTAACACGATGGACTTCCGAAATCAAGTTACCACATCTCTACAACCTTCAAACGAATGATATACAAATAACAAAAAAATAGGTTGATAAATTCAGAAGACATACGTGTGCAATACGCAGATTCCTGGTCTTCCATTCAACTCCTATATCATATAATGATATAATATTTGGTTAACTACATAATATACTAAAATTATATTGCTTATGTTGTAAAGAAAAAAAAAGACAGGAGAAAAAAAAACTAGAAAATAGACGAAGATTGAAGACAATACTGGTAGTTCAAAAAACACAGAATTGTTGACTCTTTTACATTTTATATTTTATGCGAAACGTTAGTTGCACGATAATTGTTGTTCATATAGCCAGTTACGAGAATATAGCTTGAAAAGTGGTAGTTTCAATTATTTCAAATATGTGGGAAGACTATTATAATGGGTATAGATAGAAACTGAACGATCTTTTAAACAGTGTCGTAGTGTGGGGGGCAGTTATAAGATCTTTGTGTCTGATATTCACTTTATGTTCATTTTCACGAAAACAAACTTTATCGTAAAGATACTGGGTCATTTGTTGATAATGATATTGTGGAATAATGTTAGAGATTGCAATTCGAAACGATTCTTCATTGTCAGCCATTGCATCTGAGTAAGCTTATGAGAAATGTACTGAATCTTTCGAATACCTACCATAGATGTAGCGTAGACAGGAATTTTGGACTTTTTGTATCCTGACATTATTCAGACAAGGGGAGTATATAGGTGAGCAGAAGGTAAATTGCGAAAGGATGAGTGTCTGACATAATTTGGCTTTCGTCGGAGTATTTAGGTATGCTCGATGAGGTAAATTACTCTCAGGTTCACGTGAGCTCTCTGGATATATAATGAAACTTGTTTTTTGAACCTAATATTATTATCTAATATGAGATCAAAATTATTTGCCTCCGGTACTATATTTAGAGTTATTCCATTTAGGGAAATATTGACCTTTGGCATAACAACTTTGGACCAAACCTGAGAACCTGTGTTTCGATCGGATTGAGTTGCAGTTCATGATTTATGGAAGAATCATAAATATTTTGGAGTCCAGCATTTCCGGTTTGAACGATACATAAAGTTAGGTATCATCAGCGTAAGCATGATACTTGTGAAGGTTAATCTTGTTCAGTATACTTGAAGTATATACACTAAACAGTAGAGGCCCGAATATAGTTCCTTGGGGAACACCGCTCAATGATTTTAATGATTCAGACAATTCGCTTTCGATTTTCACCCTTTGATGTCTGTTCGTGGAGTATTCTTGCATCATCTCAACTGCTGCTTTTGAGAAGCCAATATAGTTGAGCATGGATATTAGTATGTATGAGTCGAACGCTTTACTGTCACTCTCAGCTCTCATTCGCGTCGGTCGGTGCATTAATAATATTCCTTTGAATCTCTATTGCTGTTATGATATACATAAATCCAATTAGTGCCATTAAATTATTAATTATTGTTTTTTCCTGAAAATGGGTTACAACACTCTATCTGTGCACTTCTAGGGAGGTCCATTTACTTGTTCAGTCTTTGATCCAAATGGAGTCAAAGTATCCAGTTTGGAAGGAGCTCTTCCTCTTGTACCTCATGCCATAGAATTGGACTGCAGAGCTGTTGGAGTACCAGGAGACGTTTTCGCAGACATTGTCCACGACAAGAGATCGGTTCATTGCCACGTGGAGAAGGTGGACAACTTCCACTACAGGATACATTTCACACCCAAAGAGCCCGGCAAACATAGGGTGAGTCGCTGGCATGTTTTTCTGAAGATTCATTGGTTATGAAAATGATTTTTAGGTTTACGTATATTTCAATGGATATGATGTGAAAGGGTCTCCGTTTATGATGCGTGTGGGTACCCAAAGGAGGTCTAAGTCGTCCAATAGTAGTCCAAGTTCAACGTATAGGGCTAGTCCAACCAATCGCTTCAATAGCCCAAGCCCAACCGTCCATAGTCCGAATACAATGAAGAATACAATTTATAATAGGTGAGTTTGGATTTTCAAGCACATCCATTATATTTTTTCCCGAAAAATTCCATTTGAAAAAAATAATTGTAATTCAATGAAGTTTCAAGTCGTTTACTAAAGGAGATTAAGGGATTCAATGAATTTTCTACTTTTTTAATTTGTCATTCAAAATTCAATTTTTAGTCAATAAGCAGACCTACAGTCGATTTGAATTCGAAATTCAGGAGCTCAAAACAAATACATGATGATAGCACTGTTATGTCTGGCCATATACAGGGTGTTATGAATCAACACACCACACCTGCAACACCATTGTTACGCCACTGGCCTTCTATGGAGGGTACACTCCTTCAAAGAAAGACCTAAACGCTAAGGAATTCTCAAATATTATGAATTAACCACTTTACTTGATCACTCCTTTGTTGTTAGGATGAGAACTTTAGTAATAAGAGCATCGACTGTCTGAGGATGGTCGAACCGAGATTATTTTTCGAGAGCGGCTTCAAGAAATATCCCTTTCTATTAATACAGGGAATGTGCGGCGTTTAGATAGAAGCACGTACCGATCTCAGAAAGATTGTTGAATAATGCACTTGGAAAAGCATTAGAATATAAATATATATTTTATGATAGTTACATAGCATTTCCATCAGTTTTATATACTGATAAAATGATAAAATAGTCAAAGTACGGTTGAGATTTTACATTAGGTCAGTTTTTGGCATTCTCAAAGTCAAGTGCACTGAATATAAGTAAAAATGCCATCAATTGTTAAACAGACTGTTGATAAATATTATTTGAAAAATATGGAGATACATTTAAAAATATATAAGAATTATAATTGACTCAATTTGCCCAAACATAAATCCAGGAAAAAATATATGAATTTACTCCAGACCATCAGGTTTCAACACTTATTCACTCGATATTTGTTTTACACGATATAAGTTCAGTTGTATTACTATTTTATCTATTTCCGCGAAAGTTGTTTATTTACTTTTATATCGCACTGTAGTTTGTATTGGTAATGTTTTTCTATGAGAGCATGAACTATCGATTAGAGCTTTCCGGTGACTTATCTCGTTCTTGAAGCATTGATAACATCATTTTTATCAATAGTAAATACTGTTCAACTGGGTATTTACTTCGTGAATTCATTACTCGTGCAGTTCCTGTTTGACTTGATTGGAATTATCTTTCTTAATAATTTCGCAATTTCACTGCAAGATGATTACTTGTCAATGAACTCATGACTGATGACTGTCTAGTCAAGAGCTGTTACTTGGTTGATAGCTACCGCACTTCTATATGTTATATTGTTATATGATCACTGTGACAGTTTGAGCACTCTCATCTTTCTGCACTCCATGTTAATCGAATGAAAGTTCAAACACCTCTGAGCTGACATGTTACTTAAACGACTTCTGTTGACCGAATCACCATTGTTTGTTGGCGTGGTCGCGTTTTATAGGATATCCCCTCCATGTATTGTTGGCATATTTATTGGCTTGCGGGGCCACATTCCTAACGTTAGTTATCTTCTACTTCTTAGTAATTAATGGCTTGATACTGTAGCCGAAATAATGTATAAAAAATGAATGATTTTTCTATTTTGTGGTCGTATTTCATTTAATGAGCTGTCAAAACCTATAATTTATAGTTTCTTTGTTCACTATGAAATTTCTTAGATGTGCGTAACTAGGAGGGTGATGATTTGTTAATAGCTTCGTTGTGAAAGGGTGACTTTTTTTATATGCATTCCAGGGCTCGACGGTGTCTATCTATTTTTAACGTGCCCTTGTTTATCAGTTGGTCGAGTATTTGATTTCAAAATTTATTTTCATTCCCAGTGAATTATGTTTTCTGGCCATAGAGTTCATATTTATTCATTACTTGTTGTTTCTTATGTTTGAAAGTTTTTCTGTACTTATGAGGTTATGACAGCACGTGAACACTTGTGAATGAAATAAGAATTCATTTATATTCTAAATAAAAAAATGGAGAATAAGTTTACTTATAGCAAAAAAATACTAACATAACGTTATTTCAAAGTGGATATTTTGGTATGAAGATATAAAATTCATTACAGAAACTATTCAATGCCGATTCAGATTATGAGCTTGAGGTGCTGCTGTACCCAATTGTTACTATACACCCTGACAACCTAATATTTTTTCTAATTTTTCCTGGTAGGTATGTATTGCGATTGACTGAAATAATTTTGCTTAATGTCACTGTCACTGTCAAAACAATAAAAATTGGACGTTTGCTTTCAAAACGTTAATAATAAAGGGTATTTTTCTTTTTATATCAAAATACCAAAGTATTGGAAAAAATCATGTATATAACTCGAATATAAAGCGACTCTTTTTTGCACTTGCGAGGTGCAAAAACAGTAAAAATAACTATTTTGAAATCAGCATCGTTTCTGTACAGCACTGGTTGAAAAATCAATGCTTGGAGTTCTTATTCTATTTTTATTCTATATATTACAAAACATGTAGACGATCTATATGAATACTGATGAACTACTAATGAAGGGATATTTTTTGGAATGCTCCAATCATTCTGAAATTAGGGATTATGTTAATTTAAAATAATGACAAATATAGTTTTACAATACGTATTTCATGAGCCAGTGCCATTAAATTCATTTTTGAGAAGATGGAAAAACGTGACATTTGTTCTTAAAATATATATTTGAACCAGTATCTATGCTCTCTAGCAGAATTCCAAGTCTTTTGAAAAAAAACTGGTCGTAAAACATAATTTTTGTGATAATCTGTAATGGGACATCTGATTCCTTGAAATTTTTAAGAAATGAACTTTCTTCTTCGTCAGTACAGTGTGAAAATTTATTTAAATCCGGTCGAGGGGCATTTTGACCATATTATCCGGTTTTTTCAAAATGATATGAAGAATAATCACGAACGAGAATTATGAAAAATTTCAGGTCAAACATATATTTTTATAAATAAAAACACAATATTTTGAATTCCGCAGGGATTCGAAAAATGGTATTTTGGAAACTTCACTAATCTTATCACATCTCTTTCGTTTTCATTTAACAAAAATAACTCTAGTGAACAGAAAATAGTAATATAATTTCGTACCACACCCAAATTAATTCCACGCTGTCTGTTATAAACTCATGCTCTGAAGGTAGATATCGCAGCTACATAAAGCAAAGGTATATTCGTTTTTTTCATTCGCTTTCTTTATTTTTTTTATTATGGATAAGTAGATTCTCTAAAGCCGATTTCTTAGTTATAGACAAAATGCGAGTCCCCTCCTAGAAGAAACCCAAAAGTTCGCCCAGGAGCACCACATGAAGTCGGTCGCAGAAAAACGAATGACCTCAAGCTCCCCCAGCTTCACCGAGAGAAACAACCCCAGTTACATGCACCGCACAAGCAGTCCAAGCTACATGCAGAGAACAGCAAGTCCAAGTTACATGCAGAGAACTTCAAGCCCGAGCTATCAGCCGCCCAGTCCAAGCCACCAGCCCCCACAAAGCCCCTCCCACGGGCGGGATAGCCCAGACAGAATAACAAGTAGAAGACTGAACGAGAAACGTTACGATACTTCTAGTCCCAGTTTCGCCAAGAAAACCGAGTTTGACTTCAACTCTAAGATGTCCTCGATGAAGATGACGGATTCTAGGAGTCCTAACTTCTTGGACAGGTGGGTCTGTACTACTGGAAATCGGAATATCATAAAAACTTCCCGTATTCTAGTTATCTTCCCAATATCTTCGATGATCATTGAAATTTTTAGTTCGTGGCTGTTTTAAATTTCTGATCATGAGTATTTAGGCCTGAAAACATCTTCGAAGTGCTACTATGACTATTTTGGAAGTCCTAGACTAATAGTCCGGGAGCCCGTGACATCGAAAGTTCCGTCATCGCGGATTATTTTTTTTTGTCAAAATTGACTATAGAAAACGATACGAACCAAATGAGACCGGTGTGAGTAGGTTTTTCCAGCCAAGTGTATTTTAAATTAAATCAATGATCACTCATAATTGCACGAGAGGTTTGTATTTTATCGGGTAAATTTGGGTTGTTTAATGAGAAACTGTTGCCTAGCAATTAGACGAGGAAAACTGTCAACTATTAGAAACGCGACACCGAAGGTGGAGCATTTTTAGGTTGATAGTTTTTCGAGTCAAATTGCTAAAGGAAACAGTTAAGAATTTGAACTTCACAAATTTACCTGATATCAATACAAACATCGAGTGTAATTCGGCAGGACAATTTAATGAATAAGAAATTCAGAAACATATCAATGCAAACTTTGTTTATGAAACATTAAAAATAAATACATTTTTAGTTGAATGTACAATTATTAAAAACGCAGTTATTGGAATTCATACTAGGAACAGTGATGTCGCTGCGGGTGCCACAGCTAATCGTTTCTGTAGTAGATGTTGAAGTTTTTTCTTTTTCCAAACGCATTGATTGAATAATGCTCGAATGATACTCTTTGTCAACTTGTGAGTATGGTTTTATTGATGATGAATTGCTGTGTCCTGTTATTTTTATTAAAGCTTGTTCTTCAATTCCGCTTTTACTTGATTCGCTAACTGCTGCCGCTCGAGTTGAGTGATTTGTAATTTTGACACGTTTCACATCTATACCAATACGTTGTGCTGAGAATTCAGTCCATTTGGAAATTCCATTTATTCCAATCGGCACATTATTATACCAACTTTTAGAATTTTTCTTATTCCAAAATGGATTTGGTGTAAGAAATACTCTGTTATAAAAGTGTCTCGTTTTTCCATTAACTTTTTAAATAAACGTATTGGGCAAATATCTTCCTCTGAAATATTAGGCGTAATCCATTTGCTATCACATAATTTATTGTTACCGCCTTGTCTCGTTTTCGAAAATAGAGGATTATACTCGATACGTCCAGTTTCTTTTCCATTATTTTTAATTTTGGATACGAAATAAATGGTTTTTCTCCTCCGCGCCAAGCTAATTCAAACGCCAAAATGTGATATAATTTCTTGTGAAGTTCTTCCGGTTCATTTTCGTCATATAATCTGGCCATTGCAAATATTTCAGATTTATTAAGAGCTGATGCACTAGATTTTCTTTTTTCGGGTTGTGCTTGTAGGATTTTACGTTTAGCATTACGTGCAGCTCGTGATGAATTAAACTGAACGTCGGTGAAAGGGTTAAATACAATATTGAATTAGTTATAATATTTACTTTGTAGCATTTTAGCGGTGGTATTCCAAATTGTTTTAACTACTGCTTCTTTGTAGTCTTCTCCGTTACCTTTTCGCATATTAAATGCCCTATCTTGCAATATTACATTAAATTTCTCGATGGAAGTATCTGGCTCAAATTGATATCTTTTTGCATCGCGAAAGGTAGAAAACTGTCGCCAGATTGATGATTGCGTCGCAACTGTATTAGTAGGCACACAGGTATTAACAATTTGACTAATTTCGGCGTTCGTAGACTCACCGAATCGACTCATTGTTGATGCTTAGAAATTCAATGAGTTGTTGACAAACATGTCAAACTATTTATTTTGGCAACCAACACCGCGATAGTTGATAAACAAATGAATAAGTGAAAAAACCACTAGTGCATTTGTCGCTGTAAAAGTTGCAGCTAACTTTTGCCGCTGTCAAACTGACAATTGCACTGTGGCATATGCGATTTTTTATACATGAGTTGAATTGTCATTGAAAACCAATAATGTTCTACCGTTATCACGGAAATTTCCTATAAATTGCTCTAATAATAATTTCATGGTCTTTCAGAAAAACTTGGTATGAAAACATCCACTCTACCCAAAATATCCTTATTCATTTGATTATTCCAAAAAAGGAATAATAAATGGAAAGTACAAAAAAACACCAGGAACAGTTTGGTGTTTGGCAGTACGAACAAACTTCAGTGAACTGACATTTGCCATTGCCATATATCTCTGAAGACCTTGTATGGTTCAAGGCACTGTCTTTTTTTTTTTTTTTTTATGTTCTGGTTCCCACGAAAAGGGATATCCTGTAATGTTCAGAGAACATCGTGGGAACCTAGGGAAAGAAGGGAGGAGTTGGTGTTCGTCTTAAATTTCTGAAGGTTGTATGCCTCGGGGAACACCTCCTAGGCAATGAGTTCCAAAGCCTCGCTGTTCGTTGGATGAACGAGTCTTTGGAGAGTGATGTTCTGCAGGTCTCCAAAGTGACCACGAAGGGGTGTGATGACTGAACTTGACGGGTTAATCTCGAAGAGACTGCCAAAGCAGGAACGATTGTTGATATTTCAGAAGAGCATCGCCCATGAAAATATCTATAAAATAGAGACAAATCGCCAACTTTTCTACGGTGTTCCAGACAAGTGAGCGAGTTTGTAAGCGAGGCATCACCGACGAGACGAATTGCCCTTTTTTGGACAGAATCCAATAGCCTCAGGATATGTTTAGGTGCCGCACTCCAAATATGGGAACAGTATTCCAGGACAGGTCGGATCTGTGCCTTATAGATCATAAGCAGCTGACTGGGAGTGAAATAGCTCTTGGCACGAAACAGAAAACCAAGTTTTTGGGATGCACTTTTGGCAATGGACCTCACGTGATTTTCCCAGGAAAGGTTATTGCTGATAGTAATACCAAGCATCGATATGGATGGCTTCAGTGGTATGGTTACTCCTGACAAAGTTATGTTAGGCACAGTGAGATCGGCTTTTCTAGAGAAAAGACATGCTTGTGTTTTGTTTGCATTGAATTCTACCAAGTTATTAGATCCCCATTCGAGAATTGTTGCTAAGTCCATATTTATATTATTAACATTTCTTCCTCGTTCATTTCTGGTTTCACGGGCTGATATAGGGGCCCTGGAAGAGAAAGCGGTATGGAGGGTACTATCATCGGCAAAGCTGTGTACTGGACATGAAGTTGCTTTCAACAGGTCGTTGATGTGAAGTAGAAATAGTGTTGGTGCGAGAATGGATCCTTGCGGAACACCAGCATTTATGAGTAGAGTGTCAGATGAAACTCCATCGACCACTACATGGAGAGACCTGTTTGAGAGAAAACTAGCAAGCAGAGAACACAGCTGAGGGGCAAGCCATAAGACGGAAGCTTGGCGAGGAGTCCCTGGTGCCAAACTCGATCGAACGCCTTGGAGATATCTAATGCCACAGCTAAAGTTTCTCCATACTTTTCAATAGATAGCTGCCATATATGTGAGACGTAAGCAAGCAGGTCACCAGTTGATCTCTATCTATCATCCAATATAAAATTACAATTAAGTGAATCGATAGTATTATCAATTTTTCATTTTGCTGATTCTATATTCTAATATTACTCAAAAATATAGCTCAAAAATACAAAAAAAGTACAAAACTCCTGTTTGAGATTGGTATATGGTGTGGCAGGCGTGAAATGATACAAGCTGGTTGGTTGAATATGGAAAAATAAGATTTTTTCATTCTGCATGTCTTTTCCATGAAGTAATTTTGAGCAAAAAACTATGTTATCTACATCGAAAGATAACTTTTCCACAATTTGAATATAAGGTTCAGAGGAACACTAACATCACCAAAATTCAAAACTGAACTTTTTAAACGCTCATACTCCTACCAAGTATATAGGACATACAACTCTCTGCCCGCAGAAATAAAAAAGCTCTCACTAGAAAATTTCAAATCCAGACTAAAAAAATATATCTTTTCCCATCAATGAATCAACATATATCCTAGTACTTCTGTTTTATACCAAATATTTCATCATAGGAAGGTTTCAACAACAATCAAATAATTTTTGACTCTTTTATTTTTTTTTATTTTTTTTTGCTTTCCTCTCATCTTGTTTTGACAAATGCAGCACCGGCAGGGTTGAGTGGAAGAACAATTTAGTGCGATTATGTGATCGTACTCGTCCCTAGAACTCAAAAAATATACGGGGTGTTCCATTAGAAATTTCCAAGTTGGGGTCGTTTCCGGGGAGAGTATGAAATATTGAAAAATATTCCAATTCTTGAAACGAACACCACTACCAAGTTTGGATCTATACCCTTGGAACTCTGGACCCGGTATATATAATATATATATACATATATATATATATATACCGGGTGGTCCACTTACGACTATCCACCCTCAATAACTCCCAGGAAAATTATTTTACAAAAAATCGCCGAGACACATCGTTTTTTTTTTTTGGAGGGGGACACCCTTTGACGTGAAGGAGATATGTTATACTTCAACCCCCTACTCCCCAGAGCAACCCCCTCTATAATTTTAATAGGGAATAAGGGTCGTGTCATACAGCATTGTGAAGGTAATTCAATTCTGATACTAGCAGTGCAAAATTGTCTGAATTTGAATGAGGCATTCTCGAGATATTCGAATTTAAAGGTTCAAAATGATCTCCATCATTGTCTCCCAGACAGTAGTACAGTTCAGTCGTAATTATCCACCGATTGTCTTATTTTATTTGCTCACCGAGTTTCAGTTTTTTGTTGTCAAAGAAGAAATACTAATCCCTGAGAACCATTTTTTTGTGAAATGGTGATAGTGTAGAGTCGAAAAGTGACCACGTATTTCAACAATTCTACTTGTATCGCAATGGTTTACACAAAAGACGAGAAAGTTGAAATTATTTTTATTTTTGCTGCTCGAAATGAGAGTGCACGAGCTACAGCTCGGATCTTCAATGAGAGACACCAAAACAGAAACGTAACTCACAAGTGAGTATTAGAAAAATGGTCATAGAAAGAGGTTTTGGTATTTTTTGATCATTCTAGATATATCTTGGATCTTGTGGTAAAATTCCGTGAGACTGGATCAGTCGCCAATAAAAAAAAATGATAGTATGGCATCTGTTACAAACGAGATCAATCAAATAGAAGTTTTAGAACAAGTTGCAGTTGACCCAACTTTGTCTACACGGCAACTCAGTAGCATAACAGGCATATCGAGAACTTCCATAATGAGGGTGCTAAAATTGCACAAATTTCATCCGTATAAATTGCATCTTCACCATGAACTGAATGAGGATGACTACGACAGACGATCTGAATTTTGATAAAATGTAACAAGAATGTTACAGAGGAACCACGGATTCATTAAGCATATTTGCTTCAGTGATGAGTGTTCCTTTTTTTGAACGGGTTAGTGAACAGACACAACTCTCGCTATTGGAGTCAGAACAACCACCACCTACTTAGAGAAGAGCACACACAATGGCTTCGAAAGTTGAATGTGTGGGCAGGGATTCTGGGTAATAAAATCATTGGCCCAATATTTATCCAACATGATTTAAATGGTGTGGTTTATTTGGATATGCCGCATAATGTGAATGAACCACTTATTTTGGATGCAGATAACATTTATTTCCAGCAAGATTGGGCACCACCTCATTTCCTATTACAGGTGAGAGAATGGCTATCCCAAACTTTTCCAAAAAAAATGGATAGGTCGTCGAGGTCCAATAGAATGGTCAGCACGCTCGCCGGTCTTGGCACCCAATGATTTTTTCTTTTGAGGTCAATTGAAATCCGTTATTTATAAAACTCAACCTACTGACCTGAACGATTTGGAAAGAAGAATTATAACTGAATGCCAGGCAATTACTAGAGAAACACTTTCAAAGGTGCAGAAGCCAATTGAAAATAGACTGTACTACTGTATGGGAGTTGATGGCAGTTATTTTGAACATCTTCTGTGAATAATTGTTTGATAATCTATTTCGTATAATTTATTTACTCACAATTCACCAATGCACCATTTGAACTCGGATATCTCGAGCACGCCTTTTTCAAATCAAAAAATTTTTGCACTGCTAGTATCAGAATTGAATTACCTTCACAATGATGTATGACAAGACCCTCATTTCCTATTAAAATTATAGAGGGAGTTGCTCTGGGGCGTAGGGGGTTGAAGTATAACATATCTTCTTCTCGTCAAATGGTGTCATCCTCCAAACAAAAATCGACGTGTCTCGGCGATTTTTTGTAAAATAATTTTTCTGGGAGTTATTGAGGGTGGATAGTCGTAAGTGGACCACCCGGTATATATGTCTAGTAACCAAAAGATGACGTAGTGGAGTTATAATGGAACCTTGGGAAAAGTTAAGCCCTACCGAAGTAGATATTTTAAATATTTATTATACACGATTTTCAGATCCAGTCCTGACGTTGGCAACTATACGTCAACTTCCAGATACGACAAAAAGGTGACGGAAAGTCGAACGTATAACAATTCCACCACCAATGGAGTCGATACGAGCCCCATAATAAAAGGTATCCTCCATGAACGACTCGTCTGCGAGAAGAGACTCCTGGGACGCGATTGCCAAAACGAAAAACATCCTTTCAGACCGGAGCCTGGAATCCCTGGCCAACTTGACGGAATCACAACTGGACTCGGAATTGAGGAGGAAGAGGGCAGAAGAGCATTCTAGCTTCGCTACTAGGGAACAGAGTTACAAGAACGAACAGTCGTTCAAGACGAATTATAGCCAAAACTATGCGTCTCAAAAATATTCCTCTAATGTAGATGAGTATGGTGAGAAGGGCTACGGGAGGAGCTCTCCGATTTATACAAGGGCGGTGAAGGGGGGTGGTGCGACTTCTGTGAGAGTCCAACCCGTGCCTGATGGGGTTCTAGGGCAGCCCGTCGAGTTTGAGAGTGAGTTGCGTGAACATTCTAACTTCAATTTTTAATTTCCACAGCACTATAAATTGCAAAAGTTTCATAGTCTATTATTGTATATAGCGGTTGCCAAATTCACAACTTTCGTGACCTCGGATGTAGGCAGAAGATTTTGCCAGATAATCACAGAGATATTTTTCACTTGCCGGAGTTACTGACTTATATTTCTGGATTTGGGAGACATCTGGATTCTGTTAGCCCTTTCACTGACTCTACACTTTTTATGTTTCCAATTACTGATAAACTCACAACTCTTCTCAGAACTGTAATTTTTTACTCTATAATATTTCAGATTTCCTCTCATTCGTTAGAAATAAAACACAGATTTGGAGCTTTTTAACGAAATATAATGAATTTTATTGAGCTCTGTTCAATGGAATATTCTGTGGCATTTAGGTTCCTGACTTCTAAAATACCAAGTTCACAAAGGAAGCATAATCATATGGTAACTTTTCGTGTTTGAATTAAAATGTAAATTAATCAAAATTGAATCTTATCTAAAAATATACTATTACTCAAATGACTTGCGAGAAAACTGGTAACTAAAAAAACATGTAGGCAAGGCCTGTTTGTATCACTAAACTAAATGCCCTCGAGATATGTGTCTGTTTGGAGATCTAGAACTCAACCGATTCCCTCCTGGAATTATATGAATATCCTTCTATTCTTTTAAACGATGCTGATTTAATCCGAAGAAACCGTTTTCTATTGTATAAATATACCTCGAAATGAATTCAGCCGATCAAATGCATTTATCTAACCAATTAAATTCCAATATCAGGGAATATCATGTTGCTAGTATATCCGCGAATATACACGCTACTTGCTATAGAACAAGTTGGCATTTAAGGTAGAACCAGAAATCTAAGAAGGTCGTAAATCACAACCACTTGAGTTATCAGCAGGCGGTGGATTCTACGCAGAGTTGTACCTGCCCTAGCCATTAAATTTTCTTTTATAGGTAGGTATAATGATATTGGGTTAAGGTCATTATTAAGGAAAATCGCTTGAATGAAATTGAGAATTGTTTATTTATATATAATATATGATAATATATATATATATATATATATAAAATTATATTATATTATATAATAATATATGATATACCTAATTAATATAAAATGTCAAACTTTATAAAGAGTTCAGTTTCTCGATAAAAGGTATTTATAAACAAAATTACTCACGAAGATCAGTTCACTTTCACTGTCGTCATCCAAATTGATAATAAACTTTTCTTTGGGATTTTTTTCTATATCCATATATGACTTTTCCACCTTTTCAATATGGGAAACACACTTGGCCCAGATGCTATCAGGAATGTTTGCAGTTTCTGTTTGAATAAGAGCTACCACAGTTGAACTTAAGATTGGAGAAGTATTATTTCTTCGAACTGCTGACTTAATCTGATGCCATATATGTTCAATTGGGTTAAACATACAGTGATGAAGAGGAAGTCTGAGCACCGTATGTCCCAAGCTTTCAGCCAATGAATCACAAAAATATTTCTTTTTTATCGAATAACTGCGTAAAACTTCTAGTAACTGTTTTTTTGTGTACTTTTCCTCATAGTACATATCATTATTTAACATATATTCTTGTATAGTGGCTTTGTTGTCATTTGAACATGGTGCTTTATCTAGTCTTCGACTGTGGTATGACGATAATACTGTTGGGTGGAATATTTGGTATGAGTTAATTTTGAAACCAGTCTTCAAATAATTCGGCTGTAGTATCATCATGATAATCGACTAAAGAGTCCTTAATATTATTTGCCGATAAAGACAACGCATTTGGTATAAAACCATTTTCGGTTCCTGCGTGAATGATCGTTATGCGTTTTCCTTTATTAGACGGCGCATTAGTTTGGTACAGATGAGTCAACCCAACTTTTGTTTGGAATATCGTCCAAATACACTACTGTTCTACCATATTCTCTAAATTCGTTTATTGCCAATAAATATTCAAATCTCCATTTCTTAAGGCGCACAGATTCCATTAAGATTTTTCTGCTACTAGTGAATTTTTTTAATTCAAATCCGTTTTGTAAAAGAGACTTCCTTAAAGTTTCTTTGCAATACTGGATACCAGTTTCATTCTTTTTTAAGTCGTTCCATTGAAATATCTAATGTAGGCACAATTTGCTCCTTATATAAGGCATATATTGTTCTTCGAATTATATCTACATCACAGCCATCTAGTTTCCTTGAACCGCCAGAGTCTATTCTTTTTAAAATAGGGTTACTCACTATTTTGAACACTGTGGAATACGGTGTTTTCGTTAAATAAGCACTTTCTTGACAGCTTGATCCTTGGACATTCCACGTTCCAGAAGGGAAGTATAAACATTTAATATTATTTGTTTCCCATGAGGCTGTAACATTTGTCGTTTAGTGGTACTACGACCACCAGTTGGAGTACTAGCTTCAGGATGAGCCCATGGATGCTACATTTTTCTCGACACAAAAATCGAATAGACACTTTAAAATAGTCACAACTGACACAACGGAATATTACGTAGGTAATGACTAAATGTTGTTTAACTTTCCCCCTTTTATTTCTGAAATTGGAAAGCGGTCAGTTCTCAAAACAGTCTTGTTTTCCAAATCTGGTAGGTAATTTATTTTGTAACCGTAAATAGACCATTATCGCTATAATCTCGTTAGTAGCCCATTAGTACTGAAAGTCTGGTGGCCAGGTAAGTAAATTTCATTATTTACACACATTTAAACATATCGTTACCAAGGGTTCTAAATCAACCTTACGAGATTTTTTATTATCAAAACTATTATTAAAATGCCAAACTATTTCATGAGATATTTCAATCCGGACCTGGGGATCTTTTAAGGGACACACACTTCTATTGCTCATCTATATTTCGAACAATAGGTGATAATCAGGGTCGTCGGCTAATATTGAATTTACGACCTTCTTAGATTTCTAGTTCTACTATACCATTGTTTATACCAAACCTATCAAAATAATTCAGTCACTGTCAGATGACGTCTAAGTCACTGTCAAATTGAAAATTGATGTCCGACCGTTTCGGAAACACTTCCATAGAAGAAATTCGAAAAAACGTAGAAAAACATAGTTTTTTCAAGTGTAGGTATTTGTTATAGCTAGATATAATCTGGTCATATACCACTCGTGATAGATATTTTGGGTAGAGTATACTTTGATGTTTTTCCGTCAATATTTTTGCAGAAATGTCACTCGACCAAATTTCTTTCAAAATAAATTTGGTCTCGTGAATTTCTACAACAACATTGACACAAAAATGTCAAAGTATACTCACCAAAATATCCATCACTTGTGATATAACTACTGAATATAACTATATATCCTCAGAAAATGATATTTAAATTTGAGTTCATTATTCTTCATCTTCATTTGTGATAATAATAATTCACTAGTCAGTTCATGATGTTTCGAGAAAAATTGACATGAGTCATTATGCATGTGCGTTAGATTAGATACAATACTCAAAAGTGTTGTTTATTGAGTCTTTTTGCCCGATGGCGACGACCAATTTCGAATATTTTTTAACAAATGACGTTCCAATCAGTTGATGGCAGTGGAGCTGGATCTGGTGATCTAGAAATCCTGGTGGAAGGGGGAAGAGTCACTTCAAGTGTTAAGAGCCTCGGTGGCCAAAGATTCAGAGCTGCATTCACGCCCCATCAAGCTCTGCCACATAGAGTCGACATCAAGTTCAATGGTGAAACAGTACCAGGTAAGTGATTTCAGGTATCTTTCGAATGGTGTTTTGAAAAAGTTTTCTTTTAAGAACCGAACGCAATTTTTTAAACATGACGATATGTCCCAATGTCTCTACTCTCGAGTAAATAATTTCATAAGCTTTTACATCTTAAAAAATATATGAGAAATTGCATTTATGTCCAAGAGTTCGACAAGGCGTAACATTTTCAAACCCATGGACGATTAATGTCCGATTTGTATCGCCCGATTCGGAATCTGCAATATTTTCATTTAGGAAAAAATATTTCGCCTATTGATTCGTTCTATACATCTCTATGAATTCAGCAGACAAAAATAGATTGGGTTTTTTTACGTACCTCATACAGGGTAACCCAGGAGTGCGTGCAAGCCCCCTAACGTTTGTTCTATACAAGCTATCGACTTGATTTTTTTAAAGGTAGGTCCGCCAATGAGGCACATTCTAAAAATATTCTATTTATATACAAGATATCCCAAAATAAGATACAGAACTAAGTTCTGTTTTTTTAAAAGGCAACCCCCCATTTTTGTTACATTCTTGGATTCGCCACGACATTGTCGATATAACGCACCCAGGTTTTTTAGACTTATCAGTGACTCATGTCAATGTATGTGTCATAATGGCATCGTGCATAGACTCACAGAAAATTTCATAACTTCAGAATCATTCAAGATAACCAACAAGTCGAATTATTGCCATTTATAATTTGTAATTTTCAAAAAATCGTAGTAGGCGCTGGAACATCGACTCTCAGTTCGCATGCGTCTCAAAACGAGCGCCAAAGTCCAAGGAATCAACTGGAAAAGAGTTGGTTGAGTTATTTGAATGGTTCTGGAATTATGAATTTTTGTGTGGGTCTATGCATGTCTAAGAAACCGGGAGCGTTATATCGACAATATAATATAAATGGGGGGTTGCCATTTAAAAATACAGAACTCAACTGTGTATCTTATTTTGGGACATCCTGTATATAAATATAAATATTTTTAGAATGTGCCTCATTGTCGGGCTCATCGTTAAAAAAAACAAGTTTATAGCTGGGATGGAAAAGAATATTATAGAGCTTGCACGCACCCCTGGGTCACCCTGTATAGTAAAATAACTGAAAAGAATAAAAAAATTCACAAGTGAGAACAATTAGATGGAATTTGGTCGATTCTTTCCAATTGAATGTACGCCATTTAGAATTAAGCCTTGGTTCAGTTTCTACAAAATGCATTTCACTTTCGAGTAGATATTTTCAATAAACTGTTGTCTTTTATTTTTTTGAGAAACTGCATTGATGTTCAAGAGTTTACAAAGGCGTCACGTGAATTAGATGATGAACGGTTTATTTCACTACATAATTTCAAAAATATTCAATATCATTCAATGCTTATTCACTATAAATTACCTACCTCTTATTATCGTTATTATTGCCTATAGAAAAAAAAGTTAAATGTAGAAGTTGTGTGGTTATGGCTATTTTGATTAAATTCTATCAAAAATAGAGTAGCGTGCAGCTTTCAGAGAAATGTTTTTTTAGACCTGTAAATTATTGAATTTTTGGGATATTTTTTCTTGATTTCAAAATTATACCATATGTTACCCCTATCTTATACCGCTTTTGAAATATTAAACATGAAATAACTTAGTTGAACTAGTTGTTACTGTGAATATATATCCTATAAAAGTCAACATTTTTCAAGTAAGTCATGAAAATGACAGTACATTATGCTTGTTTAGTAGCATTCCTTTAATGGAATAATCGCAGGTAATATCCCAAGACTAAGATAAATAGCCGTCTATTATGTTCGTCATAATTCTATCGAGAGTACCTTGTATTTCGAGACAATTTGATGAGACAATATGAACATTAACCGTCCACCATTCCATCCTACTGGAACCCTTAGGGGACATGGGAATAAGAGGTCCAGCACATAGTTTTTTTGAAAGTTATTTGAAAAACCGAAAACAACAGGTCAAAATAAATGATAAAATTAGCGAAACAAAGGAAATAACATGTGGTGTGCCTCAAGGGACGGTGTTGGGTCCATTGTTATTCACTATTTATATGAATAACATATTTTTACTGGAGAAAGAGGATCAAATCATCAGATTCTGTGGTTATCTATGACACAAACGGTACAATTTAAAAATTAAATTAAAATTGATGATATTTTGCCCAAATTAAAACCTGGCTGGACTACAGATTATTATCGGTGAATTTCAAAAAAACGGTTTGCTTACCTTTCGGTAGCCTTGAGACAGCTCTTCCAAACATGATATGACCATACAAAATTCTTTCACAATAAGACCAGCAAATGAAATTAAATATTTGGGAATAATGTTGGATCGTACTTTCAGATGGAAAACTCATGTGGACTACCTATCAAAAAAATTAAGGTGTATTTTATATAGATATAAAAAAATTGTTGAATTCTTGGATAAAAAAGAAAGAATAATAGTTTATCAGAGTTTGGTGGAATCACATTTGAGTTATGGAATCATAGGTTGGGGAGGTGTTTCAAGAGCACTATGATGCAATACAGGCTTCGCAAAATAAATTCTTGAAATTACTATTGAACAAACACCATAGGTATCCTACTGATCAACTTTTTGCCGAAGCGAAAGTATTAGATATCCGACAGATATATTATTTGCACTAGACAATACTTAAACAGAGGTGCATTACACAGTCGTACACATTTCCATGAAACCAGAAATAAACAAAAGTATGTTACACCCATTATGAATAAATACATCGGACAGAGAAGTAATTTGTATTTAGGGACTAAATTATACAACACTTTGCCAGATAATACCAAAAAGGAAAATACAGTCAAAAGATTTAAGACTGAAGTAAAAAGTTATATAATGAGTAGGCCAAGAAGAGCCGTACATGCATTAATTGACAATCCTTGATTAAAAATTAACTGATTACGTGTTTTGATTGTGATGCCATAGTTATGCAATGTGATTTTTATGATGATATGTTGAATCATTATATCATCTACTGAATTTTTTCGATGTATATTCGTTAGATAAGTTTAGGTTTAAGTACTAAATTCCTTTTATATATTTTAATTATTTATTTTTAATTACCTCACCACGTACAAACTGTCGCCCAGATAGTTTCTGTGGTTTATATGTGTTTATTGAAATGTTTCAAATTTTAACTTGTAACTATACCATATTATGTCAATAAACATACATACATACATACATTAACAATCTGAATAACGCCCGAGAGCTTTAGCTCGAAGGAGTTATTCTTTGATTAATGTTCATATGGTCGAATTGAATTGTCTCGAAATACAGGTTACTCGAGATAAATTGAAGAAAATAATAGTCTCTTTTTGTCATAGTCATATACGTCATTCATATACGTTCATCAACATTTAATAGAGTAGGGTCAGTGACTTAATCTGACAGTTGTCAGACAGCTGTTGAGGAGGCAAGCAAAGCGTTTTTCCATTAGAGTACGTGTGTCTTTCTTGTGAATTTTCCCCAAAAAACGATATCCTAAAAAAATATTCTTGACATTGTTGTTCTTAGTTCATAGAAATATGGTGAAATAAGTGCAAAAGTCTATAGAGGTGTTATAAACATGGATTTTCCAGTTTAAAAATACGTTGTCATCATAATAACACGCCAAAATAGTTTGTTTTCGTAGATTTGATAAGGTTCATCATGAAATTTTGTGCTGTTATGGGTTGTAGTGATCTATCCAATCAGGACAGCAGTGAAATTTATCATTTATGCGCAGAAAAGTTAAAAATCACAACAAATCTTTAACAAACACGAAAAACAATGATCTCCACACACACTCAAATGCTTTGTTGCTCCCGATCAGCTGATGACCGCCATGTTGTGACGTCAGTTGACAGTGCTCTATTCAACTTACTTTTAACAACCACCAATTACTCATAAACAACAAGAACCATGTCTCCAGACATACTCTTTACTTTTTTTGGTATTTTCTGGGATGAATTTGATTATATGTTCACTAATTTCCGAAGTGGAAAATAAACCAAAACAAGACATTTTCAATTTTGAGTGAATGTTACGTCAAATTTTGACATAGTACTCTTATACAATCGAAAAAAAAATTGCCTTTCATATTTCCTCATTCATCTGAATAGTCGATCATATTGCTTATCATGTGACTAAATTAATGACTTTTTATAGGTGGAGCCATGTGAGAATGAAATAATCAAAATGTTTTACGGTGAGAAAGAAAAAGTTAAAATATTTATACAAAAATAGATAACAAAGATTTAAATAATGATAACTCATAAAAGATGTTCAATGTGTCCACCATTATTGTCAATGCATAATTGATAACGTCTTCTTATAAGTGCATTGGAAATGCTTCATTATTGACATTCAGATTCTCTATTTCAAGTCGAATCGGGTCTTTAAGGAGTTGGATATCATTATTATTATTAACAATGCCTTTTAGAAATCCTCAGAAAAATGAATCCATAGGCTGTTGGGTTAGGTTTTACTAGTTCCATTATTTCCTATCCATATTGGGAATACATCATAATAATAATAAAAAAATGTCTGTAATATAATATTTTCTACTTCAGGGATGAGTATTCCTTGATAGGTAACTCCTGTTAATATATAATTATAAAATATAGGGCCAACAATTTTATTTCCGCACCAAACGTTAACAGTTTTGCTTTAATTGTTTTACCAATCTTTTTCTGTTGTCCTTTTTTTACCCACGACCTTCGATTTTTCCTGTTGACTAATCGGGATCTTCATTCAAATTTTAAATCAGCAGTTGGCAAAATTCCAGCCTTTTCCTTTGATGAGTCTCTGTTAAAACTTGTCCGGGTAGAATTTTATGTGGTTTGTAGTTGTTCTTTTTCAAAGTACGTTGGGTTTTGGAAATACTTTTACATAATTGATCGGCTACATTTTTTAAACTACATCCAGAATATTCTATAAAATAATACAATGTTTCAAAAAAGTCTATTTGTGAATTAATATGGATAGGCTCACCTACGAAATGAAGCAGTATAACTAACTGTTCTTCCTTTTTTTTTATATTAGAACAAAGTCGCATCCACTAACTGGTTATTAGCGACGGAACGTTTCATATGACATTACAGGTAACAATAAGAGGAGTAACAAAAAATTATACATTTACAGATTATAGAGTAAGCCTATGTCTTTCAGATAGTCCATCAGGTTGTTAGTTAACTGTTCTTCCTGATTTTCTTGAACTACACGCTTTTTTCTACTAAAACTGAAGGTATGATTTTCTTTTTGGTAAATATTTTTGAATGTATTTTATGGCGGTGTTGGACGATTTGGATACAACATTTTTTGCTGCACGTTGATTTTGTTTTTATAACATGGGTATATATTTGAACTTCTTCTTCCTCACTGTAAGCCATTTTGATTATTCCACCAAATAAATGTCACTAAACAAAAATATTATAGTTGTAATTTTCATAGCTTACTTTAAAAATGTTAACTTTCATAGGATAGGTATTTATAGTAACAACTAGTCTAAGTTATTCTACGTTTAATGACTCAAAAACGGTATAAGATAGGGGTAACATATGGTATATTTTTGAAATCAGGAAAAAAAGATAATTCAAAAATTCAATTAAATACAGGGTATCCCATTTGAGAAAAAGTATGTCCTGAAATCTGCAGCTACTGTATTTTCAATAGCATTTTATCAAAATTCAGTCATAACCACACAACTTTTACATTTAACTTTTTTCTATAGGCAATAATGATGATAATGATGATAAGGGGTGGTAATTTATAGTGAATAACACGGTACTTGTTCTGTGATTAAATATATCGAAGGTTGCATTAAACTCAAAAATCTGTGTTTTTAGTGTATTGTTTCATAAAATATGGGTTCAAAGAGGATAACTAATTTCTAAGTTTGTAATCTTTGTGTTTCTCACGACACTCGCAAATATTCAATGAATGCGGAAGAATCCACCTCTTTATACGGATTCATATGCACATGGAATATTTGAGTAGGTAAGTTTGCAGAAAGGATTCTTGATGACGCTATGAAATGGCTGTTGTGCGGGTTTTTCATTCCGAAATAGGACAGATCCAAGTATATTAGGAATGAGTTATTATTTTTTATTCGCATTTTTTATGTGTTATTCGGATATTTGGCTTCGATCGTTTGTAAACAGATGTTTTGACTCATTGAAGATATTTGAACAACAATTCAAAATAATAATTAACCCAATCATTCTCAGGTTTTGATATTTGTTAAATTTGGAAAAACTAGTCACTTTCGAGTTTTGAGATATTTTTGTTCTAAATTAATTAATGCGACGATAACAATAAGTGTCTTGTAATCTGTCTTAATACATCCACTCAAAACACTTTCCAATAGAAAAATATAAGAAGATTAGAAATGTTATATCATTCCAAAGAACCTTCACAGAAAAATGAATGATGTCGATAACAGATTCAATAGTTCAGAACATTATTCAATAGTTCATAACATCGGAATGTGGTGATAATTAATGAAGCCCAAATCAATTTTTTTATCACTTTCTCTTTCGAAGCCACCATCATGAGTCAAAACGATAAATTTGGCATTGAAAGGCATGCGGAAACCTCAAAATGGAAATAATTTTAACGTCTTTCAAAATGATGAAAGAATGCAACATATCAGCTGTAAAAGTACTTTCCGAGGAGATCGGAAATCGTGGTTCATTGATCTGTCCTACTGACACAGATTAGGATTTTCCCTATTGTGTTTGGGTTATTTATCGATTGGTTTCTAAAGATGAAGGTGCATCGGTAAGTTTACAGGTAGTGCATTCATTTATTTTCTTGCGTTTATTCGTATCGGATCATGGAGTCCAGTAACAATCTGTACGGAGGAACTTCAGGTCATGTTTCAGTGCATTTTGCTATTGTCCATCGAGGTAATGATGAATGGAGGTGATCGAATAGTCGCGTAAAAAAACGAATCACGGTTCATTGTACTGCCGATAAAACTATTTCTTTTTTGGAATATGAAAGAGTTCCGTTGATTTGAATGAGATTTTTTCCGCTAGCGATGCTGCTGTTCATGAAAACCTATATGTAGGTCATTGTTCATTGTAAATGAAAAAGGTTGGATAATAAGTTTGGAGTGGTTTCTTCAATGAAATCCCCGGGGAATGTTGTTTACAAGATTATTTGAAACTAGGCATAATAAGATAACATTGTTCAGTCAGGCCAAGGGAAAAATGCATCATATCCGAAGGAATTTGAAGAACACCTGTTTCAGAAGAAGGTATAGCAAGTATACAATTTTTCCGTTGATTCCCAAATCGAATTCGAGTGTTATTTGATCTCTCATTTTACTGTGTTCATATCCCTCACATTTCAAATTTAATTAATTCAAGTACAGGACAGCATTAAGGGTACGTGTCGTAATTTTTTGAAAGCAGGTGGGATAAAAATACAATATACTAGTAAGTTTTTTTAAAATATTTATGAATATTTTTGATAGTATTGACAGATCATTTTGAAATTAGTAGGGCTTAACAATATATCGAAGATCCTATTGAAGTTGTGAATAAATCAATGTTTCTGGCCTGTCAAAATGAAAACATATCGTGGTATTCGGTTAGTTGAAAATATAATTTGGTGAACAGATCATATCTTCACAACCATCTTGAATATTTGTGGAAAATTTTTGACTTTCAGTAATATAGTGTATCTCAAGAAGTTGCTTATAAATGGAAAAAAGGTTTGTTCTACATTCCACAAAAAAACTGCTAAAAAGTTCTTCATCACTTAGATATCAATTCATCGATCAAATTTGAAAAATATTTGGTGGTATAAAGGTATAATAAATTTAACTGAAAAGCAATGTACATTTAAATTCGGCCTATTTCTAATAAGTAATTGTTCTTCTAGAGAAGTAATAACAGCAGGAGTTTATCGTCATATGTTTCACTGATTACTCCAAATGATCAATATTTTCAAATGGTATCTCGAAGTTTACCTCCTTTTTCAAGTGGTAGGGTCAAGTCTGGAGATCTTGAGGTCCAAGGAAACTCCACCAACGAGAATTTTGGGAACTCATTGTCCCTTTAGGATTAAATATTTGCTAAACTGATTTTTTTCATTTTTATCCAATAACATATTTTTTCTGAACAGAGGGAAATTATTCTGAAATTTCTGAAAATATCTAAATAATTTTCAATTCTATGAACATTTCGTTCAAAATTCCAGTTCGAAAGTACTTTACTTTCAGTATAAATCAATTGTAATTTTTTATTTTATACTGTATACCACCAAAAGTTTCTAAGTGAAGCAGAACTTTCTATCAATATTTTTTGTTGTTGAATCTTTTCCCATGTGTAGACAACTTCAGTGCTCACGACCTTCATTAAATAGAAAGGAGTATCTTTTGAAATCTATTACATTCCATATTGGTATCAGTAAAGTCTTAAAACAATATTTTGAATAATGAACATAAAATAAATTTTTGAGACACTACCTATTCTTATTCGATCAATCTGGAAAGACTGTGAGGTATTCATCAAAAAAGCAAATTCGGAGTCAATACTACTTATCAACTGAAATGTTGAGGATTCTGATGAAGAAGATAATGTACATATTTTTGAACAAATAATATTGCTAACTTCTCTTGTAAGTAGAATTATCAATATTTCATAATCCTTTCAAAAAAACGATGGTATGCCATAAAGCAACAAATAGCAAAAACTACGAAAATGTGTTAATATTATCCAATGAGGGGTTAGTTTAGTCATTTAAACGATATTGGATTTTGCTTTGTTATTGTTGCATATCAATATAAGAAAAAGATCAAATAATAAATAATCATATATATATATATATATGTATATACAGGGTGTTACCAAATGAGTGCGGAATTTTTTAGGGGGTGATCCCTTGTCGAAAATTAAAGAGGGTCTTTCATGTAAACAAAAGCTCTCAGGCCTTTCCTTGAAAAGTTACGCGCTTTCAAAAATGAGAAAAAAAAGTTTTTTTTTAAATTGCTGAAGAGTTGAAGAAATGGCATTTTGTAGGCATGTTCTACTAATAAAAAAGCTACCTATGATTTTTTTTTAAATTTTGTTGTGATCTTTTAAAGGGGTGAAACATGCAAATCCTATTCCATTTTTTACCAGAACTTTTTAACGAAACAAAATTTCATTACATTAAAAGTCAAAACAAGCGGATTAATTTTAAAATACTACGATTGAAGTCACAAGTTGTGCAAACAAAACGTGACAGTAACCTACTAGATTTTTTCCATTCCATTTACAGAAGATCCGTTCATGCACAATGTTGTATTTTATTTTTGTATTAGGAAACTATTGCTTTTACGGACACAACACATGAGTTAAAAAAGTTTTGCAATGAATCGTTCGGTAAATATTAAGTTACTCTACACATGCACTCTGAATACAGGGAAAAAACTTTTCTTACGTGTTTTTGCCTCCTGAACACGAATGCGGCGGTCTCATACCGTTCCCGAGTTACAGCACTTAAAAAAAAATTAACCTCATCTTCAAGCACCGTTTTCTCGCACAAAAATCACTCAAAATGCTTTTTACCAGCATAAACAATACATCCTAAATCACTTATTTTCGGCACAACTTTGCAAAAATATCGTCGTTTTTATCGAAAAAATCCTTCTTACACAGTTCCAAATAAACAATTTTTGGTCCTTTGATAGAAGACATTTAGTAACTTTGCCTTATTTTTCATGTTGGCAATAAGTGAATCACCGCCAACTTTTCGAATTCAAATGTGAGCAATAGTTTCCCCTTCATTTATGTGTGCAATTGTTGTGGGCGGTGATTCATTTATTCGTGTTCAGGAGGCAAAAACACGTAAGGAAAGTTTTTTCCATATACTCAGAGTGCATGTGTAGAGTAACTTAATATTTACCAATCGTTCTTTTCAACACATATTTTTAAATTGAGAAATTTTGTTTCGTTAAAAAGTTCGGGTAAAAAATGGTATATGGATTGCATGTTTCACCCCTTTAAATGATCACAACAAAATTGAAAAAATATTAATAAGTAGCCTCTTTATTGGTATAATATGCCCACAAAATGCCATTTCTTCAACTGTTCAGCAATTTCAAGAAAAAAAGTATTTTTTTTTCTAATTTTTGGAAGCGAGTAATTTTTCAAGGAAAGGCCTAAGAGCTTTTGTTTACATGCAAGACCCCCTTTAATTTTCGCACTTATTTGGTAACACCCTGTATATATGAATTGCGTTGGTAGTTGAAAAATATCGAATTTGAAATACATTTTGTATGTTATTTTTTAGGCCTACTGTATAGTAGGCAATGAATATAGATAATGAATCGGCGTTTCTAATGATATGCCACATGACACATCTGTTTCGAGAATTTCCTGGTTTATATCGGCCTACCCACCGGCAACCGCCGAACATCGCCATTCATTCCATCTTACCTCGATGGACTCTTACCTGTTGCTCACCGGTGTAGGAATGCCGCACTCCTCTCACCCCGCCCACCTCACCTCGGTTGTTACTCAGTCCAGTGCGTACACTTCAATGCAGACTTCAAAACTTCGATTCCGTGGCTTCGTTTGTTTCGCTCGCTGCTAGTTGACCGTATGTTCAACTTTCAATTGTTAGAAACGTCGATTTCGTGCTAATTATTAGTGAATTTGTTCGCCTTCGTACAACAAACGGATAAGTGAATTGAAAAAGTGGTGTGCCAGGTAATTTTTGTGTTAATTGTCATAGTTGTGTTTTGTGGGATGAAGGAATGTCAATGAACATCCTACGAGAATTGGTAAACATTGGACTTTCTAGAACCCATTATGATGTGACAGATTTTGCCATAATAGAGTAGAATAAATGAAAAATGGTGTACTTGGAACAACAGTTAGCCGATGTTATATCTACCTGTATACCCGTATTTGTGTAAAAACTTTCTGCAGTTAACTGTGCTTTATCAATATCTTAAGTTGCATCTACATAATTAGTGGTGAATTACATCGGGAGTATTGGAATTACATTGTTCTTGAATGCATTATATTCAACTATTTAATTGAGTTTTCCGCTCAAGTTGCATGCTTCCTGTACTTGGTCAATGAGAAGGTTTCACCATTTCCTTAATTCTATTATCAAAAGTAGATACCATCTCCAGTTGTTTTACACAGTTTCTACTCTACCTACGTGAATTACTTCTTTTTTACTGCCGCTGTCGCGACAGCCGACTGTCTTTGATTTTTGTAATCTCAATGGGACATTCCTGACTTTCTCTCCATAATTCAAATATTTATCGATTACATTCTTGGGGATATGTTTACAGTACACTCCATTCGATTCCAACTTGTTATCAAACAGGTAAATATAAAAAAACCTCCAACTTTCAGACATTTCAATATGATCATTTTTTCCGATTACTTTTGTATATTTCGATTTTTTCAAGTAATTATTTGCACGTCCACCTTGCAGCCATCATTTTGCCATACACGACGAAAAGTTAGTGGTTATTCACCATAAACCTGTATGATATCCCTCACAGGTACTTACGCATATGAAAGCCCAATTTTATACAGATAATATTAGAAAATTAGTCTACCAGAGAATCTACCATCTTGCACATCCGTGAATGGCAGTGTATAATGCTTTTTATAGCGAATTACAGTGGTTAAAAATCCGTTTTTTTTCAACTTGCCGCTCGCCTAACCTCAGCTTTCTTGATCAGAGCTGTAAGTGAACGCATTTGCCGGATGCAATAAACATGCAAATAATGGGAATGATGAATTGATTGTGTGATAGAAGAATAACAACATTTTCACTTCAGGCTGTTGCGATATATATTCAATTTCAAAGTGATGAAAACAAACGAACCTCGTTATATCCAAATAGATAAAGTCAGAACTAGTAGATGTCATCGCAGCTTTGGCACTTATCAAATCACAATTATAAAAAAACTGTTTTATTAACACAGAAGACAGAATTGTTAATTTTTTTCAAATTATTTACGGTTTTCATTATGAACTAGTCTTCTTCTCCTTCAATAATTTTAAGACCAATTACTCCCTCTTATTCGCAGTGCTGCCAATGTAAACTGTTGAAAATGATATGAAAATCCTCACAAAATCCGCTCGAGGTTTTTCAAGAAACTGGCACTACAATCAAGCTGTACTGAACGTAAGACTCAAAAAAATTAAATTTTTCGGATTTTTAACCATTGTAATTTGCTATAAAATGGCATTCTACACTCGCCATTCCACGGATGTGCCAGAGGGTAGATTACAGCATATATAATCTAATCAATAGATATATTGACCTAACAAAAATTTCAAAACTGCTTGAATTCTGGATTCAGGTAGTTAAATGTATGAAGTATCCATTCATCTTTGAAGCATGGTGGTACACGTTAAGTACCACATTTTTATAGACCTTTGAGGCATGGTGGTATATAAAATGGACCACATATCAAATTATATATAACAGATATGCATTGTGGTTTCATTTGTGATCCACATTACGTTGCGGCGTGGCTATGCGTAGAGCTTCCATCTATATGCCAAAGGACATACTAGTTGATTTCTTACTTAGTTTGCAAGAGCTCAGAGTTGGCTGTGCTATTGCCTGTCTTCTGGGGTATTTTTTATACGGGTGACTCTGTGCCTCAAAGAGTTAAGCAATTCTTTACGATCCACCGCCCTAAAAATAAAAAAAAAATGAAATCTTGTCTACAACTCCAGAAGTATTGAAGATATGAAAAAATATCTTGCATAAAAGTTGTAGCTCGTTATTTTTCTACAAAAATGTTCCTATAAATGTTGCGATAAATCATGTCGTTAGGAAGATTTTCCACTTGTAGTCGAACGCTTGGTTGAAATTGCGCAGAAACGAAAACTAGCCCCAATCTTTAAGTAACTAGACTAGTCAGTCGCTTTTCCTCGCTACTAAGAGCTGCTCAAGAGAAGGCCAAAGTCCATCTTTCACATGAGACTAGTTTCGAAGTTCTTACAAAATCCAATCCTAATACAAAGAGTGTTCGAAGATTTCCGATTAAATATCTGTGAGTGAGCACACATTTTGGTTGATGAATTCGTAAGGAATTATTGCCACGTTAATTCCTTGGGGATTTTTGCTGTTCGAGGTGGATAAATTAGCCCTGTCCAACCGGATTACACTCGGAGTTGTTGGAAGAAAGTATTTTGACATGTAATTCGGGGGTATTTTTCTTGATAGAAGTCGTATTCTGTACATATCTCCAGGAATTTAAAATCATTCAAAAAGTACAATACATACTCAGAATATTCAAATGACATTTGAAAGGCCATATGTACTTATAAACCAGACGATTATTTTTCTACAAGGGGCGTTGTCGATTAAATCATATAACGTACAACAAAATTTAAGGTTACTCTTACCCCCGGATTGCATGTCAGAATAACAAAACCGAGAGTAATCGGTTGAACAGGGCTGAGAAATCCACCTCGAACAGCACAAAGCCCCAAGGAATTAGCGTGGCAATGATTCCTGACGAATTTACTAACCAAAATGTGTACTCCCTCACAGATATTGAATCGGAAATCTTTGAACACTCTTTGTACTACGATTGAATTTTGTAATAACTTCGAAACTAGTCTCATGTGGAAGAAAGGAGATTTTTCCTATATTTCGTGTGCTTTGGCTTTTTTTAAGCAGCTCTTAGTAGCGAGGAACATCGACTGACTAGTCTGGTTATATAAAAATTGGGGTATTTTTCGTTTTGCGCAATTTTAACCGGCCGTTAGACTACAAGTGTAAAATCGCGTTTATCTCCCTAACGACATGATTCATCGCAAAATTGATAGGAAAAACTTCTATGCATTTTGCCATACTTATTGAGTTATATGAAAAATCTAAGAATTTTTTTAAATTTTTAGTGCCGTGGCATAGTAAAGAATTGCTCAATGGATACTTCATACTTTTAACCATCTAAATCCATAATTTCAGCTGTTTTGTAATTTTTGTTAGATTTTGGTGAAATTTTGTTTCTATTTATTGGATTAATATGGATAGCCAATAACCTGGTGTAGCTCAAAGCAGTTTGTCACTGCCAAATCTGTTGTCACTACTTGTTTTCAAAACAAAATTCTTATAAATATTTCATAACCACTCGTATATTCTTCAACCCACACCATTCTAAAAATGTGCAGACCTCAATGATCGTAAATATTCTTCTCCTTATTTATACCAATTTATGCTCGAATCAATACCCAATTCCATCGTAGCAATTCCATGGAACCAAACTCCAACCATGTTCTGGTCTACTTCTTTTTCTTGTGGTCGGGTCTATTTTGGAATTTGTTTCGGCTATCTGTTATTCGACATATTATCAAGGAGACCCAATCATAAAACCCTGTCAGTTTGGTTGAGCTCAAAGCGTTTGTCACTACCAAAACTTTTGTCACAACTTGGTTTCAAAAAAAAATTCTTATAAATATTTTATAACCACTCGTATATTCTTCAACCCAAACCGTTTCAAAAATATAGAGACCCCAATGATCGTAAATATTCTTCTCCTTATTTATACCAATTTATGCTCCAATCAATACACATTTCCATCGTAGCAATCCCATGGAACTAAACTCCAACCATGTGTCTACTCCTTTTCCTTGTGGTCGGGTCTATTCTGGAATTCGTTTCGGCCATCTGTTATTCGTCATCTCATCAACGAGACCCAATCATACAAGCTGTCGCTTTCTATATCTTCCATAGTATCTACATTTATTCCAATTTGTATATTCCTTCCAAACGAAGGATTAGGTCCATGGTTTCTCAAAGTAGAGTGGCTAATTTCTAACGTGAGAAAAACTCGAAGTCGTCTCCACGTAAATGTTTTATTTTGAAAAAAAAAACATGTTTCGGACCTCTATAGGTCCATCTTCAGTCTAACTGTGAGATATTTTTAATGTAAAATCTGTATAATGAGGTGTTATATAACTTACATGTGGGGAGGAAAAAACTACATATTGGACGAGAGATCAATCTTGGATGGTATGAACTGAGGGGAGAAGTTGCCCCTTATTAAAGGTGTAAACCATAATAAACTGTGCCAATAGATTATGTGAATGCATAATTTGGCTTTCACATTCACATAAATGGACTGTAGAGTTAAATTTATCATGAGAAAAAACATCATCTCCAATCTGGAGCGGGGACTGAGACATTTGACAGTGTCAATTTATAATGTTATTACTATTATTACTTGAACTATAATATATAAAACTAGTGATATCTGTGTTCAGATGTCGTACTCGTTGGACAGTGATTTATTTGAATAGCTTCGTATTAGATTGAAAATAATTTGTTTATGGATGAAACACCAATTTGACATCAACCATTACGTTAATAGGATGAAATATATATTATAAGAATTGTAAGGAGTTAAAGAATTGTACACAATCGAAATTGATCTGTTCATTCAAAGAGAGTGTTCGAGGATCCCTTAAGGAAGAACTATTCGAAATAAACTCTTCCTTAAGGGATCCTCGAACACTCTCTTTGAGTGAACAGATCAATTTCGATTGTGTACAATTCTTTAACTGCTTACAATTCTTGTAATATATATTTACATCCTATTAACGTAATGGTTGATTTCAAATTGGTGTTTCTCCTTCCTCTTGTCCATTCATCCATAACAAACTCATTTTCATTGCAATACGAAGCTCTTCAAACATATCACTGTCCAACGAGTACGACATCTGAACACAGAGGTCGCTAGTTTTATACAGGGTGAGTACTTTGATAAACTTCAAGAGGTGATTCCTCACAATATTCTAATATGAATTGTCCAGATAAATATATGTCCGGAAACGCTTCGTTTCCAAGCTACAGGGTGTTCATTTTCGTTTTTTTTAAATAACTTTCGAAATACGTTAATTAAACGAAAATTGGTATTGAGAGGTTTTTTGAGGTGTCGAATTCGAAACTGATGGTACTATTGCTTTACTCGTAGGGAGCGCCACCTATACGTCTTTTTCTTTTTTGAAGATTCATAACTTTTCTTAGCCTAGCACATTTTTCAGTGAAAAAAAGAATTCCTCTATCATATCTACATAAAAAAGCTAGCCTTGTTACAAGTCGCTATAAGCAACCGTTTTCTAGATATTTGGACTTGAAAATTTCAAGTCGATTATTTGATAATCGATGCGTGTTGAAGTTATTACCATTATTTTGCATTTTTCAAAGAATGCTTAGGAAATGAATTTGACGTTTAAGTAAGTAGTTTTGGTAATTACATATTATGTGACAGTTAAACGTTTTGTTGTTTTGTTGAAGTTTCTGTAAGTTTTAAAACACTAATTTTGAGAAAATGGATTATTTAAACAATAATGCTCATTAAGCCGATATGCATTTCGTTTATGGCCTTGCGGATGGCAATGCGCGCGAAGCAAGACGTATTTACCAGTAGCGATTTCCTTATCGAGTACTGCCTTCAGCTCCAACATTTACCAGTCTCCACTGTCGTTTGGCAGAAACAGGTAGCTTTAAGAGGGCAGCTGATATTATTGGAAGAACACGAGCAGTCCGAACCCCAGAATTGGAAGAAGCTGTTTTGAACGCTCTCGAGGAGAATCCAGAAACAAGTACAAGAATAATTGCTGAAGCTCTCAATCCTACTCAGTCCACAGTTTGGAGAATTATCCACGTTCAACAATTTTATCCATACCATATTCAACGGGTACAAGCTCTTTTGCCACGAGACTTTCCCCAACGCATTAATATGTGTCAGTGGTTTTTGAGAAAATTGGCTGGAAATCCTCAATTTTTAAGATATGTACTCTTCACGGACGAGGCAAACTTCTGCCGAAATGCTATCACAAACTTTCATACAACTATGTTTGGGCTCTAGAAAATCCGCACGCAGTTAGTGAAAGACATTATCAATATCAATTTTCTGTAAATGTATGGGGGGCAATAATTGATCATTACTTGATAGGTCTTTCTTCCGTTCCGACTGAATGGCGAACTTACAGAGACTTTTTAGAAAATGAATTGCTGGGACTACTTCAGAATGTACCATTAGAAATTCGTATCCGCATGTGGTTTATGCATGATGGGGCTCCGGCCCATTCTAGCGTTGTAGCCAGGGAATTCCTTAACACTGTCTATCCAAATCGATGGATCGGTAGGGGTGTAGAAGAACCTAACCAGGCGTGGGCACCAAGGTCCCCAGATCTAAACCCGCTAGATTTTTATTTTTGGGGACATTTGAAGTCAATAGTCTATAAAACTCCAGTAGCGAACGAGGATCTAAGAAACCGAATAGTAGACGCCTGTGAAACAATAAGAAACACACCAATAATTTTTGAGCGAGTACGAGATTCAATGACTAGAAGACTGAATGCCTGTATCTTCGCTGAAGGTGGACACTTTGAACAATTTATTTGAATACAATTTAGTTTCCTTTATTTTATCATATTCCACATATTCAAAATTTCTTAAATAAAATGTTAATATTTCTTGCAAATTTTATTAAAACAAATACAGATTTTGCACCTTTGATACAAAAATAACTATTTCAAACGAGTAAAAATAAATAGAATAGGTGGCGCCCCCTACAAAAAAACAAAACTACTCACTTGAACGTCAAATTTATTTCCTACGCATTCTTGTGAAAAATGCTAAATAATGGTAATAACTTCAACACGCATCGATAATCAAATAATCGACTTGAAATTTTCAAGTCCAAATATCTAGAAAACGGTTGCTTATAGCGACTTGTAACAGGGGTAGCTTTTTCACGTAGATATGATAGAGGAATTGATTTTGAGAATGTGCTAGAAGTACGCTCAAAAAAGTTATGAATCTTCAAAAAAGAAAAAGACGTTTAGGTGGCGCCCCCTACGAGTAAGATAATAACATCAGGTTCGAATTTGACACCTCAAACACCTCTCAATACCAATTTTCGTTCAATTAAGGTCAGTATTCCGAAAGTTATTTAAAAAAATTAAAATAAAAATTAAACTTCAACACCCTGTATCTTGGAAACGAAGTGTTTCCGGACATATATTTATCTGGACAATTCATATTATAATATTGTGAGGAATCACCTCCTGAAGTTTGTCAAAGTACTTCTGACTCGCCCTGTATATCATAGTTCAAGTAATACTAGTAATAACATTATATGATAGAGGGCCATTTCAAATGTCTCAGTCCCTGCTCCACGTTGAAGATGATGTTTTTTCCCATGAGACATTTAATTCTACAGTCCATTTATGAGATTGTGAAAGCCAAATTATCCATTTACATAATCTATTTGCACAGTTTATTATGGTTTACTCCTTTGATAAGGGGCAACTTCTTCCCTTTCAGTTCATACCATCTAAGGTTGAACTTTCGCCCAATATGTAGATTTTCCTCCCCACATGTAAGTTATATAACACCTAATACATACATACATATTTTATAATAAATATATCTTACAGTTAGACTGAAGATGGACCTATAGAGGTCCGAACCATATTTCTTTTCTCAAAATGAAACATTTACGTGGAGACGTCTTCGAGTTTTTCTCACGTTAGATATTCCTTCCGTTGGTAGTAACTCAGTCCCTCTGTTTATATCTCCCATTCTTTCGTAGAATGAGCTGGAATCCTAGACGTTCTTCTCTAACGTACCACTACGATACTCAGATTTTTGTTTTTTCATCTTATACATGCTTCGGAAGTTCCAGTCAACAGGTAGCTTGGAATACCAAAGGGGATGTTCCTTCACATTCTACTATCCGAACTAAGACCACAAATGTAATCGTCGCACATAACTGTACTCCTTTTTTATTTTAGGTAGCCCTTGGCATGTCAACATCATGTCCAACAACTCCAACCTGTCCGTCCTGGGGGAGTCCACTAGGCTGGTACCAGCAAACACCCCCACTGTTTTCGAAATAATCACCACCACGAACACCGCACCCACCGATCTTTCTGTGCAAGTCATTTCGCCGAGCAAAAGGGTCGTGCCTGCTCGAGTGCAACCTGGAAATCGAACCGGCGTGCAAAGCGTCGAATTCGTACCCACCGAAGTCGGTACCCATCTCGTGGAAGTTTCCGTGAATGGGGAAAAGCTTCCTTCGGGGCCGCTGATCGCGAAAGTTTACGATGCCGGGTTGATTCAGGTGGCGGATGTCGGTGGGGGTGTTATTGGTCAGCCTGTTCAATTCAGAGGTGAGTACAGTGAGGTTGAGTTTCTGCTTGTAGTTTGGAAGTCATTTCCGCGACCGGATAAAATGTGTGAATTGATTCTGGATGCCTGTTTTGCGTAAATTACTTGCGAACACTGTAGACCGGGAGATGATGACACAAAATATTAGGTCATTTGTACCAGTATGGCGGTTCTTCAGGGGTCTAATTACGGAATGACAAAAAAGAAAATGATGGTCATAGCGCTGGTACCGGCGGCCCAATCGCGTGGGCGTTAATCGTACGTGTCGGATAAATAACGAGTGTCAAACGATTTGTTCCACAAAAATGCTTGTATTTTCCAATAGTCGATAAAAAAAGAAGTAGGCGGTAGCGTAATGCCATACTTCTCCGGTGTGACTTACAGCCCGCCATACTGACGCGAATACATTAATAAAAAAAAAACAATTCAACCATTTGTTCTAGGCTAATTTTTGCACAGCTCATCATCGTCGAGTAGCCATCCACGAAATACACCATGCCATACTTTTCTGACGGTTCCAAATGGCCGCCATACCGCCGCAAAGGAGTAATTTTTTTTTTCGCAAAACGATTTGTACCAGTATTGCATTTGGATTTTTGGAAAAGTATTTGATAAAATGTGACCGTTTTTATATTTCCCATACGTCTAGTAGGGGGAAAAAGTGCTGCCATACTTAAAAAACACGTTTTGAAAATACGACTGTAAAATACGTAAAATCATTTTTTACATCATGGAATCATTGTATTTGTACCAGTATGGCATTTGGATTTTTGGAAATTATATGATACAATGTGACCATTATTAAATTTGCCATACTTCTAGTCGAGGGAAAAAGTAGCGCCATACTTGAAAAACTTGTTTTTTTGACACGTTTTCAAGGGACAAGACATAAAATCATTTGTTACAGTATGGCATCATCGTATTCGGTTCGTTTGGATAAAATTCAACCTAAAAAAAAATTATCCCTTACTGTAACTATGGGGCGAAAGTCTGTTACACTCGAGCAAGATATGAAAAAAAAAAATTGGAATAAATTGTAACAGTATGGCATTTCAAATTTTCCGAACTTGAAAAAAAAAATGCTTTGGGAAAATTATATTGTACTTATGGCGAAGTGCCAAAGTGGTGGACTCGAAAAAATAATTTTCTGAATTTTTTTTGGTGTTGAAAAATAAGCCTATACCGTGACCAGGGGGCTGGAGCTGCCGGTAGCCGTACAATATTACCTAGGTACCTCAAACTTACAGGAAAAATTAGTGCCATACTGGTACAAATCGTTCGAATTACGAAAAAAATCTTAGAATTTTGAAAAAAATATTGTACATATTCGCCACCTCCCACAGGTATGGCATGATCAGACTTATATTCATGATCATACAGAGAACCGTTAAAAAAAGTTTTAGGCTAGTACAAATCGTTTGGCAAAAAAAAAATTTTACTCCTTTGCGGTGGTATGGCGGCCATTGGGAACCGTCGGAAAAGTATGGCAAGGTGATTTCCGTGAATGGCTACTCGACGATGATTAGCTGCGCAAAAATTAGCATGGTACAAATGGTTGAATTGTTTTTTTTAAATTAATGTATTCGCGTCGGTATGGCGGGCTGTAAGTCACACCGGAGAAGTATGGCATTGCGCTACCGCCTACTTCTTTTTTTATCGACTATCGGAGAATACAAGCATTTTTGTGAAATAAATCGTTCGACACTCGTTATTTATCCGACACGTTCGATTAACACCCACGCGATTGGTCCGCCGGTACCAGCGCTATGACCATCAATTTCTTTTTTGTCATTCCGTAATTAGACCCCTGGAGAACCGCCATACTGGTACAAATGACCTAATATCATGTGTCACCATCTCCCGGTCTACTGGGATCATGTGAATTGATAGAGCAAAAACCGTAGAACAGTCACTCATATGAGTTCGATAATGGACAAAATATTGGAACGGCAATAAAAATAAGAGAACTACGAGGAGTGTTTATATACCACCAGTGTTTTTACTTTCAAAGCGTTCCTGGTACAATCATAAAAAAGTTCTGGCGTGTGTATCTAGTTCCCCAGATTATTAGTGAAGGCGCTATCAAATATATTTGAGTAATAAAAGCTCGGCTAGTCGGATTGGACACATGTCATCTGAAGCCGCATGATTTCCAGAGTTCACAATATTCCTTGATCAGTTGGTGAGGTTAGGAATTATCCTTTGAAAATAATTTCATCAACATGGCTTTCTGGAGACCTTTTGAAACAAATAATAAAATTCAGTTGATATAACATGTGTCTACTTTCACATGGGGTGATCAATTGCTATGATTGTAAGAATAAGTAACTGGAAAAATACCACTGCAAAATAATATTCCGACGCCTATGTCAAGGCGGCATCTGCAAAGAGAATTCCTTCCCGAAACTTTTTATGTCGGTCGAATTGGGATTAGAATTACTATAATACATTAACAATCTTACCAAAACTTATCTACGCAAAAAATATCCTCGACAAATTTGAATTGTTTTAATTCTTCATGGGCTCAACAGTAATCATCACGATGTGACAATTTGTCAAATGAAAAGATCAGAAATTAATAAGAAACAATTAATAGTTATTTATGTACCAAGGACGAAAAACTGTCTATTATAGTCGGGCCTGCAAATTGATAGCCGAGGCTAGCAAGCAGGCGAGACAATAGACAGTTTTTCGCCGAGGTGCATATTACATTTTTTCGTCGATCTCTACATACCTTTATGAAAGTAAGCACTCACCTGTTTGCTGGACTCGGCTACGTTCCACTCTTCAAACTGCAGACTCGATCATAATTTCAATGAATTTAAACAAAATGTATTCTGATTTGAAGTGTAACAACTCTCTATTTTAATTATACTACAAAATTTTATCAATCTCGAAGATGAATATTGAACGTACAGTTTGTGCAGTTATTGATATTAATCCCTGCTGTCGAAGAAGATGCAAGAGACAAGTTTTGATTTTGAGTACTTGTTGATGCAACTTCAGATGCAGGTGCTCCAGCAGCACTATTTCCTAAACTTCTCTCTTGGAGTGCTTTACCTGTTAAAATGCTTTTTGATATGTTCATTTTATTTGGAATGGTATCCTCAATGTATCCCTCGGCGACTGTTTTTTCATTCTCCGTGCTGTTTTAATGACAGAATATCTGCGCCGGTATTGACCAAAAGTGTTGCAGATGGGCGCCCATAACAATACTCTAGTTCGTTTGTCAATTTTAAGTATTTTGCGATCAAGCTAGGTATCTTCGCAAATGTATGCACACCAATCACTTGCTCTGTACACTTTCCCAATTTATAATTGACGAAAAATATATAATGATTACAATGCTTCGGTCTTAAGTTTGCGTATTGTCGAAATATTTCTAAAGGATTCAAAGTTTGTCTGTTACTGTAAAAACTCGCCTTAAAAAATATTCGATTTTTCATTCGCAAATTAGTACGTAAAATAAAATTTTTTGTAGAGGACGATGAAAAAAATTTTTTGAATGCAAATATAAATAATTGGAAGAGCGGGTATATTTTTCCAATATACAGGGAAATTTATAGCTACTTGAGTGGGTCGTGAAAATTATCACTCTCGAACTCTTTACAGAAATAGCCGCAATCAAATATGATTTGGAATTCAAATCTGAGTACATGCATCATAACACCAGAGGATCTTTGTGATCTATTGTGACCTTTTCAGATCTATCTTCTCATAAATAGAGTTCAATCTTTGGGTTGTGATTTTTCGTGATCTAGACGTTTGAGTCTGTACGAAACGTAATCTATTGTTTCTTCTACTTCCTTCTAGAAGCAGCATTCTGCGCTGCAAGAAATCATATTGCATGGAAACGCATTCCTCACGTTCAATTGATTCAGTTCTATCAGGGCTATTATACTTTTTTTGAAGGATTTGGAATGAATGCCTTCGAGTGGTCTTGCCATATTATTTCAATCCTTGAAAAAGGAAACATTCCCAGGTGAATATTGAATAGACATATTTTTCTGAAAACTTAAAAATATACGATAAAAATGAAGTTATTTTTTGTAATTTCTAAATTAAAAGAATTACTTACACGACTGGAGCCACGCTAGGCATTGAACTACATATGATAGATATTCAAAAGGAAAATCCTGAAAAAATGGGCATTTTCATTCAGATGGTTATTTGATCCTCCATTCCAGCCCTAATTAAGAACTCATATGGATGAATGGGGCAAAGAGGAGTACTCACCATAAAGGAGTACTCACCAGAAATCACTAGTGACATTGATACAAGAGTGGCATCGCATTCACTAGGTCTTCAATACATTTTTGTCGACGAAAATCTATTTCACGCTCTCACGATCATCAGGAAGATTGGAAAAATTGGGAAACACATTTTCTAGAAGCAATTTTACTTTGCAATGATGGAAAAATGTTAAAAACATTTCTTTCGGAGTGACACTTTCTTGGCATTTATAATCTGTCATGGGGTATGATAGATTGATTTGTTTGAAAATATGAACAGAGTGTTAAAAAAATCAGATTAACTTTAGTAGTAGTTCCCTAGGCCAGTCAAAACCCCTTTGTCAAGCGATTGTAGCAGAATTATTCCCATGTGCCTACCTAAGCATTCATTATATTTCAAGCAGTTCCTTACTATTCTAGATTCCATCCAGCAACCTAACGCCTCGCTATTTGATGGTTTCAACTGATGTTTAGAGTTTATTGTGAAGCCTATACTTTGGACCAGCTTCACACTAGTTGATTGCTGGTCATATTCCATGTAACTCCCCTCACGGTTTGGAGTCGCATGTGTTAGCTCTTGTGAGATGGAGTTCTCTCGTCAACGATTCATTCCTTTCTGGATAGGGTACTCTAATTATATTGTGTCGGAAGACATCAATTTGATCGAACGAAATTTGATTTCTCCTTTGGTACTTCGAAAGCCCCATGCACTGTTGTTTGGTGACCCATTTATACTCACTCTTCAGTCTGAATATTCGGTAATGAATATAAGGAAAGAATGTCGGGGTGGTAGGTCTCTGTTATGGCCGAACACATGGTCACGGATATTTTTAGGCTTGCCCCTTGTGCTCCTTCGCATTCCTTGACTCCTCGTGATTTACATTCGTTTGGGTTGCATTTTCCATGGTACTGATAATTGTAGGTGGTGATAAATAAAAAAATGTGTGATTGTATCTATTGTGCCCCTCTCTTATAGAAACTCCTTGAGCCTTCAAACTCTGAGGAGTTTGAGGAGATCAATGTATGTATTTGTTCTATTATCAGCTGGTACGATCCCAGGTTCCTCAATCTTCTTTCATGGACCTGGAACACCGCTGCATGATTTCCTTGGCAAATTGGGAGTGTAGTCTGCCCCTTTGCCCCGTATATACCTGATACAACGCAGTGATCCATGCCGTTTTCACAGGTGTGCCTCTTTTCCAGTATTTTCTGCTGGGTATCTTCATTTCGAAGTGATTTTTAAAGCTTTATCTTATGATCATGTGTTCACTGACTCCCAAGGAAGGGATCTGCCTTCAATTCAATATAGCCTCTGTTGGTTCTATGTCTTTGACTTATCGGGATTTGTCTCTACATCGGCCTGTGAGTTACGTACCCTACATCATCCTGAAAGGAAAAATGTAATGCTGTTAGACAAGGCTGCCGTCGGGGTCGTACTCGGGGTCGTACTCATGGCTCCTGTGACACTCTGGCATGCAAGCCTTTGAATGCCACTTAATAGCCTCATTGTTCCCGTTTGCTATATATTTACCGACCATGCTTCGAGCCATATACAATCATGGGTCTCACGACCCATGTGTATAGCCATTGGGACATTCTTGGGTACAAGCCCAATTTTTTCCGCGCATTCTTTTATAAATTCCAAAGGCCATTCTGGCCTTGTGGGCCGTTCTTTGAATAGGGAGACTCCATGTGAGCTTGAGGTCGAAAGTTACCGCTTGGTCCCTTTGTGTGCGATCTGATATGATGCCTACGATTGACGATTATTGCTGAGTCATCTGCAAACCCTAGGTAATGAAAACCTTCTTCGGATAGTTTTCAGATGAGGTCATCTCGTAGCGTTGACTATTGATTTTGTAGAGCAGCTGTTGAAACCCCCTCGAAGTCTAGGAAGTTGGCTACTGCAATTTCTTAGAGCCTATTTAGGATTTTTAAGGTTGGTATGCGTATTGGCAAGGACTAAGTGATCGTCCACTGAATACTCAATCTCTTGTATACCTATCTAGCAGCCTCTCTACTTCATTCATCAGGAAGGGCGTTAGGCTGACGTCTATGAGATTTGGGTGTTTGGTCTGTTTTTGGCCTATTTTGAGCAGGAGGACCACTTTCACCTTCTGCCATTTGGTTGGTATGTATCCCCAGGCCAAATGGGCTTTAATGATTCTGCAAAAATGTGGTATAAGCACATGTAGTTCTTTTCGCAATAGGACCGGATAGATTCTATCCAAGCCTGGGGATTTGTATGGGTGGAATTTATTTATGGTCCATCTGATCCTTTCGGCTCTTGTGATTTCCGTAGCGAGCTTCCGGTCCTTCTGCCTTCTGTTCTCGGCCAGTAGCCGACAGGATAGATGAGGCGAAAAAGTGGTCTCCCAACAGTAGTCTTTCCCCTTCTGTTTCGTGTGGGTTTCGTCCTCTTTCTTAAGGAATCCTGCGGTATTTTTCAACACTCTCGTTGACGAATACTTTATGTATCCTGGATCGAAGCAAAGCCTCCTCTATCTCTCCGCAAGACTTCCTCCATGAAAGTTTTTTGCCGTTCGGAATTTTTTGTTGTATTTCGTGAGCTTTGCTATGTACATCCCAGTTCTGGTTGGTTTTGGCTTTTTTGAATAGCCTACGCTGTTTTGCTGCCCCTTCCAGACTGTCTGTGTCCTTTATTGTTACCATTTCTTTGTCGAAATTTTTCCTGAGGGCTTCGGTGTAGCATTCCCAGTTTGGGTTCCGAGAATTCCTGGATTTCGTAACATTGTATTTCTCTATAGAGAATAGGCGAGGACACGAGAAATTAATATCACTTTAAATATGCTTTGAAATACATAACTCATATATAATTGTACCCAGAAAACATTTTTTTAGTCAAATTTCAATTACAGCAGTTCCCATTTGTTTTTGAAAATCAGCAAATTTTGAAGCTACTAATATTGGCGTTCTTTGTGACGTAAACGACCGAGCAGCCAATAGGCGTAATCGGGTCGATTGTGACGTTAAACGGCAATGTTGTCAAGTTTCTAAAACTATAAATGTCAGAACTAGAACATTATCAGCAAATTCAAGCGTCGATGGCGGATCTGAAGGGTGTAAAAACATTCAATATGTCATAAAACAATATAATATCGATTTTACAGTGCACACAAAACTTTTTGTTCTTGATATTATGAATATTCTGGTCCATCAAAACGATTTCTGTTAAAGAGAAAGTCAATCTTTTATTCTTGTTATGGAGGCGCGGCCTAAGATTTGAAACTATGGCAACGTTGCAAAATGGATTGTAGCTGTCAACTGTAGGATTGGTTGATCGTGTGATCACATCACAACATTTTGCAATGTCGGTAGATAAAAGCCATTTGAATTTTGCCGACTTTAAATATTTTTTCATGTTTTAGACAATTAGAAAAGAAGAAAAAAAATTACCAATAGACTTTTTACAAGAATCTATTGAAAATATTTTGAAAATTAGGTGTACTCCCCCATGGTTTCAAAATTATTTATATAAAAGAAAACAATTTGTCTGTATGGAGAATAAAAGAAGTCCAATAGGAAACATAACATGTGATGTACCACAAGGTTCAATTCTGTATTGTTTCTCATATACTTCAATTCAATATCAAATCTAAATTCACATGGTGAAATCAAATTATTCGCAGATGACACAACAATAATCCATTTTGGAAATGATGACAATAAAATAATTAAAAATATTCAAGCAGATTTAAAAGAAAAATCAATTTGGTTAAATAATCGTAAACTAACAGTGAATATTGATAAATCCTCCTTCATGTTTTTATCTAAAAGAAAAACAAAACATATTGGAAAAACTTCAGTTTTTAATGGGAAAATTGTAAAATATTCAGAAACAAAAAATTTTTATTAAAATTAATTATTTTATTCAAAATTCGAAATAACATTCCTTCAAAATATCAAAAAATTATATATTTCAGTTTAATTTATTCAAAATTGCAGTATTTAATTTCAGTATGGGGAAATGCAAATTCTTCAATCTTGCGTCCACTTAAATATTCACAAAACAAAAGTAAGATATGCATTTTAAAATTACCATTTCTTGAATCTACATCCCATTTATATGCTCCAAACAATCTTTTTGATATTGCTTGTTTGTATAAATTGAAAATATATATTTTATTTATTTATCAATAATGAAAAACATTCATCGCTGGAATTTCATTCAACCACCAAACCAGTCACAATCACCAAACCATCTATCATACATAGAATTAGGACAAACTTAAGAAAAAAATTAATTTTATACTATGGAGATTTGATATTCAATATGATAACTAATAATTTAAAAAGATTAAAGAAAAAAATCACTTTAAATCAAACTAAAAAAATATGTATTTCATTAATGCTTTACTCTGATGCAATCATTTTCAACATGATGTTTATGCTTTTTTTTTATTAGTTTAGATCCCTATTATAAACATGAATGTTTCTTGGGGTTAATAAAGGTTATTATTATTACATTATTATTAATAAATTTTTCTGATGAAAGTTACCAGGTGTTTCTCTTGCACCACCTGATGGAAGTGAGTTTGGAGAAGGTCCAACATATTTTTTTTCTGATCTTCATAGTACTCAGTATACGGGTATCCTGCAAAACCTCCATGGGTTTCGCCAAAAGTGGAGTACGGACCACTTGATATTCTGAAATAAACCCATACAATATAACAATATTAAATTGAGTATATTTTCAGAGATAATTCTAGTGACGTTCTTCACGCTAATTACCTCCAGAAGTTCAAATGAATATGGGCTACTGAGCATGAAGACTCGATTCATACCATTATAACAAAAATTCTTGGTGGAAAGATCACTCCGCGAATGGAAACGCTCATATTACATTCAGTTCACCACAAGTCGAGTTGGTATCAGGTCAAGTTAGTTTTGTTGCGATTCCGAAATATCTTGCAATTGATAAGGTAATTAGTACTATTTTTTAAGTCTCGCAACGAGGAAAAAACAATTTTACGCCTAATGAAGTCGAATTCGTTAAAGGTCATACTCATTGTTAGCTTACCTTGAATTGATTTAGAGAAAGTTCACTCGGAAACATTTCAATGAAAGTGACATAAGCACTGTTATATACTCATTATATGATTAAATATCTCAATGACATTTGACTCTGGTAATTATAAAGGAATGCTGTTACAATACATGCGTTAAACTAGACGAGGAGAGGAAAACATAATTTTTTCTGGTGATAAAAACAATTTTACCCAATTAGTTTTTTCGTGATCGCCAAACGATTTTCGATCGTTCAAGGAAATGACTTCCGAATTACAAATACAGTGAAAATGCATGAGTAATACACTGAAACATGTTTTTTCTAGTTGATGCCAGCCAAGCCGGAGAGGGACAATTAGAAATTTCGATAAACGAAGGAGAAGTCCCCAACCACGTCCAAGTCGTTGGTGGAGGAAGATGCCTTGTTTCTTTCACCCCAGACCAAGCGAAACCACATCTCATCGACATCAAATTCAACGGAGAAACTGTACGTGGCTGTCCATTCGTCTGCTCCGTCTCAGACACAAGTAGAGTCACTCTATCTCTCTCGCACTTAGAACTAATACCAGTAAACCAGCCCAGCTCGTTTCACATGGGGGTAGGGGGTGGGGGAGCTGCCGAACTAGCTGTAGCAGTAAGAGGTCCCGTCGGAGAGCTACCTGTGAAAGTCACAGGCGACATCCACTCTGGCTTCACAGCAGAGTTCACGCCCACACAAGTAGGCGCCCACCAAATCAGCGTAGACTATAACGGCAGACCTGTGCAAGGCACTCCTTTCATAGCCAAATCATTCGATTCGAACAAAGTGACAGTCGGCACGGTTGCTAGGGGAACTGTCGGCAGACCGGTGACTTTTTCCGTAGACGCTAGCGAAGCTGGCGAAGGAAATTTAGAGATCACAATCTCAGCCAGAGGACTCAACATTCCAACGCAAGTTCACCCACAAGGCAACGCTCGTTTCGCTGTCAGTTTCGTACCGGCTGAAGCTTGTGATCACGTTGTGAATGTGGCTTTCAATAAGAGACCAGTTGTTGGGTGCCCTCTTATTGTGAGTGTCGGTGGGAGTGGGACAGGACCCAGTGTGACGTTGCCGGGACCCGGACCTGTACATAGGCCTAGCACGTTGTTGATCAATCATCCAGGAAGACTTGAGGATATCGAGGTTAACGTTGAGGGTGAGGAAATAAGAAATTTGTGATTTTCGTTTGTAGGTTTTGGGGTGTGTATACTTAAAGTATCAAGTTTGAATAAATTGATCGTTATCCGTTGGATTTTTGAAAATATATTTTCTGATGACGATTATTGCCCTTCGATAGAGTTTATTGAAGTGCTCATGGATTAATCAATGAAAATGTCGATTTAATAATCAATTCCTCGTGTAATCTGCACTGGTTAGTTCTTTATCTAGACTTCCACTAGTAGTCATTAGGTCAGCCATTTTATTGTGCAGATCTACTCAGAATAGTATGTAGAATAAATCCTATGTGTTTGCAGGGACAGCATAAGAGTTATCAACAATGTCTATGATTTGTTTGTAATACAAATAGCTACGAAAATTCAAATAATCAACAAAAATTGATTCTTTGTTGCGATTTGTATCAATGATATTGAAATTTATTATCGCCAGTAAAAACACAAGAGCTTTCATTTTATTGGATACATTTCTCTTTGTAACGTAATAAGGAAAAGGTGGCGTAAATGGGGACAACGAGTATATCGACGAAATTTTCACAGATGCTTTGAAACATGATAAAATCATATCAGCTATCGAAAATTTGGAGCGGAAAGCAGTTTTGTTTTTCAACAAAATGTCATAGGATTAACTTACCCAATTTAGAGATACATTCCTTTAGATTCGGCATTTTGCGAATCAATCCGATTCAAATGCACTGTTTTCAAATGTTAACACTGGAAATTATGTATTTGTAACACTTCATTCACTGAAATTATATCAATAAGAATTTTTTTAAACCTAGTAAAAAGCAGGAATTTCAAACTAGATAATCACTACTGAACTGACAGAATAAATAACAAGTTTGACAAATGTACAGCCAATTTGAACTAACAAATACTTTGGAAGCAGATAATGCGACGTTGCCAATTTGTTTCTAGAATGAGGAGATTTACTATAAGAACTGTTTAGTTAGGCCCGAATAAAAAAAAAATACGTTTTTGTTGGCAAATGAACAGGTGGACGTTAATCAGTTAGGAAATTGATGTCAAAAAAATTGTTGAAATGAGTTAATATCGCAACCACGTGACTGAATTCGATTTTATGGTGAACGAGACACGCCAGTGTTTCTAGTTATTCAAAAGTAAAAGAAGGGAACACAACCCAACCTAACTTGGAGAATATTGCTTCCAAGTTGAACACAATCCATTTTTTTCATGAAAAGTAAATGCTATTGCTTACCAGGAAATGTAACTTGATGATTTCTAATGTAATAAGGGAATTATCCAAGTTGAAGGTAATCCATTTTTTTCAAGTAGAAGGAAATCCAACTGCCACTTTCTAACACAAAAGAAAGGAATACAACCTAACCTAACTTGGTTAACATTGCTATCCAAGTTGAACGCATTTTTTTTATTGTTGTTATTGTTTCCTATTCTGCTCAATAGAAAATCCAACTTGATGACTTTTTAACCCTTGGTTTTTATCCCTTGCTAAATAGAACTAGTGTGCTGCCATGTATGACTCAGTAGCATAGGTACAAAAAAATACAGTTTTTCGGCGGAGCTAGACATGGACCAGCTGGTAGAACACTATAATGCTGATTAATTTTCTATAAAATCAGATTGTCAAATGGTGTGGTTTATTTTCTGATAGAGTGAAAGAGTGCTATTTTCCAAATTGGTAAAGACCATTACAAAAAAAATTAATATTTTTTGGGAAATAGTTCTCTAAAATAGTAAAAGTAAAAGTACTAACATCGTATATATAGTATATATACAATGGTACTAATAATTGATCAGGCAAAAGTAATGAAATTGACGTTTGGACTAGTTTGGAGTGCATGAAAACTTTTTTCAAAGCTAGAAAGTGTAATGGTGTTTATATCAATGCATTTGTGAGAAGCAAAATTGGATAATTAAGTGAAATAGTGGCCAGTTATTGTATTGCTGGAAAATAAAACACGTAAGAGTCTCCAGGATCGTCTATATACAGTGACGTTTCCATGGGCAATTTTTTTAACTTTAAAGTGCCACATTTCCCAAAGATACTTTTTCCGCCCCAAATTTTCGCTAGCTGAGGTGATTTTATCATGTTTTGAAGCATCTGTGAAAGTTTAATCGAAATACCGGTTGCCCCCATTTACGCCACCTTTACCAAGAAATAATTTTGCCAATCAATAATTTTACGAGAAAAACCGACATGGCAAAATCGCGAGACCGAAAGTCTGTTAACTGTTAATGTGTTCCAACTGTATATTTATGGGTTAAAGTATCGTCAAATGTGTGATATTGATGATGAATTTTTCTTCAATGAATAAGTAGAAATGAGACTCACTCAAATGATTTTTTTTATATTCTTGAGGAATGAAAGCCATCACTAACACCTTCACACAAGTGATCGAACTTAATGACATGTTCTGCTGAAGCGCATCTTTCTGGGTGCAGTCTGCAAACACTTTTGGGTGAAGTTATTCTACATGATAAAGAAATTGAGGTTTGCCCAATATATTGTTGGTCACAATTTTGACAAGTTATACATATACTACATCATATCCAGCTGGTGATGGTATTTTATCTTATTAATCATTTGAGTGAGATATACTCCTACTTACTGCCACTGGAGAACATTTAGTAACAATGTTAATTAAACCAATAATGTTACAAATTGGATGATACCTCAAACCCATAAATACAGTTGATACACATTGACAGTTGGTACCACCGAATTCAGAGACAAATATGACAAGTTTTAATTGTCATTCATCAGAAATTGCAAAATATTTTAATCTATCCGAAATATTTTATCCTTATTTTATTAATACTATTTTAAATTATTTAAAATGTGTTTTTACTCACATCATTACTTTTTCCTAACTCACCATTCTAATTGCAATTTGGGAAAAAAATAACTGAAATTAAAACTGATCTCAACAAATTTTCTTTTTCGTTGTTAGTATGCAAAGCTTCCAACAGCATTTGCAAGATTTTAGTTGCTCATTGTTAATAATTCAAACTATATTTTACTTATATCTGTTCAGTTTTTTAAATTATTTGAGTTTTTATGGCAATTAAAAAAAACACGCGTTTAGTTTTTTCAATTTTGCAACTTGACTATCAGAGTTATTACAACAGGACCTGTGTCATTTTTCGAATATTTTCATTGCAAAAAAAAAGAAATACTGAACAAATTTTCCTAGGAAGTCATCCTGATGGTCACGGAAAAAAAACTGTGTCAACAACGATTGTCCGCACCTTCAATTTAGAGTACAAACAAACACATATGTTATTCTACAAACTATTCTGAGTTTCCACAATAAAATAGCTGTTGAAAGACAGCAATTGTTTTTTAGGAATGAACAAGCGCTCTTTTACCTACCTTTGCCCGCTTGTTTTTCAATCTCTTATTACCAGTATTTGAAATGTTTTTTCTAAATAATAAGTACGTAAGGATCAACATAAAGTGCATTTTTTATGTCACCGTCAATAACGCGCTTTATATTTCGTTTGGTCATTTTAAAAATCTGATGTTATTCAAATTTGTATATGATATAGGCCCAAGTAACTCACAGGTTCTTCGCTTTGTTATTCTCAAGAAAAATAATGTGGGTAGGTAATTGTAATTTGCAATATGAAATGAAGGTTTACACCTACTTATTCATTCCTAATACTTTAATGCTCTGTTGAGCAAAGGTTTATCTGCCTGCATTTATTCAGATCGAATGATCATATACATTTTGTTTTTGCTATCCATACAAAAAAGATACAAGAACGAGAAAGTAGAAAGCGAAAGAAAATCTATTGAAGAATGCAGTCAAGTCATCAAGCTGAGATCTCGAGGAACTGGCTTGAACGACAAACAAAATGAAAACTCTCACACATCTATGCATTTAATTCATGATGAATGTTTCATGATTCATGGCACATTGTTTTTCACTGTACTGTATCTTTTCTGGAATGGAAATGAGTCAGCAAAAACTTGGCAATTATGTTGATAACACTTTCACAAAAATCGTCATAGAGATTTTCAAAAACTTCTGCATCTGAAAGTAAGGGCAATTGTAACTATACGTTTATCCAAACTTGATGACTTTCAACTTTTCCAGCCTTGTGTTTATATCTGTATATAATGTTTTTAATTTAGTCGAGCATTTGCCTGACATATGTCACCTGTTTGCTGAAATAATATTGTGTATGATTTATGTAAAGTTGCGGATTGTTTATTCATTCCTCATTTTTGTACAAAATATAGCATGCTTTTTCTTCCTTATCATGTTTTTGTTTTTCCTCTATCGTGTTCACCTTCTGCACAACTTTTCATTTCCAGGTCACCGGCGTTACGTGTACTAGACTAGTTCTGACTTTTATTTTACTTTAACTAACATTCCCTATCATTTCCCTATCATCCAGTGTATTTAAATCATCCACTTAGTACGGACAAAATGGCCCAAAAACAATTTTAGCTAATTATCGATCCATCTGGGAATTGAGAAAATGGAAAACACTTGCTGTCTAGCATGTTTATTATATTCTGTTTATATTTTCAATTAGTTCAAATAAAAACTGACTGATCATTATCTCAGACCGTCGATATGGAACTATTCTTACCTGTCTCCCTTTATTTGATATTTTAACCATTGGAATGCCGTATTTGAGTTATTATACTTATACTATGAACGTGAACAAAGTAAAGAATATATATTATAGGTGTTCCGCAAGGCTCTGTTTGAGGCCTCATTTTATTGCATCAATATAATTCATCAAATTTTCAAGAAGTGTTCAGAAGTGATCAATAATGATAATCAATGTTTAGTTTCAATGGTCCATCCATTATATCCAATTGTTCTTGGGGAAGTTATAGGAATACTCTTTTCCATTTTTAAGGTTTCCTCTCCACCCAAAAATATCAAAAGCAAGAAGTACAATTTAGAAAATTGGCCGGGATACCAAAAACATTTCCAATTTCAACGAAATGGAATTTGCTCTGTATTAGGTTCTTTATTTTGGAAATTACTCGTGAAAATATGACATCTAGTGGACAGGTTTGCGACGTTTTCAATTAGGACAAAACAAATTACTGGACAGTTATAAGTATTGAACAAATTATACAAAACCGAACATTCACTTAGAAAACATATTACTTCATTGTAATGAACGCTGAAAAAATTATCTAACTTCTTGGATAACCGCTAACAGTTGATAGTCCATAAAAAAATAAACAGATTTTTCCTTCTAAATCCTTGATAAGCCAGAAAAAAAATACAAAAAAAATTATTACCCATCAAAACTTCGCTGTTTCGCAGTTCCGAGTATTTATTTGGAATTTCAATGTGAAATATATTTCAACAGTAAAAAATAATGACAGTACATGTACATTATCAACAAACTTTGTATTAATATTCTTAAAACATTAATCATTCACATTAGGAACACATTCAAACAGTACATACATATTTTTCATATAAAGATTTCAGAGTTGATGAACAAATAGGTTTGAAGATTATTTCTTTTCTTGACCTTGAACTGTTCCTCAACTCGTTTCTCTTCTATGTATTAACGTTTTGTAAACTATGTATATGTATGATATGACTACTATTATTTTATATAGAATCAATACTGAAAAAAAAGCCGCTTAGAGTTATAGACACAGAACTCATAGAACTGAGTTCTGTGGTTATAAAGAGCTTATGAAAAACAAGGAAAAATCAGGGATGGACTAAAATGTTGAGAGTAAATATATAAATATTTAGACATAGATGTATGTTCAGTGATCTTAAAATAACGTCTGTTGTTGAACAATCTGATAATTGATTTTATTTATAATATTCCATACTTTCCAAGATGTTTTTCTACAAACAGGCCAATTCCAATATACAAGCATTTTAATTTGGTTCATTCCTTCCCACCTTTTTTTATGATTATCACTTTCATTGTACTCTCATATGACCTTCTCCTATTTTATGGGGTGATGAAAAATAAGGTTTACTAAGGATTTCGGAAGATTGAACCAATATTTGAAACTATTTCAGTTATTGTGTTCAAAATTCTAATCCCAATGCTTTTTGGAAAATAATTTTTTCTCTGGTCTGATCTTACTGAACATTTTCTCTACATTTAGGCTTTCTGAAACATTCGAAACACTTTCTCCTACCAATGTGTATAAAATACTAACACTTTTTATGTGCTTCTATTCACGTTTCACCAAGTGCACTGCATGTATAAAAAATGCTTCTCTGTCATCGAAGAAAAAAGATATCGTAAATTCATCAAACCAAATGATTACCTGGGCCAAACAAATAATAGTGAGAACTTGCGGTAAAATTAAAATGAGAACATTTTGGCACTTTTTAAGGCTGAAACTTTCCACAATCGAGCATTGAAGGTAGACGAAATTCAAATCATGACGTATTCGATTAAAAACAATATAACCCCAAAATGTTCCCAAGAAGGGCTGATAAATGTAGAGCCAAAAGCCACTCTTTCGGCATGGGCAAAATTGTTTTTCTTTCATTTACGAGACTCTCAAAATATCGCCGGGAAGGCTTTTAGAATTACTTAGCTATTGTTTGGGTATTACGCGAAAGTGTCCCAATCTTAAAAATGAGTAAGAGAGCTAATAAGTTACGAGGTATACCAAATCATTTTTTCATCAATAGAAAAAAAAATCAGTAACTAACATTCTAAATTGACATACACTAATGTCGTAATTGTTCTTGTTCTTAATTCTAATTTTCTTAGATTGTGGGAGGTTAATAATCATTAATAAACAACATAAGTTTTGTGTTTGTAGAAAACGGGGGTATTTTTGGGGTGTGGTACTACCTTTATTCCGAGATGGATAATATTGAATTAATTTGAAAGAAATATAATGGGTATACGAACAAACTGAAAAACAAACCATACCTTTTCCTCGAAAGAAATAAACCATGGGAATATGCTAAAAATGTCGGAATATGTTAAAATTAGTTGAAGAATAATTTGTAGAATAATCAAAAGAGATACTTTGGAACGGTTTTCCTCCAAAAAACTTTCGTGTAAAGCTCCTCTCTTTTTACAAGCTTTTATTTACCTGTCCGGGTGTCTGTCGTGTGTGTGTGTGTGTCTGTCGGTAATCAAATCTTGCAAGTTAAATTTGACCCACATCTAATCGTCCGATTGATTTGAAATTTGGCAGGTGTACATAATTCCGGTGACAATGCATTGGGAAATTTTTGTTACGGAAAAAACAAAATGGCGGCTTTAATATGGTGGACAATTTTTGTGATTATGGTCCGATTCTATTCAAAATTGATATCTGGGGGTTTTTGGGGTTGGAGATTATGACTTTTTTGTCAAAATTCAAAAATTCAATATGGTGGCTCCAAACTGGTGGACGAGTTTTGTGATTATGATCTGATTCTATTCAAAATTGGTACCTAGGGGTTTTCGTGGTCGGATATTATAATTTTTTCCTCAAAATTCAAAAATTCAATATGGCAGCTCCAAAATGGTGGACGAGTTTTGTTATTATGGTCCGACTTTATTCAAAATTGGTATGTGGGGGTTTTTGGATTCGAAAATTTTTTTTACAAGCTTTTAATTTTAGTTTCACCTGTCCCGGAGCCTATCTGTCTGGCTGTGTGTCTGTCTGTCTGTAATCTTGCTAGTTAAATTTGACCCACTTCTACTCATCCGATTGATTTGAAATTTGGCAGGTGACAATGCACAATGAATTTTTTTAAGGAAAAACAAAATGGCGGCTTTCATATGGCGAACAATTTTTATGATTATGGTCCGATTCTATTTAAAATTGGTATCTAGAGGTTTTCGGGGTTGTAGATTATGACTCAAAATTGAAAAATAAATCAGATAGAAATTACTAAACTAGTTATTCAACATTGTAAATACTAAAAAATTAAAAATTAATAAACTAAACAAATTTTTTTTTAGAACAAGCTTTTATTAGTTGTTAATGAAAACAGAACTGAAAAGTTAAAAATAAAAATTATAAAAAAAAAGTAAGACAAGTTTGCCGCGGATACAAAATAGGTAATCTTGTGCGGCAAGATTTTGAATCTGTTACTCACAGAATACCTAGATCAAACAATGAAAGAAATTATTTTTTCCTTTTTAGTGCATTTGTATAAATAAAAGCTTGTGTTTATTTTTTTTTTATAATTTATATTTTTTTCCCGAATAGATTAATAACAATGTCTGTTACTGCGGTACCTAAATGAAAAAATCGATAAAACTTTGCCAACGAGCTATTATCTACCTTTTTTTCATCGGTTATAACAAAACCGTTTAACTTTTTTTGCCTTCTTTTATTTAAATTACCAATGACAATTTCAATTCATGAGTTTGTTAGATAATTATATTGAAACGTAACTTGCAATTCTTGTATCTATTACAACTTGTCAATTCCATTCAAATAACACAATTTGAGTAAAATTTCTTGGACGTCATCGAAAGTTACCGAGATACCTTAACTTTTTCAACTGTATTTATGTACGTATTGATCCATTGCTACAAGCATCTAAGACATCATGAATATTTATGTAGAATATAAATCAATTCATTTTCTGACAGAGATAGGTGTTGATAATTTTTATTTTTTTGGTCGAGTGATTTGTTGAAAAAAAAACTATTCTCATGGGTGTTTCAGGCAATTTCCACACCTACAACATTTCTAGATGCATTATTATGGATATAGTATACTATCAGGGTTGTACCCAAATAAAGGTAGTAGCATTGATAACACTTTGTGGCATTTATATGTGTAGTATAGCCAAACATCTAGAGAGTCATTATCATTCTTTGCCGATAAGGCTCAACAGGAAACCGACCACAAGCAGAGACGTACTCGATAATGCAATTTTCATTCAAGATGATATGTTTTATTGACCGCTCGGTTTAACAAATAATTACGCTGGAATAAAATAGATTTACTAACGAGTGTGGAAAGTGGTACTTTATAGTAAGTTCGTAGGCAATGACTTTTTCTAAACTACAATTTTTTTAAACTGAAACTCTTTTTATCGTATAAAAGGCAACAAAGTACAGTTTTCCAAATACCAGTAAAAAAATAGGGACTTAATGTATCAAAAAAAGGTACAAAAATATATAAACGTAAAGATGATGTATAACAACCGATTTAATAACAAGTAATACATAAACATTATGGAAAAGTAGGGTGTACAATCAAAATAGGACACTAATTTATCTGTATATACGTGATAATATGCACATACCTATGAAATATACTTGCTTGTAGAATATAAAAACTCAACTTCATAAATTTCGGGTATAGATATAATTGAATTTTTGACATAATTATGTATTTGATGTTAAAAATAGTGGAAAAATTTATCAAAATTAACAGGTATGAATACAATACGGAAACATAGAGTGCCATAAAAATAATTAATAAATTTTAACCTGTCAGTTTTACTGTCACTATCGTCATCCAAGTTCACAATAATTTTTTCTCTGGCAATTTGATCTATATTAAATTATGATTTTTCTACATGCGCTACACAATTTTCCCAGCTTTCATTTAGATTATTCGGTATTTCTGACCGAATCAAAGCCACCACAGATGAATTTAAAGTTGGCGAAACATTATTCCTCCTTACCGATGCTTTCAGCTAATACCATATGTGTTCAATTGGATTGAATATGCAATGGTCTTACCTCTGTATGACCCATTTCTTCTACCAATTTGTCACAATAATATCATATTTTTATTGGAAATGATTTAATTATTCCCAGCAATTGTTTTTTTGTACAATCATCTTCAAAATACATATTATTTTCAAGCATATAGTCCTGATTGATAAGTTTTGTGTCATTTGAACACGGAACTTTATTCAACCTTCTACTGTGGTAGCTCGCATTCTCCATCACCATCACATTATTTGGTGGTATATTTGCTAAAAGTTAATTTTTTAAATAGTCTCCGAATAATTCTGTCGTAGTATCGTCGTGATAGTCAACACGGGAGTCCTTTATATTTTTGGCTGATAAGGCCAAAGCATTTGGTATAAAACCATTTTTTGTACCAGCATGAATTATTGTAACACGCTTTCATTTTAAATCAGTTTCGTAAAATTCATTTTCTGAGTATCTCACGGCAACACCCAATTCCTGTGTCATCTTTTTTCATCTTTAAAGTAGGGACCCTATACATGTGTAATGCTTTTCGAAGAATTATATCCACATCATACACGTCCAGTTTCTTAGATGTGCAAGAGCCTCTCCTTTTTCTTCTCTTCACAGCGAAGTGTAATGTCACCGATTTCCTCGAAATTTTCACAGATGCTTCATTGAGCAACCAAAATTTTTCCGCGGAAAGATTCGAAAATATATTTTTTTATAAAGAAATGCCCAATGTCATTGCATGTAGGTATCAATGAACTGTTGTAATTAAAAGGGATTATTTCACAATTATTCACGAAACAAGCACTCTAAACAGTAAGAACTAGACCTTGTGAATGTTATGTTTTAAATGTCCCGCAGAAAGTTTGGATAAAAACGTAATTTTCCTATTTGAAAGTCTTTTCATTTAAGTAAACAGGAAATATTTGAGATAATTGTCAATAGTGTCAATTGTCATTCATGAGTAATCAAATAATTTATTATATATTATGTGAATAAAAGGTTTTATTCAGTGTGTTGCTGAAAAAATTTAGAAATTAAGCCGTCTCAAATAAGTGGAAGTTGGAAATTAACTTTTTTTATCCTTTATGGGGCCATATTTCCGAAAATATCCATTTGCGCAGAAAACTCCCGTAAAAGCACTCCTCTCCGAAAATAGCTGAAAGACTTTTCTAATGTATTTTTACCACCTGAACATGAATCCGAAAGAACGCGGCGCTCTCTTCCCTTTCCGAGTTAGATAGCTTTTTTGGTCCAAAACACGTATTTTTCAAGCTCCATTTTTTCACGCAAATATCACTGAAAATGTCTCTTTTTTCAACCAGCAATGTCAATGTCTTACTAGAAAAAGGGAACACAGTCTAACCTAACGTGGCTAACCTTGCTATCCAAGTTGATGGTCAGCTAATCAACTTTTTGAAAATACGCTTCGCTTCGCACGCGGGCACTTCAGTAGCGGTGACTTATCTCATTTTGTGAAAATTGTTATTTGGGCACAATAGTGACAGTCAATCACGAGATGCAGGTACACTGAATTAGGTTTCAATAGGAGCATATATTTCAACAAAGGCGTTATAAGTTCAGCGTGTCTCGGTCCGCTCTATAAATCTAATCTTACAGGCGTGTCTCGGTACGCTCTTAGAATCTAGTCAATGTCTCACGTAAAAGAAGGGAACACAACCTAACCTAACTTGGCTAACCTTGCTATCCAAATTGATGGCCAGCCAATCAACTTTTTCAAAACACGCTTCTCTTCGCTCGCGGGCACTTCGGTAGCGGTGACTTACCTCGTTTTTTACGAATTATTATTTGGGCACAATAGTGACCGTCAGTCACGAAATGCAAGTACACTGAATTAAGTTTCAATAGGAGCAGATATTTCAACAAATGCGTTATAAGTTCAGCATGTCTGGGTCAGCTCTTCAAATCCAGTCAATGTCTTACCTAAAAGAAGGAAACACAACCTTATCTAACTTGGCTAACCTTGCTATCCAAGTTGATGGCCAGCCAATCAACTTTTTCAAAACACGCTTAGCTTCGCTCGCGGGCACTTCGGTAGCGTTGATTTTTCTGGGTTTTTACGAATAATTATTTGGGCACAATAGTGACAGTCAGTCGCGAGATGGAAGTACCCTGAATTAGATTTCAAAGGGAGCGAATATTTCAGCAAAGTACTGCTGAAAATGAAGATTAGGGACATTTCGCGATTCACTAAAATCGAGGATGTTTTTAGATTGTAAAAAGAAGGAGGCATTGTGAGTGATTTTTGCGCGAGAAAACGGTTCTTGGAAAACACGTGTTCTGGATCAAAAAAAGTTCTCTAATTCAGAAAGGGTACGAGAGCGCCGCGTTTTTCTTCCGGAATAGTATTCAGGGGGCAAAAACACGTAAGAAAAGTTTTTCAGCTATTTTCGGAGAGCGCTCTTACTGGATATATGAAGATTTATCAAAAATTCAATAATTGGCAACAATGTAGAAAACAGATGCAAAGATTATAGTTCTCTCTTTGACAGATAAAATGTATAACGTGAAATATCAAACGATTTTTAATTTTCTGAAAACAAACTGTTATGAATTGCATTGAAGAAGGTATGGAATAGAAATCGAGGGTTCCATACAGTTTGTTGCTGAAAAAATAAAAAAATTAAGCCATCCCAAGTAAGTGGAAATTTTGATTGAAAATAGACCTTTCCGAATCTTTCAAGGGCCACATTTCCGAAAATAACCGTTTCCTCGGAAAAATTTCGATGGATCTACTTTTATTATCATGTTCTGAAGCATCTGTGAAAATTTCGTAAAAATCGGTGACATTTCACTTTACTGCAGGTTTACCATAGGCTTATTTACCACACGCCACAATGTCTGTACTGGCCTGCGTGTTAAGACTACAGCTTCTTTAACCGCACTAAATATTAACATGCCGGTTCAAATAAAACGTTGCCTCGTTTGAATATAAAACGTAATCGATGAAATTGTCATTTCTATTATTTTGGTCCATCATATACTAGCAGACTTCATTCTTCGGTCAACGTCGTCTTCAGCCAATTCATGGACGAAATATACTTTATAAGGATGGTATTTTACCTTTTTAAAAAGGTTCGATACTGAAGACTTTCCAATATTTAAATCCCTAGATAGTCTCCGTACTGTACAGTGTGGATTTTCAACCACCGACAAAATTACGTCTTGTTGAAAATTTTCATTAACTGTAGTTCTACCTTGCTTTGTCCTAATTCTCTGTATTTTCACTCTATTCTGTTTATAGTAGATTGTGGAATAGGTTAACGATCTGGGTGTATTTCATGGAATAATCTGCATACCTCTTGTTGAGTCCGCAACACCAATCATGATTAAAATTTCAATCCTCTCCCTTTCAGATAAAGGCATTTTCAGAAAATATAAAACGTTAGCGATGAAATTGTCATTTCTATTATTTTGGTCCATCATATACTAGCAGACTTCAGTTCTTCGGTCAAAGGTCTTCAGCCAATTCATGTACGGAATGTACTTCATAAGGATGGTATTTTACCTTTTTGAAAATGTTCGATACTGAAGACTTTCCAATATTTAAATCCCTGGATAGTCTCCGCACTGTACAGTGTGGATTTTCAACCACCGACAATATTACGTCTTGTTGAAAATGTTCATTAACTGTAGGTCTACCTTGCTTTGTCCTAATTCTCGGTATTTTCGCTCTATTCTGCTTACAGTAGATTGTGGAATAGGTTAACGATCCGGGTGTATTTCATGGAATAATCTGCATACCTCTTGTTGAGTCCGCAACACCAATCATGATTAAAATTTAAATCCTCTCCCTTTCAGATAATGGCATTTTTAATATGATAAATTTAGATTAGATTTCACGTAAATGTACCTACTTTAGAGCGTTAACAATTCGGAATTGAACTTTCATGTTTTTAATGTCAAATGAAGAAACAAATGGCAAAAATATCTGCAAACAATAAAAATATACGGTATAGTCGCTATAGTCACTAATAAAAGTGGTTAGATGCAACGTTAAAAATATACGGCTTGTTTTTTACAGTAATTGTATAAAAATACATTATTTCATTTAATTTTTGTATTACGTTTATTCTTAAAAACCGGTGATGACGTCATTACTCGAAGGTAGGTCACCCTGTATATTAAATTATTATTTTTAAAAACAGTAAATTGAAACAAAAAATCGACCTGTTTCGGGAACTTTCCATAATATTGTTTATTTAGTTTATAACGAATTAATACGTTACTTTATGGACGCACTGTATAAATAACATACCTCTATCTATTGAAAATGGGGGCAGGGAGATCTAAAAATATTTTTTCAACTGATCCTTAAAAAATTTATTGAAAGGAATTATTTCAAATATGTGTTACCTTGATTGAATATTGGCTTGATTTTATAGAAATTGTACATACATTGATTTGAAAATGCTATAGAACTAGTATACGTTTTAAAAGACTAGGGAAGGATGTTTCCGGAATGGTGGTGTTGGTGGAGGAAAAATCTTGCTCAACTCTTGCATGTTTGTATTTCAGAACTGTCAGTATAGAAACATTTGCACTGAATCATACACAATATTATTCATCTGTCTATACGTTTTCGAGTAGCCAGGCCGATGATAGAAAAATTACATTGGGAAACCTTAGAGGCATTCAACAAAATAATGTTCGAATGTTTCAAGTAATGTAGCATTCTTGCGAATAATTCAGCAGTGTTTAACTTTAAATTATAAATTTAAATTTTGTCACGACTCATGGATTTTTTGAATGACGTGTTCCTTAACTATTGTGACAAATAGAAACCGGATATTTTTCTAGGAAAATAAAACATGCAGGAACAATAACAACAATTGTGATATACCGTAAGAATATTTCACACCATAATCATGGATAAAATTGAAAAACAAACTTAATTTTTTTAATTGATATCCTTGAAATCAAAATTATAAATGAGGATACGCTATTTTTCATTTTTGAAATAAGCCAATGCTATCGTTTTTTAACTATATCATTCCATTATACGTGTAGAAATGCATTTTGAAACTAGAAAATATGCCTTTAATATGTTTTAGAGAATGTAGTAGTAGAAAATAGATAGTTTCAAGTGTCAAAAATATTCAACATTTGTATCAATAAAAATCACATAAGATTCCAAAATACATCAATCTAAATTTTTGAATAGATTTATATATAATTTCTTCAAACAAATGTTAGTTCTCCTCAAATGTCAAAAAAAATTACTCTAATTTCGTCAAGGAAAAAATTTCCGGAATATTTTTTGTTTTCTTGTCAACTATTTCAAGTAACTACATTCGATTTGCTGCATAATGGAGGTGTGGAATTTTTCCAAAAGTTCATTCGATATTGAATGTTAAAGCTGTATTTTTTGTTTTGACTATTTTCCATAGTTTGTACTTGAATTAACTGAGAATTTCACTCCTCTAGTTTGTAGCTTATAGCATGCATTTATTTCTGGAAATGTTTCACCCTAAAGGGAATTACACTGGATAATTTCAACAGTTGTGAATCGTGACTTCAATGAAATATTAGCTCACAAACCTCAGAGTTATGTGCATAAGCTTTGTTTCTTCTTTGGAAAAGATTGTCCTTGTTGATTTGTTCACAGATCTATATATTTTGTATATAAAAACACAATTGAATTCAATGTGTTCCCGACGACTGAACAATTAACCTCAAATCAAGTATTTGTTTGAATAAAAATTAGGAACGAGCAAGCCCTCTTTGCATTCAAAAAGTCAGGTTTGTTATCAAATATTATTTTATAATTTTAGGTGTGAAGATTTCTTTCACGTGTTCAAATTATTTCTTTGTTACGAATATTTTGAGAAGATTATACCTAGTCTTCGACTCGCTAAAATTTTCAAAATATTCATAGTTTGAACCCTTGTGTATTATAAGTGAGAAAGGCATTGTTCTCCTAAAAAAATACTAATAATTTTGTACTGGTTCATATCTATATTTATAGTACTCAATATACAAAAAATGCCCTAAATTTAAGGAAAATGCCAAATGTTTTGGGAGCAAATATTATGCAACAAAGGACATTTCTGAAGAAAAATATCCGGTTTGTAATTGATACTATAATTATGGAAGACCAACATGTGCAAGGCGAAATCTCTCTAATGTCGGTTCATTTTCTAGCACTTCATCGGTTATTGTATTCCTTCTTATAGAGGTTGTCAACAGTTGTGCGTATACAATACCATAGTAATGTCAAACGTTGAATTCCTAAATTTCTCTTCGTACCTACATTTTTCGAGAGAATGAGCTTGGGAAACGACATTCCATTATTCATAACGAGTATCTAATTATCCATTCAACTATCAATTGGACTCGCGACTCATAAATGCTTGACTAAATTAAAAACATGCAGAATCATACAAAGTGGAATTCAGTGAATGAAATGTACACTTACAAAATACCTTGAACTTGAATTGAATTTATTGAGGAGGGGGGGTCCTTCTCGACTTTTATCTTTTATTAACCTCATTGTGGATCTCATATAAACAATATCCATATAAGAGTATTCATGTTGTCCTTTCAATGAAGTATTCGTAAAAATTAGGCGAATAAGGTTTTTTAATTTCATGTATTACGGTATGTACTTTATTTCGTGATGACTGTATCTCAAGAAAGTTACAAAGTTGAGCAATCTTTCACAAGAGAATATAGAACTCATCAAAATATGTGATGAGAAAAAACCTCCAAATAAAGGTTTTCAAAATGAGACGTTCAAGATTTAAATAAGCAAACTTTCTGTGATTTAAGACATTTAAAGAAAAAACAAAAAAATCGTGATACGGCGTGAGAATTTTTCTAAACTTTTCTCTCTCGGTTTATGGTCCTTGCTTCCTGTCGGCGCATTATCAAACATAACAATTAAAATAAAAAAAAACAAATTATTTCCAAGATGAACGTACTAGTTTTTTAATGAAGTTAGATACATTTTTTATACATTTGCAAATGGTGAGATTTTTTCAAAGCAGTTTCATATTATTTTCTCACTTAATTATCACAAGATTTTTAATTTAAAAATATTGAATTATAAATTTTGTAGTTCAGCTGAGCAGAGTCCTCCACGATTCACTGTTGCGTTCCAATACACATAACACATATACATAGCCGTAATAAGGACGTCTAATCACCAACTATAAATAGTTTAACATCATCATAGAAACACTGGGAGTGCAGTATTGCTTCGAGTGAGGCGACTGCACCTATCGGACTAAGCCTCTAATTGTGAGTTTCGCAGTAGAGAGAGAGAGAGAGAGAGCTGGACAAGTGCGCCAGAATGGAAGCAAGGCCCAAGAAACACAGAGAGATAGAGAGAGGGAATAAAAACAAAAATTATTCAACACTACGACATGTTGAAAAGGGAAACATTCTCAATTGAATATTGATAGAAAGATTTTTCTGTGAATTGACGATGGAAGATAGTGACTAAAGTTTATCTTTCAGTCGCAGATGATTCCACATCTGATTTTATGAACATCCTGTTTATATTTTCAACAAATCAAACTACGACATGATTTTACAACTCAAAAATTGGTCAAATAACTTTTAAAATTTATTCTGATTTAAACTGAACGAATAAAACAGTTGATAGAAAATGTCAAAACAGATGACGTTTGACGTTATATTTACTTGTTCAATCGCCTAGTATGTCTGGGGTTCTCCGAATCGATAATCGACAATTTACACTATATACTATGTAATATAATAGAGTTACGTATATTCTCGGGAGACTGGTTCGTTTCTAATAAGAAATTCTGAATAACCATGATAAAAATAGTTTAATTGATTTCAAATAATAAGAATTCCTTTCAAAACATTTTCATAATTTTATAATTTTTCTGTATCTTAAGTAAGGTTTATAATATCCTCCCGCTCCCCCTAAGCCAGCTTACGTAATACTTGAACGCCCCCAAATAACGAAGATACAAAACTCACCTATAAAACTGGCTCAGTTGAGGATATATATATATATATATATATATATATATATATATATATATATATATATATATATATGTATTTTAACTTGTTGCACACCCGCGAATGACGAGTGTATAATGCTATTTTATAACAATTACAGTGGTTGACAATTGGAAAAAAACATGAAAAAGAAAAAAGAAAAAAAAATGACAAATTTGTTAAAATTTTGCGAATTATGAAAAAGCGAAATTTTGGTAAGAAATACTTTTTTTTTAATTAAGGACTTCATTTCAAAGGAAAAATATTTTGAATTTTTGATGGATTATCAACTTTCAGCGGTTGTGCAAGAAGTTGGACTTTCACCCATATATGTATGTATATATATATATATATATATATATATATATATATATATATATATATATATATATATATATATATATTTATATATATATACAGGGTGTAATCTAACCTCTTGCACACCCGTGAATGACGAGTGTATAATGCCAGAAAAAGTTCGGCAATTGCTGAATGCAATACAATTTACCTCGACATTTGAATAATGTACAATGTTGAACAGATTGTGTGGTGAATGTATAGGCTCAGGCTGCCTGAGATAGATATTCAATTTCAAAGTCAAGAAAATAACTAACCTTGTTATATCCAAACTGGTGATAAAGTCAGAACTAGTTGACTTCATACTCTGCTTTGAGGCACTTATCATAATTATTATCACTTGTAAGAAGCAAACAACACAAACAGTGGGAAACATTCGCAATTGAATATTGTTTTGAAAAATAATATCACGACCATTGTAGTGATTCTGACATTCCGAATACGTACACTGTTGCCAAGCAATATTCTCTCATGCAAGGTTCACAAAGCTGTCTACCAACGAAAGTTTGTCAGATTCTTCTAGTAGTTTCTGATTGGCTGGTGAATGAAAGATCCTAAGATCTTAATCAACAACTAATCAAAAAACAGAACGCAATATGCACGAGTATTAATTTGAACATTATTGCCTTTGTCTTCTAAAAAATTTGCCATTCTATCAAAAAATTATTTATATTATATCAATATATCTAGTACGAAAACGCCCGCACAGTGATTGGCGACTCCAGAATCCAACCAGAATTGAAATTCACTACTCCATTCATAAATGCGACGAGTGATTCATCTTGACTTCTACTCTTCAAAATACGCACGGATCAGTTCGGTGTTTAGTTTTAAGAACCAGCAAAAGAGAAAGGCAGTCATGTTCAAATCAATTCTCCTGCACATCGCGTACTGTTTTCTGATTGGTTGCTTATTAGGATCTTCCATTCACCAGCCAATTAGAAATTACTAGAATCTAACAAACTATCTTTCGTAGACAGCTTTGTAAACCGTAAATGCGAGAATCTTGCTTGGAAACAGTGTGTTCAGTTCACGTGTTCAGAATATGTGAATCACTAAATTGGTCGTGGTATTATTTTTCAAAGCAATATTCAATTGCGAATGTTTCAAGCATAGTATGAAGTCAACTAGTTCTGACTTATCGTCAGTTTGGATATAACAATGTTAGTTGTTTTCTTCACTTCGAAATTGAATATCTATCTCAGGCAGCCTGCAATGTGTACATTTACCACACAATCAATTCAACATTCTACTTTATTCAAATGTCGAGTTGAATGTTCATTGCATTCGGCAATTGCCTGAAATTAAGCGGGTGGCGCTACCCGAAATTTTGTTGAATTTTACAAAGAGCAAATATGTCTTCAATTTTTTTTTCATATTTCTAACCACTGTCATTCGTTATAAAATGGCATATAAATATATATATATATATATATATATATATATATATATATATATATATATATATATATACCGTGTGACCCATTTAAAATGGAACCACCCCTGTAGAATACGCATTTTTCATTTAATTTCGAAAATATTTTTTTCTAATATTAAGCATCAAAAACTGTATCTTGACACAAATTTTCATAACTTTAGTTTTATTTCCAAGGCACTCTATGGTTTTTTTTCTTTGTCAAAAACGGCAAAAGTTTATTAGGCAATTTTTTTCCCCAAATTTGACTCCACCACTGGATTTGTAGTCGTTATAAATGAAAACCATCAAAATTTCATAAAAAAATATTGGTTAACAACAAAGTTACAACAACTTTAATTTTGGAAACAAAGAATTTGATTATAATTTTTATTTAGATTGCAGACATATTTGAAATCTGGCAACGCTGCCGATACAAAGTAGAGCACAAGTGAATTTGTACAGCGAAAATCCGAAGTCAATAGCTCATTCCGTTCAACAGTTATAACTACTGAAAGTATGGTAATGTGAGCCATTTGTGGTGTACTAAATCACAGCCTACTATTGATTTAGTACAATACCTATGCCCAATGTATTAGTTCAGCTTTCCTCAAATGATTGATACCTTCGCTGAAAGCTTGTTTCAGTTGAGTTTTGCAGAATGAAAAAGGAAAAATTTTTTGGTCCTGCTTTGTGTTTTATTATTGAATAAATAATTTTGACACTTTAAAACTTGATTTGGTTCATTTCGTTTTTATCGGCTATTGAAAACTGCATAACTTGAAAATGAATGAAAAGTGCCATGTGAAGTGGAATGAATAGAAAAATCGAATTAAACGGTTTTCTTCACATAAAGGATTCAATATAAAATTGAACCAGAAAATGGTAGATCTCAGGTGAAAAACAACTACTTTCCTGGCAAATACCACGCAGAACATTGAATGATATTCACCTGAAAATCCATGCATACTTCCATATAATATCAATGGACATTGAATGCAAATGTTTCTTTCTGATAAGCTCGATTATGTTTAATTTATGTCGTGTTCACCTAACAATCCGCATACCGGTTTCAGGCTTCTTGGCCCTCATCAGTACGGAGTAGTCAACCAGCCAAAGGTGCAAAGAACTCTGGCTGAAGTGAGACACAACGTAAACAAACCATCATCGATCTTGTAACACCTATAGGTACGCCGGAAAGATAAACTTTAACTGGCGGTACCTAGTGACGAAAGAAACACTCCGAAAATCTCCACCTCGATAGGTTTCTAAATGAAAGATTCCTTCTCAGTAGAATGCAAGCCGTCTAGCATATAGTGAAGAAAGTGCCATGTGAAGTGGAATGAATAGAAAATCGAATTAAACGGTTTCTTCACTAAAGGATTCAATATAAAATTGGTTCAATTTTATATTGAATCCTTTATGAAGAAAACCGTTTAATCGATTTTCTATTCATTCCACTATGCACTCTTTCACTATATGCAGACGGCTACATCTACTGAGAAGAATCTTTCATTAGAAACCTATCGAGGTGAGATTTCGAGTGTTCTTTCTGTCACTGGTACCGCCAGTTAAAGTTTATCTTTCCGGCGTACCTAGTGTTACAAGATCGATGATGGTTTGTTTACGTTGTGTCTCACTTCAGCCAGAGTTCTTTGCACCTTTGACTTTGCTACCTACTGATGAGCCAGAACTGAAACCTATGCGATGTTAGGTGAACACGATAAATAACATAATCGAGCTTATCGAAAGAAACATTTGCATTCAATCCTTTATGTGAAGAAAACCGTTTAATTCGATTTTTCGTTTTTCACCTGAGATCTACCATTTTCTGGTTCAATTTTATATTGAATCCTTTATGTGAAGAAAACCGTTTAATTCGATTTTTCTATTGAAAATGAATTTCTAATTTTCTATTATTTTCGAATACACTTATAACCCAAACTTAAATAAATGATTTTGAGGGAATATAATTCACAAATTCAGTGGCGTAGTTAGATTTTTATTACAAAATTGCTTCCACCAGAAATCGCTCACATTACCATACTTTCAGGAGTTATAACTGTAGAATGGAATGAGCTATTGACTTCGGATTTTCGCTGTACAAATTCACTGGTGTTCTACTTTGTATCGGCAGTGTTGCCAGATTTATGTCTATAATCTAAATGAAAATGAATATCAAATACTTTGTTTCCAAAATTAAAGTTGTTGTAACTTCGTTGTTAACCAATATTTTTTCATGAAATTCTCATGGTTTTCATTTATAACGACTACAAATCCAGTGGTGTAGTCAAATTTCAAAACAAAAATTGACTAATAAACTTTTGCCGTTTCACACGAAGAAAAAAAACCATAGAGTGCCTTGGAATTGAAACTGAAGTTATGAAAATTTGTGTCAAGATACAGTTTTTGATGCTTAAATTTCAAAAAATAATAATTTTGAGAATGACTGAAAAATGCGTATTTTACAGGGGTGGTACAATTTTAAATGGATCACACTGTATATATATATATATATATATATATATATCCCTATAATTGCTAATTATTGGTCCACGAACAATTTCATATGCGTATATCCCCACTTTTATCTATTGGCTTTATTTTCGTTGTACCTACAACATAATGATTTTGTACTGCCCAAACGAATGTATCATGAAAATTATCCATTTTCTTCCGTTTGTGTTTCCTCCGATTATGGTATGGATAAAACTGTCCCTGTCTCATCATCTTCCATACTTATCCATCATTATCTCGTCACATTTGAACTTTCACGAACACGATGATTTTTCAACAAAAATCTTTCGACGTTCTTTCAATTTCAATTTTAAGAATTCACATATACGAAAACAGTAGCTTGGTCACGCTATTTTCCGTTTGGCTGCTGATGGAAATATTCATAGCCTGAACCTAACTTTTTTTTTTATTTTTTCTCAATTAATATTATTTTGGTTTTTATGCAACTTTTATAGAGGGGATTTTTTTGTAAAATCACTCAAATCCGGAATTATATATCCTGTTGAAAAGATACATCAACTTCAGAAACACCCTGTATATAATTCGCGTTTGTATCCAAAAATGAATACTGCAAATTTTTCTTCGAAAAACAGACATTATTATTAATAATCTAGGCAGTATTTTGATGTAAATTATCGAAAGATTATTGAATTAGTGAGCAATGTGTACATTTTCTTTTTGTCCAAAATAAATCTTTCTCGAAACTCCATTTTCGAGCATATTACTAATTGTTCTAGCTATTCAGTGTATCAGAATACATCAAATGCGTATTGGCGTAATTGCTTCATGTGATTACATAAGTTCAATTGTTTCATACGTTTGCGTGGAACAATTGCAATGCTAATTATTTCCAATCCTTCATCATATTCCAATTGTGGAAAATGTGCTCATTATAGGCCTGCTGATAATTCCGCAAGTATACAAATTTATATTCACATGAATAAAACTATGTCAGTTTAAAAATGAGAAATGGTTAAACCGTCGAAGATATTTTACAAGAAATAATGTAAACTTCTATCGACTCTCATATGAAAAATAAAGAAGATGGTAACATTCGTATTGCCTCGTATTAAAAGTAGTAGTGGTAGTTTTCGTTTTATGCCAGAAAAAAAGCCTCGTTTTCTAATACATCAATCATCCATTGAAATTTATCATTAATTTTCTTGTATAGGTCGCGTATTTTAGCTTGGTACTTTGGAACATCAATCCAATACTGATTGTTTGGATTATTATTTACCCGCATAAAAAATCATACAAAAAAAATCATACGGTTGTGCCTTATTTGGATGAGGCACAACCAAAAGGCGATGGTTCTGGAAAATATTCAACGGTGTGAAGAAATGGATCAGAATGCTTTAGATACCATACATACAGTTTAAAACACTCTGCGTCTTTTCTCACATTAATATCGAGTGATGCCTTAAAGGATCTTACTCTTTCATTTCATTACAAGAGGGAACACGCCTATTCACGGTTGTTTTAAATTTTCATTAACGGCTCTTTGATGAAATATCAAACTGCCGTCATAATACTTTCTCTCCGAAAAAGTACCCGAGGAGTTGTGAAAAAATCTGAGCAATTTTTGATAAACTTGGCTTGGGGAAGTTAAGAGCCCATCCCTCAAGCGAGTGCCTAGGATGCCCAAAATGGGTGTGGTATCAATGGATTCTCTTATTAGGGAGTCCCCATGTGATTCCGCATAATCAAACTTATCACGGAACGTCCATGATTGAACCCAGACTAGTTTAAAACGAAATTATATCCACTGACAGCATGTTTTTTCTATTCACATCACTCACCCAATCGTTTCAAGGATTTTATCTCAATACATGAACAAGCCAATAAAAAGGGTCATTCACTGAATTTCACAATTTTCAATCCATCTTCCCCACCACCTCAATCCCCTTAACCTAATATCAACTTACACACCCCATAACTCCTCTTAACAATTCTTTTGACGGACGACGTAGGACCTGGTGGACAATCTGTGCCAACCCAAGTACAGCCCCTAGGAAATAGTCAATTTAGGGCGGAGTTTGTGCCAAGAGTGGTTGGTGAACATCGCATCAATGTCAGCGTCAGCGGTATTTCCACTGCTGGTAGTCCGTATGCTGCGAAAGTATACGATGTGCAGGCTATCAAGATCAAGGATGCTGCGAGTGGGATTGTTGGGAAGCCGGTCACATTTTTAGGTGAGTACAGTTGACTCAATAGAATATTTGTTGTGAAGAATGACCTCCGTTGTCAGTCAACCACAATCTGTTGAAAGACTTTATTAAAGGGACGTTAAAAACAGTATAAAGTATGAAGTTTTTCAACATACACAACAGATTGAAATATTTTCTATGATTGCATCCAAATTAGTTATATTTGAGGGATTGCAGGGTGTTGGAAAAAAAAACTATTCTATACGTCTTCGGTAACGTTTCGCGAGTATATTTCTCGCTTCTTCAGAGCTATAATATAAATAAAAGAAGTTTTGTTAGTTCACGACTACATTGGAACAATGCAATTATAGTTCCGTACGTAAAGAAAGTCAACCTACCTTAGGCATAATCAATCGTACAAAGTACTTCGTTGAGGTTGTTCGATATGTGCATTGTTGCAAGTCGTCGTTGAACATATGTCAATGGATCTATTGTTAAAAATCATAATCTAATATATAAAATGGTTTGAAAAAGGAACGTTCTGCCTAACAATTGGCATTCGAATGTGATTAAAACACTCAGGTGTGAAACATCGATAAAAAAAGATGGGAGTAACGAAATGGTTTTTAACATTTACAAATGACTGGGTGGATCTGTATACTCTATACATTGAGGAAGGTTTATGTTCATCATCGAACGATTTCACAATTTTGGAATCTTTTTTTGTTGTTGTAGGTACTGTGATATTCAAGTGACTGAGAAAGCAATTATATTGTTATAAATTCTCACTGTCTTCTCGTCTATTGATTGCATTTCTGTGACTATTTATATATATATATATATATATATATATATATATATATATATATATATATATATAATATATAGTGGAAATTAACGTCTGTAATTATTATCTATGAAAACAATTTTTTTCGGCATTCAGACAGGAAAATGACAACTTAAAACTGAAAAATAAAAATGTGGATCGGCCAGGAATCGAACCTGGGACCTTTCGATTTCTAGTCGAACGCTCTACCGTGTGAGCTACCAGTCCATGTTAGAAACCGGCGATTCACATCTTTACATTCAGTTCCATGTTGGTGACGAAGATGATGATGGGGGTTATTGTGATGTATGCAAACATTATCGTATACAACCTAATTAAATTTAATTGTTCATTCCTGGTGTCGATCCTATTTTGGATCTTCGACCAACTTCAAAACTCGAAATTCTCAGGTGTGTATAACTAGAGCCAAGTAATATATAATATATAGTGGAAATTAACGTCTGTAATTATTATCTATGAATACAATTTTTTTCGGCATTCAGACAGGAAAATGACAACTTAAAACTGAAACTGAAATTCCACAATTTTATTTTTCAGTTTTAAGTTGTCATTTTCCTGTCTGAATGCCGAAAAAAATTGTTTCCATAGATAATAATTACAGACGTTAATTCCACTATATATATATATTATGCTCTATTATACACACTGAGAATTCGAGTTTTGAAGTTGTCGAAGATCCAAAATAGGATCGACCAGAATGAACAATCAATTTAATTAGGTTGTATACGATAATGTTTGCATACATCAATAACCCCATCATCATCTTCGTCACCAACATGGAACTGAATTTGAAGATTGAATCGCCGGTTTCTAACATGGACTGTACTCACAGTAAGTTCGACTAGAAATTGAAAGGTCCCAGGTTCATTCCTGCCGATCAGATTTATTTTTTAGTTTCAAGTTTCATTTTCCTGTCTGAATCCGAAAAATTGTTTCATATATATATATATATATATATATATATAATTTCTAAAATTAGTCTTCTACGTTCGTTGTCTTCGTAGTCCAAAACTGTTGTGTTGTTGAAATCGAAATGATGACCTAGGTTATGTTGGTATTCTGAGAGTGCAGTCCTTGCATATCTGGATAGGTCTCTGCAATCGTTTGTGTGTTGTTTGACTCTATTTTTCAATAATAGTTTTGTTTGTCCAATATATGTACTATCACAATTCACGCAATCGATTTTGTATATAACGTTTGACTGTGACTCTTTGGGTAACTCATCCTTCACTCTAGGAAGTATTTTTTTCAATTTGTTGTCGTTATATGGTGCTAAAGACGATTTGTCATTTTGTAGAACCTTGTTTATTTTTTCAGATAGTTCTTTGACGTAAGTTAATTTGAATTATTTTTTATCACCTTCACTGGAACCCGTATTGATATTAGAATTAGAGCGGTTGTATGAAATTTTATTTATGAAGAACCGTAAACGTGATCTACTTTGGTCCACATTTTGAAAAAATTTCAATCATGTCTCAATAAATCTGTGTATTTTCCTACTTCTAAGCCTCTGCTAATTTTTGTAGACAACTAGACTATTATTAATAAAATGTATAAGGCATTTTTGTGTTTTTTAAAAGGGGTATTACCTCTTTTTGATTTTTCTACTTGGGCTAAGGTTACCCTTGGGTTGGGGTTACTTTGGCCCAAAATGATTTCACCTACTTTCAAGCGTGGTATGAATAGCTAATTTTTATAAAAATATACATATTCACTCTATGTCGCGAATGGAAAAGAGTTATCTTTTCATAAGTTTTGGAGGGTGGATTATTTTCTTAATATCGTTCCATTTGTAGAATAATGAGTCCTTTTTTTCAGGCCATTTCCAACACTGTTTATTGCGTTCCATACATAACACCTTCTTCTGATATGTGAACAGCAATTCCGGGGAACTGTAGCCCATTCCATTCAACAACTACAAAATTTCCGTCTTGAAGATTTTTCTTTAAGTTTTTTTCTTGAGGATTAATGGCGTCGAAAGACGTTGACACAACCGGGTAAATATTTGCGCGATTTTCTTGCGGACCGCCAACAGTTCCCAGATTGTCGTTGGAAGGAGTAGATGCAACTGGTTCAAAATTTGTAAAGCTTTCTTGGGGGCTGCCAACAGTTTCCAACTCTTCTTCATCATCCCTTGAAAACACTATGTCACTGTGGCCTGATGAAATGAGGCTGTAGTTGTCACTACCGGTATCTTCATCCGTTGATGACACTTCATACTTTTTAGTGATTTTCCTCTTCAGGTATTGGCCTTTAACTCTTTGTTTCTTTTCCAGATCCCTCTGTTGTTTTTTTTTTCCTGTTTTTTCCAATTCGTTTTCTTCTTTTCTCTTGTCTTTTTCTCTTTTCTTCTGATCTTGCTGATTCTTTTGATTTTTTTCTTGATAGTTGAGAATATAATTGAGCAGTTATACCTTTACCAGCAGGAACTTCTAGTTTCTGCTTTTGTATATTCGGGGCTTGACAACTGGTCTTCCTTTCTGTTCCAAATGGCGGATAAATGTTTCGTTTATAAAAAGAAAACAAGTTCACAAATAGTAAAGTCTACTTTGGCCCTGAAAAATGCTGGGCCAAAGTAGGTCATACTTTGGAGGTTACCAGAGCTGTAATTATTAATATTGAATATTATAATAAAAACCCAAACAGTAAGGACAAACACAATTATACCACTGCAAAGTATTAAACTGAGTGTTACAGAAGTACTTACCAAACTTGTAAAATATGTAGAACAGCTCTGACAGGTGAAAGTTTGAGAGGTTAAAAAAACACGTTTTAACAAAGAAAACCAAGCCACAAGTGGTGGTACTAGCGGGAACTAGCGAACTACTCAGAACACATCAGTCGCTGCATGGTGCTGCGCCCTAGTAGAAAAAACCGGAACTATTTCGAAAACTGCTTCCGGAAGGTAATTAGAGGACGTTTTAGTTTGTTTTTACTTTGGACCAAAGAAGGACCCCAGGGCCAAAGTAGCCCACGATTACGGAATCTGGGATATTGGTTTTGAAGTAACATGCATTTAATTTTTCTGAGATTGTATTCGTGGAATCTATCATCACTAAGCGATAAGACCCTGTGTTTCAGACCTTTGATGATGGAAGTTTTTTGGGATAATGGATGGTTCGAGAGAAAGTTGAGAATTCTGCCAGGATAAACCACCGTCTTCATTCCTTATTATCAATGTGTCTAGAAAAGGAAAGCAGTTGTTTTCTCCATGTTCTAGAGTGAATTGAATTCTTGTGTGGAAGGTGTTGAAAATATTCAGTACTTCTTCTTTTTTGTCTCTGGGGATAGCTGTTAGAATGTCGTCGACGTAGCAACAACGACTGGTACATGAAACCTAGCAATCCTGGCAGAATTCTCAACTTCCTCTCAAACCATCCATTACCCCAGAAAACGTCCATCATTGAAGGTATGAAACATAGGGCCTTATCCCTTAGTGATGATAGATTCCACGAATATAATCTCAAGAAAATTAAATACAATTTTATACAACTGCTCTAATTCTAATATCAATACGGGTTCTAGAGAAGGTACAGAAAAATATTTCAGATTACCTTACGTGAAAGGACTATGGGAAAAAATAAACAAGGTTCTACAAAATGATGAATCGTCGTTAGCACTATAGAACGACAACAAATTTAAAAAAATACTTCACAGAGTGAAGGATGAGCTACCCAAAGAGTCACAGTCGAACGTTATATACAAAATCGATTGCGTAAATTGTGATAGTACATATATTGGACAAACAAAACAATTATTGAAAAATAGAGTCAAACAACACACGAACGATTGCAGATACCTATCCAGATCTGCAAGAACTGCACTCTCAGAACACCAACATAACCTAGGTCATCATTTCGATTTCAACAACACAACAGTTTTAGACTACAAAGACAAAGAACTTAGGTGACTAATTTTAGAAATGATAAATATAAATAGTCACAGAAATGCAATCAATAGACGAACAGACAGTAGGATTTACAACAATATAACTGCTTTCTCAGTCACTTGAATATCACAGTACAACAACAACAAAAAATCCAAAATTGTGAAATCGGTCGATGATGAACATAAACCTTCCTCAATGTATAAAGTATACAGATCCACCCAGTCATTTGTAAATGTTAAAAACCATTTCGTTACTCCCATCTTTTTTTTTATCGATGTTTCACACCTGATTGTTTTAATCACACTTGTATGCCAATTGTTAAGAAGAACGTTCCTTTTCTAAACCATTTTATATATTAGATTATGATTTTTAACAATCGATCCATTGACATATGTTCAACGACGACTTGCAACAATGCATATATCGAACAACCTCAACGAAGTACTTTGTACGATTGATTACGCCTAAGGTGGGTTGACTTTCTTGACGTACGTTCCAATGTAGTCGTGAACTAACAAAACTTATTTTATGTATATTATAGCTCTGAAGAAGCGAGAAATATACTCGCGAAACGTTAGCGAAGACGTAGAATATGTTTTTGTTGTCCAACACCCTGCAATCTCTCAAATGTAATATCATAAGTGCTAGTGGTTTTATCGCTCAAATGTTTTTGAAATTTTCGAGAAAGCATTTTGCCTGCAAATTTTACCGAGTGCGATTTGCGGTCTTATTAACTGATTAAACCACGACAGCGAAGCTTCATCCATTTCATTTTTTGTTATCTATTTGCTGTCCGCCAATTTATTCGACTCGCCTTGTGCTGTCTTTGAGAATATTGAATTGTATTCAAATCACCCTGATGGAGTTCCATCTTGATTTTTTCCTCTTGGTATTTGTAGATTTTGTGGAAAAATGGTAACTAATTGTATACCTGATTTTCCTAATTCCTAATCTGTTTTCCCAAATAGTTTCGAATATTAATGTTAAACTAGTTCCTGTTAGGATCATGAAATTAAAAGGCATTGATCAAGATCATCTGCGGTGCTGAAAGTAATTTTTCCACCAGGATGTCTTTACTCATATACAGGGTGATTCAAAAGTACTTTGACATACTTCAGGAGGTGATTCCTCACAATATGAATTGTGCAAATAAATATATGTCCGGAAACGCTTCGTTTCCAAGATACAGGGTGTTGAAGTTTAATTTTTTTTTCGTTTTTTTTAATAACTTTCGAAATACTGACTTTAATTAAACGAAAATTGGTATTGAGAGGTTTTTTGAGGTGTCGAATTCGAACCTGATGTTATTATTGCTCTTACTCGTAGCGGGCGCCACCTACACGTCTTTTTTTTTGAAGATTTATAACTTTTTTACCGTACTTCTAGCACATTTTTCAGTAAAAAAAATTATTCCTCTATCATATCTACGTAAACATGCTTACCTTGTTACAAGTTGCATCTTTCACAAGAATGCTTAGGAAATGAATTTGACGTTTAAGTAAGGAGTTTTGGTTTTTTGCCACCTATTCTATTTATTTTTAATCGTTTGAAATAGTTATTTTTGTATTAAGGGTGCAGAATCTGTATTTGTTTCAATAAAATTTCCAAGAAATATCAACATTTTATTTCAACAAATTTTAAATAAGTAGAATGAAATAAAATAGAGGAAACTAAATTGTATTCAAATAAATTGTTCAAAGTGTCCACCTTCAGTGAAGATACAGGCATTCAGTCTTCTAGTCATTCAATCTCGTATTCGCTCAAAAATTATTGGTGTGTTTCTTATTGTTTCACAGGCGTCTACTATTCGGTTTCTTAGATCTTCTCCGTTCGCCACTGGAGTTTTATAAACTAGTGACTTCAAATGTCTCCAAAAATAAAAATCTAGCGGGTTGAGATCTGGAGACCTCGGCGCCCACGCCTGGTTAGGTTCTTCTACACCCCTACCGATCCATCGATTTGGATAGACAGTGTTAAGGAATTCCCTGGCTACAACGCTAAAATGGGCCGGAGCCCCATCATGCATAAACCACATGCCGATACGAATTTCTAATGGTACATTCTGAAGTAGTCCCGGCAATTCATTTTCTAAAAAGTCTCTGTAACTTGCGCCATGCAGTCGGAACGGAAGAAAGAAAGTAATTATCAATTATTGCCGCCCATACATTTACAGAAAATTGATACTGATGATGTCTTTCACTAACTGCGTGCGGATTTTCCAAACCCCAAACATGGTTGTTATGAAAGTTTGTGATGGCATTTCGGGAGAAGTTTGCCTCGTCTGTGAAGAGTACATATCTCGAAAATTGAGGATTCCCAGCCAATTTTCTCAAAAACCACTGACATATAGTAATGCATTGGGGAAAGTCTCGTGGCAAAAGAGCTTGTACCCTCTGAATATGGTATGGATAAAATTGTTGATCGTGGATAATTCTCCAAACTGTGGACTGAGTAGAATTGGGAGCTTCAGCAATTATTCTTGTACTTGTTTCTGGATTCTCCTCGAGAGAGTTCAAAACAGGTTCTTCCAATTCTGGGGTTCGGACTGCTCGTGGTCTTCCAATATTATCAGCTGCCCTCTTAAAACTACTTGTTTCTGCCAAACGACGGTGGAGATGGTAAATGTTGGAGCTGAAGGCAGTACTCGATTAGGAAATTGCTATTGGTAAATACGTCTTGCTTCGCGCGCATTGCCATCCGCAAGGCCATAAACGAAATGCATATCGGCTTAATAAGCATTATCGTTCAAATTTTTTTTCAAAATTAGTGACTCACAGAAACTTCAACAAAACAACAAAACGTTTGACTGTCACATAATATGTAATTACCAAAGCTACTTACTCAAACGTCAAATTCATTTCCTAAGCATTCCTGTGAAAAATGCAAAATAATGGTAATAACTTCAACACGCATCGATTATCAAATAATCGACTTAAAGTTTTCAAGTCCAAATATCTAGAAAACGGTTGCTTATAGCGACTTGTAACAGAAGTGGCTTTTTCACGAAGATATGATGGGGGAATAGATTTTTCCACTGAAAAATTTGCTAGAAGTACGATAAAAAAAGTTATGAATTTTCAAAAAAGAAAAAGACGTGTAGGTGGCGCCCCCTACGAGTAAGAGCAATAATAGGTTCGAACTCGAAACCTCAGTAAACCTCTCAATACCAATTTTCGTTTAATTAAGGTCAGTATTTCGAAAGTTATTTAAAAAAAACGAAAATAAAAATAAAACTTGAAACGAAGCGTTTCCGGACATATATTTATTTGGACAATTCATATTAGAATATTGTGAGGAATCACCTCCTGGAGTTTGTCAAAGTACTTTTGGATCACCCTGTATTTGCACTTTTTTATTTTCACATATACTCAGTCCGAGGCACATCCAGATTCCTCATTCAATGTTGATCGAATTTCCAGTTGAAACAAGCCAAGCAGGCCCCGGAAACCTAGAGGTAACAGTGAACGGAGGATTGGTCCCAACATCGGCCCAAGCCCAGGGTCCCCACACCTACGCCATATCCTTCACGCCCAGAGAAGCTACGGTGCACTCTGTGGATTTGAGATTCAACGGCCAAGACGTCCCTGGAAGCCCATTCAAATGCAGCGTGTCCCCCGTAGCCAGGATCCTTATTCCGGAGACTCTTGATAAGGTCTCTGTTGGGAGACCGTGTACCTTCGTTGTGGAGAGCCCGAACCCGCCTACTGTCGAAATTCTTGGACCTGCTAGGAGAGCTTTAGTAACGCAGGTGTGAATGGGTTTTAATCATCAGATAGTTCCGAAACTTGTGTGTATAGTTATTCTAATCCCAATTGGAACGGCAATAAAAATAAGAGCACTACGAGGAGTGTTCATATGCACTGCCTGGCAAATGGAAAATTTATATACTACCAGTGTTTTTCTTTCAAAGCGTTCCTGGTATAATCATGAAAAAGTTCTGTCGTGTGGAAGAGAATTCCTTCTCGAAACTTTTTATGCCGGTCCAACTGGGATTAGAAATACTATACCATGAGCATAATTATCATCATGATCAAATTATATTATAATCATTATGAATGCTCAGCAACTAGCTACAAGATACATTATTATTCTTGTCATTTGAATCTGCTGGTGGTACTGGCGGGGTTCCACAGGGGTCCATTTTAGGACCACTTTAACTCTGATATATATACTGCTGACATCAAACATAGTGCAGGTCATTCTTATGTTGATGTCTATACAGGGTGTTTCATAATTGAATGCTGACCCTAAAGGGCGATATTGCTTGGATGATTTCAAGAAAAATTCTTCATATGAACATAGGTCCGCAACCGCTTTATTTCTGAAATACAGGATGTTGAAATTTAACAAAAAAATCAGTTCTTCCCCAATATCTCTGAAACCGCTTTGGCTGTTTTTTTCAATTTTGGTACATGCAAAGTACGCGTAAAAATAAATTTTTTCCATCATGAAGGATTTCTTAATTTTCATCAGTGGCGTCCCTGTTAACATGCCCTGCCATATTTTTGATCAAAATAATAATACCCCACTGTTTTTTTTCAAATTGATATTATTTTTGTAATTGTTCTCTATCTTCTCACAAAAATGGTGCCCTGCCTTTTTTTCGTCCGGCGGACGGTTTTTATTTAGAAAATAAAATACATTCATGTGCTTGTCCCTATTCGATTTTTTCTCTTAGTTTCAATTCTATAATTGTGGTAACCAAAGGATCTAGCCAAGATTTTCATAATTTTATGGTAACTATTATTTAGTTTTTGTAATAAGTACGCATAAAAATCCATTTTTTATTTTTAAAACAACTGATTTGTTTGAAAATATAAACAGGATGTTCATAAAATCAGATGTGGAATCATCTGCGACTGAAAGATAAACTCAAGTCACTATCTTCCATCGTTCAAGATAACCTCTTGTGGGGTATTCATGTTGATAAGGGAAACATTCTCAATTGAATATTGAATAGAAATATTTTTCTGTGAATTGAAAAATCCACGATATAAATGAAGTTATTTTTTGTGAATGTCTAACAGAAAACAACTACTTTCCTGGCTAAAGCCACGCTGGACATTGAACTACAAAAAAATCTTTCTATTCAATTGAGAATGTTTCCCTTTTCAACATAAAAACAACTATTATGAACAAAAAATACCAAAATCAAATCAGCTGTTCAAAGTGTCCGCCTCCTGCAAGTATGCACGCTTCAACCCTCGTTGTCATTGACTCGCGTACTCTTTGGAAAATTCCTGGAGTATTCCTTATTGCTTCACAGGAAACTATTACGCGGTTTCGCAATTCGTCCTCAGTTAGAATTGGTTGACTGTACACCAAAGTCTTGAGAGGTCCCCAAAGAAAATAATCAAGACTATTTAAGTCTGGGGATCTAGCTGGCCATGACTCTGTTCTCCCAGAGCACTAAAATGAGCAGGTGCACCATCGTGCATAAACCACATGCGATTTCGCATTAAAATAGGAACATCTCCCAACAGAATTGGCAAATTATCTTCAAGAAATCGGCGATAATTATGTCCATTCAATCTGCATGGTGAAAAAAAAGGTCCAATTAGGTAATCTCCAATAATTTTAGCCCAGATATTTAATGAGAACTGCTCCTGGTGATGAGATTCCACGATTGCATCCGGATTTTCCTCGGCCCAAAAATTATTATTATGAAAATTTCTGATCCTGTTTTTAGTAAAACTAGCTCCTCCGTGAATAAAATTTCCTTCTCAAATAAAGGATTTTCGATAACTTTTTGGATAAACCATTGGCAGAAATTCACTCGTAATGAAAAGTCTCGAGGAAGTCGAGAATGTGATAGGGAATGTGATAGGGATATAATGTGATAGGGATATAATAAATAATCATGAAGAACCCTCCATACTAGAATATGGGCGATATTCAAATTATTGGTAAATTGCCTCGTACTTTTGCAGTCCGATGTGCTGCTTTCAAGTGATGATTTGGCTCAAAACTTCCTATTTCACATAACCTTCTGTGGGTGCTTGAAATCGTTCGAGCATCAGGAACCATTCTATTTGGGAAGCGCTCTTGATATAGTCGCCTGACTTCATATGCGTTCCCGTCAGCAAGCCCATGCAAGTAACGCATGTCTGCTAATTCGGTATTTGTAAAATTAACCATGTTTTTTTTTAATAAACAAGTTTTTATAACGTAAATAATATCACTTTTATGTTGAAAACAACGAAATGTGTTCTTAGCCACAAGATGTTCTTGTTCTTAGCCACTAGATGTTTCTAACCCACAAGATAATCCTATTACTCTTCAACGGCTGATTTCGCATAGGGACAAGCAAATGAATGCATTTTATTTTCTAACTCAAAAACCGTTCGCCGGACGAAAAAAAGGCAATAGACTATTTTTATGAGAAGATAAAGGACAATAATAAAAATAATTTTTTTGGAAAAAAGACAGTGGCGTATAATTAGTTTGTCAAAAATATGTCAGGGCATGTTAACAGGGACGCCACTGATGAAAATTTGGAATCCTTCACCATGGAAAAAATGTATTTTTATGCGTACTTTGCATGTACCTGAATTGAAAAAGAAAGCAAAAGCGGTTTCAGAGATATTGGGAAAGAATTAATTTTTTTGTTGAATTTCAACATCCTGTATCTCAGAAATAAAGCGGTTGGGGACCTGTTCATGTGAAGAATTTCTCTTAAAATCATCCAAGGATTATCGCAGTTCAGGATCAGCATTCAATCATGAAACACCCTGTATTTACCGAGTATCCAAAATATACTTATGATAAACTATAGTTTAGGTATGATTTGGGTATGATCTCCATAGTATTACACTTAACAGATCGCACATACCTCTACACTCCACTCAGAAATTCCAAGTGTCCTTCCTATTCATATCAACCCCTACTTATATAAAATAAAATGGAAGATCCCCATGAATGTTTCAAAAATTCCACTGAAATTAAACTCGTTGAACATTAATCACTGTTTTTTTTGTATTCACTCTAGGTTAAACTGTAAGAACTGCATGTAGCTTAATTTTCTCTCAATAAAGACTATTATTTGTGAGCAAACGACCTTGAAATAATTTTATATTTTTATCCACTGTCAGAAAACTACCTATCATCATCATGTCTATACAGAGTGCTTGTTATTTCCTACAAATTTTACCGAACTCATCTCAAAGAAGGGTTATAATTTCGCGAGATTAGCCCAACTGAAAAATCAACTCTACTAACATGCTAATATTTAAGAGAGTTATTCTCGAGTCCATTTTAAGAAAAAAATATTTACTTATTATAACTTTGGTATGACCCAAGATATTTTTGTGATACGTAGTTTGCATCAAAAAACATTTTCTGCTGTACAACATAATTTTTTATTTTTGCCAGTTGCGTTAAAATGATACGCCACTGCTTTTTCTTGAAGTTACAATTATTTTTGAAATCCTCATTTCTTTCTGAGCAAATCTGGTGTCATGATTTTTTTTCGTTTGACGTACGGTTTTAGTATAAAAAAATTCATTAATTCGCATATCGCTAGACCACTTACGAGAATAAACAATGTATGTAACTTTAATCGAAACATTTAAGAGAATAATTTTTAAACGGAAATTTATAAAATTGAAGTAATCTAAATACATCATGGAATGCTAACACAAAATTACCCTGAACGCACAGAGAAATAAATTTAATCAGATGTTCAAAGTGTGAATCTCCTGCAAATATGCATGCCACTGCTCTTTTTCTCATGGACTCACGTACTCTTTGGAAAATGCCGTTATTGTTTCTAATAGTTTCGCAAAAAACTAGGATGCGATTTCTCAACTGCTCTTCAGTATTTATTGTAATTTTGTATACAGAGTGGGCCATTAAAAACGAAACAGCGGCTTTGTAGGTCGGCAGAACCGAATTATATAAAAACGCTCGGACACGTCAACTACATTTTCGAGGGGGACTTCGTTCACGATGGAATTCACCCGAAATACATTCCATCCCTCAGAGCTGTGACCGCCACAAATTTTTAAATGGCAACATATGGCAAGTGACACAACATTTGGAAGGTATTTAACCTTCTCAATATCAAACAACAAAAATAAATTAATTCTATCGATTCGTTTTCGAGATATAGGAACTTGAAGTTGGGAAATCACTTTTTATTCACTCAATCAATGAAAATAACATCTAACAATGCAACTGTTTAAAGATAATTTTCATTGTCAAGGAATTAAATGATCTAACTGTTTAGCAACAAATAACATGCAATTCCGTTTCTAATTTTTATTTCATCCTCATTTACTTGATGGAAAAAAATTTAAGGTTCTTAAGAATCGATAAAAAGACATTTTAGAATTCGACTCAAATGCGAGTACAACAAAAACATGTATGAGATATTTTTTTTCGCCAAATCGCAATTGTAGACGTCTATCAGTGTCAAACTGATCTTTGATCGAACGACATTATAGTGAATCACTTGACTAAAGCTGCTGAATATATTTCCGCAATAATGGTGTATACGATCGCGGAAAGAGTTGATCTAATATTTTTTTTTAAGAATGATGAGTGCGGTAACCGTACAGCTAATTTGTTCAATGAAACGCATCCAGATAAAATTGTTGCTAGAAAATACGAACTAGTGCAATAATTTCGTCAAACTGGATCAGTAGCCAACAAGAAACGAGACCCAGAACGTAAATTTCCGTTGAGAAATGAAGCTGTTGAAGTTGCACTTTTAGGACAAGTTCATGCAGACCCGAAATTGAGCACAAGGAAACTGGGTAGTGTTACCAATATCAGTAGAATCCTGAAATATAATAAATTCCACCCCTACAAAATACAGTTGGTACACCAATTGAATGAAGATGATTTCGATAGGCGACAGGAATTTTGTGAAATTATGACTTTGAGAATAGATGCTGATGAGAATTTCTTTTTCAACATCTGCTTTTCTGATGAGTCTACAATCTTTTTAATTGACTGTGAATCGTCATAATTGTCGTTATTGGTCAGATGCCAATCCACATGTTTTCCACGAAGTCCATACTCAAACTCCCCGAAAACTCAATGTCTGGGCCGGTATTTTTGGGGACCGTTTGATTGGACCAGTATTTCTCGACGGTAACCTGACAGGAGAAACTTATTTGGAATTATTGAATGAATTTGTTTATTCACAATTAGTAGTCATCATTGAAAATGAAGACCACTTGATATTTCAACAAGACGAGGCACCTCCATATTATGCACAGCCTGTTCGGGCATTTTTGGATAGACTGTTTCCTGGAAGTAGGATTGGAAGAAGAGGCTCTATAGAGTGGCCAGCCAGATCTCCAGATTCAACCCCACTCGACTTTTTCCTGTGGGGTCCTTTGAAAAACAAAATCTTTGCAACCGAATCAGAATCTCTGGAAGATTCACGAAGGAGAATTATTGAAGAATGCCGTCGAATAACGCCGGAAATGCTACGAAATGTGAGGTCTCGTTTTGAACAGAACTTGTACTATTGTATGGAAATAAGTGGTTGACAGTTTGAACATTTAGTTCATTGACAATAATAATTATTGCGACAGTTGCTTTATCAGATATTGTTTTTATTGATTGAGTGAAAAAAAAGTTATTTCCCAACTTCAAGTTCCTATATTTCGAAAACGAATCGATAGAATCGATTTATTTTTGTTGTTTGATATTGAGAAGGAAAATACCTTTCAATTGAGGTATCACTTGCCATATGTTGCCATTCAAAAATTTAGGGGTGACGGTCACAGCTCCGAGGGATGGAATGTATTTCGGGTGAATTTCATCGCGAACGATGTCCCCCTCGAAAATGTAGTTGACGTGTCCGAGCGTTTTTATATAATTCGGTTCTGCCGACCTACAGAGGCGCTGTTTCGTTTTCAATGACCCACTCTGTATATTCATTCTTGATAGCACAGCAATTCAGAATGTCATCAGTTAGTCATCAGTAACGATCAACAATCATTACTTCAATTCCAACCAATTTTCAACATGAACTATTTATTTCATTGTAATATATAATCTTGTTGGCTTTGACAAACTTCATCCACAACTTAGCTTGGAATCATGTTTTTTTTTCATTCGTCTATACCAATGAAAACAAAAACTTTTGCAATTATTCATGGAGTTGCAAACGAAAAGTACTAGGAGCTTTACTAGAAGACCAATTGTCATCGGCACTTTTCGAAATTCGCTGTGCTCTAGCCTTATACTTCCTTTAGAAATAGTGAGGGAAGTTTTTGATTGATTTTGTCTGGAGCCAAAGAATAAGGAGGGTTGTAGGTTACATGCCCATTCTCATTTAAATATATTATTTGTGAAGTACTCAAGAAATAACGCATAGTCTCAAGGTTTTGTTCACATGCATGTAGATTTTGGGGGACATGGAAGCTTTATTGAATTGTGAGGGGAAAAACGGCAAAAAGGAAGTATAAACCAAAAGCTCTACATGAGCTATTTGATCACTTACTCACTCTCGATTTACGTTTCCCTGGACTGAACGCTGATTTGTTTTTTTTATTAAACCCTAGGTGCAACCCCAAGAAAACACAGTAGGCAAATACGACGTAACCTTCACACCGATCGACGTCGGCGACCACAGCGTCGAAGTCCGTCTCCAAGCAGGCCACATCGAAGGTAGCCCGTTCCTGATAAAAGCCTACGATGCCAACAGGGTGACAGTGACCGACATAACCGACGGGATCGTCGGAAAACCAGTTTCTTTCAGCATCAACGCTTCACAAGCTGGAGCCGGAAATCTGGAAATCATCGTTGCTGTGGGCGGAAGAAATGTACCCAATTTCGTACAAAGCGAAGGAAATGCCAGGTTCAAGGTGAACTTCAAACCCACCGAGGCCGCAACACACAGTCTAAGTGTCAGGTGAGATACAACTCACGATACTGTCAGGGGGTTACTTCCCCTATTATCAAACCTTGGCGCTTTTCACGGTTCTCGGTTTTCCTCGGGCGCCACCTTTAGCTTTATAGTGGAAAAGGCCACTTGTGCTCCGGGCAGTCTCAGTGAAGAAAGACACTCCAGGGGTCAATATAGTCGTGACACTGTAACAGGGCCAGCAAGGCAGGCTTTAATTGCCTTCAACTGGGTTTCGAACCTGGGTGGCGACTGCGCACTAGATGTTAAAATTCTACTCAAAATAGTCAATGAAAGAATACTAAGAACAGGATAAACAGGTATATTAAAAATAATGAAATACAGTAAGGGCGGCCTCAAGTTATCACAACAAATAAACACATGGCAAGCACTATATACAGAGGAAGCAGGGAGGGTGTTTTCAAGCAAGCGGGGTTAATTTAGCAACCAAAAGCTCTTGCGGTGGAGGGGTGTCGTACGGACTCGTATGCAGAAATTACCAGCACAGCTTTGAAATATATATGTGCCTCTTACGATCATGCGCACATCGCATCTGCGGTACTTACAAACATTTCCTGATGTCTTTTACCTGATACAACATATTTACCAAACTCCGATCTCACTGCTTCGGCAAGGCCCGGGACGGTCGTGGACTGCTTCGGTCTTTGGCTCACACTCTGGATACTAGTCGGCTGCGTGACTGCTTCTGCTGGGCTGGGCAAGCTACTACCTCTTTGAAATATGTCGAAACGGAACTACGGCCGGCTTCTCCCTCTTTTCCGAATCCCTCTCGAACGACTTATATGCGCGCGCCGTTTTGTGGACTCTGTCGATTTCGATACAAAGTATACTTTCACAGAATAATTACCCAGCTCGTAAAATCCTCCGTGCTTGTGACGTCAGCTCGGTGCGTGCGCCTCAGCTGTACTCTCGTGCTTCTGGCGGAAAACTCTCTCTCTGGCGTGTTGGCTGGCTTCGCTGCTTCGGAACGACTGACTGCTTTCTCTCGCATTTGATCCAACTTCCAGAATATCGGCCTCCCTTCCTTCGTGACGTCAACGGCTGATCGGACACAGTGTCATGTTCTCGGTGGCGACGGCTGTGACGTCAGCTCGGTGCGCGCGTCTCTGTCTAGACTCAACTGTGCTGGGTGGCGATCGGACTGCTGGCTCGGGCTTCTATCGGAGGACTGCCAGCGAACTCAATATGCTCCGCGACGTTTATTTCCAATACCGATCGCTGTTGTTTCAATCATTCGTTCTCGATTCGCTGGCGCGCGCAATTACCAATCGTTCGTTCTTCACAACCACGCTCGCGGTATTGGCGTGAGCTACGGAGGGTGTTTAGCCTATTTATCGGGTTAGGGGTGATTCACGGATTTATCACGAACCTGAATGGTATTTCTAGACCTATTATTACTTTCAAGCGGGGTTTAATTCCTTACAGGGAGCTTTTGGTTGATAAATATAGCGGGAAAATAGTAACTTCGTTACAATACATTCGACTCTTACTACACATTCATCTGATAAGTCGTTTTTAAAGAGTCTACAGGAAATAGGTCAAGACAATTCGAATATTTTTTTTCTGTTGACACATCATAGTTCTAGAAATTCATTCAGTTCATTATTTACGAATTTTGGAGCGCTTAAAAACATTTAATCACCAGCCCAAAAATGTAATGAGCTGAATTTGTCGAAATATTTCTATGGATGCAGCAATATGTATTCATATTTTGTCTTTTTGCAAACCGCATTCTCAGGGTCTCATTCCAAACTGTCTCCACAAATGATTCATCGAATCATCATTCCAACCTCAGCGTTGATATTTTTTTTTAATAATAATAACGTTTATTCAACCCAAGAAATATACATGTTTATGGAGGGACAAAGATAAAATGAAACTTATTATCAAATAACAGTCAAAAGATTATCAGTATCGAGCGCTGAATATAAAAAGTATTTTTCAGTTGATATAAATCGTAAATCATCAAGGGATAGTTGACAAAATGTATTTCTTCAGTTCATTTTCGAATTTTGTTATGATATCAATATTTTTTATTTTTTTAGGTAAACTATTATAATCCACGATGTTTTAAAGAAATGTTTCCAAACTGGGTTTTTATTTGGAATTTTTTTAAATATTGATGATTACACTGTCTTGTGTAATATTTATAACTATCAGAATTTACACTGAATGTGAGATTACAATGCTTATTATTATTTTATGTGAGATGCATAAAAATATAAATTATTTCAATTTGAATAACGAGTCAATGTCAAGCAGATCCCTTGGTTTACATAATTTAGATGTTTTTTTCAAGAATGGTAATTTGAAAATACATTTAATTGCTTTATTTTGAAGGGATTGCAGTACCCCGAATAGAAATTAAATATTTGAGTTTTGAATAAATCAGACTGAAATAAATAATTTTTGAATATTTAAGAGAAACAAAAGACTTATATAAAATGCCAATAATAGGAGATATTTTTTTCCTGAGAATATGAATATGTGTTAACCATGAAAGAGTGGTTGATGGTTAACCCTAAAAATTTCGATTTTGTTGAGTATTTGATGCAAAACTTTCCAAATGTTAGTGGATCAATTTGTTTATCAGGAATGATCCTTTTTGAAATGTACATAAATAAAGATTTCTCCTCATTCAGGGTTAATTTATGATTCTGTAACCATATAATTATTAAACCTATATAGGTCCTCTTCCATTTGATTCTTAATCTCTTGTATATTTTTTCCATAATAAATCAAAGTATTATCATCAGCAAATAATTTCAAATGTCCTTGCAAGTTCAAATTTGAAATAGAGTTGATATAAATAAATGAGAAACAAAATAGGTACAAGGATTGATCCATGTGGTACACCACAAGATATGTTTTCTATAGGAGATTTCGAATCTCCCATATAAACGAATTGCTTTCTATCGAATAAATAATTTATAAACCAAGAATACACATTTCCTCTTAAGCCAATTTGACTCATTTTTTTAAGGAGAATTTCGTAGTTAACCGTATCAAATGCTCTTAGTAAATCCAGTGATACCAGTCCACCCTTGTCTGCATCTAATTTCAACTGAATATTAGTAGTAAGATCTAGTTTGGCACACTCTGTATCACTAGATTTTCGAAAACCATACTGGCCATAAAAAATAAATTTTATTTTGGTCAAGTAATGCCATAATCTTTTATGCATCACTTTTTCCAGAATCTTTGATAAAATTGGAAGCAGCAAAATGGGTCTGTAATTGTTCATTAAACATGTTTGCCCATTTTTGTAGATTGGTAATACTTTTGTAATTCTATTTTTTTTTGGAACAAGGCCTGTTTCAAATGATAAATTAATTAATTTAGTCAGTAACGGTGCCAATTCTGATTCAACTGCTTTGACAGTATACACATTTATTTCATCAATCGCTGGTGCTTTTTCATTATCCAATTCATTAATGAAGTCTTCAACTTCTTGAACATCAGTTCTAGCAAATACATCGAGTCTATGCAGGAACGTTCTTAGATTTTTCAATCAGGGGAAAACTTTAGATAACCGAGATCCTATGTTGATAAATTATACATACATTTTTTCACTTTCTGATGGATCGGCTACTATTTCATCATAACTATTCATGAAATCTATCAAATGATTTCTCGAAGCTGATTTATTATGCCGAAGAAAATTCATCGTTTTCCACATGGATTTGGACGGAATTGATTTTTGAAGTAATTTTCTATTGCCCTTCACATGAACTTTTCAACGATTTTATTGTAGTAATTATAGAGTTCAATAAGAATTACATCAGGCTAGCTATTTCATGATTAAACCATGGCTTTGATTTTTTTTTCAGTTTTTATGGTATATTTAGAAGAGTTTTCGTGGAATATTCCAGTAATTCCATTGTACAGGTCATCCGGGTAATTTAAATTATTGATTACTACATTCAGCTTCTTCTGTTTTTCCTTGACTTGTGCGATTTTGAATTTAGTTAGTGTTTTTTGATGGTATTTTTTCTGAACTTTCGAAGCATCTATGTTTATGAGAATATCTTCATTGTGAAAAAACTTTTATCAAAATAATCTTCGTTAGGTTCAACGGACAACCTGTACCTGGATCACCGTTCAGCTGCAAAGTGAGCCCTGGAAATACTCAACCCAGGGTGCCAGTGTCTGGAAATGGAATAGAACTCTCTGCAGTAGGACATCCAGCCGAAATCAAGATTGAAGGCGTCACAAGTATGATTGAAACATCTCTGAAACTATCGATATTGGTTAACCTTTATATTATTTCAGCTGGAGAACCCCAAATAATAGCGACTGCACCCAATGGCAAGAACCTTCCCACTAAGTTAATAGTAAACGGAGATACTTACATAGCAAGGTTCGTTCCAGAAACAGTTGGCCGCCATTCTGTGGCCATCCTCATCAACGACCAACACGTCATTGGCTCACCTTTCAGCTGTAACGTATATGACGTCAACAAGGTCATAGTTTCAGGATTACCAGGCCGTAAGACGGACATAACGAAATCGATCAATGAGATCAGCCTGAAAGACATTGGTCCTGCTGAGGTGGGAAAACCTGTGACTTTCAGCGTGGATGCAGCTCAGGCTGGAGAGGGAACACTGGAACTGGTCGTTTCAACTCAACATACCACCATAAAGGCGGAAGTTGTAGCGTGTGCCAGAGGTCTATATGACGTCACGTTTGTACCTCTAACGGCCGAAGATCATTTCGTCAATATAACCTTCAACGATATGACTGTTGCTGGTAGCCCGTTCCACTGTAGTGTCGTTGAATCCACGCAGTACTTTCAAATTGGTGCCACAGCCTACATCGATCTACCCAGCGAGAACCATCGGATTGAAATAAACGATCCGAATAACCATCATGTCAAGTATATCGTGAATAATTATAAAGGAGAGTTCAACCTGACTCAAACTGGTACCTATAGAGTGAATATCATCAGAGATGGTGAGATAGTCGCAACTAGGACTCTACACGTCTTTGATACAACGAAAATCGATATAATCAATGCTCCTGAAGCTACTTGCCATCGACCTGCTGTTATTGCCATTAATATGAACAAAGTTGGACCCGGGAAGCTCACAGCTGCAGTAAAAGTAAGTTATGTATAATGGTCATTGTTAACTTCTGATAAAAATGGCTAGTGCTCTGGCTTGATTTTTTTCAAATGCCACAAGCTCCTAGACCTAGATCTTGAATTTATTTTTTCAAACCCAGTGAATCTTCGTACTTGTCTTCACTATCTATTTTCAGCTCAATTACCGGTCAGGCCACTGATAAGACCTGGGAGAGTAAATACTTTGTATTGATTGGCGAGTGAGGTGCTTCTCATGATCTTATGATTTAATTACTTAAATTTTCAAAGATTCAGTTTGTGTATTACGACTAGAGATCCCTTATCTCCAATTAATGAACAACAAGGTTTTCAAGAACATATTCTCGGTCCTGGGTCACGTAATTCCTCAATTTTGTCAATACTTCTTTGATAAATGGGCATTTCCCAATCAACTCAAAATTAGTACAGTAGTCCCTGTGCCTAAATTAAACAATTCAAACGAAGTCGTCAACTTTGGTCCAATTAACACTTCACCACTTCTAAAAAAAAATTGAATTAGCCGTTTACAACCAAATTTGCACATATATTGCAGATAACCTATTGATGGATTATCAATCAGGTTTCAGATCAAAACACTCCTGTGAAACTGCTCTCCAACTTATCCTGTCCAAATGGAAACTGTCGATTGATGACAATGAATATTTTGTTACCGTAATCTTGGATTTCAAAAGAGTTTTTGAGACTAGAGATATATAAATTCTGCTTTAAAAATTGGAGTATTATGGAATATCTGGTAGGGTGTTGCAATGGTTCAGAAGCTATTTACTCACCAGATCCCAGTGTGCTAAAATTAACAATGTCCTATCAAATCTAAAATCAATTGACACAGGAGTCCCACAAGACAGTGCACTTGGTCCTGTTTTATTCATTCTATATCTGAATGACATCAATTTTATTAGGGATTGTGAATTCATCAACCCCTTTGCAGATTATACTCTAATCGCAGCTAGCAACGTTGACATTCATAGTGCTGTACGTAAAATTAATTTGACATTGTCGAATATTTTGAACATAAAACGAAAGCTATGATATTGACAACTCGATATGAATATAACCTAATAGCTATTAACTCCATAAATATTGAGATTTACGGTGGAATGACTGAAATTTTTTGAGAATTTAAATACCTGGGCTTTATGGTTAATAACACTGAACTTGAAAAAACACTTCCAGTATGTGTGTAATAAAATTTTGAAATAAATATTTTTATTTACAACAGTAGACAACTAACATTCCAATATAATTTGACAGTTTATAAATCGATAATCCAACCACACTTTGACTACTGTCTAAGTTCAGTATCATTGCTAGATGATAACAGTATTTCAATTCTGCAAAAGTTACAGAACAGAGGTATGCGTTTGTTGTTAAAATGTAATAGGTATACTCCTATTTTATCAATGATTATTCTTCTGAATTGGATGACAGAGAAGGATAGACTACACTATTTTTCTATGAACTTCATATTTGAAATAGTCACTGGAAAAACACCATCTTATTTTAATGAATTAATTACCTATAATCACCAAATTCACAATTATGCTACAAGAGTTAGGAATGACCTGGTTGCCACACGAACTAACCTTGTGAGAACAATGAACTCTCTATTCCACAGAGAGCTCTTGGACTATAATTAGCTTCCTAATGAAATCAAACAAATGACCTCTCACCACCCCTTCAAACACTCCTTAGCTCAACATGTTTCCAACTGAGTTGGTCATAATTTTTTAGCATTTTTATCATTTGATACTACTTCCTACCATATACATTTCAAATCTACTATTGTTTATGTCTCATACATCTTGTTATAATTTATATATTTGTATATTCTTCAGGTATATTAGGATATCTATTTCAAATAAATCTATTTTCATTCATTTTCTTAATGGTGCAAATTTTATATTATATCACACTTTTATGCGCAAATTAAAATTTGTCAATTTGATAATTATGATAATTAATGATTGAAAGTTGATCTCTCTAGTCTTTCTATATTAGGATCGTATGTTTAACTATTATTATTATTAGTATAGCATAGTCACACACAAGGAGTGTAACAGCCCCAAACTGTTATACACTTCAGTGACTTACTTATATTTATCCGTAAATTTATATTATTCATTGTGAACAATTGTTCTTCTTCGTGCGAATAAATATTTATTTATTGCTATTTATTATTTCGATTGTTATAAACTGATTTTCTTAAAATAATTAGGACAGGCTCAAGTTTCCATGTGTAGAACATGCCAATAAACTATTGACTTGTCTTTATTTTAATTTTTTTAGATGAAAACTAAATTCTAAAGAAAAACTATTTTGCCGATAACTCTCAATGTTTTTCCTACCGAAAAATATATCGAAATATTTGATAAATAACATAATGGATTTTCCCATACTTACTTATATTATCTAAACTACTCGTGTAAAGAATAGTCACACTCTCTTTGTCCAAAAATGTTTCTACATATAATATTTACATACTATAAGGGCAGCTGTTGTCACCAGGGTGTATGTAGAAAAATTAATTTTTCTACACACAACACCAATTGTGATAGAGTGTTTCTATACTATAATGTAAGGCACTGATATTATGGTTTACCACTAGTCCGTCGGACTTGGATTCATGCCTTAGGCTTGGTATGCGAAGGTCTTGCTTCCGAATAACTTCTCATTCTTTATATAAAAATCAGTACTTTTTGTCTTTTGTCTCGAGGGACTTCTATTCAAGTGATACTATAACTTAATAATTGACTTTTGCCTCTCAATTGAATTCAATTTCCCTTTCCTCAACTTCGCTTGAGAAAATAATACACACAAATTAACTTCAATACATCTTTTGACAAAAAAAAGTAAAAACTATAGTATAGCTCGACGCTTGTCGAATAAAAAAAATTTATCAATCATGATATAAAATGTAAACTAAAAAAAATCAATCTCCTTTAGAAAATAAAAGAACAACAACGAATAGTTTGAAAATATTACATATCCGTTCTAAAATAAAAAGGGGCTCATATTTTCGATATGTAGTGATTTCCTATTATCGAAATATAGAACCAGTTTTTTCCCGTGGCTCTCATAGTTTATTGTTACCCGCGTAACTGACTTCCGTTTTTCCCAAATTACCAAAAAATTGTGATAGTCTTCGGTTAGTCTCAAATTTAATAGACGAACTCCCAATATACTCTGTTATGTATACCCCTAATCTGGTATTGATTGTGCCTGAGGTTCACCCCGTGGATCAATAGTTAAAAGCTATGCGTCAAGTTAGATTTTATACTTAAGCCAGCAACTTACCCCTGTAGATCCCATTTTCCTCCCACTCTCGAACATAATTCCCATTTCACTCGTAGCCGTCTGTGGACACTCGAATCAGATTTCTTATTCAAACACACTCGTCTTCCGAACTGACGATTAAAATAAAGTTTCCGATATCTACCCGCGATAGTTCCTGGTAAAACCAAAAACTCGGGCCGATCCCGTTGGACTCACGCCCACGGCGGAACCCGTTCCGATCCCCTCGAGGTTCGCGAAAAGACTCCTCTTAGACCTGTTGATCTTTTTCCATTCTGAAAAGAAGCGAAGCGCCAAGTCGTAGTCTGATTGGCTACTCAATTTCATTCGTGCCGAAATTATGGTTCAAAGTCCAATTTGTCGTTGCAGCGACTATATTTTGTGACCCGTGTATATTGCCAATTCGACAGTTCGCCCGGCTGTGTTGAATCAATGAGGCTCTGTTTAATATTTCCAGACTAAATAGCAGTTACTATGTTACATATCTGTAACTAGCAATGCCTTCCAAAATGAATGAACTCGTCTGCTCGGCAGAAATATATTTCTTATATCCGCGACGACCCATTTATGTATTTCGCAGTTTGAGCTCCCTGTTTCATATTAATTCCATCCAAGAAACTGGAATAATGAATTATGAATCAAAAATTCAAATAACTTACCCTGGGACCTATAAAAAAACAAAGCAATAACACCTACAGGGTGTTACACATGCTGATTCAACAAAAAATGATTGAATCATTGTCAGCGATGACTTCAACTTATTTTATACGTTTTAGAACATGGCTTAAATAAAAGCTTGCCTCTTAGTACTTTATTACTACTTTATACTGGGCTGCTTTTATAATTTCCAGCCAGGTCTTTGAGATTGAACATTTTTGGCGTAACTGAAAAATTCAGAAATCTTTTCGAACTAGGATGACAGAGACCTTATGTCTTTCCGAGTGGATTCTGGAATACTCTTTCGGAACGGATAATGTCCAGATACCAATAATGTTTGATTGCTCACCTATCGTCGTTAAATATAAAAATTTCGACTCGTTTTCAGCTTGCCAACAGAGATGTCGCCCATAGCGTCAGGCAAAGTCCTACCAATACAAACATGTGGGAGATTGTGTTCCATCCAATTCAAGCAGCCCCACATAGAGTAACGTTATTCTACAATGGCGTTCCCAAATTTGGTGTCCTAGAAGTTCCAGTGAAAGGGCCAGGCAATGAACCTTGGTCAGGTGGATTAGGTGAGAGATGTTTGCATTGAAAACAGATAATTACGGAAAAGTAATCTCAAACATATACAGGGTGTAATCTAACTTCTATTCCCGTGAATGGCTGTGGTGTAATACAATTTTGAAATGAAATTAGTGGTAACTTAAATTTTACAAATCTTGAAAAAAAACACCAGAATTGGAGTGAAATTCTCCACTGACTCGACTAGATGAATCAAAAATCTTTTCGAAAGAGCTAGAGCGCACATTTTATGTGCTATTTCCAAAAAGGGCAATGAGCAATGGCGTCATAACCTCGACACGAATACGAAAAATAATTTGAAAAATGTGATAAAATTGTATTTTAGGTTTGTACCAGGCGAGAGTAGGCAAAGTGAACTCCTTCCACATCGAAACACTCGGTAGATCGGCGAGGGAGTTCGACGTAGTGGTGAGTGGTCCAACTGGCTCCGCTATTCCTGTCAGGTGTTATCAGACCAAGACCGGAAAACTGCAGGCGGAGTTCACTACAAGGGAGGTGGGGCCACATAAAGTGGAGGTGCTCCATCAGGGTAAACACCTCAACGGTAGTCCGTTTACTTGCAACAGCTTCGATCAAGAAAATGTTCGAATCGTGGATATTCCAACGTCACAGGGAAACGTTGGCGACAGAGTGTATTTCAACGGTAAGATACTGGAATTTATATCTTGTGAACTTTCTGCAATATGGATAAATATCTTGTTGTATTTTTCTTATAACTTTTGTCTTTCTATTCATCCAAACTAGAGAAAACAAGGTTTTGCGGAGATTTATTGTCTTTATTACATTATCTTCAATAATCTTTTTAGTCTGATCAACAAGTTCAAAATGGTAATAATTATTGATAAAGCTCCTGAAAATATGAGGGATAGCTCATTGGATTCGGGATGACGCGTAGAAAAATGTACTTCGATAATTTTACAGCACATACAAATTGCGATTGTTATTAACAAATTAAGAGGAAAAAAGAACGCATTTTGTTTTTCGCTTTAAATATTTCAAAAACTATTTAAGAAATTTGAAGAAAAGATTCTTGAAGAGGAGGAAATTTCCAATAAAAAACTCTCGGAACCTTATATCCATTATTTATAATTTTAATTTAACGCCGAAAATAGGGCTCCGCGATTACGGCATGGGCGCACCGCCGCTGAAGACAGTATATCACATGTTTTTTTTATAGTATTAAATATCAATTTAAATATTTTCAAAAATTATGCTGTCATCTGAACACTTGAGAGAATAAAGTCCCGTTTGAAAGAAATTCTTATATTCATTTTTCAAAAAGTTATACAATTGTTAACCAACAAGTTTTTTTTCGACCTCCGTTTTCACAAATGGCGACATAAAAGTTTAAATAATTGACTTAACTTTTATGTCGCCATTTGTGAATATATATATATATATATATATATATATATATATATATATATATATAATTGACTAGATCACGTGATAAAAGTTTTTTATTTTGTTTATTATAATTGTTTAAAGTTAAAAATCAATGAAATATTCAAAAAACGATTATTTTTTTTTCAAACAAATATTATGTTATTGCCGTTTTCGCATCTAACAATGGCATTGAGTAACGCTGGGTAAGATTTTTTACCTCATTTGTAATAAATTATTTATAAACAAATAGCCAAGTTTATTATATATAATTTTTTTTACCAATTTGTTGTCATGACAAAATAATCAATGGATGATTGAAAAAAAATTTTTTCCACCAAAACTATTTTTTTAATTGTTTATAATAGTTTGTTTTTATATTTCCATTGTTTAAATAATTAGTTGATAAATTATTTTTCCTTTTAAAATCGTAATTGGCATTTCTCAATGAGGTAACAAAAAATTTTTTTTATCAATAATTTCATTGTTTATTGATTTAACAATTTGTTATAAACAAAATCTGACTAACATTATATTTTTTCTGAAAGTAATTAGAATTACAGAAACAGCCATATGTAACAAAATAATTGGAAAAAAATATTACACGATACCGAAGTTATAACGGTCACTTGATTTGTTGAGTAACAAACTGATATAACTTTTGAACTATTAGAGATACGATAATGGACAGTTTTTATAAAGGCTTGATTATTCTTTGGAGTGAGTTGAAGACCAAGTTTGTAGCTATTGTTGATCAGCTGTTATATGCATTTGTTTATACAAATTTAAGATTTTTGTTTACATTTTCGTATCTTTTATGACTTATAACTTGTTGAAAAATGCAAATACAGTAATGAACCTGTGATATAATTTCGTTCAGTGATGAAATATCTGTCAAATTACCTTTAAAACATATCCATATCTCTTATAGTTTGAATTATATACGTGTTTTAAATAGTATTTATCAAACTCGTGTTGAATTTAAGTCAGACTTTCTCTATTTATTATGGAACTTTAACTTTTGGCAGCAAATATTTTTTCCTATAGTATTTTTCTTCCGTTTCGCAACTACCATGACAAATTTCCTTTGTTTTTTATATATTTGTGTACCCTTTATCTGACCTACCATAAGTACCCTGATGTACCAAAGTGGTTAATAAAAATTCTTTGTTTCTATGAAAACATTTCCAAAGCACTTTTTCACGTAGAATTCAATGGTGTGAGTAATTTATTTTTTCAATTCATATATCAATAATTATTAATGGATAAATAATTTTTTTAAATGAGACAATCTGGATATTCTTGCATATTTTAATAGAGCTTGAAATTACCATTCCAAAAATGTAGCACACTTGATGTTTTGCTAGAGTCCCTTTTGAAATGCAGAGCTTTTAGGTTTTTTCATGTAGACTTTGAAACGCACACTTTGAACAAGTAGGCTTTGGACGACGCGGCGATAAAACAGATAGCAAGTGTTCACTAGTAGCTATCAAATGTTGAGAAAGTTGTTCACAGCAGTAATTGAAACTCATAGTTTCAATAAAACTGATAACAATGTATACTATATTCACTACTAATAAACAACAACAATAATAATAATGAAGAACAAACAAGAACAAAATAAATATTTCTTTAGAGGAGGTGTTCGAAATGTCTACCAACTCCCCTACACACATGCGGCACCTTTTTTGAACATTTCTTGCCGAATTAATTAGTTCAATGGGAGTGAGAGAAGCAATGCATCATTGCCGCTTTCAGTTCGTGTCTAGAGTTGGTCGGCAATTTAAAAATGAGATCTTTCAACCTTCCCCAGAGGTAAAAGTCCATAGGCGTTAGGTTCGGTGACCTGGCCGGCTAACGGTTGGGTCCTTGGTTGGCTATCCAATTATTGCCAACATTTGCAGCCAAAAAATTGTTGACAATTGCAGCCCCGTCTTGCTGAAAATATATTTTCCTGAGCTCCATTAGCAGCAACTCACCAACAAGGGGTTCAATTTGTTGCCTCAAAATTTCTAAATACCTCTGAGATGTGAGAGTGCCATTATAAATGAACGGGGCGATAATTCTACCCCTAAAAACACCTGCTCATACACTAAATCCAAATGTTCCTTGACTTCTCTGCTCCACAATAGAATGAGGATTTTGTTGTAACCAATTATGAGAATTTTAGCGGTTGAAAATGCCGGCACTGCTTACAAAAGCTTCGTCTGTCCAAAAACTATTTAACGAAAAATCAAGCACTCGATTACAATTTTCCAGGAACCACTGGCAAAAATCCATGCGGCGTTCAAAATCTCCTGGTCTGAGTTTATGAACTCTTCTGGTCCTGTAAGGCTTGAATTTGTGCTTTTTCAATATCAGCCCAATGTTAGTTCTTAGTAGGCCTGTTGATATTTTTAAATTTCGCGTTGACGTTTTGGGATTATTTGCAACAGCTCCTAAAACGGCTATTTCTTCCAGCTCCCTATCCCTATTTGATGCTTATAATGTTGGCATTTTCTTTTCAAATTGACCACCATCAATTAGGTTGTGTCGCAATCTTGAGAAAATGTCTCTAAAGTCTTCTCTCTGGATATTTCTCGTGGTACAAATTGCTTGCTGCCTCTGCATTTTCCACGGTTTGTATAAAACAGACCTTATCCCCTTTTTCATAATTCTCATACCTCATTGCAAATGTGTTTGAAAAATGAACAGAAACCACGAATTGAGGAGCGTATTTACTGCTCAAATCAAAATTTGACAGCTATCAGTAAACATTTGCATTCTGTTTTATCGCCGCGTCGTCCAAAGCCTACTTGTTCAAAGTGTGCGTTTCAAAGACTACATGAAAAAACTTAAAAGCTCTGCATTTCAAAGGTGACTCTAGTAAAACATCAAGTGTGATACATTTTTGAGATGGTTATTTCAAGTTCTATTGAAATATGCAGGAATATACAGGTTGACTCATTAAAAAAAAAGGATTTACTTAAACCATTGAATTCTACGTAAAAAAGTGCTTCGGAAATGTTTTCATAGAAACAAAGAATTTTTGACACGAAAAAAGTTACAGCAACTTTTTGAAAATGCACATTTTCGAAAAACATGCTGTGACTCAGAAACGATGATAGATATCGATATGCGGTTGACCCTCAGACACAGCCATCAGTTTTCATCTATCTAGTTTGAAAACAGGACTTTTCCTTTAAAAGTGTCCAATTTGGCCCACTCGGTACACTAAGTGCCATGTTATTCTTTTTTCGGCCTGCTCTTATTGTATATAAATATTATGAATAACGCTTGGCAACGATGTAATTTCTGGCACTCTCCGCGATCGGCGATTTGCCAGTGCCAATATTTTGCGGAACTTCTGAGGAAATGTTATTCTGTTTCATCCTATGAATGGAACAGAACTTGTGTCAGCATGTGTTATATTGAAATGAATACTCCTCATTTGACAGCTACTCTTGATTTAGTTATTCTTGAATGATATGTATGTATCCGAGTGCTGTCATTATTTTTTCGGCCTGCTTACTTTGTAAAGAAATATTATGAATAACGCTTGGCAACTCTGAAATTATCTTGCGCTTTCAGCAATCGGCGATATATCTGAACTTGTTACGACACATCCTGGAGCAATGGTTGGATTTTTTCAAAAAAAAACAACCACTTTTCTTATCGTTCTGTACACTGGTATTTTCTCTAGAAATTAGTGATATCTCCTATTGGGTGTTATTCCCACATCTAGAAGAAATGTTCGGTTACCACATGACATTTTTTATTTTTCTTCCAACAGTCTCTTCCAAGAACTGCGGCTCGGCTGAACTGGAAGTTCAAGTCTGCAACCCCATCAACCAAACCATTCCGGTGCACCAAACACCTATGGACGACCACCTCGTCCAGGTCATGTTCCTCCCGACCCTGGCAGGCCTCTATCAAGTCGCTATCACCTACGGAGGAGTTCCCGTCAAAGGTTCGCCTCTGGCACTCGGAGTAGGTCCCGTTGGTCCTACGCCCCCTCCAAGGGCTGTCGGAAAGGGCTTGGAGGTTGGTCGTGTAGGGGAAAGGACTTCTTTCACTGTGAGCAGCGTGGTGCCTCCACGAGTATCTGTTGAGGCTGTGGAGGGGAATATCGATGTGCAGATACAGACCACGAAGCCTGGGGAACATACGGTGACGTATACGCCCAAGTGGGTTGGGACTTACGATATAATCATCAGCATTGGCCCTAATGACGTAAGTTTTGCAAATTCAACCGAGTTATTTCAGAAGGGATAGTTTAATCGAATATACAGGGTGTAATCCAACCTCTTGCACACCCGTGAATGACGAGTGTATGATGCCATTTTATAACGAATTACAATGGTTAAAAATCCGAAAAAAAAATAATTGTTTTTTGTAAAAGTCGACAAAATTTTGGGAAGCGCCGCTCGCCTAATCTCAGCTGCCTTGATCAGAGCTGTGAGTTAATGCAATTGCCGATGCAATGAACATTTAAATAATGTAGAATGTTGAATTGATTGTGTGGTAAATGTACAAAAAGGGTAGGTATTTTGCTTGCGATAGATATTCAATTTCAAAGTGATGAAAACAAAGGAACCTCGTTATAGACAAACTGGTAGAAAAGTTAGTAGTAGTAGATGAGGTCAATACAGCTTCGAGGTACTTATCGAATCACAATTATCACAAAAACACACACAAAAGACAAAGTATTGAATTATTTTTAAAATAGTATTGGCCATCATTGTGAACTAGGGTGATTGAAAATATCATGTGAACACTATTGCCAATGTTATGACTGCTCGTTAGTCGTTGAAGCTGAGCCTTAACTATTCCCACTGGGCGTTATTGGTCTATTGACCAATAACTGGACAACCTCCCAGAGCGGCTTTGAAAGTGATCCCCTTCAATACACTTAGGAATTTTAATAATAATAATATATATATATATATTCTGAAGAATAATAACATTAACTTATACACCTGGTATAATTCAAGGAGAAAAATGTATAGAACGTCAGAAGATATACTTGAATGTGAAACAAATATAATATGCCTAGTAGAATAACTGTTATTCAGTTACCTTGGCTAATATTATTACTTTTTATCAAATCAAGAGTTGACTCTACTATGGAATCAAATAGATGAATGGTTCCTTATTACAATATACATATATACCTTGCCAAATAAACAGTTTTATTTCCTTACCCTCGACTGGAGAGCATACCTCGTTTTAATGTTAATTTATTTTTATTTTGGATTACTGATTTTTACGCGTTCACTGTTCCAAACTATGACTATTTAGCTTCTTTCGAATATAGTTTCTATTTGCCCGGTTTTACTGAGATACCATTTCGTTGTAGTATAAGACCGTTTCTGCAATTTGCACTTTCACTATTTTCCGCATATTTCTGATAAACTGGCTATTTTATGAATAATTCACGAATTCTACACTTGTTTCGTATCGAAAGATAGCTATGCATCTTCACTAGATGGGATTTGATTCTTCTCTGCTGCTCTACATACTCTGAAGGTTCTAACCGAACTGAACTCTTCTCTCGGTCTCCCTTTTTCACCTTTGTCTTTGTTCTTATATAAAATCTCCCCACTATGACGCCTTTTCGGTATTGAATATGGGCGGTTGTTCCCACAGTAATGGATTATAACTTCAGACATTACTCGCCTCCACGGTATATTTCAATCGCATTCTTTGCGCGTTAATATTTCATCTCGGCTGTCGGAGAATTGTTAATTATCTATGGCGGCGTAGAGCTCAATAGTAATAAAAATAAATGTCTTGTAATTATTTTCGGTCTGTTTTAACTTTTAGGTCGTCGCTGTCAACGTACGTTTGGTTTCGCGGCCGTTGCTATGGTTACCGGCCGCTAAATTGAATTTCGCGGACTGTATTGAGAACGCAAAATACTCATTTCACGTGCGATTGCACGAAAATACATTTCTCAGCTGTTTATAGTATGGATAACGTCTCGTGGGTAGTTTAACTAGTAAGTACGCTGCAAATCCGCTGCAAATATAATATAACTATGATTAAAACATCACCTAATTTCTTAAATACTGTATTCTATATTTACCAGGATTGGACCTGCTGGATCAATGAATTCATGTGATAGTCATCTCGCGTGTCGGTAAAATATTGTCAGTGAACAAATAAAGCGCCGGGCGAATCGGCCTGATCTGTATTCGTAGCTATATATTTGCAATTTCTGGATTTTCGTTGCTTATAAGTGTTTGTGACTGACGCTCGAGAATTTAGCTACAACGTTAAAATTGACAATAAAAAAAGGTGCGAAAATTTCAACAGTGATCAGTATTGGCTTCAGTTTAACAGCCAATTTCGCAATATACCAAAACCACATAATGTTTTAAAAAACTAAAGTTTTTAACTTTTTTCTTTTTAGCTTCCTGGTTCACCATTCCGACCCAACATCGTCGACCCATCTGCGGTACGCCTAATCGGCGGTTGGGCCCAATACCTCGACGACTCTGGCCGAATAAAACTCCCCGCCAAGTTGGCCTTCGACATCTCAAACGCCGGCCCTGGCAGTTTAGACTGCAAGATAGCCGGCCGTAAAGTGAATGCCGAGAAAAGCGGGTCTCGCGTGCGATTCGAAATATCCGGAGAGGGTCTAAGCCCGGGAGAGCATGATTTCGATATCAGGTTCGCCAACATGTCGTTGCCGGAAGCGCCGCATTTCATTGTCAGTCTTGGAGACCAAGTTATACTCACCGGTAGAGGATTGGCGCAGGCGCAATGTGGAGAACCCGCAGTGTTTACGATTGATGGGTCTAGAGCTAGCAACGGTAAGTTTTGATGATATAGATATACAAATACAAATACTTTATTCGTCACTTGAATCTATCATACAAGTTATAAAAATATAAAATATACAAAAGATTATCGGACTACTCAAAATTTACAATTAAAAAATTACAATTAGATAGATAGCACTGTAGTATACCAGTTATAACACATAAGTAAAGTAAACGAGTACAGATATAAAATATAAGTATAAATAATACAATAGCTTAATGTCATTAGGATTCTAAAAATTCATCAGCAGAATAAAATGCATTGCTCAACAGATAATTTGTTAACTCCTCTTTAAAGCTTGTTTTATTTCCTATATCACCAAAGAGATTTTGGAATTTATTGTAAAATTCTATTTGTTGGTAATTATGTGAGTTTTGACTGACCGTGAGTCTGCAGTAAGACTGATGGAGCTGATTGCGCCCACGGATTTCATAATTATGTAAATCACTTTCTTTCATTACAGTATTATTATTCCTTGAATTTATCAGCAAGTGATATATATAAAGCGATGGTAGAGTCATGATTTCCAATTCAACGAATAGGCATTTACAGGAAGTTCTAGGGTGTGTTTCCTTCATGCATCGTAATATTCTTTTTTGATGAATGAAGACTTTATTAACATGTGTTGAGGCGCCCCAGAATATAAGTCCATAGGATATAATTGACTGTACCAGACCAAAATAAGCAAGCCTCAAAACATTCATTGATACCGTGTCTCTCACATTTGTTTGATCCTCAAGCGATTATTTTGCAGTCTCTGAATTGTCTATTGATATAAATACATTAGTTCCCAACAGAGAAAAATAACACTCTGATGGCAATGACTAGCTGCAAAACAATCAATAATTGCTGAAGGCATTTTGAGAAGTGATTTCAATTTGAAAGTAGATTGAGATTTTCTAAAGAATAAAAAGTCGTTAAAAAAGCATTTTGATATGAAAAGTGACCTTTATCAAGGTGACAATATTATTTCATTAATGTTTCATAATGAATGATAAATATTAGAGGCCTCAATACCGAGATATTTCCAAGTTAATTTTCTGTAATGATGTGAAGTATGATGTATCAATGAGACAAAAAACCTTTCAGGGAATTTCTGACCAAGAAAAAAGATCTATGCAGTGAGAAATCTGTTCACTCTACCTTCAAGACATATGTCTCTCATGTTGGACAGGATTACGATCATTTCTTTTGCTCGTATATATCTCCGGAACGATTTCTAGTTCTGAGGAAATAACCGTTGAAATTTCAAACGTGTTTGTCATCTCTCCCAATTTCCAGCTATTCGTGCTTACATAACATCTATTCATTTTCCAGGTAATCCAGAAGTAACATTACACGCTGCAGACACAAATATTCCCGTACCCGTTATGATCAGCTTAGCCGGAGACAAAATTTGGAAAGCAGCCTATACGACGGCTATCCCAGGAAATTATTTATTGTCAGTGCTCTGGGCGGGTAGACCAGTTAAAGGATGCCCGTTGATAGTGGAAGCTAAAGGGGGAGCAGATGCCTCCAAGGTAGGTACACATATTGGTTAGTCTACCTATAGCAATATATATTATACATTCGGCCAAAATATAAAAAATATTCAATAAAAACCAATCAAAAGTGAGTGCATTTAATTCATGAGGAATCAGTAGATCATTTTTAATTTTTGGAGAAATGCTGAAAACAAGGAGAACAAAATGGACTATAGTTATATTCAGGTACGATTCTGAAACTGACAAATGTGTTGTTCTTTTACTTATTTTCAACTATACACTTATAATATTTTTGACCTGAACATTTCAGTTCCAAGGAAAGCGAATTTTGTATTCTATTTTCAAAATTGATGGCGTATTGCAATATAGCATGGGAAAAAATCATTGAATATATATGCGTATACTAAATCTGGTTTTATAGTAATATACATATAGTTTTTTTGTTTTTTAATGCAAGAAAAACAAGCATGACGCATTTCGGAAAAACAATAACTTCAAAAAATATAACATTCATATTAATTATATATATAAAGTAAAATTTTTTGTATAGGGAGACGATTACAGTTAATTAAGACATATTTAGTAAGGGACACAATATAGTAGATTACATACTTAAAAATAACTTAACATGCAAAAAATTCTTATGGTGGCGGCATGCACATGGTATAAGACACATAAACAAAATCGCAAGTCTTTATATCAAGATGAACGCAAAATTTTTGGTATTCAAAATACTGACTCATTTGTTGGAGAGGCAGGAGTAGCGACGGATAATCCTTGAATTATGAATAAAGGTAAGAACAGGCAACGTGGTATTGAAGGGTTTGATATATATGTATATAAATTATTTAAAATATTTGCCACAAATCAATTTTTCCAAAGAAACCCCTTTGAACAAATTGTTGTATAATAAATTCAATTATTGTTTCCAGGTCCTCTGTTCTGGAGAAGGTCTCCGCCAAGGAGTTGTAGGCAGGGAAATCAGGTCCTGGATAGACACGAGGAGAGCCGGTCCTGGTGAACTGACGGCCCACTGTACGGGCCCAAGGAAGGTCGCATACTGCGAACTGTATGACCATGGAGATGCTACCTTCACACTGAACGTGAAGCCACAAGAGGCGGGAAAGCATGCACTTACTATCAAGTATGCTGGGCAGCATGTTCCAGGGTCCCCCTTTACTTTGAGGGTGGCCGGGGCGCCCGATCCAAGCAAGGTATAATAATAATAATAATGTATTTGCTCAACATCAGATATTATATACATGATGGCTAACAATTCTAGCAAATTAAATAGAAGAACCCATAAAAGATGAAACCTTGTGCATGGGTGTGCTATAGTAACATAAGCCTAATTACTCATATATGATAATAATAATACATTTACTACATGATAAAATACAATTAAAATAAGAGATAATGGTGCTATGTATATATTAAAATATTATCATGGGCAGAATGTATGAAGTTATATAATTAATGGGTTATTCAATGAAGATAAAAGTGTATACATTGGGGGTTATCCTGAAGTACAGGGGTGATTGTAAAGTTGGGCGTTAACTCATAAAAGATGTTCAATGTGTCCACCATTATTGTCAACGCATAATTGATAACGTCTTCTTATATTTAGAAGTGCATTGGAAATTGCTTCATTATTGACATTCAGATTCTCTATTTAAAGTCGAATCGTGTCTTTAATGAGTTGAATATTATTATTATTATTATTGACAATGTCTTTTAGAAATCCCCAGAAAAATGAATCCATAGGGGCCAAGTCCGGACTGTTAGGTGGCCATTTAATACTTCCATTATTTCCTAACCAATTGGAAATAAATTATTCAAATGTGCTTGAACGGGTAGGAAACTATGCGGGGTTGCCCCATCTTGCATCCCAATCATACTGGCAAGTTCGGCTTCCAAAAAATTATGTAAAAGATTATTTTCTACTTCTAGGCTGAGCATTTCTTGATAGGTAACTCCTGTTAATATATAATCATAAAATTGTATTTCTAAAAATTCCGCACCAAACGCTAACAGTTTTTTACGAAGGCGTAGAAGGGCCACTGAATGTTTTTTCTATAATTCCGAATTAGTATCTCGGAATTCCAACTTAACATCTCGGAATTCCGACTTAACATCTCGGAATTATATAATTCCGACTTAGAGTCTCGGGATTCCGACTTAATAACTCGGAATTATATAATTCAGACTTAGTATCTCGGAATTCCGACTTACATCTCGGAATATATAATTCCGACTTAGTATCTCAGAATTCCTACTTAATAACTCGGAATTATATAATTCCGACTTAATATTTCGGAAATCCGACTTAACATCTCAGAATTATATAATTCCGACCTAACATCTCGGAATTATATAATTCCGACTCAGTATCTCGGGAATTCCGACTTAATAACTCGGAATCATATAATTCAGACTTAGTATCTCGGAATTCCGACTTACATCTCGGAAAATATAATTCCGACTTAGTATCTCAGAATTCCGACTTAATAACTCGGAATTATATAATTCCGACTTAATATCTCGGAAATCCGACTTAACATCTCGGAATTATATAATTCCGACTTAGTATCTCGGAATTCCGACTTAATAACTCGGTATTATATAATTCCGACTTAGTATCACGGAATTATAAACGATTAATACTCGGAATTATATAATTCCGAGATGTTAAGTCGGAATTCCTAGATACTAAGTCGGAATTATAAAAAAAATTCATACGCCTTCGTAGTTTTTCCGCATGCTTTCTTCATTTTACCAATCTATTTCTGTTGTCCTTTTTTTTCCACAACCTTCGATTTTCCTTTTGAAAACTCCTGCCGTAGAAAAGGATGACTCATCAGTCCGTAATATTTTAGTTAAATGTTGATTCATCTGTTGGCAAAATTCCGGTTTTTTTCTCCTATGAGTCTGTGTTAAAACTTGTACGAGTAAAATTGTATATGGTTTGTAGTTGTTCTTTTTCAAAGAACATTGGATTTTGGAAAAAACTTCAACCCAATTGATCGGCTACATTTTTAAAACTACATTTAAAATTTTCTGAAAAATAAAAATAAAATTCAAAAAAGTGTATTCGCGAATTAATATGGATAGGCTTACCTTCGAAATGAAGCAGTATATCTAGCTCTTCTTCCTGGTTTTCTTGAACTACACGCTTTTTTCCACTGGAACTGAAGGTATGATTCACCTTTTTCTAAATATTTTTGAATGTAGTTTCTGACGGTGTTGGACGATTTGGATACAACACCCTATATGCACATTTTGTTGTTTTGTATATAACAAGTATATATTTCAACTGTTTCTTCCTCACTATAAACCATTTTGATTATTCCATTAAAGAAATGTCACTAAGGCCCGGTATTTTCACCTTCGGTTATACTAGGAATAAATTAACCAACGGTTAGAATGCTTTTGTTTAACGTTTATTGAAAAGTAAAAGCACATTCTAATCATTGGTCAATTTATTCCTAGTATAACCGGATTAATGATCGAGATATTTTCCTTCAACTAGGAGAAAACTCACAATATTTGGATTTGAAAATACATAAATTTGACAGCGCAAAGGTAATATGATTGGGAATTTGAATAATATTCGAATTCGTGTATGTTTAGTTGCCTATACCACAATGACACATTCATGGAGAAATCGACCATTTATAGGTTATCAATGGTCGATTTCGGTGTATGTTTGGCTGCATATATCACAATCATTCATTAAAAGATAAATTGAAGGTTAATAGGAGTCATTAACGATCCATTTCGTGTAAAATAAACAGACTCGTCAATACGAGGTCGCCGGAAAACAAATATAATATAGTTGTCATTTTCATAGCTTACTTTAAAAATGTTAACTTAGGATAGACAGTAACAACTACTCTAAGTTATTCGACGTTTAATCACTCAAAAACGGTAACATATGGTGTATTTTTTAAATCAGGAAAAAAGATCATTCCAAAAATTCAATAACATACAGGGTACCGCATTTAAAAATAATTATCCCCTGAAATCTGCACCCTACTATATTTTTGATAGCAATTTATCAAAATTCAGTCATAACCACAAAACTTTTACTTTTAACTTTTTTTTCTATAGGCAATAATAACGTTGATAAGGGGTGGGTATATTTATGATTTTTTTCTTGGGATTCAATTTACCGCGTATGTGTCTCAAAGAGTATTTTTATCTCATTTGGGATTTTTTTGTAAATTATTGGTCTTAGGTAGGAGAGAAATCTCTGTTTTTTTGTAGTTCCATCTTTTGCTATTCTGGTTGTTTGATTTTTTAATCGAGTGTTGTATGGATGTCTATTTGGAAAAGTTTATAGTTCTGTTGGTGGTGGTGATATGCGAGGTTCAAAAAGTATAATTGATTGATTGGGATTAATTTAGATTGTTCGAAGAGTTTAACAGATGGAAATCTATAGTTTTTTTATATATCATCTTTATTAGTTATTTTTCTATAACTTCTACGTTTTTCATATAATTATTTGTTATCCCTCCCCAGTATTGATTGATATATTATGGGTTGTAATACACAATGAAAACAGTACATGTAGATATGTACCATGAAAAAGAGAAAGCAGAAAGAGTTCATTTGAGAAAATCGAGTTATTTCACTGGATATGGAGAATTAGCGTAATAAAATAACAAAGAATACATTCTATGAATATATTAATTTATCATATGGAAATAATTATTATATTGATGAATCAACTGAGTAAAAATCCACATCAACATAGTGAAAAAAAAAATTTTTATTCTACAAAATGAAAATGCATAGTTTGTCTGTCTATCTATCTTTATATCTCTCTCTTATTTGCATTGTTTGTTTTTCAATGTACTATGACTTATTATGTGGTGAATAAATATTATTATTATTATATTGTATCTGTTTATGTAAACAATGAAATAATCATGGTTCCAGGATATATCCTTGAGGTACTCCCCAACTTATTTTCATCGGCAACAAGGCATTTGATATTTGTCGTGAATTTCAGGTTCGTGTGTATGGTCCAGGTGTGGAACACGGAGTTTTGGCAACTTTCCAGTCGAGATTCATTTGCGATACACGAGGGGCTGGGGCGGGTCAGCTCACGGTTAGAGTGAGAGGTCCGAAGGGAGCTTTCAGAGTCGAAATGCAGAGAGAGAGCCAGAAGGATAGGACTATACTTTGCAAGGTAAATCACGATGTTGAGAAATGGTTTTCATCTGTCCAAAAGTTCTAGCCAAATGAGTCATTCAAAATTCCCGTTGGAAGGAGTTCAAATAGGCATTTTCACGAATCGTTACGCTTAGGCGCATCAGCCATGTTAAAAAAGCGGGTAAAATGAACATTTCGGGGAATTTTTGTAAATATGGCTGGACAACACGGGTTATTATCTTTAATATAAGTGCAAATTAATAAAAAATTGATTGATGGTGCTTCATTAGTATATACAATAGTATTTGAATTCGTGTATGTTTAGTTGCCTATACCATAATGATGCGTTAATAGAGAAATCGACCGTTATTAGGTTATCAATGGTCGACTTCGGTGTATGTTGCTGCATATATCACAACTATGCATTAATGGGGAAATTGAACGTTGATAGTGGTCATTAACGCTCGATTTCGTGTAGATTGAACAAACTTGTTGATACGAGGGTGCCGGAAAAATTAATGAATCTTATATCAATAATTGGAAAAATAAAGATAAATAATCAAATAATACAAATTATTAATAGTACAGCTAAATATGCGTTTGCTACTTTTGCTGTGAGAAACATTCATCATTTGAGGTTATAGCACGAACTATTACATAGATAATCAAATGGTTCAAAATTACCAAATGATATAATAATAATAATAACTTTATTGATCCTAAAAAAACATAAATGTTTATGAAAAGGATCTTAAACTATTACATATTACAAACATTCATTGCGAAGTAATTGTATCAAAATTCAATAGTAATAATAGGTCAATACAGTAAAAATTCCTTTGAAATGTTTTGAAGCAAATTTTTTTCATGTCACTGGGTATATTTTTTTTTCATATTCCCCTTTTTATTGAAAAAAAAACTTTTAATTCCATTGAAAAATTTATAAATTACATAAATAAATCAAATGAGTAGTGAAATTAGTTTTGAATCGCAGTTTTCTATAACTTTTCAGAATATATAGCAAATCATTATAGAGTTTCATTCCACTGAGAAGTTTGAATGAGCAATGAAATCAGAAATTCAATTCAATTATTAATTTTGAAAAATAAGAATTTTTTAAAATTATTTTTGAATCTTTTTTGCCATATTTTTTTCGAGAATTCGGTAAATCATTATAAAATTTTATATCATTGTAAAAAATCAATTGTTGGCCGATATTCGTTTTTATTATCATGTTAGATTGTTTGAATGTCTAGTTGAATTATTTTGTTGATCACTATTAAACTGAATATGATTTTTTTAAATTATTTTTTACTGGGTGAATGATTATACAAATTTTGAGTTCATATAATGAATAAATATTAAGTAAGTTCCTCGGTTTATATAAATAACTGTAGGTTCTTTATAATTAAGTTTGAAGTACCTGGGCGACCGAGCTTTGCTCGGTGTATTTTTTTCTGTAAAATCGCTTATTTAGATACGAATCACATATGAATATTTTGCAATCTTATCTAGTGCACAGGTTGGCTACAAATACACATTTTAAATAAACCGCATGAGTTCCTTGGACTAACCAAAGAAAAACATCTAACATTCGTATTCGGATAATGTCATATAGCGCCATCTCACAAAGTTTAGAGGTACCAGTAGGCCAACATCCGATAGCAACAATGCAAGTACCTCAAAAATTTAGGAGATGGCGCCATACATATCGATTCGTAATAAATATTTTTTTTTGTGTAAAATCGCGTTTTTTCGGGAAAGACGCCTATATAGATAAACTTAAAAATCCTATCTAAATACAAACTTTCATCCATTTCTTATTATCCTATGTTCATTAATTTCAAATGTATTATTAATTTTTTTCATTATTTGATTCTATTGATAATGTCTGAAAATTTGTTATTAGATTAATATATTATTATTTTCCAATAAATTTAATTCTATTGAAAATTAAACTGAAACCATGTATAATCTTATACCAGTTAATAACTGTCTGAATATACATGTTATTCTATTTTCAAATTTATATTTACCATTTCCATGTATATATATATATATATATATATATATATATATATATATATATATATATATATATATATATATATATATATATATATATATATATATATATATATATATATATAATATATACCTATATGAGATGGCGTTATAACATTATCCGAATATTTCAAGTTTATGTGAATAAGTATCTTCGAAAAAACACAATTTAACGAAAAAAAAAACGACATATATATATATAAATATATATATATATACATATATATATATATATATATATATATATATATATATATATATATTATATATATATATATTTATATATATATTTGTCTTTTTTTTTTCGTTAAATTGTGTTTTTTCGAAGATACTTATTCACATAAACTTGAAATATTCGGATAATGTTATAACGCCATCTCATATAGGTATATATTTTCTGAAAAAAACGCGATTTTACACACAAAAAATCTACTTTCATTTCTACCAAACGTCGTAGTTGAATCTTGTGGATTTGCCTGTTCTGAAATAACCTACCATAAAAAAAAAATCATATAGATGAACATAAAAAGCAAAACCCTATCTTACTACAAAATTTCATCTAATCGTTAGAGCCGTTTCCGAGATAGCCGAAATATAAATAGAAGAATTGCTCGTTCAAAGATATAAGTTATGCATTTCATAACTGATGGGATATTCTGTTGTTGGACCACTTTCTCCTACAAAGTGAAGTGAACAAATATATGTATCTTTATTAACATGATCAATCAGTTGGAATCAACCATTACCTCGTCCACATCTTCTGAATCAAGAGACCACATTTGCTCAGACAGGAATAAGTATTTCAAAAATTATTTTCACTTCAAGAAGAAGCAGTGGCGTATCACTTTTCTCTTTAAAATGATTCAGTGCAAATCCCGCTGGCAAGAATAAAAAACTATGTTGTACAGCGGAAAATGCCTTTTGATGCAAAGAAGATGCGTACTACGTTTCACAAAAATATCTGGTCATACTGAAGTTGTCATAAAAAAAAATCTTGAAACTTTAGTCAAGACCTTTAGGACTTGAGAAATATCCCGTCTATGTATATTTAATATTATGTATTTGTTTTATATGAATTGAACGTATGGATATGGTTTGAATGTTTTTTTTCTTTATTTCAGTTTGATCCAACAGAACCTGGAGATTACCGCGTTGAAGTGAAATGGGCTGGAGAATTGGTACCTGGTTCACCATTCCATGTCATGATATTCGATACCCAAGAAGAACTGAGGCGATACATCAACTCTTTTTAAGATATTAATCCATGAATCCTGATTTATATTTCAATTTGAATACGAAACGTTCTCGTTTCATGCGAAGAACATTTTGGAGGTCGAAAGAATTGTCTTCGTTAGGAGATTATCATGAATTTTGCCATTTGCCATGAACGCTGTATTCTGCCTCATTTGAGGAATATGTGAGACATCGATACTTTTCATTATTATTTATGATTGCTAGATCTGATTTATTCCAACTTCAAATGAGGTGGGACAGAAATGGAGTAGGATATAAAAATGTTTTAATCAATAGTGAAAGTGATTTTTACTTCGCGAATAATATATTTTTCATGTACTATCAACCCAATTTTAATAAACTGTTACAAAAAATCCTCGTTTTTCTTTGCTTTAGATACGTGAATAAGGCATCAAAAAGTGAAAAAAATTATAATTTGGAAAAAGCATTCAACTGCCCCATGGGAATTGGTTGGATAACGTTAACAACTTTGTGCAGCTGAATTTTAATCTAACCAAATAGAAGTTGGAAGAGATGGACAATATACTGTCCATTGTAACCATCGCTTTGGTCATTCCTGGACCCCTTTTCATAACTTGCTTGTACATCTTTCTATAGATTATTCCATCATCCAAGGAGCCAATATGTTGGATTCTGGTGAGATAGAAGTTATTTTGCACTGTAGATCAAAGTAATTTTACACTTTTGGTAATCTTCAAAGAATAACAAAAAAGCCCCATGAAAGAAGAAGAAGAATAGAATTTATTCATCATTAAAATATCATACACATATAACATATACATTAATGGTACAACATTTATCAGACTAGTCCACAAACAGAAGAAAAATGTAACATATATACATTCAAATCTCTAAAAATTATTCTCTAAGTAATCGCACTTTTGGAAGATTTTATTTTAAAACCAAACTAAGTATGGATATGAACACGAGGATCGTTTGCCCCCCTACTATTTTTTCTTCAATTCAAAAGAACTCGTTATCCTAAGAGGGAAGTAAGAAACCAGAATGTTACTTTGACACTTTCATGAGGTGTTTTCAATACAATCAGAGATACGGTTGATGTGACATTCTGTTTTCTTACTTCTTAGGATTACTCCAAATTTGTTCGTTGCGATTGAAGACAATAGTAGGGGGGCAAACGACTAACCTCGTGTCCATATTTTTGGCCATTTCGTCAACCACTTAGATTCGTTTTGAATTCAAATCATTTAAAAGTATGACTAGATATTTTATAAGACTGGTGAATACTTGTCTGAAAAATGTCCAATGTCCTTTTTTTCATCTTTCGCTTTTTTAATTTCCTGGTTTTATCATTAACCATTACAAAAATGGTATTTGAGGGAAAATGTGTTCCCTCAAAACATTTTTTGAACAATTCTGCGTTCAAATCCTGATAATAGTCGGCTACGTGAGATGGTATATTTTTAGCTGATAAAAGTAACAAACCTCAGTTCACTTCCAGCATCACACGGTTACCCTTATTTGATGGTGTACATAGATTAGTGCACATAGATTAGTGGCATTGTCCAACCTTTCTGAGTAATTTGTATCATGCCTAATTTCGTCTAAATGAACAATTAACTTTTGGTTTTGACAGCACTCATTTATTTTGTGTATGTAAAAATTCAATCAATCGTCATGATGAATTTTCTGAAACCAAATGCCTTACTGATGGCCTAGTATTGAATAATGTTATTTCCTTCACCAGATTGGAAGATGATACAGTATTTGACGAATAAAATTCATGTTTTTTTAATTTTTTTATTCAATGAAAAAATAACATTCGAAAATATCATCTGCATCTACTTCTTCAATATTACTCCCAATGGAGTTATCATGAGCTATATCTATATAATAAAAATGAATCTCGATTCTTTGTAAGCACAAAACGTAAGAAGGGGCTGGATCGATTTGGCATTTTTTTATGTTCGTAATAGCTCGATGATGGTTAATACGGGAGAAAAATAGGAAAGTTGCACGGGTATATAAGAAATTTAGCGAACAAAAAGGCATAATGGGAAAACGAAATAACGGGATAACTGCAAAATGGGATAACGGAAAAACTGGATAACAGGGAAACGGGATAGTAGATCACCAATAAGTATAGGGAGAAATGCATGGGGCGGTCACGACGATAGATATGGGGAAAATGGATGAGGTGGTTACGACGATAGATATGAGAACAATGTGTAAGAGAAAGTCGGAAAAACAATGTGCTAGAAAGAGAGGTGTGGGACATCAGAGGGCGCTGAGACCTCGTTAATGCTGAACACTAGAGGACGTGGGGGTGAGAGTTGTACCGAGATGGCGATGTCTCGTTGAGACATTGAAAACCAAAGACTAGATGGCATTGGTGTTGGAGTATGAATTTGTAGAAAGAGCTATGTTTGTTATCGATTGTTCAAGAAGGGTCGAGAGCTTGATATTGAACAGGAAATACAAATCATCTGAAGGTTTTCCTGCCAATACTCGAGTTTATTGCATAATCATTCATGACACTATCATCGAACATCTCTCATTCAGGGAAACCATCAAAAAATGAAATTAGTTCATTTTCAATCAGTTGATTGAGATCTATGTACCTAGCATTCATAGATATCCAAGGATTCATTAACGAACGTACCGTGAGTTATTAGGAAAGGAACGTTCATGGATTGAAATATTCTTCTGGTTTCGTAGAATACCCTTGAATGATATTCTCAAAGAGCATTTACATGATGCAGATGTTATTTATTAACGAGGTCATCAAAGAAATATTTATTGGTTGATAAGCTACAACAGTTGAACTACAGGGCAAGAGTCGTTAATTTGGAAGAATATCACAACACAACATGGCAGGTTCCTGTTTTCGCAGACAATGTTCCCTGTATAAACCACTTCAAAGGTCCTTCATTCAATTGCAGTCTGTTTTGAAATGTTGATACTATGTACAAATGGCTTCAAAATATACTACCCAACTAATTCAATAAACATTTTCATAATTAAAGAGCTTTAATTTCACAATCTGGCAATAATCGTTGGTAATAAAAAATTTGGTCACAAAAATGTGAAACTCAGGCTCATACCAGGGGTCTACCGCTCTACCATCTGAGCTATTTTGACAAATGACAGCGCCAGAGTGGCAAAAATTCAAACCAGACATACTTACATTGTTTGTCTGTTTCCTCAGAGGTTATACACTTGTGTTTGGAGTTTTACTTAAAATATTTCCATTTGGTATTATTTTCCAGCTTGTTTGTATTTCGAAACTGTAGTGAAGTGGTGTATTCAAATCTTAAGACAATATAATTTGCAAAAACTCACTTTGAAGGAGACAAACTTTTTCGAAGTTTCTGGACAGCTTAGTGAAGTCATCGGGAATTATTGTTACGATTTATTTTGAAGAAATGTTACACATTATTTATGAATGTTCGAATTGAAAATGAAACTAACAAAAACAGTTTTTTTATTTTATCTAAAACAAACAAGATGATGTGAAAATGTGTCATTATCACCTAAATATACATATATAGTCACTCTTTTTCCATACTGTATGAATAATCTTCGGTATGTTGAATAATATCTCTTTTTTATTCTCTTAACTTTCTTTTTTTTTCTTCTCAACTCTCTTTGTAGGTTCTCTTTTTAACTTTTTTTCTTGGCCACACACGATACAGGAATATTTTGGGAAGGAACTGTATTCTTCTTCAAGATCCCAAGAGCCCGTCGTCTGTCTATAGAGTCACTCAATCCTAGATTAGACTGCACCAGTACTAGTTACATTAATTTTCTCAAGGGAAATGATAAAAACTTATTCCAGTACAACGGGATCGTTTTTCCCAAGAGACACATTGAGGTACACAACAATACTGATTTGAACACACTCATTTTTTCAACAGAATATTAACCAGGTAAACAAGAATTTCATTAAATATCAACAATCACAAGAGATTCGACAAGTTTTAGGTATACAATGACTAAAATCATATAAACATTCATGTTTCGAAAAGTAAACAATGTACTTATGTATAGTTTCAAAAATCGACACCAGAGGGAGTATCCGATCCACGCTTTCAAGCAAGATGCTTTTGCCTATACTCCACTCTTGAACGTGCTGACCTCTGGTGTTCAATATCTCAACGAGACATCGCCATCTTGTGGTGGTGTTTAGCGCCAACGAGGTCTCAGCGCCATCTGATGCCCCACACCTCTCTTTCTAACACATTGTTTTTTCCTTACACATTGGTTTTCCCCATATCTAGCGTCGTAACCGCCTCATGCATTTCCCATTACTAACGTGGTGACCGTCCCATGCATTTTTCCCTATACTTATTACAGAACCCGCTTAGGTGATCTACTCGGGAACGGCATAATGGAAAAACCGGATAAAAGGAAAACGGGATAACGGCAAGCTGGCATAACCTAGATGGAACAACACAAAAAAATACAGGAAAAACAAATTCTACGCGGACGAGAGTTTTCAGGAATTCTTTTTTAGATTATAAAGAAATTTGGACAGGAGAACGTCTGTCGGGTCGGCAAGTTACGTAAATACATACAGAAATATCATTTTTCGGCGACCTCGTATCAACGAGTCCGTTTAATCTACACGAAATCAATCGTTAATGACCTCTATTAACCTTCAATTTATCTTTTAATCCATTATTGTGATATATGCACTCAAACATACACCGAAATCGACCATCAATAACCTGTAAATCGTCGATTTCTCCATTGATGCATCATTAATATATACGAATTCGAATATTATTCAAATTCCAAATCATTACCTTTGCGCTGTAAAATTTATGTATCAAATCCAAATATTGTAAATTTCCTCCTAGTTGAAGGAAATGTATATCGAAAATTTCACGTTGACCCCAGGAACGAGGTCGACGGAAATATTTTGTAATCAACTCGTATATTGAAATGGCGATTAATGATCTCGAACATTAACGAGCTTGCTTCGCTCTCGCGTTAAAACATTTTGATCATCAATACACTAGTTGATTGAATAACTATTACATTTTCAAATATTAGAAATCATTGCTATTGCCAACTTCAACTGGTCTCCAGAATGCCATAATATTAAACAAATGAAAACAGAAACCGTAATGAATATTTGTGTAAAATTTGTTACCACAAAAAATCCGATAATTCGGGAAAGATTCGAAAACGCGCTATAAATATACTGAAAACAAGATTCCTTCCTGTAACCCTACAATCGGTGGACTTGATGTCATTCTAAATGAAATGTGCGTCGGCAAATAAAAACTGTGTGTGTACCAATGTAGAGGGTAACTAAGTGTGGCATTAAGCTGGAGGGGATAGATGAAACTATGACAGCGCCCATGGTGGCAGAAGTAGGCAATGATCCTGGTATTCACAAGCACAAGCTGAGAACTTTCAGTTTCTGAGGTCTCCCCGTTTATTCACAAATCACTGAAAAATATTGTACCATACTTCAGATGAATAAACATTATTATTATCGTAGTGCCAACGGTCCCGGTTGAGTAGTATAACAACATACCTACATACACTGTGTCCGTAAAGTATGGAACAAATTAATTTTTAGCTAAACAGGTCATTTTAAGGAATAATCCTGAAACACGTCGATTTTTGATGTTAATTTACCGTATTTTAAAATAATAATCTAATATACAGGGTGAATTACGTTCGAGTAATGACGTCACCGTCATTTTTTTCAAAGGGAACACCCCCATTTTGTCTCAATTTTCGGATTACTCTAGCTGAGCTGATTCCAAAAATGTATCACATGTTGATTCCAATTGGTACAGGGTGGACAAAAATACAATAGTTTTGTGTGTGCTCATAAAGTAACGCGTAACATTCTTTATTAGGTAAATTAACAATATTATCAAAAATACTTATTGTCTAGCGGACAGAATATGCTGGAATACATGACTTTATAAATGTTCGAACTGCAGCCCTTGCTGTATTTGACAGTAACCCAAACGGTGTACAAATTCTTGTCGAACCTTGTGTATGGTTTCTTGCGTAATATTGTTTATTTCTGTTCGAATTTTCTCTTGTACATCTGCAATATTTGCTGGTTTCGTTTTATAAATAACATTCTTCAGATGGCCCCACAGAAAATAATCCAAAGGATTTAAATCTGGTGACCTCGCTGGCCATTCAGTGGGTCCACGTCTACCAATCCACCTGTTCGGAAAAATTTCATCTAGGTACCTTCTAACATCTACAGCATAATGTGGAGTTGCACCATCCTGTTGAAACCATAAACTTTCATCAAAACCTCTAGGATTACGTCTGCTGGGAAACAAATTACGTAAAGTAGGAACGAGATACCCCCTTAAAAACTCAGGGTACGTTGCCCCGTTTAAATTACCTTCGAAAAAGTAGGGTCCGATGATTCGATTTCGTACGATTCCAGCCCATACATTTACCTTTTGAGAGTATTGTGTATGATGCTCACGCATCCAGTGGGGGTTTTCTTTTGCCCAGTATCTACAATTCTGACGGTTAACCTCACCATTTAACATGAAAGTGGACTCATCAGAAAAAATAATATTTTGTATCAAGAGAGGGTCTCGGTGACATTTATCCATCATTTCTTCGCAAAATTGGAGTCTTCTATCGGGATCATCTTCGTTTAATTCTTGCACAAGTTTGATTTTATAAGGATGCCATTTTTCAAGCTTCAATAGTTTGTGTACCGTTGTTTTGCTAACACCGATATAGCGACTAACTTTACGAACAGAAGTGTGCGCATCTTCTTCAAAACTCAGTAAAACATCTAATGCTGTATCAGCATTTGCAGGGGGACGACCTGATTTGCGTACATTTTCAACATTACCAATTTCTTGAAATTTCATTTCAATCTAACTGACTGTTGAACGCGTTATAGGTCTTTCTGGATATTTATCATTAAACAAATTGCACACTTCCATCTGAGTTCGCGATCTGTCTCCATACCCAATCATCATAAGTATTTCAATTCTTTGTTTTACACTTAACTCCATTTCTACTTCCAATTAAATCTGCAATCACAAAAAAATAAATTACAAAAAAAATTTCCCAAAAAGACGACTATGTTTTTTATAAATAGATAAGAAATATTTTTCGTCATATTCTGTCTGCTAGACCACAAGTACCAAACATGTTTGGAAACAGCTCATTTTTATTACTCTAAACATGTAGCAAACTACGGGGTGTTACATTTAAACCAATTGCCGCTAGACGATAAGTATTTTTGATAATATTGTTAATTTACCTAATAAAGAATGTTACGCGTTACTTTATGAGCACACACAAAACTATTGTATTTTTGTCCACCCTGTACCAATTGGAATCAACATGTGATACATTTTTGGAATCAGCTCAGCTAGAGTAATCCGAAAATTGAGACAAAATGGGGGTGTTCCATTTAAAAGAAATGACGGTGACGTCATTACTCGAACGTAATTCACCCTGTATATTAGATTATTATTTTAAAATACGGTAAATTATAATACGAGTAAATTTTACAAATTTCCAACTGCATCACGTAAACTGCAGCAAAGAGATGAGTGTTCTATTATTCCACGATATTTCAATCTCTAATTCCGAAGTGTGAGGTTTTCATTCGATAAATATTTGAGATGTTTTCCATTTTCTATTTGATCGTCTAGAAGTGGATAGAAGTTCCGCGGGACGGTGTTGAGCCGGTGATGGAAAGCAAATAGCGACTTGAACTGCGAGTTCGGGAACGCCTGGACGGTGTTGTAAACTGAACAATCAGCCTTATGAACAGGGGACAGAGATACTTTTGATGTATTTCCGAGTTGTCTATCATACACGGCATTCTATCAGAATAAACTACCTCGCAAAGGATTATTTGTGTTTCAATTTTCACGAACTGGTTTCGGTTACCAAAGCAATTGGCCTCACATGTGAACTAATGTTAAATATAATGCAGTTCAAGTACTAAGAGTAAACATCCTAACTTGTACTGTATAAGCAATACGCAATATTATGTGTTGAACGTGTTTGTATTATTTAGGGACCGTTCAACGTTCTCACATCCTTGCAAGGGTAGAAGTGGGATCCCATATTCAGTAAATTGTGAACCTCATTCCTTTTCTGATCATTATATTATTTGAGAATTTCATTAAATAGTTTTGCGTTGAATCTGATGTTATTTAGTGGTTTCCCATCAGGTTAACGCTTTTTTTAATTGTTGAACTACTTGGGTCCCTCACTTTTTTATGTTCTCAAGACCTTATGAACCTGCGACCTCGAAAAACTAAAGAGCAAGCACATTACTTGCCGTACCTGAAAGTACACAGAACTAGCATTACTTCATGATATTCAAAATAACATGGATAACCTCCAAATTGCGGTGAACTATCATATCAATACAAATATTTTTTATCATTTACTCACTTTTTTCTTTGACAGAAAAAACTTTGATTCATCTGGAACTAGTAGTGAGCACAAAATTGTTACATCGTGGTAGATTATTTAGAAATTGTTAAAAAAAATAAATTTTTACATAGTGAGTATTGGAAATTAAACAGGAAAACTTCAGCTATCGAGTGACTAGAGGGCATTACCAGTCTTGCACACAACGAATAGTAGTATATCTGTCGCTGACTATAAATCAATTATTATTAGTTCTTTTGTAGAAACAAGCTGACGGAAGTCCAATCTGCAATTAAATTATGAAGCAGTACAAAATAACTTTGATCAACACTAGGTTTTCCCAGGTTTACTTGGAGATGAAAAAACCAATGTTTCCAACACATTCCAGTGAAGTCCAGATCTCATTTCAAAAAATTATTTCGATTTTTTTTACCGATACGTAAGTGAACAGGGAAGAAATAATAAACAATAGTAATTATGTCCTCACCAAACTTCATATTTGTGAAAATATTACAATTATAATAATTAATTTTCCAAGAAACATACAAGTTTATAAAAAGGAAAAATATGAAAATCTAGTAAACAGAATAGAAAAACGATGTACTCAGAAGAGTATGAGGTGATTATAGAAATGATAAAATCGGAAAAAGGAATTCAAGTTTGAATCTTTTTTTTAGCAATACTCATTCCTGATACTTGAAGAAGAAATTGTTTTCATTAGTTTCATACTGAAAAACAATGCAAATCCAGAATTAACACAAAAGAAATCGGAATTAATGGAACGAAAAAGAAAAAGAAATGGACAACCGAAGCGATTATAATATCAATAAACAGACGAAATCACATGTACAGAAACTGACTCCCTCAGAAAGTTAACTCAGACTTGCTAATTAAATTAAAAAATCAAGCTCAACAACATCATAAAAGATGCAAAACAAAAATATTATAAAAAAAAAGTTGAGTCCAACTCTTGGAAACGGTTAAAGAGGCTTGTATCAATAAAACGACACAAATTGACAAAAGAAATAGAAATAGATAGAGGTGAAATATCAACTAATCCGAAAGAAATAGCAGACAAATTCGTTTAACACTTCACAGCTACTGGAAAAAATTTAAAAGAAGGAACTGAAAGACAACTTTAGAATTCGAAATACTATGTTGCCAGAAGAAATAAGTGAGATAGAGGTATATAACACAATAGTGCGATTAAAAATGGGAAGGCGCCAGGAATGACAACATCACTGCGGAAACTCATGCTGTAAACATAATATCTCGTCCACTGACCCAGCTCTATAATGAAATACTGGCAACAGGGATTTGATCAAAGTTACTGAAAATTTCAGAGATAACACCAATATATAAAACTGGTAATAAACTGAACTGCAATAATTACAGGCCGTTATCATTGATCTCAAACATCGGAAAAATACTAGAATCCGCAATAAAAACTATCAGTTTGGTTTCAGAGAGAGTAAGTCAACCGATGATGCAGTGGAAATTTTGACAACAAAAAATATATGAATCCCTAGCAAGAAGTTATCCATCACTCTGCATTTTTGTAGACCTTGCAAAGGCATTCGATACAGTAAGCCATGAAAAACTGTTAGAAACACTCGAACATATGGGTAATATTTTCTCTTTATTGAAAAGTAATATGAAAGATAGACGACAATGCGTGAACATAGGTGGACAATTGAGCGAATTCCATACTATTGAATACGGTGTTTCCCAGGGCACGGTTCTAGGACCAATAGTGTTTAATTTTTACATAACCTATAAAACTTATCGTCTGAAGGAAAAATAATCAGCTTTGCAGATGACACTGCAATTTTTTACTCGGGGGCGGATTGGCGCAGTTTAATTGAAAAAGCTGAGAAAGACTTCTTGAAAATAAAACATGGTTTGATTCGAGACTCTTCACAATACATTTCGAGGAAACCAAATGTGTCATTTTCGCTGCGAGTAAAAATAAAATGCCCACCTTAAATAGTTTGGCGATAAGAGAAAATAATAGTGTCATAGAAATTCATGTTGTGCAGAATATTGAATATCTGGGTGTATAATTGGACAGCCTCATATTGGTGAACTGCTACGGAAACTCAGAAGCCTAGTTTTGAAATTCAAACATATGGAAAACATTCTTCAAACAAAGGACTTGAGAACATTATATTTTGCCCTGGTGCAGTCTCAGCTTCGTTATGGCATAATGCAAGTGGTGGAGCTTATAATAACCACATGAAAGGATTGGAAATTGTACAAAAATGAATATTGAGAATTCAAAAAATTTAACTTACCCGAGCGATGCGCTTTCTGAGTTGGCGAAGGTCCAGGACGTCGAACAAATATTCTTGAGTAACCTGATCCTAAAACAGGAGAAAAGCTCTGATAAAGAGTATATTGCTCATAGATACGATACCAGACAAGGTGCTACCTACCCTTCGGTGCCATTTGTTTCAAAAACGGTCTCTCAAAGATCCGCCTCATTCCTGAAACTCAGAATGTATAATGCTTCACCTATCGACTCAAAAACAATTAATTCATGCCCTTTATTCGAATACATACTGAAAAACTGGATATCAAGCAAATCACGCACCTCTTCTCACAAGATCATCATTTTCACAATGAAAATTTGCCTTATAACAATGAAACAAATTCATTGCGCAAACGAACAAGAGGTTAACAATGCAACTGTAACAATACATCAGGGTATGGTTCAATGTTCAATGGGGATTTTTTTTTTTATGTTCTGGTTCCCACGAAAAGGGATATCCTGTAATGTTCAGAGAACATCGTGGGAACCAAGGGAAAGAAGGTAGGAGTTGGTGTTCTTCTTAAATTTCTGGAGGTTGTATGCCTCGGGGAACACCTCCCTAGGCAATGAGTTCCAAAGCCTCGCTGTTCGTTGGATGAACGAGACTTTGGAAAGTGATGTTCTGCAGGTCTCCAAAGTGACCACGAAGGGGTGTGATGACTGAACTTGACGGGTTAGTCTCGAAGAGACTGCCAAAGCAGGAACGATTGTTGATATTTCAGAAGAGCATCGCCCATGAAAATATCTATAAAATAGAGACAAATCGCCAACTTTTCTACGGTGTTCCAGACAAGTGAGCGAGTTTGTAAGCGGGGCATCACCGACGAGACGAATCGCCCTTTTTTGGACAGAATCCAATAGCCTCAGGATATGTTTAGGTGCCGCGCTCCAAATATGGGAACAGTATTCCAGGACAGGTCGGATCTGTGCCTTATAGATCATAAGCAGCTGAGTGGGGGTGAAATAGCTCTTGGCACGAAACAAAAAACCAAGTTTTTGGGATGCACTTTTGGCAATGGACCTCACGTGATTTTCCCAGGAAAGGTTATTGCTGATAGTAATACCAAGCATCGATATGGATGACTTCAGTGGTATGGTTAATCCTGACAAAGTTATGTTAGGCACAGTGAGATCGGATTTTTTAGAGAAAAGACATGCTTGTGTTTTGTTTGCATTGAATTCTACCAAGTTATTAGATCCCCACTCGAGAATTGTTGCTAAGTCCATATTTATATTATTAACATTTCTTCCTCGTTCATTTCTGGTTTCACGGGCTGATATAGGTGCCCTGGAAGAGAAAGCGGTATGGAGGGTACTATCATCGGCAAAGCTGTGTACTGGACATGAAGTTGCTTTCAACAGGTCGTTGATGTGAAGTAGAAATAGTGTTGGTGCGAGAATAGATCCTTGCGGAACACCAGCATTTATGAGTAGAGTGTCAGATGAAACTCCATCGACCACTACATGGAGAGACCTGTTTGAGAGAAAACTAGCAAGCAGAGAACACAGCTGAGGGGGCAAGCCATAAGACGGAAGCTTCAGTACAGTGACATCGTTTTATCAATGCATGGGAACATTAGCCAATACACCCATTCAATGATATTAGTACTCAATTCATCGATCAATTATTCTCAACATCAGCCAATGTACTTGGTCTTGTTGTCAATGTCCGAGTGCCTTGTGTGAATGCTGAGATTCAACTCCACCATCCCAAACGACGTTTGAACGAATCAACGAATTTCCCTCCAATTTAATATACATGGTCGGGATCGCAGTATGAACGGTTCTGGGAACTGTCCTAACTCTGACTTAGGTACTCGAAGTCGCGAGTATATCGATAATCATCGTCTCACGGGATTTTATGAAGAATCCGCCTTCATTCTACTATCTGACTTGAGTTCCGAATATTTCTTTGGGTTTTGTTCATCAAGGCCTCTGATATTTAATTTTTGTTGCATGATAATTGACCGTTTATTCAAACTGAAATTATTGTTTCAGGTCGAATACTTCAGATTCCTTATATGTGAGAGATTAGTTAGTTCATTACAAGATTTGTGGATGATGGTCTCAATGAGTATAGGCAAAAACACTTGAAAATGGAGAAACATTCCGTGTCGAATACAACACTTTCCCTCTTAAGCGATGATGCGCGCATAGTTGCTGTTTCTTCTTTGTTTCGAATGGAAGAATGTCTAAATTACATATCCACCGTTCGTTGCTTGCGTTCTACTTTCAGAACAATGAATTATTATGAAAATAATAATGATGGTGTTCTTTTTTTTCATTATTCAGTATTCATGAATACGATTACTTGTTTGCCTATTCTCCATACACACGACTTTTTATTCGGAGAAGTAGGTATCTGTATCGCTACAGGATGGATCACCCCAAATGACAATGGGTGTTTCAGGGTTCTCTCTAATGAATTTCCATTGGATATCCTCATACTTCTGACCTCTGCGGACAGAAGTGAATTTTTTTGAGCTATTTGATTGCCTTAAATATTATTGTGATAATAAAAACATCGAAATGAATACACTACAGTCATAGTAATAAAATAATGGTCACCCTCTTAGTGTTTTAGAATACAGATAATAAGTGTCGCCTTCTTAGCGGCAGTTCCCAATTGCATTGCAATAAACAATTCTTTCAATGGTTCAGCCTTGTTGAAATAATTCAGTTGAAAAAGCGAAAAAGACTCTGCAAGAAAAAATCCAAATTATTAAAACACTTAAAGGAGATTTAGAAGATTTTGAGAACGGGGGCAGATATAGTCCCCGAAACGTCAATCAAAAACTATATAGAGAAGTATCTTTTGAATTAAAAAAAAAAATGTTGATAGGCAAATCCAGAAAACGACAAGTTATTGACTTATTGAATCATTTTTCTATAGGAAATATAATTTGGTGAACGCAATAACTTATCGGGGTGAACTAACTAGTTTGCCCTTTCTACACTTGTATAGATTTTCCTGATTATATTTTCATTTTCAGACTGTGGAAGGTTACCCAAAAAACATGTCAAGATTCAATGAATATCCTAAACAAAGCAAAACAGCTTCAGTATTGCCAACATTAGTTGTTGCAATCTGTGACTTCTACTAAAACATTAACACAACCAAAGGGCTTGTTAATAAGATGTTTTTACCTTCCCCAGATGTAAAAGTCCATAGGCGTTAGTTCAGGTGACCTGGATGGCCAACGGTTGGGTCCTTGGTTGGCTATCCAGTTATTGCCAAAATTTGCAGCCAAAAAATTGTTGACAATTGTGAGGCGAAGCCCTGTCTTGCTGAAAATATATTTTCCTGAGTCCCATTAGCGGCAATTCATCAACAAGGGGTTCAAATTGTTGCCTTGAAATTTCTAAATACCTCTGAGATGTCAGATTGCCATTATAAATGAACAGGCCGTTAATTCTACCCCTAAAACACCTGTCCATACACTAAATCCAAATCTTCCTTGACTTCTCTGCTCCACAATAGAGTGAGGATTTTGTTGTGCCCAAGTATAAGAATTGTAGCGGTTGAAAATGCCGGCACTGCTTGCACAAGCTTTGTCTGTCCAAATTCAATTTAACAAAAAAATTAACCACTTAGTTACAATTTTCCAGGAACCACTGGCAAAAATCCATGCGGCGTTCAAAATCTCCTGGTCTGAGTTTATGAACTCTTCTGGTCCAGTATGGCCTAAATTTGTGCTTGTCCAAAATCGGCCTAACGTAAGTTCTTAGTAGGCCTGTTGATATTTTTAAATTTCGCGTTGACGTTTTGGGATTATTTGCAACAGCTCCTGAATTGACTATTTCTTTCAACTCCCTATCCCTATTTGATGCATATAATGTTGGCCTTTTCTTTTCAAATTGACCACCATCGATTAGGTTGTGTCGCAATCTTGCGAAAATGTCTCTCTCTGGATACCTCTCGTGGTACAAATTGCTTGCTGCCCCTGCATTTTCCCCGGTTTGTATTAAACAGACTATTATATCCCATTTTTCATGATTTTCATACTTAATTGCAAATGTGTTTGAAAAATGAACAAAAACCATGAATTGAGGAGCGTCTTCACTGCTTAAATCAAAATTTGACAGCTACCAGTGAACATTTGCATTCTGTTTTATCGCCGCGTCGTCCAAAGCCTACTTGTTCAAAGTGTGTGTTTCAAAGTCTACATGAAAAAAACTTTTTAGCAAACAATTAAACCGACGAAATACGGAACTGAAAAGTAAAAAATTAAATAAACCTTCTTAGTCTCAATAACTAAGCTCCTAAACTAATGTAAGTAACTAATTATGAGTCGGCGCCAAACAAACAAGCAAATGAATTAGGTAAGGCGTACAATGATACCATCAAGTTGGGCGGTGACATTCTGATAATTTTTTTGAAGTAATTTAATGATCTTCGTTAATTCTTCGTTTGGCGCCGACTCAAAATTAGTTACTTACATTAGTTCAAGAGCTCAGTTATTAAGACTAAAATAATAAATAATAGTTTAAAAAACTAAAAAACACGCTTTTATAGAAAACCAGACTAAAAAAATTGAAAATAAGAAAAAAAATTATTTTATTTAAAAAAAAGCGTGGGGTGCATGGTTTTGCCACGGCCAACAATTACCTGTGAACTGGGACATTTCTCACTTTACTGTCCTAGGTGTGTAATGTACTATATAATTATTGATACCATGCACCCCACGCTTTTTTTTAATAAAATAAATTTTTTTCTTATTTTCTATATTTTTAGTCTGGTTTTCCATAAAAGCGTGTTTTTTAGTTTTTTTAAACTATTATTTATTTCCGACTTTCTAGTATGGTTTATTTATAAAAGCGTGTTTTTTAGTTTTTTTTCAAACTATTATTTTAATTATTTTTCTGCAAATTAAAAAATGAATTGATCTTATCAAATTAGGTAATCATAATCTCCGACCCCCACATACCAATTTTGAATAAAGTCAGACCATAATCACAAAACTCGGCCGCCATTTTAAAGCCACCATCTTGAATTTTCCAATTTTCACAGAATAATCATAATATTCGACTTTAAAAACCCCCACATACCGAATTTGAATAGAATCAGACCATAGTCACAAAACTCAGCCGCCATCTTGAATTTTTCAATTTTCATAAAACAATCATAATATTCGACCCCAAAAACCCCCACATACCAATTTTGAATAGAATCAGACCTTAATCACAAAACTCGTCCACCATTTTGGAGCCGCCATTTCGAATTTTTCAATTTTGACAGGAGAATCATGATTCCGACCAGAAAACCTTGAACCAAGACTAAAAAACCTATTGGAGCCGCCATTTTGTTTTTTTCCCACACAAAAATTTCTTAATGCATTGTCACCAGAATTATGGGCACCTGCCAAATTTCACATCATTCGGACGTCTGGAAGTGGGTCAAAATTGTGCCCAAAGGTTACAAACAAACAAACATACAAGTGAAGCATATAAAGGGTGTAAAAATTGACCCTCAGACACAGCCATGAATGTCTCTAAAATGTTGTCTTCTCTCTGAATACCTCTTGTGGTACAAATTGCTTGCTGCCTCTGCATTTTCCCCGGTTTGTATAAAACAGACTATCATATCCCATTTTTTATAATTTTCACCTTGAAAAGGGGAACATCCTCAATTGAATATTGATAGGAAGATTTTTCTGTGAATTGAAAAATCCACGATTAAAATGAAGTTATTTTTTGTAAATGTCTAACATCTGATTTTATGAACATCCTGTTTATATTTTCAACAAATCAATTTCATACTTCATTGCAAATGTGTTTGAAAAATGAACAAAAACCACGAATTGAGGAGCGTCTTTACTGCTTAAATCAAAATTTGACAGATACCACTGAACATTTGCATTTTGTTTTATCTTCGCGTCGTCCAAAGCCTACTGTTCAAAGTGTGCGTTTCAAAGTCTACATGAAAAAACCTAAAAGCTCTGCATTTCAAAGGTGACTCCAGCAAAACATCAAGTGTGCTACATTTTTGGAATGGTAATTTTAAGTTCTATTGAAATATGCAAGGATATACAGGTTGTCTCATTAAAAAAAATGATTTATCCATTAATAATTATTGATATATGATTTGAAAAAATAAATTACTTACACCATTGAATTCTACGTGAAAAAGTGCTTCAGAAATGCTTTTATAAAATAAAGAATTTTTGACATGAAAAAAGGTACAGCAACTTTTTGAAAATGCATATTTTCGAAAACCGTACTGTAACCCAGAAACGATGATAGATATCGATATGCGGTTTTCACCATTAAGTTTGTCATAAAAATTGACTCTCAGACACAGCCATCAGTTTTCATCTATCTAGTTTGAAAACAGGACTTTCCGTTTAAAAGTTTCCAATTTGGCCCACTCGGTACACGCTTTATTAGCTTCACCTGCAAGTTTGTATGTATGAATGTAGGTAATGTAATCTTCGAAGTTAATTTTCACCCACTTCCAGAAGTCCGAATGATTTGAAATTTTGCACACGTATTAAGAGCTGATGACAATACAATAATTTGATAGCTATGACCTAGTATTCTCACCAAGATCGTCAAAAAAAATCACATTTCAAAGATATGCGCAGATTCACCAAAATGCATTCACCATAATTTCGTAAAAACTCCCATACCTGTGAATGAATAAATCGAAGGGTTTTTCTCCCGTAGTCTTTTTTAGTCTTCTGTAACAATATGGACTAATGAGTCAAAGATAAAATTATAGCTTGAAAAACTGAAAAAAAACACGCTTATGTAGCAATAAGGACTAAAAGGTTGACCAAAAAAGTTCCTTTTATGTAAAAAAGCGTGGGGTGCTCTCCACTCACTTTTCATAATGATATCAAGATAACTGATATCAAACACCTCTTATTTTTTCAACTTTTCAGTTCTTATTGCTACATAAGCGTGTTTTTTTAGTTTTTCTAAACTATAATTTTATTTTTTTTAAACAACAAATCTCGCAAACTTTGCAAAGTAGGCCCCACACACCCTATATCGACAAAAAGCTCTTGAGAAATGCTATGCAATGATGCAATAAAATATGGGGTGTTGCCATTTGTATTTTGTCATTTTCAAAAAATCGTAGTAGTCGATAGAAATCGACTTTGAGTTATCTGCCTCTCAAAACATGCGTTGAAGCCTTATGAATTCATTGGTAAAAAGTTGGTTAAAATATCTTGAACTTTTGAATTTTTCTGTGAGTCTTCGCTATTTTGAATAATTGAATAATTATATATTTTCAACCGACGAAACCAAAAAGGAGGAGATTCTCTAGTCGACGCGTATATATTATTTTTTTATGTATGATCACGAATAACGAATAACTTTTTACTGAGACGTCCGATTCCGATAATTCTTCCTTCATTGGATAGGGTGTACTTCGAAATTGGTCCCATTTGAATTTAAAAGATGAAATCCTTCCCCAGGGGTAGCAAAATGAAAGATATGGATCACTCACCCTCTGAATTCTGGTCCGTTAACCGATTCTATCAGGCATAACTTTGTACTGGGATCTTCGATTTGGATGATTTTTTTTATCAGCTAGGGTATACCTCATAGTTGATCATATTTGGATTCCGAATGGGATTATCCACCCTTACGGGTAGAAAATTGATTTTTCACTTGTGAATATTGGCACACATATGTAGTTGACAATGACATATCGCTAGTGTCATTATTTTTGTTCTCCTACATCCGTCACAATCATTATATTCTATGAGAGGATGGAATGATATACAATGTAATGAAATAAAGTAACCAGAACAACAAAAGTTATTTATATTGCAACAAATAGTAAAAGTAGATAATCATATTATTTAACTGGTAATTTAGTGGCGAATCTACAAATGTAACAAACATATGGGGTTGCCGTTTAAAAAACAGAACTTAATTGTGTATCTTATTTTGGGACATCCTGTATATGAATAGAAATATTTTTAGAATGTGCCTCATTGTCGGACCTGTTGTTTAAAAAAAAACAAGCTTGGGGGGAAAAAAGGTTATGGAGCTTGCACCCTATATATTTCTCCTGTATCTTCTGGAAATATCTTCATTTGGCCACCATTTCGGTGTCTCCAACATATCAAAATATTAATCACGGGCAATATCTATATATATATATATATATATATATATATATATATAAATATATATATATATATATATAAATATATATATATATATATATATATATATATATATATATATTGAACTATCTGGAGAAAAAAAATCTCATAAGATCACACCCTTCATGCCAATACATTAAGTCGAGCTAATATAATTTCATCTCTCTGAAGTATAAATTACGAGAATATGTCAATCATCAATAAAAAATTCATAGCAGGTCTGAAACTTTAAGAGTACTCCTGTATATCTTCACGGTGCGCATGTACAAATGTGATCTCGTTTTTGAATAGTTATACACACTATCGTCCTTGTCTTATGTATGTCTTCGAATTTCTAGGTCAAGAAACAAGGTCAATAATTTCTCCTTTGGTACGAACTCGTAGCACTGTACAGAACCGGCAGCAGTGCCCACGTCTGCGGTCAATACAAAGTGAATAAATCCGAGTTGGAATTATCTCCGAAAGAAGTGCTCTCGCATATAACCAGCTACCGATTGAGATCACCTTCGAAAAAGTATTCTCTATGTACATAATTCAATTTGTGAATCTTCGAGACTAAGGCTAAGGCAAAATTGAGTTTTTTATTCAGCTCAGTTAAAAAATTCATTAAAATATGCGTTAAATATAAATCAAAACTATTCCAAATTCCAAGATAAATTCTACCAACAGAAGATGGCCGATGGCACAGCCATCGGCAATTGTCTATCACCATTCATAACAAACCTTTTCATGAGTAAATTCGAAACGAATCTGAAACTTCGAAGTAAATATTTTTCTGAAATTTGGCTTCGGTATGTGGATGATGTTTTGAGTTTTCGAATAGAAAAAACAACACTTAGACGTCTTCCTAACCTCTATGCAAGGTGTTCGAATAAATTAACTTCAAGGTAGGAATGGAAGTTGGTGGACGATTACCTTTCCTTAACACTCTGGTCATCAGAAATAAAGAGCATTTGGAGACATCTACAGGAAGCCCACCAACACCAACAGGTTCATCCCAGCCTATTCAGAAATCCATATTGAAGACAAAATGGCTAGTTTTAATTTTCTAATACACAGAGCCGTAAACTTTCCATTGAATGCTGATCGTGTTCAAAATGAAATGAAAAAATAAAATAATGAAAAGGAAACAGCAATAATCAATGGATATACACCAGACTTTATTGAACATTTTATACCAGTCATTTTCAACCAATCAGATGCTTTATTTCGACATTGTTACTATGGTAACCAGCAAATTTTCTGAAAATGTTTCATCCACATTAGCATGTAGACGTGAAATTAATAAGTGGAAATTTCCCGGCACATGACAGCTATCATTTGATTAGACAAAAATAATATTGAAATAATATTGACAATATTTTTTATTTACTCACTTTATAAGTTGGAAATATCACAACAATTTATTAAGGAGTACATTCTATAATATCATTAATTAATTTTAAATTCTTCAAAAATTCCACTTCTACCTCCTCTTTCCTAAGTGGTGAATAAAACACAGAACCGGTGTTTTTTTAACAATATGCCTGTTTCATAAAATTCAAAAATAATACTGAGACACCAGTTTATTTCTTTGAGTATTAGATTTGTGTCCAAAAGAAGGCATAATATCACGCAGAATGTTGCCAATCTCTTTGAATAAGTTTTCTTGCTCAGGATTTAATCCAGATTCTTACACTAGGTATGTTAGATATTTTACATTTTTATGGTACATTTCAATGTGCTGTGATTCTTTGCGAAAGGAACACAATTCATACGATTGAAAGTTCATTTTATTATCACTTTTTTACTAACTTATGATTGTATACAATGTTATGAGGAACTTATAATGCCACAAATAAAATATTGATTGACAGGAGTAGTGAATGTCAAAACCATGGCTAACTTTACAAAATATTTTTTTAACCGGAAACATACGCCAACAACTTTCTATTTAGAATAAAGAATAAAATATCCCGATTTCCTGAATCATTTGAAAAACAAATTATTACCGCTAATATTAATTTTTCTTAGAATCAAACCTAAAAGAATATGAAAAATATTATATATGTATAGGTATAGTTATATATTTTTTGCTGTATATCACCTTTGTTTGTAGTCAATATTGACATTTCCCTGAAACCTAGTAAGAAAATTATATGAAAACAATTATTTTTATATAATAATGTATCTGATATTATAAATTTTATTTCACTAGGGTACGGTAAAAATCAAAAAAATCTCCCGCAATACGAACGTATCCACTTTCATTTTTAGTCAATATTAACATTTCCCTGAAACCTAGTAAGAAATTTGTATGAAAACAATTAATTTTACATAATAGTTTATCTGATATTATATATTTATTTTACTAGGGAACGGGGAAAATCAGAAATAAATCTCCCCCAAAACTCCCATTACACACAGCCTTCTATTTATCTGTGAATAACGTCACAATAAATATTTACTCAATGTTTTCTATTTAAATATAATTCCGGTATAAAATTTTCTTACCGAGTCCCCCACGTGCTTGAATCAATTGCGGGAAATTTGTCTCGTACATGAATTTTTAAAGAAAATTATCCCATGTCTCGTATATGAATTTAAAAAAAAAATTATCCCACGTCGCTTCGCGACTCGTGATAATTTTCAAAAAATTCATGTATTCAAAAAATTTCCGGCAATAATTCATGCTCTAGGGAGATCATAAGTGATAATCTCTTGAGGAAGATGCGTTTCGCACGTTTAGCGAATGAAACCACGACTCTGAGAAAAACGACGGAAAGTAAAAGATTCATGAGAATCCCTTTCGACCCAAAACTCACGAGAGGTCTCAACATCAAACTCTGGGTTGTAAATCTCTAAGCAGTTTATAGCACTCGAAGAACAAAAAGTTGAAAATTTATGAAATTAGCTGTCAAAATTGTGACAAAGTCTATTACGGACGGACAAAACGTTCAATTTCTAAAAGGTTTCACGAACATGTGATACCTAGCGGAGGGAAAATAAGTCAGGTGTAGTGGATCATATGATCGAATCAATATTCATAATTCAAAAATGATCAAACCGGTCAATGACAGTACAAAATTGCATTGCAGGAGTGAAAGAATTGTGTATTTCGTGCAAAACTAATTTTATTTTGAAAATCATAGCAGAGCGCTTTCGACTATATAATAGTGCTTACCTGCGAGTAAGTAACACCTAGATGAAATTTTATATAAGATATTTTGACATTTTGAACGATAAAGATTTTCAGGTTACTTACTCGTCAGGTTTACAAGAAGTCCATCAAAACTGTTTCCAGTTTGTATTAAATAGGTGAGAACATTAAGTACATATAACATGTTGAAACATTTCTTAAAAAACACTCATGTGTTATAAATTGGTGTAATCCATTATTAACCGACGAAACCAAAGAGGAGGAGGTTCTCTAGTCCACGCGTATAATTTTTTTTTATTTTATTTTTTTATGTATGGTCACGCATAACTTCCTACTAAGACGTCCGATTCCGATATTTCTTTTTTCACTGTATAGGGTGTACTTTGAAGTTGGTCCCATTTGAATTCAAAAGATGGAATCCACCCCTAAGGGTAGCAAAATGAAGGATATTGATCACTCACCCTCTGAATTCTGGTCCGTTAACCGATTCTATCAGGCATAACTTTGTACTGGGTTCTTCGATTTGGATGATTCTTTTTTTAATAGATAGGGTATACCTCATATTTGGAATACGAATGAAATAATCCACCCTTACGGGTGAAAAATAGGGGATAATTGATTTTTCACTTGTGAACATTGGCACACACATATGTAGTTGACAATGACAGATCGCTACTGTCATTATTTTTGTTCCACATCCGTCACAATCATTATATTCTATGAGAGGATGGAATGATATACAAAGTAATGGAATAAACTAACCAGAACAACAAAAATAATTTATATTACAACAAATAGTAAAAGTAGATAATCATATTATTTAACTGGTAATAGTTGAAGTAAGGTGGGTAAGTAAGTATTTTGGAAGTAATCAAAAACAAGTAGGTAGTAATTAGTAGATTTCAGCCACAAAAAATTGAAAAATAAAATCTTTTTAACAAAAAATTAAACCGACGAAATACGGAACTGAAAATTAAAAAATAAAATAAACCTTTTTAGTCTCAATAACTAAGCTCCTAAACTAATATAAGTAACTAATTTTGAGTCGGCGCCAAACGAACAATCAACGAAGATCATTAAATTACTTCAAAAAAATTATCAGAATGTCACCGCGCAACTCGATGCCATCATTTTACTCCTTACCTAATTCATTTGCTTGTTTGTTTGGCGGCGACTCAAAATTAGTAACATCAGTTTAGGAGCTTAGTTATTGAGACTAAGAAGGTTTTTTTATTTTTTACTTTTCAGTTCCGTATTTCGTCGGTTTAAGTTTTTGTTAAAAAGTTTTTATTTTAAAATTATCCACATGGTTTCATGGAAGTCAATGTTGAAGTGACGAGGAAGTGGATGTTGACGTTGACATTGACAAGAGTGGCACATGGCTTAGAACCTTAGAAACATATTAGCCAGACGGTGGCAAACGCAGATAGCGTTTGGAGTGAAGAAGAGTGACTCTAGAGTGAAATACAAAATTCTTTCACTCCTGCTATTTCATTACACGCATACAGCTTCAAAAACTTCAATCAAAATTACATTGCCTGGAAGAGTATAGTTATCCACAAAAACCATAATTAAAATCTACTAAATGAGGATAAAGGGGCGATGTATTCCACCTTGTTTACTTCAATCCCCATAGAACTATCGAAATCCCATTAGAGATTTGAGGAACAGTAATTAGTATAAAATGACCCAATTTCAAATACCAGGAATATATTTTAATAACATTAACAATTTATTTAGTGTAGTTCACCTTGAGATGATGATACGATGATAACTCAGTTATCGAAAAGCGCATGTAGGTGTGGAGTAATTAAGGGTGGTGAAGGGGTTACTTGTGTAATTTTTACAAATTCAATTTTTGATATAAAATTACAATTGGTATCATAGTAATATTTGTAGAGGGTTATTTCTCTGGTATTTGCTAGAATTTTTAAGTGTCTACTCTTCTTCTTGGGTGAGCTCTAGAGTAAACTCTACGTTTCGGGACATTGGACAGTCAAACCAAAATCAGGATAAGTTTTGGAATAATGCCGACTCCTAGTTGAAGACTTAGACTGTCTGTCACCTTTGTTCGCGTATGTCAGTATTTGTAAATGTAGTTAGCAACATTGTAGAAATATAATTTGTCTTGGATTGAGGAGCTTGATTTCATGAAGCAATTGTTCCGAAGAGTAAGTATAGCGTTTTCTTGAAATAATTTTGTAGAGACGCTTGAGTAAATTTTCTAGTGAATGTAGATGGGTTTTTAGTATCCCATCCTATGCAACTATTCCATTGGTGAGGTATGATACTACCAATGCGTTATACAGGGCAATTTCAAGGAGAAAATTTCTGGATTTGACCTGTTTACAGACCTATTTATTTAACGACTGTATCTGCATTTACAATTAGGTAAATATTTACTTCAATATTCTCCTTGGATTTCGTCGACTTCAAAGACAATTATCTAGTGAATATTGAGTGAAATCCAACCTGATTTGAATGTACTTCTATGAGGATATATTTGAAGTTCATAATGAATACTTTTCCACCATGCATGTCCCTATGCAAATGATTTAGCTTTAGTAACCTAAATTATATATTTTCCTTCATTGGAACTTGAACGAGGAATATCGTATAAAATGAGTATACATTTGGATTTGGAGTTATTTTGTCCAACTGTTTGATATAATTCTCCTATTACATTAGTTCAAAAAAGATATTATAGTAGGTTGAAATACAGTGTTAACCTTATCTCTTTTCAACCTGGTGAACTTGTATTAATAATATAATAATACTTGGAAAACGATCATTTAACTATGATTTCACTAGTATTAAGGTATTCAGTTATATTAATTCTCCAATTGTTGGCTTCTGCATTGGTACTATCTTTTTTCCCCTATTGGTAAATTTGACGTAAATATGACTATACAATTTACTCTTACTAAATAGAATGCCTGGTTATTCGAGAAATAACTTAAATTCCACCCAAAATCTTTGTTGGAATCACTCCTATATGTGTTGCCGAGGTCTATTTATATCAACGGTTTGTTTTAAAATTTGATTAACAGCAACTTGATGAAATATCAAACTGTTGCTGTGGAAAAAGTGTCCGAGAAGTTGTGGAAAGGGCATAATTTTGATGTGAGGAATTTTTGATAAACTTAATTTGGGAAAGTGAATATCCCATCACTTAGCTAAAAGCCTGGGACGCTCAAAACATGTGGGTCAATCTCAGTGTAGTTATTGGCTTCCCCTTTAAGGTATAATTGAACACCTTCTGATTACTTTCTATAATGTGCTCTCTGATGGAATTAAGGTCTTTAAGTATCTGATCGTTCCACACGTACCACGGAACGACTGTTCCCAGGCCTTCGAGTTGTACAAAATGGTAGGTCTAAATACCTTTGTTCTTCAAAGAGAGTTTGCTCTCCCTATTGATCTATTTTGTTCAACTTGAGAGCTAGTATTGACCCCCAAGTGAGCCGACGATCTATGGTGACACCAAGATACATGACATGAGTTGAACCATTCTGTCTCTCTCCCTGAAACACCCAAACAGCTTCTGGTAAAGATGCTTATAGTATAGGAGATAGAATAGCCCATTGAATTACTCCGGTTTGAATCCCTTTCGTGTTCAAATTTTTTTCCCTCATTTACTTGAAATATCCTGCCAGGCCTCGAGGTCGTTGAAAAAAATAATCATTTTCTGTAACAGACCCTGGTGCCAGATCCTGTCAAAGTCCAGTTGCCTGCAATTCTGAGGAGTGTATCTTATGTAAACCGAGTCGTTCATTTGGCAGAACATTTCTGTCATTTACTTCTTCCTCCAGTCCTTGCTGATTTTTTTTTTAGCCAGTTTGGCCAAATTACAGAGAAGACTTATCAGCTGATGATTTTGCGGAAAAGTTCTGACCATCACCTCAATGTCGTGCCTTCGGTAAAATATCCTAAAACGTATCGAATTGTTTATAATATTCTATAAATAATGCACCCGAAATTTTCTAATCATTAAATAGGAAATGCCATCACAATCAAGTGTTCTTCTAGTATTCAAACCCTCAAGGTTATCCAAGGAAGTTAGACGTCACGGTCAGGTTGTACGATTTTTAAAGAATTTTTTGGAATGTTTGAACACTCTACTTTGTTACCCGTCACTCACGAGATTACAAGTTCATAATAATAGATTTATTCCAGTAAGACCATTATTACATGGTATTGGACATGTCAATTTTTTTATATAAATATAAAATCTATAGTCCTAAAGACATACAGACACATAATATATATAATTAGCAGTCATTATACACTTACAATTATTATTTATCAAACACATAATTTACTCCAAAAAAAATTGTATTATAGATACTTTTCTCAATCAGATAACTTTTCAGATGTTTTTTGGAACGTACTTAATTTCTTTCGTTTTCTATTGTTTCCGGAAATATATTGAAAAACTTTATACCGCCGTATTGAGGACTTTTTTCATGTAAGAGGGTTCTGTGGTGAGGAATTTGTAGCAAACTGCTATGTTTAGTTCTATAATTATCACTATCATAATTATGTGTATATGAATCTATATTTTTAATGACAATCAGAATACATTTGTAAACATATGTACATGGGACCGTTAAGATGTTGTTATCTCTGAAGTATGGTTTGCATGAGTCTGTTCGTTTGATACCAATTATGAGTCTGATTACTTGTTTTTGTGAGATCAATGTTTGCGCGCCAGTGACGTATTTTCCCATACAATAATGTCATAAGCAATACGAGAGTACACGAGGGCATAGTAAACATTGCGAAGTTGTTCTTTATTGAATATTGTTTTCAGTCGGAGTATAGCATAGTAACTTGAGTTTACTTTCTTGCTGAGATTCTCAATAGCAGTTTTACAGGACATGTCTGAATCCAGATAAGTTCCAAGAAATCGTGTAGGAGAAAATAGTTGCAACGAGACTGTTCCTATGTTTATAATAATTTGATCGTGTGATTCCTTTTTTGTATTTATATGTAGTTGAAAGGTTTTTGAAACATTAAGTATAATGTGAAAGTGGAAATATTGCGTCCGAAATACATATAATGAAAGAAGATGTCCTCGAATGGCTCAATTGGTAGAGCGTATGACTAGAGATCATAAGGTCTTAGGTTCGACTCCCACTTGAGGATTCTTTTTTTCATTAATTCAATAATTTGTCCACTATGCCACAAAATTCCCTTCTTTCATTAAGTATATTCCCACTTTTTTGTGACGATTCGGTAAAAATTTTTGCTAAGTGATTGAACCTCTCTTGTATTATTTGGGCATTTTCACCATATGCTGCCAGTGAAACATAATCTCCATACGAGGCAATCAGTATTCATGAAGTTTGGAAGATCATTACTGAATATGAGAAACAGCAGTGGACCCAGTATTGATCCTTACGCAACTCCTAGATTCACATCATATATTTTCGTTTCGATGCCATTCATTCCGATAAATATTTTTTCTGTTTTCCAAATAGAACATCAACCACGTTAATGTTATCCCTCTAATGCCTAGTGACTGAAGCTTTGTTCCCAGGAATTTTGAATCCAAACAGTCAAATGCTTTAGTGAGACCAAAAAAGAGTACCCGCACATGTTTTCTCTGATCCAGATGTTCATGGATATACTGGAGGAGATTAGAGATAGCACTCTCTGTTGATCTCCCTGGATAAAAACCATTTTGACACATACTATTTGATATTTCTCAAGGTATGTTATAATTCTATTATATAGTGCTCCTTCTATTATTTTACATATGACCGTAGAAACAGTTATGGCTCTATAATCTTCCAAGAATTGGTAATTAACTTTTTTGGGGATTGGAAATTCACCTAGTTTAATCGAACAATTGATGATGTACGAAAGAGGCTCTGCGATGTAAGATCCTATGCTTTTTATTATTTTAGTGGAAATACAGTCTATACCAACACTATCGGTATTTTTTCAATTAATAATTATGTCCTGTATTTCTGTAGGATTGGTGGCAGTGAAATAAAAATATTCGTGGATTACCTATAGTGCACTCCTAGGATGTTGAATTTGGAAATTCTTGGTTAAGTGTGGTTGACGTTCAGAAATATTTGCAAAGCTATCATCCGCTATCACTATTTAACCGACGAAATCAAAAGGGAGGAGGTTCTGTAGTCGACGCGTATATTTTTTTCATGTAGGATCACGCATAACTTTTCACAGAGCGGTTCGATTCCGACGATTCTTTTTTCTTTGAATAGAGTGTACTTCAAAGTTGGTCCCATTTGAATTTTAACAAAAAAATCCATCTCTAAGGGTAGCAAAATGGAGCATATTGATCGTTCACCCTCTCAATTTTGGTCCGTTAGCTGATTCTATCAGGCATAACTTTGTAGAGGGTTTTTTGATTTGGATGATTCCTTTTTCATTAGATAGGGTATATCTCATAGTTGATCATATTCCAATTTGGAATGAAATGATCCACCCCTATGGGTTGAAAAATAGGGGATGATTGATTTTTCACTTGTGAACATATGTAGTTGACATTGACAGATCCTCCTACATCCGTCACAATAATTACCTTTCATGAAAGGCTGGAATCATATACAAACTGATGAAATCAACCAACCAGAACTTTCAAAAATAGTTTATATTATATAACAATGAATAGTTAAAGTAGATAATCATATTATTTAACAGTTAATAGTTGAAATAAATGAAGTAAATACTTACTTACCTAGGTAAGTATTTTGGAAGTAATAAAAAATTTAAGTGGTTAGTAATTAGTAGATTTCAGCAACAAAAAATTTAAAAATAAAAACTTTTTAACAAAAAATTAAACCGACGAAAAAATCAACTGAGAAGCAAAGAATAAAATAAACCTTCTCAGACTTTATGATAATTGAGCTCCTGAACTAATGTGAGTGACTAATTTTGAGTCGGCGCCAAACAAACTAGCAATTGAATAAGGTAAAGCGTAAAATGAAGGCAGCGAGATGCACAGCAGCGTTTTGATTACTTCTTCAAAGTTATATAATGATCTTCGATAATTGTTTGTTTGGCGCCGACTCAAAATTAGTTACTCACATTAGTTTAGGAGCTCAATTATCATTAATACTAAGAAGGTTTATTTCATTTTCGGCTTTTCAGTTGATTTTTGCTTCGGTTTAATTTTTTGTTGAATAGTTTTTATTTGCGTTGTCAACTGATTGTTGATGACAATTTCAGGTGGCTGATTGTCTCTAGTTTTTGAGTTTTTTTGTCGGACTAATTTTCAAAATTTTTTTTATATTTTGTTTGCCATTTATACGTGACTGATAGTAAGTACGTTTAGTATAACTAACCTTTCGTTCATATTCTTTTCTGAAACATTCATATTGTTCATTCAGGTCTGTTTGTCCAGATGTATTTATTTTTAGCCAATATAAGTTTTTCAGTCTTCTGCCCATTTCTACGATTCCTTTATTTACCCATTCCATGGAACTGTTTTTTTGATGAATAGTACTATTAATTGGACTGAAGTTGGAATACACCCTGTGTACAAGACACTGAGTAATGTCAGGAAGAGTGAAAAAGTGTGTATGGAGACAAACATGTGCGAATTCCAGGACTCACTCCGGTCCTGTGTTTGTAAGTACAGTAGTTCTCCATTAGGTTGGATTAGCCGTCTACATGCATTTTACTAATGTTCCGATATTTTTGACATATGCTGAAGCGCGTTTTTGGATGTAGGTCAGCGTAGATGAAAGTTTTAAGCTTCGGCATTGTGGTTTTTCGGCTCATTCGCGCTATATTATTTCACGTTCTGATTATCTAACTGTATTTCAGTGGATTCTGACGAAGACAATTTTTTCGGAAGATATTTTATTTCTTTGGAATCGGACGCTCTATTTGTGTTGGTTCGGCGGTTTAGATGTGATGGCAATGTGTGATTTGGGGACAAATAATTTTCGTAAAAGTAGGAAAAAATTCGCCGAAAAAAATTCGTAGTTGGATATATTCACATGATTGGTAAGGTAAAGGTCAAGAAAATGAGATCACCCAGTATCTTCACGAAATTCTCACAGGCGCTTCAGAAGACGATAAAAACAGTATAGCAATCGAAAATTTAGCGCGGAAAAAATATTTTTAGAATATGGGCCCCCGAAGGTCCATATAAAGAGAGGTTATGGAAAATCACTTTTGGAAACTGCAAAATGATTTTAAGAATAGCTTTTTGCACAAAAATATTAACTGTACACTCATTGAACGTTTAAGTGATATTAAAATCACTTAATGTTCGATAAAGTCGTGAAAAAACTCCGATAACATTTAATTAAATTTTTCACATGAAATGTCAAAAATCAAATATTCTTGGCGTTTTATGGACATGCCACGTTTCCATCTATTCAAGTGAATTGGGCCAATCCGGATTTTCGCAACACTTTCACGAAATTCTCACGAAATAATCACAAAATTATCACAGGTGCTTCAAAATTCGATAAAAACACTGAAGCAATCGAAATTTAAGCGCGAAAAATATCATTGAGAAAGGGAAACATTCTCAATTGAATATTGATAGAAATATTTTTCTGTGAATTGAAAAATCCACGATTGAAATGAAGTTATTTTTTACGATGGAAGATAGTGACTAAAGTTTATCTTTCAGTCGCAGATGATTCCACATCTGATTTTATGAACATCCTGTTTAAATTTTCAACAAATCATTCTATCATACCCCGTGACAGGTTTTAATGTCAGGAAACATTAATTTCAAAGTGTCTCTCCAAAAGAAATGATTCTAACTTTTTCCATCTTTGCAAAGTCAGAATGCTTCTTGAAAATGTGTTTCACATTTCTTCCGGTCTTCCTGATGATCGTGGAAGCGTGAAATAGATTTTCGTCGACAAAAACGTATTGAAGACCTAGTGAATGCGATGTCTTTCCTGCGTCAATGCTACGAATGATTTCTGGTGAGTACTCTCTTTTGGAAAACATTCTTCTTTGCCTCATTCATCTTTATGAGTTCTTAATTAAGACTGGAATAGAAAATCAAATAACTATCTGAATAAAAATGCAAATTTTCAATTTCAGATTTTTTTTTGAGTTAGGGCCTTTTCAGAATATCTATCAGATCTAGTTCAATGTCCAGCGTGGCTTTAGCCGGGGAAGTAGTTATTTTCTGTTGGACATTCACAAAAAATTACTTCATTTCAATCGTGGATTTTTCTATTCACAGAAAAATCTTTCTATCAATATTCAATTGAGAATGTTTCCCTTTTCAACATGAATACCCCACAAGAGGTTATCTTGACGATGGAAGATAGTGACTAAAGTTTATCTTCCAGTCGCAGATGATTCCACATCCGATTTTATGAACATCCTGCTTATATTTTCAACAAATCAATCATTTGGAAATTATGGCCATTTAAAGTAAAAAAAATAGTGTGGTTCCTCTTCTTCAATATTAGAATGTGTAGATGGGTTTCAACTTGTCCTTCTGTTCGTTAGCAGCATATTTGCGAATTCGTTCGCCCATTAATATTTTTTCGCAAAATATTCTTGATGCAGACAATAAAATGTACTTGACATTTTTTCATAACTGATAAGTTTTTGAAATTAGCTGGGGGGTTATACGATCCCCGAAAACAGGCCGATTTCATCCATATGGCAAATGAAGAGGAACAGAGTGAATTGAGAGAAGATTATTGAATCACTTTACTTCGAAAAAAAAGCCTTTTTCAGGGCCACCAATATTTTTCTAAAGAATTCATACTGCCAACGACATGATTACGAGCGCAGCGAAGCGTCGCTTCGTGAGGTTAATTGGCTTGCATTCAGCTTGCATGGCAATGTTAGCCAAGTTAGGTTAGGTTGTGTTCCTTCTTTTTAAGTAACTAATTGGTTGGAGCGAGCCGTCGCTTTGTGAGGTTGATTAGCATGCTTTCAAATTGGATAACAAGGTTAGTCAAGTTAGGTTAGGTTGTGTTCCTTCTTTTTACGTAAGAAGATGGTTGGATCTAAATTCGCAGGGAGAAGCGTTGCCTTAAGGTTTTGGGTAACAAGGTTAGCCAAGTTATAGGTTAGGTTGTGTTCCTTCTTTTTACGTAAGAAATTGATTGGATGTTTTCTTGACATACGAGAAAACATCCAAGCCAAATGCGTTTCTTAGTTCGGCTTACAATTACTTAAAACAAAATAATCTGAAGTCACATTATTTTTATGTTTGGTACTTTCTAAATGCGGCACATCAACTTCATGCTTAATTTTCAAAAGCTATTAGACACTCCCAAGAAGCGAGATATTATTTGCATTTTAAACTTCTATTGATACATATATCCATCAGAACTATCAGATTTTTTTTTCATGCTGTAATAGTTATAATTTATATGCTCAAATATGTATGTCGCGTTGAATTTCAGTACTTTCTTTTCCCCTTGGAGACATAGGCAACGTCGCATATCAATAAACTTCAAGATCCACAAGATTTGGATAAACATAACACAATCACCAACGTTTGATTTTCGACATTTCTTCTGTAGAATTATATGAAAAGTAATCGGAGTTTTTTCATTACTTTATCGAAAATTAAGTGAGTTTAATATTACTAAAATGTTGAATGAGTGTGCAGTTACTATTTTAGTGTAAAAAATAATTTTATCAGTTTACTATTTCCAAAAGTGATATCTCATAACCTCTCTTTATGGATCTTCGGGGGCCCGTATCTATTAATATGATCTTTTCCGCGCAAAATTTTCGATTGCTATACTGTTTTTACCATGTTTTGAAGCACCTGGGAAAATTTCGTGAAGATACTGGGTGATCTCATATTCTTGACCTATTCCGATTGGTAAATCGGTAGCAATACAGTTTAGGAAGAATTCGCCCATCACCAAAATTTTTGGTTTTTGTGACAGTTCATTTTGCTGAAAACTTGAAAATAAAAAAATTATTGGCGGTCACGTATTTTGAAGAAATTAATCGATTTCAAAATGTTTCTTTTTGATTGAATGTATGTGTCTGTGTCTGTGTCCGAACAAAACAACACTAATTCCCTTCACCCGGAGAAGAAACATGAGAGATCTCATACCTCCCAGACTATTCGGTGGAACATTACAAGTAGTAGAGCAGGTGAAATATCTAGGGCTGATTCTTGACAAGAAACTAACCTGGAACCCGCATCTTCAACATGTAACTAATAAAAGCAAGATAACCTTCATGATGTGCAGGAGAGCTTTTGGAAAAACCTGGGGGCTCAAACCGAAAGCCATGCACTGGCTTTACACAGCGGTGATAAGACCAAGAGTAACTTATGGCTCACTCTTATTGAGGCCAAAAACAAATCAAAGACAGGCAAAAACCAACCTTGGGAAAATCCAGAGGCTTGCCTGTCTCTGCAATGGAAATCATCCTAAACCTCGAACCCCTTGACTTACATGTCATTGGAGAGACCAGGCTGAGTGTATATAGACTGAAACAAACAAAAATCTGGAGAATCCGAACAACTGGACATACCAGAATCACTCATGTAATCATCGAAAAACTCGAAATGATTTCAGACTACATGCAACCCCTATACTCATTCGAAAAACCATTCGAAACCCGAATTGACGGATTTGGATGGGCCCCGAGTATAGAATCACAATCAACTGCGGATATAGTCTGGTATACAGACGGTTCAAAGACAGTTGAAGGAACGGGAGCAGGAATACATGGGGTAAGGCCAAGAAGGGATTACATAATACCACTTGGCAAATGCTCCACGATATTCCAAGCTGAAACACATGCTATTATGGTATGCATTCAGAAGAATCTAGAAAGTGGTTATGGGAAAAAACACATCTACATTCTATCTGACTGTCAAAGTGCTATCAAAGCACTCAACTCTATACAGATAAAGTCTAAACTGGTCTGGGACTGCCTCCAGAACCTCAGCGAGCTGGAAAAACACAACAAGGTCACCTTGATGTGGGTGCCAGGTCACAGAGGCATTGAAGGCAACGTAAAAGGGACCAGCTAGCGACAACAAAACGTATTCAAGGGCCAGAACCTGTACACGGGATTAGCAAAAACCGATGCAGGACCCTGATCGACGAGTGGATAAAAAGAAGACACCAACAATATTGGGATCAAACTGTCGGGCAAATACACAGCAAAGTCATGGTGGGGCATCCAAACCGAACCCTGACGACTGACCTTCTGAACCTGAACAGAACGAAGGCACGTATAATAATAGGTCTGTTGACTGGACACTGCGGCCTGAGAAAACACCTAAACACCATGGGAGTACGCAGGGAAACCGTGGAGTGTAGGCTATGTGATGAAGAGGAGGAAACAGCCTCTCATATCATCTTCGACTGTGACGCCCTAAGTAGTAGGCGACACAGAACCTTTGGATAGATCAGCCCGGAAACAGGCATGAATCCGAAGAACCTTATCAACAGGCTACTGAATCTAATCAAAGGCACAAACCTATTTGAATGAGGAACCACTGACGACAGAATGATACAATAGACCCCAGCTGGTCGCAGTGTCAAGGGAAGCTAAGTGGCAACCCTGTATCTGGCTCGTCAGCTTTCAACCAACCAACCATGTATCTGTGGAAAAAGAAACAGCCAACAATGTGATTTCAATTGGTTGACGTAAGTGTTGTCTATTCTCAGTTTATCAGTTTCGGAAAAAAACAGAGAAATCACCGTTAGCAAAGTGTACGCGAGCGGAGCGAAACGTTAGTTCGTAAGATTGATTAGCTTGCCATCAATTTGGATTGCAATGTCAGCCAAGTTAGGTTAAGTTGTGTTCCCTTCTTTCACGTAAGATATTTACCGGGTTCAAGTTTCTGCAGACCGAGGCACGCCGAAGACGTGCCCCGGTTCGGACGTCAAAAACATCCAGCCGATGGCGTGTCTTGGCCTGTAGGCTATTCGTTGTGTGCAAGACTGGTAATGCCCTCTAGTGACTCGATTGCTGAGGTTTTCCTGTTTTATTTCCAATACTCACTATATAACAATTAATTTTTTTTAACTATTTCTAAATAATCTTCCACGATGTAACAATTTTGTGCTCACTACTTCGAAGATTTTTTCTGTCAAAGAAAAAAGTAAGTAAGTAAAATATTTGTATTGTTACGATAGTTCACCGCATTTGGAGGATATCAATATCAAGTTATGATATTTTGAATATCATAAAGTAATGCTACTTCTGAGTACTTTTAGGTACGGCAAGTAATGTGCTTGCAGGTTAGTTTATTAAGGTCGCAGGTTCATAAAGTCTTGAGAACATAAAAGAGTGAGGAAGCCAACTAGTTTAACAAATTAAAAAAGTACCCATATAACCCTGAGGCACCACTGATTCTATCTCATCATACTTGTAGTTAGTCTGTATTATGATGCAGTAAGAAGGCTCAACAAGTAACAGTGCGAGTTTCTGAACCTCACTAATAAGGAAAAGTGATTACCTTTATGAATCTGAATGTTGTCGTTTATAATCTGAAATATTTTTCATTTCGATAGTTGATCAGGATAACCCCTCCTTTCATTAATATATCAAATTTGAACCCCACCGAAAGTCAGTCTATTTTATTTTTCGACAACTAAGCAAAGGACTCCAAAAACGACAACCTTCATGATGAATTCAATGAAATATTTTTATGAACTACTTCATGTTACCTTGGGGCATTTGACAAATAAACTTTTCGTAATGATATTTCCACTATCGAAATTTTATTAATCGTATATTTGATTGGATGGATATTATGTCAAGTAGTACTATTAAGCCTGTTAAGATACAAATTCTGGCTAAACAGTTGAATGACTATATCATTGCTGGCCTAAATCACTTCTTGCAACGCGAAGATTTCTCTGATATTTTTAACTGCAATAACATTAAAGAAATGTTCAAACGCTTTTATGGAACCATTAATTTTGCTATTGATAAGTTTTGTCCATCAAAAAAACAATTAGTAAACAAAGAAGATGAACTTAAAAATAAGTGGTTTACTAGAGAATCATTCGAGTTACGTAAATCGCTGAACAATCTATATTGGCTGAAGCAGAACTTTCATGATGAAAAATTAGAAATTGAATATAAATTTCTGCATGAAACTTATAAAAACAAACTGAAAACAGATAAAAAGTTATATTATCAAAAAATCATTGAAAATAAAATTGATACTAATGAAAAACAAAAATATGTTTGGAAATTAGTTGAAGAAAAAACCGGAAGAAATAATAATAATATAAGAGAAATCAAATTGAATATCAATGGGTCAATAGTTGATAGGGACCTTGATGTTGCGAATAGTTTCAGCACCTCTGTAAGATTATTAAACGAAAAAAATAAAAAAAATCTGTACCGTCTTGTACAAAATGTGATCTAAACAATAGTAAACCATTCTTTTTTACCCCTGTTACACCTTAGGAGATCTTTGAGATAGCCTAAAAAATACCAACTCGAGTGGTATTGACTGTATATCAACAAAAATAATCAAATATATAGACATTGCACTGCCTCTGTCTGAATTAATAAATATATCAATTGAAACTGGTCAGTTTCCGGAATAACTGAAAACTGAACTGGTTACTCCTATCTACAAAAAAGATGACCCCCTGAGTATGGACAACTACAGACAGATAACTGTTTCAAATGTTATTAGTAAAATTGTCGAAAAATCTACTTATAATAGAATGATTAATTACCTGGATAAACACAATGTTGTAACAAAATGTCAAAACTGTTTCTACCCTGGGAGATCAACAGAAGGGACAGTCTATGAATTTGTCTGATTTTTATATAAACAACTTGATAATAAAAAAATTGTTGGGGCACTATTCTTTGATCTCACTAAGGCTTTTGATAGCCTTTATTTAGATTTTGTGGAAAAAAACTACATGCCTTGGGATTTCGTGGAAACGTGCTGACTTGAATGACGTCATACTTAAGATTTAGGAAAATAGGAAAATAAATCGAACTCAGCCAAATGAGTTAACTTGGGTGTTCCACAGGGTTCTGTACTGGGTCCACTTATATTGATAATGTTTATTAATGACCTACCAGAATTTATTAAAACGAAGTGTGAGGTTATATATGCGGACGATGTTTCCTTTGCAACTTGTGGCAATTATCCTGAAAAACTGGCAGATAACTCAAGTGTATTTATTTTACAAAAAAATAATACGTCTCATCTTTGGGATACATGAGTGAACTTCCTGTAGAGGCCTCTTTCAATCAAATAAAAATTCTAACTCTCCCCTGTATCTGTATCTACAAAAATATTCTATTCGTTAAAAATAATCTGAAAGACTTCATTAAAAGTGCTGACAATCATAACTATGAGACAAGGTATGGTAATCTTCTTCGCATACCGCCTCATGGAATGTAGCTTTTAACACAATTGTATTTCTTTATATATTTATCTATGATATAACATATTTAATGTATTATCTTTTCTCCACTGACTTTTCCTAATATCATGTAAATGGTCTCAATACACTAAAATATTATTTATTTATACTTACTCTACCTGTTCATTTCATACAAATTTTAAAAGCTCTTAGGTAGGTCAGTATTCCAAACCACTGTGAATGGAATATCAGTTGCGTGTAAAAGTAATTTGTTGCCGGCAAATCTCGGTTCTATTGTGATTCGCACTTGTTGTCTTTTCGTACGATGAACAATACAAAAGGTGTTGAAACTTGTTGATTTTCTCTAGGGAATGCCTTTGACTTTTGATCTCACAATAATAATCATCAGATATCGCATTTCCCAGGATTAACAAGTCACGTCAATTTGGGACTATTGGAATAATTTTTTCAAAATATATTTGGTGATCTACTTATGTTGAAAAAAATGTTGGAGGGTTTTTGTGTATCTGTTCGAACATGAATTGGTTAAAATCGTAATAAAACTGATATTTTGAAAAATTAGAACAAATTAATCGATAACATCATACAAACTTTTTCATTATACTAGCTGTGGAAAGTGAGTTGAAAACAAACAATATGGTCCACTATGAGGAAATTGTTGGTACCAAAAAAACGTGAAATGAGAAGTATAGATTGATGGTTGAGGCTATTTTTGAAAAATATATGAGTAACTTTTTTTACAATCGAGGTAAACTCAATTTTGAGGTTGGATGAAATAACTTTCGAATTATTCATGAAACACCGGAATTCGAACAAATAGGGCTAGTGATTTAGCCGTTAGAGCCTGTGGCAAAAGGACCCTTCTCAAATTTTTGTATTTCATAGGCTTTATAGGTTACATAGAATGAATTTATTTCAAAAACTCAAATTATATTTCTTGCATGTTGTCAAAACTTCCTTTTATTGTCGATCGAAAATGAAATTAGAAATCAACGGGAGAATTGCACCTGAAAATTGTTAACGTATTCATCTAGAGTGCATTGCATTTTTCCGCCTAGTATCTATGGCGGTTTGATATTTCCAAAACCACTCAAAATAGTCAATTTCTTCAAATGACATCTTTTAGACACATATTCCCTAGATTCTAATTTTAACGACGAATCCATTGATGGTTTCGAATCGAAAAACGAATCCTACTACACTAATTAATTTTAGAAAAATTGACTTTTCTACAATTAGTGGTTTTGGAAATATCAAACCGCCATAGGTACTCAACTAGGCGGAAAACACTGTCATATAATATTTTTTACTCATCGTGCATGTCCATCAGATTGGTTGAAGTGGGTCCAACGCACTTTAGTTGCAAACATTAAAATGCTTCTATAAAATCAAATGTACCAATTTTTCGCCTTTAAACTATGTGATCGTACTCAGAATCGTCCCAAAAATCCAAAAAAGGAAAAATATACAGGGTGTTCCATTTGAAATTCCCAAGTCAGAGTCGTTTCCGGTGAAACTTGAAGTGATGAGAGAGTATGAAACATTCTTGAATCCAAAACCCCTGCCAAGTTTGAATCTCATACCCTCGAAATTCTAGAAACATTAAATAAAGAATACGATCAGTTTGATGATATATCAACTGCTGAAAAACTCAAATAGTGCTTCTCCTATACAAAAAAATAAACAAAAAAAACATGGATTACATTACGTATCAAAGTATCTGCTTCTTACTTACGACATACATGCGCCGTCTCTAAAGAGAGTACACCACATAAAATATTTTTTTATAGTATTATATATCAATTTAAAAAATTTAATAAATCATGGTGTGTTTTCATCATTCCACAGAACAAGGTAGCGTTGGAAAAAAAATGGTTTATTTTTCAACAAGTTAGGCATTTGTTAATTGATCCTTATTTTTCAGACATCGATTTTCTTAAATGTTTGAATAGCTCTAAAAAAAATTCGCTTTCTGGAGCTCTTCTTATATATATATATATATATATATATATATATATATATATATACTTAACAAGATAGGTTATAAAAGTTTGTAAAATTGTTTATTTTGTTTAATATAATTTTTTAAATTTGACAAAAAATTAAAAATTAAAAAATTTAAAAAAATTTTTTTGTTTTTTTTGATCAATAAAATTTAATACTTAAAAAAAAAATTCAGAACAAATTTTATATTGTTTATAAACAATTTTATGAGTATAATATTTAAAAAAAAAATGCAATTTTGTTGTCTAGAGAATATAATGATTATTTAAAAAATTTTTTTTTAAAAAAATTTTTTTTTTTTTTATTATTTAAATGATTAATTAAGAATTCGTTTTTCCTTCAAAAGTCATAATTGGCATTTCTCAATAAAATAAAAAAATTAAAAAAATTATAGATGTTATAAACAAATTCCAAATCTCATTATTTTTTTTTCTGAAATTTCAAAAAATTATAAAAACAACCATATGCAACAAAGTGTCGAACATTTATTATTTTACATTTTTTATAGATTTTTCTAAAATTACGGTATACATTTTTTTTCGACACTGGTATGGTTGTTTTTGAAATTTTTAGTAGTTTAATTCATTATAACAAATTGTTAACTTAATAAACAATTAAATTTTTTATATTTTATTATTATTTTTTGTTATTCTATTGAGAAATGCCAATTATGATTTTTAAAGAAAAAACTAATTCTTAAATAATCATTTAAATAATGGAAATATAAAAAAAAACTATTATAAACAATAAGATGTTTGTTTAAGAAAAACATTGTTTTCAGAAAATCATATCCTCTAGACAACAAAATGGCAAATTTGTTTTTTTTAATAATGAACTAATAAATTTGTTTATAAACATTTTATAAACAAATGTTCTAGAAAATTCGAATGTTATTGAATGCCTTCGTTTGATGCAAAAACAGCATCACCAAAAAATATGGATATTTTGTTTTAACATCATTTTTTCAAGTTTATATTTTTTGTTAACATTAAAAAATTATAATAAAAAAATAAACAACTTTTAAAAACTTTTATAACGTGATCTTATTGAGTATATGTATATATATATATATATATATATATGTATATATATATATATATGTATATATATATATATATATATATATATATATATATATATAAGAAGGGCTTCAAAGAATTAAATTATTTTAGAGCTATTATTTAAAAAAAAATGCCGTTTTTTATGAAAAATAAGGATTAATTAACAAATGCATCACTTGTTGAAAAATTCACTTAATTTTTTTTCCAACGGGATCTTTTTCATTCAAGTAATAAAAACATACCATAATTTATTCAAATTTTTAAATTGATAGTTAATACTATTTTCAGCGTTGAATTAAAATCATAAATAATGGAGATAGAGTTTCATGAGTCAAGACTTTTTTATTCGAAGTTTCCTCCTCTTTGAGAATATTTCGATTTATGCTATCGCTCATAGTTTTTCCCAAAAAACTGAACTCATTGTTTTGTTTTTGTTTTTTGTGAATAACAATTGTAATTTTCTTCAGCAAAAAAAAACTAAAAAGTCTTTCTCAGAATTGCATCCCAAATCGAATGAGCTATTGCTCATATTTTTTGGGGACTTGAAACTATTTTTGCAGGAAACTCACTTCACAACTGGACTATAGGCAACGGCTCTACATGGGTAGCAAAACAAAGCGTAAGAAATTCACTCGATAATTAATGTTATTCAATGTGCAGACAAATATAAGAAAGGGCTGTACTAAGTAATCTGGGTCCGTAGTTCGTTTTTACTTGAAATGGTTACTAGAATATGGCTTCAATCAAGACTGTTTCAGTTCTCGTTTGATATCCCATTCTCTTGATCTGAAAAACTATGAATACCAATCTGACTGAGACGAATTGACTTCAATTCTGTTCGATAAAAAGGCTACTCATTCAACCGAGAATGCAACTTCACCCATGTAACTACAAAGAATCAATACTCTTTCATTGAAACAATTTCCTGTTATAATGCTTTCTTCTGATATACTTTGAAATTATAGTATATTCAGAGTAGACCGGAAGTTTGAAGCGAGTTAATTTCCTCTCACAATATTTTAGAGAAAAATCAGATGATAGGAAATGTTTGATACTAAACGGAGTTTCGCTAACAAATCGAAAGTTTACAGTTTTAAGTCCCAACACAAGAACATTTATGCTTGCTGGTATTTTATTTCCACCGATAATCGTATCAAACAACAACATCCAGCAGAAAAAAATATCCTTACCAAAATTGTGTACCATACTGCAAAACTCTATCCCATGAAATAAAATCACCAACCATAAACCTGATAGAAGTATACTGACCTGAATATTCCACATTACACAGAGTGTTTGTTTGTCGAAATGTATTTATTCCTCAAGTTTAGCGTGACAAATCGCCAAAGCGTATCGAAAACGAAAACAGATTTCATGTTCAATATTGAATATCTATTTCTATAGGCAGTGACACACGACGACGTTCACCGTGGGCCTGATGTCGAAAATTATAATGGACCTCCGGTACCAACATCTGGTACTTATTACTCTATTGAGAATTGTTTGTAAACTCGATATAAATATTTTGACACGAAGCCGGCATTGTGATCCGAAAAGGTTTAGTAAAACATGTGTTTCATATTTCGCACTGCCAAAAGTATGGATATTATAAATCAAAAGCCATTCTGTCACTTTATTTAGTGATTTAGATGAATGCTGTGAAGCATATTTTTTATCCTTGGTGTATAAACTTTATGGCTTTGTTATTTTATGTTCCCGTGATCTTGAGATTATTTACAGTACCAGTTGTGAAGAAATATAAATACTCCAACTAACTGAACATGGATATGAAGTGTGAGTGATTCTTTTCAAACCAATTGGTGTCATGCATCGTCCTCACGGAAACTAGGCAAATAGATGATTTGTCTCTTTTTCATTTGGGAGGATACGAGATGATTTAATTCTCCAAATGGTAGTATATAAGAGTCAAATTCAATATTTTTAAAATCTGAATTTTCATGAGACCGATATGAGATGATTACATAAAAGACCAAAATAAAATCTCTTTCTTTTATTGAAAATATTGCTTAAAACCAACCTATCTCTGAGATATCTAACTTATTCTAATTATATTTTCCAACCAATCAAAATTGAAAACACACAAAAACTTGATCATGCGCAATAATGAACATATTCTAAAATAAATATTTATAGGTTGTACTCAGTCATTTGTAATGAATAGAAGAAGAAAGTTGCCACTCAAAATTAAATTAAATATTATCACTTTATTAAGTTTATGAAGATAAAGTACCTGTTATGAGTTATGCTTTGCACTCACACAAATCCTGGGATGTTCTGTGAATAGTTCATGTTTATGTTTTGCAAATGTTCAGCCTCCTTACTGCCGGTGAAGTCAAATATTGGAAATCTAACCTCCAATTCCTGGTAAGTAGTTTCTTGATAGTCCTTGGTTCCGATTTTATTCTGACCTGATTGCATGTATTAATGTTTCTCATATACTTGTTATTGGTTTTTCCCACAAAATCGATATAAAATTTTATACTATGCTTGCTTTTTCATTTTCATTTTTCTTTCTCCTTGGTAACCATCACTTTTTTTTTAATTTTTTTTTTTACACATTATTCTACTTCCTACCTATACATATTTTATTTTCACATTTAGTTCTACACATAGTTCTATTTACAAAATTTTCTTCAAAGTTCACATGTACCATTTTTCTGTTCTCAATTTTCATTATTTCGATCATTCAAAAGGAAAATAATTTGACATTTGCCTGTCATCTTTCCCTTTGGTTCTAATTTTGTATACAGGATGTTTCTTGCATATAAATATAATGTTTAGTTGAATTCTGAATATTCATTTATAAATTTGGATTTGTATATTTTTATAGGTTGTGCCAATTGAATGAACTAATCAAACATAATGATGATAATAGAAAAACTTTACTGCCATCCTCTTGGATTATCTGCGTCGACTAGAATATTGCCAAGGTTTTCAAAATGCAAACCGTACACAAAAAATTTATAAAAACAAACATAGCAGGTATTTATGAGTTTTTTAAATATCTTTGTGCCCTATTTTTACTTTTATATATATATATATATATATATATATATATATATATATATTTTTTATTTATACTTGAGCAATGTCAAAAGTCAGAGAAACACGTTTCACAGAATCACTATTGTCTCACTTTACCCCTCTGTCTATAGACTTGAGAGTAAATTAACAATCTTTTTTGGCCTTTTCCTAGTATGGTGTCAATCATTAGTTTTTAATTCAGCGGTCATTGTTAGGAAAAATTATTGATCTAAACTTCATTTTCATTATTCAGCCTTTCGGAAATGACCAAGAATGGTGAAGATGATACGTTCTTGTTTTATGATTTCATGGATTTCATTTTCAATTTCAGATTTCATTTCCTTATACAGTAACGGAAGTGAGCAGATTATTGCTCAGAAATCACTCAACAATTACAAACGCATAAAATCGTCAGCTCATTTTCAATTATATAAGGATCTCAGGAATTATACAAATCAAGCAATAAAAAGGGAAAAAAGGACATATTTTTTATATCAGTTTGATAACTCCGATTCAAAAAAGCTGTGGCAAACACTGAGAACGAATAATGTTCTGAAAAATAAAAATCGTGAGCTTACTGAAAGTTTAAAGAACCCAAGTGAAATTAATGATTTCTTGATAAACTCCATTCCTAATGTTGTACAGTACAGTTTTTACAGTACCAATAATATTATTCCTACCACTTCTAAATTCAAAGAGGTCGATGACACCTTTATTTATGACAATATATGAAAATAAACTCCAATGCATTGGGCTGTGATGGGCTAAATCTTAAACTTATTAAATGTTGCTGTCCACTCATTGTACCATATATTACACACATCATAAACTGTTGTCTTTCAAGCGGTGTTGTCCCTGCTCTTTGGAAAATGGCTGTAGTCCAAGTTTTGCCTGAGAAACAAAATCCTTCAGAATACAAGGATCTTGGAGGTATAAGTATTCTACCCATGCTCTCCAAGATTCTAGAAAGATCAATTGAAGTACAGATGAGACAACACTTAGTAGACCACTCACTCATGCCGGCTGTTCAATATGGCTTTCGTAAAGGCTACAGTTGTACTACAGCCTCACCTGATGTGATGAAGGTCAGTGTACAATTTTGGTACTGCTAGATTTCAGCAGAGCATTTGACAACATTAACTTTAAATTAATGCTCAATATTTTGCACTATATAGGTTTTTCAGAAACGGTCGTTGGCCTTAACCGAAATTATCTAAACAATCGTAAACAGTATGTGAAAATTGAATCTGAACAGTCCGAATATATAAAATTGAACTCGGGGGTGCCACAAGGTTCAATTTTGGGCCCTTTGCTTTTCTCGATTTATACCATTAATTCAATAAAATCCCTAGAACAATGTAAGATTCACGTCTATGCTGATGACACACAGATATATCATAATTTTCCTCCGCAGTTAGCAGATAATGCTTATGAAAATATTAATAGGGAACTGGCGACGTTTATTAAGTTGGCTTCTGAGCATTGTTTACTAATAAATTGTGCTAAATCAAAAGTAATGTTATTTGGCTCTATGTATAATCAGGCTAGACTTCAGTTTCCTATTAATATAGAAATTAATAACGAATCAGGAAGCTAAAAGCCTAGGCATTATCATAGACAGAGACTTGAGATTCGAAAAACATGTGAATCGATTGATTCATCGTGCATATAGCTCACTGAAACTGAACTATGGAAACAGGCATTTATTTACTCGAATAATCAAAATGAAACTATGTGAAGCATTAGTTCTATCGCATTATGTGAAGCATTAGTTCAATCGCATTTCAACTTCGCTGTATATGGTCCAAACTTAACAGCTGTATGTAAAAATAAAATTCAAAGAAGGCAGAATTCCTGTTTAAGGCTCATTTACGGTGTAGGAAGAAGCCAGAGAATATCACATAAAGTAATACAGATTGGATGGTTAAATATGCAAAATAGAAGAATTCATCACGCAGTCAATTTATACCACAAAATTGTTTTATTTGAAATTCCTACATATTTGCTCCATAAAATATCTTTCAGGATAGATATACATAACTTGAATCTACGATTTAAAGGTTCACCTGAATTCAAAACTAAAATATTCAGGCGATCCTTTACTTACCAAATTTACCAGTTGTGTAACTCCATTCCTGAAAGTATAAAGAACCTCAGCATTACTTGCTTCAGATCTGAATATAAAAATGAACTATTCAGAAACCAAGTCTAGATACTGATAAGTATAAAGGTAACCCTTTTCACTCATTGTCTATTGTCAATCAAAAGGCTAAATACTGCAATGTTCCCCTTGACACACTGTATCAGGGTTAAGTGGAAGAACATTTCCGATGTGAAGGTACTGTTTTCTCTACAGAAAATGAACTTCGCCCTTCATTTTCAGAAATCTGTTTTTTTACTATTATAACAAAAAATTAAACCGACGAAATACGGAACTGAAAAGTAAAAAATAAAATAAACCTTCTTAGTCTCAATAACTAAACTCCTAAACTAGTGTAAGTAACTAATTTTGAGTCGGCGCCAAACAAACAAGCAGATGAATTAGGTAAGGCGTAAAATGATGGCATCGAGTTGCGCGGTGACATTCTGATAATTATTTTTAAGTAATTTAATGATCTTCGTTGATTGTTCGTTTGGCTCCAACTCAAAATTAGTTACTAACATTAGTTGAGGAGCTCAGTTTTCTTTTTTTTTTTTTTTTTTTTTAAAAATTTTTTTTTTAATTTTTTGTGGCTGAAATCTACTAATTACTACCTACTGTTTTTTTATTACTTCCAAAATACTTACTTACCCACCTTACTTCAACTATTACCAGTTAAATAATATGATTGTCTACTTTTACTATTTGTTGTAATATAAATTATTTTTGTTGTTCTGGTTAGTTTATTTCATTACTTTGTATATCATTCCATCCTCTCATAGAATATAATGATTGTGACGGATGTAGGAGAACAAAAATAATGACAATAGCGATCTGTCATTGTCAACTACATATGTGTGCCAATGCTCACAAGTGAAAAATCAATTATTCCCCATTCTTCTACCCGTGAGGGTGAATATTTCCATCCGAAATCCAAAATATGATCAACTATGAGGTATACCCTATCTATTAAAAAAAGAATCATGCAAATCGAAGAACCCAGTACAAAGTTATGCCTGATAGAATCGGTTAATGGACCAGAATTCAGAGGGTGAGTGATCAATATCCTTCATTTTGCTACCCTTAAGGGTGGATTTCATCTTTTAAATTCAAATGGGACCAACTTTGAAGTACACCCTATCCACTGAAAGAAGATTTATCGGAATCGGACGTCTCAGTTAAAAATTATGCGTGGTCATACATAAAAAAAATATACACGTCGACTAGAGAACCTCCTCCTTTTTGGTTTCGTCGGTTAAAAATAACTTCTATGTATATCACTTGAAAATAATAAAGACCTTTATTAATATTATTACTAAATGTTGGTTGAATCCGTGAAGTTTACTCGGACAAATCTTTCACGTCATGTTTCTAGAAAACTTGCTGTTGATTTGATGAATGACAGTTCTCCTTAATTGCAGCTCATTCATAGACAAGCAATTGCAATTCCAATTCATAAGATTTTTGGCTGCAGTTCATTTCCTTTCTCAAGAAAGTTATCAAAGATGTGTTTCATACAAATTTTATTTTATTATTATTGGCTATCGAATCTTTCGAAAGTTCGATATCATACCGACAGTTGTCAAGTTTGCAGTTCTAAATTGTTTGTACCAATCTGTACCAAACTGGAGAATCCGAACAACTGGACATACCAGAATCACTCATGTAATCAACATCGAAGAACTCGAAATGCTTTCAGACTACATGCAACCCCTATACTCATTCAAAAAACCATTCGAAACACGAATTGACGGATCTGGATGGGCCTCGAGTATAGAATCACAATCAACTGCGGACATAGTCTGGTATACAGACGGTTCAAAGACAGTTGAAGGAACGGGAGCAGGAATACGTGGGGTAAGGCCAAGAAGGGATTACATAATACCACTTGGCAAATGCTCCACGATATTCCAAGCTGAAACACATGCTATTATGGTATGCTTTCAGAAGAATCTAGAAATTGGTTATAAGAAAAAACACATCTACATTCTATCTGACTGTCAAAGTGCTATCAAAGCACTCAACTCTATACAGATGAAGTCTAAACTGGTCTGGGACTGCCTCCAGAACCTCATCGAGCTGGCAAAACACAACAAGGTCACCTTGATGTGGGTGCTAGGTCATACAGGCATTGAAGGCAACGTAAAAGCGGACCACCTAGCAAGACAAGCATCTGAAACGCTATTCACAGGGCCAGAACCTGTACATGGGATTATCAAAAACCGATGCAGGACCCTGATCGACGAGTGGATAAAAAGAAGACACCAACAATATTGGGATCAAACTGTCGGGCAAATACACAGCAAAGTCATGGTAGGGCATCCAAACCGGACCCTGACGGCTGACCTTCTGAACCTGAACAGAACGAAGGCACGTATACTAATAGGTCTGTTGACTGGACACTGCGGCCTAAGAAAACACCTAAACACCATGGGAGTACGCAGGGAAACCGTGGAGTGTAGGCTATGTAAGTGAGTGGAGTGTAGGCTATGTCATATTATCTTCGACTGTGACGCCCTGAGTAGTAGGCGACACAGAACTTCTGGAGAGATCACCCCGGAAACAGGCATGAACCCGAAGAACCTCATCAACAGGCTACTAAACGTAATTGAAGGCACAAACCTATTTGAATGAGGAACCACTGACGACAGAGTGATACAATAGACCCCAGCTGGTCGCAGTGTCAAGGGAAGCTAAGTGCCAACCCTGTATCTGGCTCGTCAGCTTTCAACCAACCAACCAAGGTAGGTCAACCAACAGAGAAAAAATATAAGCTATTTTCATATTCAAATAAGGACGCGAATAACCTTTACTACCTTTCGATAGTTCGGCATCGGCCGCAGCAAAATCGCTTTAAATTCATAAATTTTATAAATCTGAAGCTGGATAAACATGTTTGCGGAAAATGATAAATAATAACATGTAGTTCAACAGTGGGCAAGATGGTTTCTGGCGATGTGTAGTTTTTGCACAATCGCGTTATAAACAATTTGAGGGCTTATCTTGCAAAATGCGCCGATTTATGGGGAATCGTCGTATTCCAATTCGAGTCGATTAGCGTTAGTGTGGGAATTGAATAGAACCCTCCCAAAACATATGTGTTTTCGGCTTGAGTGCTTATTCTTTCAACGTATTAGTTTCAGTTACCAGCAGCCTCCGTAGCTACTGCCCAATTTACTTTTAAGATTTAGTAATATTGTGTCTTGAGTGATTTATTAATATATCATTTAATGGATGAAAATATTTTTCGTTTACGGCTCAAAATGTCATATCAACATTCTCATTCATGTTTGTTTTTCTTGAAAAATAATTGTAAGTGAATATATTGCATTGTATGTGAACATATTATATTTATGCATTAAAAAAATGTTTTATATTTATTTATAAATGAACAAAATGTACAAATATGTAAAAAACGGAAAAAGTTGATTATTTTAACCAATAAAAGTACCTATCACGAATACGTATACTTACCTTTCAATACTAGCCACACTATTAACGAATGTAATCAATCAATCAATTATATAATTCACCATTTTTGATACACAAGGTGTGTATGGTATGTCAGGTACAGGTTAAGAATATGGGTAGATATAAAATATTAGAATAAAATGAAAAAAGACTAGAATAAAAACATTAACATTTACAAGCACACGTGTGTTTAGAAGAAGTACACAAAATATTGAATATTGCGGAACAATGCAATATTTAACTCTGAATAAAATTATGAATCATACGGTTCAAATGATACACAAGGTGTGTATGGTATGTCAGGTACAGGTTAAGAATATGGGTAGATATAAAATATTAGAATAAAAGGAAAAAAGACTAGAATAAAAACATTAACATTTACAAGCACACGTGTGTTTAGAAGAAGTACACAAAATATTGAATATTGCGCAACAATGCAATATTTAACTCAGAATAAAATTATGAACCATACGGTTCAAATGAGTTTGTAAGGTTGTCAGTTAGGAATTCTTGGTGACTATAATAGCATCTATCTATGAGGAAGGTTTCAATTCTACTAAGGAAAGTTTCATCACTTCTTACTCGTTTGACTCCATTTGGTTACTTATTATAGCAGGTGATACAATTCAGTTTCCTTTATTTTATTCTACATATTCAAAATTTCTTGAAATAAAATGTTGATATTTCTTGCAAATTGTATTAAAACAAATACAGATTTTGCACTATTTCAAACGAGTAAAAATAAATAGAATAGGTGGCGCCCCCTACAAAAACCCAAAATTACCTACCCAAACGTCAAATTCATTTCCTAAGCATTCTTGTGAAGAATGCAAAATAATGGTAATAACTTCAACACGCATCGATTACCAAATAATCGACTTTAAATTTTCAAGTTCAAATATCTAGAAAACGGTTGCAGTTAGCGACTTGTAACACGGGTAGCATTTTTACGTAGATATGATAGAGGAATTGATTTTTCTACTGAAAAATGTGTTAGAAGTACGCTCAAAAAAGTTATAAATCTTCAAAAAAGAAAAAGACGTGTAAGAGCAATAATAATATCAGGTTCGAATTTGACACCTCAAAAAACCTCTCAATACCAATTTTCATTCAATTGAGATCAGTATTTCGAAAGGTATTTAAAAAAAACGAAAATAAAAATAAAACTTCAACACCCTGTATCTTGGAAACGAAGCGTTTCCGGACATATATTTATTCGGACAATTCATATTAGAATATTGTGAGGAATCACCTCCTGAAGTTTGTCGAAGTACTTTTGAATCACCCTGTATAGGAGTCCCTGAAAAGAGCACAAAGCTCTACAGCGAAGACATAGGACAAACGTTAAAAATAGAATTAAGGATCATGTAAAGAAAATATTGAATAAAATTTATTGCTCGCTCGTTATCCATCCGATTTTCGATTCGAAACCATCAATGGATTCGATGTAAAAACTAGAATATGAGGAATGTGTATCTAAAAGATTTTCTAATTTGAAAATATTTACTTTTTTTAGTGGTTTTGGAAATATCAAACTGCCATAGGTACTCAACTAGGCACTGTCATATAATGTTTTTTACATATCATTCATGTCCATGAGATTGGTTGAAGTGGGTCCAACGCACTCTAGATGCAAAAATAAAAATGCCTCTGAAAAATCAATTTTTCGTCTCCAAACTATGTGTTCGCCTCAAAATCATCCCAAGGATCCAAAAAGTAATAATGTACGGGGTGCTCCATTTGAAATTCATTCATTCATTTCCGGTGAAACTGGAAGTAATGAGAAAGTATGAAATTCCAATTCTTGAATCCCACACCCCTGCCAAGTTTGGAACTCATATCCTGGGAACTCTGGAAACCATGGCTTGTCTAAAGAATACGATGACACCCGTATTATGAAACTCAGCAACTTTGCCAAACTAACCACTGACTTATTTTTTTTATTTATTTAGCTTATAGCGTGTACAAACATACATAAAGAAACAAGATGTACTAACACAACAGAAGTTACAATGTATAGACAAAAATTATTTGTGGGTATTGTCACAGCTCCATATTTAGTTGGTTAAGCCATTGGATGGCCTGGGGTGTTGCATGTGAAAGGTCAAGAGTTGTGCCAGGAAATGCTCTTGTCGGACATTCATAGGTAATGTGATGTATTGTTTGGGAGGCTGCGCAGCAATCGCATTCTGGGCTTGCACTCATCCCCCACTTGAAAAGGGCCGATCCGCTTCTGCCATGGCCAGTCCGGATCCTGTTTAACCGGACCCAAGTTTTCCGGGGCATGTTGAAGCCTTGTAGTGGATTATCCGGGTCCAGCAAGGAGTGCCAGGCTGGACTAACTTTGCTATGCCAGTTCGAAATCCACTCGTTGTGTCCGTTAAAGTTGTTGGCTATAAGCTGTTGGGCTGTTTTGACAGTTGGATTCCTAGATTTCAGTCGGTTGAATCTAATTATGTCTTGATGGATCGGTAAGTCTAGGTTTCCGCTGACCTTTTTAAACTCTCGTACTAGTATCTGCTGTCTACGGATTTTCGGTGGTTCGATATGACACAACACGGGTAGCCATTCGATTGGTGTGGATTTAATAGATCCTGTAATGATTCACATTGTTTGGTTGAGAACGGTGTCCACCTTACCAACGTAAGGACTGTTCAGCCAGACCGATGCGCAATATTCGGCCGTAGGAAAGACCAGACTGAGTGCGGACGTGCGTAGTGTTGAGGCGTCAGCTCCCCAGGTCGACCCCGCTAGTTTGTACAGAATATTGTTACGAGTTCTCAGCTTCGCTGTCAAGTTTGTTAGATGTTTGTTGAAAGAGAGGGTGGGGTCCGATGTAACACCGAGATATTTGGGATAGTGGTTGTGGCGTAGAATATTATCATTAAAGATGATATTTAAATTATCCGATGCCAGTCTATTATTAAGGTGAAAGCAGCATGACTCCATTTTAGTAGTGCTTGGTGTGAGTCGCCATCTCTGGAAATAGCTAGATAGTATGCTCAGATCATCGGATAGGGTTGTTTCCAAATCTCCCATATTGTCATGTTGTTTCGCGAGAGCTAGGTCATCAGCGTACATGAATTTGCGGCTTGATGTTTGCGGTAAGTCAGCTGTGTACAAGTTGAAGAGGAGTGGCGCCAGTACAGATCCCTGGGGAAGACCATTATTGAGCAGCCTTGGTTTGCTTGACATAGATCCGATGGATATTTGGAGGATTCTATTGGACAGCATGTTGTTCACCAGTGGTGTTAATTTATTGCACCTTGTAACGTTTAGGAATTTGTACATAAGCCCTTCTCTCCATGCCGTATCGTACGCAGCCGTGAGATCTATGAAGACAACTCCCGTTTTACTGCGTTCTTCGAAGCCTCTTCCAATGAATGTTGTCAGCGCAAGTACTTGGTCTTCGCAGTTTCGGCCGGGTCGAAATCCGGCTTGTTCTATAGGTAGGATCTCCAAAATTAGTGGGTTTATTCGATTGTAAATCAGGCGCTCTAGAAGTTTATATGTGACACTTAGCAGGGCAATTGGTCTATAACTTTCGGGTAAGTCGGCAGGTTTACCCGGTTTAAGGATGGCAATGATTTTTGTTCTTTTGAATTCGCTTGGCAGCTGCTCGGATTGGAGGACATTAGTGAAGAACTTTGCTAGCCAGCGCTTCGTGTTTATTCCGCACCACTGACTGATTTGTTGAAAATATGAACAGGATGTTCATAAAATCAGATATCTGCGACTGAAAGATAAACTTTAGTCACTATCTTCCATCGTCAAGATAACCTCTTGTGGGGTATTCATTTTGAAAAGGGAAACGTTCTCAATTGAATTTTGAATAGAAAGATTTTCTTGTGAATTGAAAAATTGACGATAAATGAAGTTATTTTTTGTGAATGTCTAACAGAAAACAACTACTTCCCCGGCTAAAGCCACGCTGGATATTGAACTACAACTGATGGATATTCTGAAAAGACCCTAACTCGAAAGAAAAAATATGTAATTGAAAATTTGCATTTTCATCCAGATAGTTATTTGATTTTCTATTCCAGTCTTAATTAAGAACTCATAAAGATGAATGAGGCAAAGAAGAATGTTTTCCAAAAGAGAGTACTCACCAGAAATAATTCGTACTTTGCAAAGTGAGATTGCTTCTTGAACATGTGTTTCCCATTTCTTCCGGTCTTCCTGATGATCGTGGAAGCGTGAAATAGATATTCGTCGACTAAAATGTATTGGAGGCCTAGTGAATGCGATGCCTCCCTTGCGTCAATGTTACGAATTTGAAGACGACTATGTCAAAAAGAATGGATAAGCAGATTAGTAACAACCAAATATACGAGCTAGTAAAGGATACTAACCTAAAAACTGAAAAAGCAGCTGAAGAACTAAAAAATGAGGTGCGCCCAATACGAACTGAAATCCCAGAAGAACTTCAGAGTATGAAAAACGAAAATCTACTTCTCCGAGAAGAAAACAAAACACTAAAAGGAAGACTAATCAATATTGAACGTAAAATAAAAAAAATCAATCTAGTGTTCTATGGCATAAGGAAAATGAAAATATATTGATGATATAAATACTTTCACGAGCGTATTGGAAAATAATCTAAATTCAAAAATAAACGTCAACGAACTGAGAGATATCTACCGTATTGGCAAAAAAAAACAATAATACGAAACGCCCTCTCCTGGTAGAACTACTTAGATATAAATTGAAATCTGAAATATTAGCGAAGGCAAGTAAGTTCAAAGGAACCGGGATTTTTGTCTCAGAAGACTACACTCCTGAAGACTATGCTGAATTGAAGAAATTGAGATTCCACCTGAAGAAGGCTAGAGACAATGGCAAAGTAGCTTTTATAATGAAGAAAACATTAGTGATTGATGGTGTGCCCTACACAATAGAAAATCTAGGAGAAGAAGAGGACAGTAGTGGAGAGGACATAAGCGAAGAGGACATAAGCGAAGAAAATAATAAGTCACAAAATAGTAAGGAAGAAAGTAACATTAAGAATAGTGCGGATACCAATAAGGGGAAAGATCTAAAAACTGCCCACACCAAGAGAATTACCAGACTAAATAGTAACAGCAAAACTGGAGATGGATCCATTCATAAGAGACTATAATTATGATGAGTTTCCTACTGAAGTCTTAAGCAATATAGGTAAGTATAATATTGAACATAAAAATGCATTTAAAAATTTCACCAAAATATTAGAAGTATATCAAAAAATTTAGATAATCTAATTGTTACACTGAATTCCTTTAGCGAACCTTTCGACTGTATTGTACTTACTGAAACTATGAACGATTTCGATCCCAATCTTTGTGTCTTAGATGGGTATGAACTGATCTTCAATTTTGGAGAAATTAATAAATGTGATGGAACACTGATTTACGTGAGAAATTATCTAAATTACACTTCTGAAATAGTTGAAATTAAAAACAAAAAATTTCTTGAAATTGTCTCCCATCTGTATTCGACAAGAGCTAAAGAAAAAAATTTGCAAAAACGAATTCATTATACCGATTCAAAGAAGTAGTCAAATTCTTTTTGTACACGAATGACAAAAATTTAATATCTCACTTTTTTTGAGCTTTCAGAATAGAATATTTTCCATTTTATGCTCTATTATTATCTTCCTTATAGTGCATATCGTATGTTAGTTAGTTACTGACCATTTCTATAGAATTTTACCACATTAAAATTCAAATTCATACACTATTCTATATATCTTATAGCAATTAAGAACTATATTATATTATTCGGTAGCGTCTGCTACCACTGTAACCACGGACAGCCTTTATGCTTTGTGTTTTTTTTTTTCAGTTTATTTGCAGACTGCAGAATATTGTATTTGGAGTACTATTGTGAATTTTGTACATTTCTGTATTCCAGTGAATAAAAATTATTATCATTATTATTATTAATTATTTCTGGTGATATTCTTTTGGAAAAATTCTTCTTTCCTCATTATCTTTTATTTTAATTAAGACTGGAATAGAAAATCAAATAACTATCTGAATGAAAATGCAAATTTTCAATTACATATTTTTTCTTTTGAGTTAGGGTCTTTTCAGAATATCTATCAGATGTAGTTCAATATCCAGCGTGGCTTTAGCCGGAGAAGTAGTTGTTTTCTGTTAGACATTCACAAAAAATAACTTCATTTATCGTGGATTCTTGGATTCAGAGGAAAATATTTTTATTCAATATTCAATTGAGAATGTTTCCCTTTTCAACCACTTACATTATGGCTACCGTTTTACAAATTAATTGCCATAATTTGTAAAGAATAAAATGGTGACAGATATTGTTTTCTCTCTTCTCGAAACAATGAACAACTCGTCACAAATAGTTCGGAATTAACATGAAATATTGGCGAAACTACAATTCCTCCTATACCGGGTGACCACGAGGTGAGGTACGCCCTCCAATTTTTCTATAGTTTTAAAGATACAGGTTTCAAATTTGGTACGTCGATATATTACTCAAATACGCATATTTTGACTACATTACCGAAAATTCACCACTCCCGGTTTAACCGGAAGTGACCCCAAACTTTTTTTTTCAAACGACACTCTATACAATTTTCTTTATTATCGGGAAGAACACGCAATTTGTGATAACACTGTTCTTCAAAATTGAAAATCGCTTGAAAAATGGCGAAGATACAGTTGATTGTTCAATCGAACAAAGTTGGCCATGAACATCAAACTCAAATCATCACAACTGACGAACGGCGTCAGCATTTACGAGAGGAAGGTTCGAGGTAAGATACAGCTGAAAATTGAGCTTCTCATGTAATTGCAGCAACCATATTTTCCAACAATTATCAAAAATTTCCTCAAAACGGAAAAGTACCCATGAAGAAATGCTCACAACTGCCATTTCTCAAATGGCAACATACTCTTTTCACATTGTCATGTTGAAAAATGATGAATTATCAGATTACTCGAATGAAAAGATTTGAAGAATCTCGAAAGGAACCAGAAATACAATTAGGTTTCAATATAAGTGTTCTCAAAATTGAATGTTCTTCAACGAAGGCGGCTTTGAATATAAGAAAGCTAAACAAAAAAGCACAATTTGTCAACCAAGTGACAATTTGTTCTACTCATTCAATACAAGAGAATTGTAACTTGTTGAAAAAAATTACGATGGCACAAAAATATACTAGAAATTAAAAAGTAGATTTACTGCTAATTTATGGCGAGTGTAGAAAAAATGCAACTGCGGCTTACATTCTTTACAGTGAACGATTCCCTCTCAGACAACGCCAACCAAGTAGAAACTTTTTCGCACGTTTGGAAAGGCAATGCAGGATAGAACCAGATGACAATGTACATGATCAGGATAGTTTTGTTATTGATGAAGAGACGGAAACCAATGTTTTGGCTGTTGTCTATGCAGATCCCACCATATCACTTCGACAAATCGAACATGAATTACCAGTTGGACGAGAATCAGTTCGAAAAATTATAAAAAAACATGGGTTTAAGCCGTATAAATATCAGATACATCAGTGCCTTTACGAAAATTATCATCGAAGAAGGGTCCAATATTGCAATTGGCTAATTGAGAACCACATAAGGAACCCGAATATAACGAGAAACATTATATTTTCCGACGAATTGAGATTGACGAATCTTGGTATGTTCAATAGAAATAACACCAGATACTGGGCAACTGAAAACCCCAGCCTCATAAGACAAGGGAATTTTCAGGAACGCTTTGGAGTCAACGTGTGGATGGGTCTGATAGGATCTCGAATCAGTGGGCCCATAATATTCGATGGTATGTTGAATGGGCAACGCTATTTGGGATTTCTACGGAACGAAATAGAAGGATTCATGGATAATTTACCTCTCGACGTCCACCAAAATATGTATTTCCAGCAGGATGGTGCACCTCCCCATAATTCCCGAATAGTAACCAGTTACCTAGATGAAAAATTCCCAAATCGATGGATAGGCACTAATGGTCCTACAAGATGGCCTCCGAGGTCACCGGACCTCACGCCACTGGATTTTTTCATATGGGGTTACCTGAAGAACAAGGTTTACTCTTCTAGTCCTACATCAAGGGAGGATTTGGAACATCGCCTTAGAGAAGCATTGCTAGTATTACTCAAGCTCAGTTAAATAGAGTTATGGAAGCAATAGTGAGACGTGCAATTTTGTGCAGAGAACATAATGGAGAACATTTTGAACAGTACTTGTAAATCTGTTTTTCATTATTTTGATTTTTGTATAGTAGTAAGTGACCAGAACCAACAAACAATTTACTTCATACCTTTTTTTTTCGTTCAGAAATTAGTTGTCTCAAATGTTAGAAATTGGAATAAACATCTAATACATTTTTTTATCTGTATATTCTTATGGTGGATTTATACAGCAGTTCCAATTCATTAGTTTTTAGTCACTAGTAAGAAGTCATAAGAATTTTCGTTAATGGAATATTTATTCCAACAACGATCTTAAAACTGCTGTATGAATCCACCATCAATTACGATTAGCATACGAGTAATGAGAAAAAAAGTTCGCTCCATCGCCGTAGAATGTTTTTCGACAACTCACCATTTTCTAGAAAAAAAATCGAATTTAAACGGTTTTCTTCACATAAAGGATTCAATATAAAATTGAACCAGAGAAAGGTAGATCTCAGGTGAAAAACAACTACTTTCCTAGAAAAATCGAATTTAAACGGTTTTCTTCACATAAAGGATTCAATATAAAATTGAACCAGAGAAAGGTAGATCTCAGGTGAAAAACAACTACTTTCCTGGCAAATACCACGCAGAACGTTGAATGATATTCACCTGAAAATCCATGCATACTTCCATAAAATATCAATGGACATTGAATGCAAATGTTTCTTTCTGATAAGCTCGATTATGTTTAATTTAAGTCGTGTTCACCTAACAATCCGCATACCGGTTTCAGGCTTCTTGGCCCTCATCAGTACGGAGTAGTCAACCAGCCAGAAGTCCAAAGAACTCTGGCTGAAGTGAGACACAACGTAAACAAACCATCATCGATCTTGTAACACCTATAGGTACGCCGGAAAAGATAAACTTTAACTGGCGGTACCTAGTGACAGAAAGAAACACTCCGAAAATCTCCCACCTCGATAGGTTTCTAAATAAAAGATTCCTTCTCAGTAGGAGTGGCAAGCCCGTCTAGCATATAGTGAGAGATAAGTGCCATGTGAAGTGGAATGAATAGAAAAATCGAATTTAAACGGTTTTCTTCACATAAAGGATTCAATATAAAATTGAACCAGAGAAAGGTAGATCTCAGGTGAAAAACAACTACTTTCCTGGCAAATACCACGCAGAACGTTGAATGATATTCACCTGAAAATCCATGCATACTTCCATATAATATCAATGGACATTGAATGCAAATGTTTCTTTCTGATAAGCTCGATTATGTTTAATTTATGTCGTGTTCACCTAACAATCCGCATACCGGTTTCAGGCTTCTTGGCCCTCATCAGTACGGAGTAGTCAACCAGCCAAAGGTCCAAAGAACTCTGGCTGAAGTGAGACACAACGTAAACAAACCATCATCGATCTTGTAACACCTATAGGTACGCCGGAAAAGATAAACTTTAACTGGCGGTACCTAGTGACAGAAAGAAACACTCCGAAAATCTCCCACCTCGATAGGTTTCTAAATAAAAGATTCCTTCTCAGTAGGAGTGGCAAGCCCGTCTAGCATATAGTGAGAGATAAGTGCCATGTGAAGTGGAATGAATAGAAAAATCGAATTTAAACGGTTTTCTTCACATAAAGGATTCAATATAAAATTGAACCAGAGAAGGATTATGTTTAATTTATGTCGTGTTCACCTAACAATCCGCATACCGGTTTCAGGCTCAAATACCACGCAGAACGTTGAATGATATTCACCTGAAAATCCATGCATACTTCCATATAATATCAATGGACATTGAATGCAAATGTTTCTTTCTGATAAGCTCGATTATGTTTAATTTATGTCGTGTTCACCTAACAATCCGCATACCGGTTTCAGGCTTCTTGGCCCTCATCAGTACGGAGTAGTCACCTGAGATCTACCTTTCTCTGGTTCAATTTTATATTGAATCCTTTATGTGAAGAAAACCGTTCAAATTCGATTTTTTCTATTCATTCCACTTCACATGGCACTTATCTCTCACCATTTTCTATTATTCAGAATGTACCGCAAATTTCCACATTTTTTTTTAAATATGATTTTTTGTTTAGCTTTCGCAGGTTCAAGCCGCTTCTGTTTAAGAATATTCAATTTTGAGAACATTCATAATGAAACATCCCGTATCTTCGATTCCTTTCAGAATTCTCTGAAACTTTCAACACGATTATTTGGATAATTCATAACTTTTCAATACGACAATGTGAAAAGAGTACGTTGCCATTTGAGAAATGGCAGTTGTGAGCATTTCTTTATGGGTACTACTCCGTTTTGAGGAAATTTTTGATAATTGTTGGAAAATATGGTTGCTGCAATTACATGAGAAGCTCAATTTTCAGCTGTATCTTACCTCGATAGACCAGTGCTGAAGCCTTTGAAAATGGTGAAAAGTGAAAAAAAATAATAGTAGGATGAAACCCATTGGAAAAGGAAGAGAATATAACAAAAATAAAAGGAAAAATAATTTACGGGCGATCTGAGGTCGGAAAGTGGAAGGGGGTGACTTTTTAAGGGTAAAAACGGTTTATCTCGATTTCCGGCAAAACTACAAGTCCTATGAAAAAAGTTGTAGGTAATAAAAAGATCTACAACTTTTGTATTCACACTTTTTTCACATAACCTCAAAATTATGTGAAAAATTCAAATAACCAAGTTTTTGGTTTTTTATTTTTACCTTTTACAAAAAAAAAATTTTTGCACGAAATTTGGTGACAACCTCCTCTTTTATGTTCCAAACACACTGTAATTTTTTTGATTTAAAATAGTAATTTTTTCACCTTATTTTGACTTAATATCGAAAAAGCACCCTAATTTTCAATCGAAAATTCTCCCGTCAAAATATCAGCTTTTTCAAAAAAGTCGGTGGGCTTTTTGTTCGTTGAAATCTCTACTTTCTGATGGTATAAAAAAAAGTACATTACTTTGACATAAAATGCAAAGAAACGAAAAAAACTCGAATCCGAATTTAATGAGACATCTACAATATTTTGAGAAAGTTGTAGAATCTTCTTTAAATTATATGCGTAGTTGCCTATTTATTACTATTTTAAGATAACTTATATACCTGAGTGACCTACGGAAAATTTTAGCCCATCAAAAGGTATTTCATAGAGAAGTGGGAAAGGGGCTAGGAGGGTCTGGGCCTTACTACCTGTTATTTCTTTGCATTTTCTGAGAACATTTACCATAGTAATGTATATTTTTTTTACACTATCAGAAAGAAGAGATTTCAACGAACAAAAAGCCCACCGACTCTTTTAAAAAACCTGATTATTTTGACCCGAGAATTTCTGATTGAAAATTAGGGTGCTTTTTCGATATTAAGTCAAAAGAAGGTGGGAAAATAAATATTTCAAATAAAAAAAATTACAGTGTGTTTGGGACATAAAGAAGTACAGTGCACTCGGCTAATTGTGACCACCGTCTAATTGTGACATAGCGTTTTATCTTGCGTTCCACCTTCCTTAGCCTTAGGACGGCAACGCTGTCGCCGACCTATATCTGCTACGCATCTTCAGTTGAATTCATGACATGGTGGTGTGTGCTGTTGGAGGCCAATTGATTCTTAGGTAATGTTGGAAATTTATTAATTTGTGTTAACAACGGTTCAAATTTGTTGGAGTGTAATTTATTTCAGTTATAAAGTGAACTTTTACATTATAATATACTTAAAGGATTATAGCTTGGTACTTCGCTTGTTTCTAACCTATACACTTAGCCAACACAATGATAGACAGGGTGTCACATTTATACTTCAAAAACAGTGCACAGTTCTAATTGTGACTTTTCAGAGAGTATAATTGTGACACTGTGTCACAATCACACCTGCGATTTACATTTTTGAAAACATGCATAATGTTTACTTACAGGTATTTCAATAAGAGAAAACATGAATTGTAAGAAGACATACAGTGACGAGAATTTAATGATTGCTATACAAGCAGTAAGAGATGGCGATTTATCGTATAAAAAGGCATCTACTTTGTACCGTATTCCAAGAAGCACCTTGCTAGCTAGAGTGAAGGGCTGGAAGAATAGAGCTCCTGCTGCAAGAAACACTCCAGGACGAGTTCCAGATTTATCCACGGAACTTGAAGTGGAGTTAGCTTATCATCTGGAGACGTTAAATCGGTGGGGGTTTAGGCTTTCCCGAAAAGAAGTACTACATCTCGTTGGTGCCTATGTAAAGGAACATAATATTCATACACGATTTAAAGACGGAATACCACAGAAAGATTGGTTTATTGGCTTTGCCAAACGGCACTCACTTTCTTGCAAAAAGCCGATTAAACGACAGAGTATACGCACAGAACGAACTACTCCTGAAATAATTTTTGGGTTTTTTGATCTCTATGAAGAAAATGTAAAATCTTTAAATTTGCACAACAAGCCTCAGCTAATATTCAATATGGATGAAACATCTCTCTGTAGCGACCCTTCAAACACCAAAGTGGTTGCCAAGAAGAATATGCCAGTTTTCCGACATACGCATGGTACAGGACGCAGCAATACATCCATATTATATTGTATATCGGCTAATGGCGATAAAATGCCTCCATTCATTTTGTATAAGGCCAAAAATCTGTGGGATACGTGGATGCCTGCCGAAGCTTATCCCAATACTGGTTACGCAGCCACATCACATGGTTGGATGACTGAACATGCTTTTTATTCGTGGTTCAAAAATCATTTTTTAAGATACTGCCCAAAAGAAAGACCACTTTTGCTTTTATTTGACGGACATACGTCTCATGTGTCTATTGATTTAATTAAATTAGCCAGACAAGAAAATATTTGCTTGCTTAAACTTCCACCGCACACAACGCATCTGTTGCAAGCAACCCATAGATGCTATACCATTTGGTACGTTCAAGAAAATGTGGGATGAAGTGGCCAAATGGCAAAGAGAGCATTACGGGATTGGAATGAGCAAGGCAGAATTATCTATTTTAGTTGGTAAAGTTTGGAATAATATATCTGCAAGTGCACTTAAAAAATCTTTTGCAAAAACAGGCCTCTATGATGATTTAGCTATGAACCAAAATCCTATCAACAGAAAAGCCATTAAAATAGGCAACTTTAAGCAAGCCGATATTGATGCTTATGAATCTATAAAACAGAATGATATTCATCCACCATTAGAGCCCAATTTGGACCATGCCACTACTTCAAACACTGTACTGCCGTCATCCTCTAATACGAAGAGAGACCAAGTTGAACCGGAGAGTTCTTTAAATGACTCTACTCCAACACAGATAGGTAAAAAAATGTCTTTGGAAGAACTTTTGTTGAAAAAAATTGCTAGGCCAGCAAACATCAAAATAAAAAAAACAAAAGTTCCAAATTCACACAACGCCGATGTTATAACTAGGGACGATTATTTGAAACAACTTGAAGAGTCTATAGCAGCTGGCGAAAAATACAAAAATAAAAAGAAAACTGCGAAACCTCCGCTGAAACGTAAAAAGAAAGAAGTTGAAGAAAGTGACTCTACTAGTATTTCAGACATTGTTTCGGAAGGTGATAGTGATGATGAGGGAAACTACGATGCTGTGAGTAGCTTGCAAGAACTGGTAGAAGCTGAAAAAGGCGTCAGTGATACTGAATCATCTGACGCTATCGATATGGAATCTTGGGTCATTGTTACTTATTCCACTAAGAAAACCCTTAAGCGTTTTGTGGGAAAAGTAATCGAAGTCTTAGATGACAATATTAGGGTAACCTTCCTAAAAATGAAAGGGGAATACTTTGTTTGGCCAGATGTTCAGGATATTGACACAATAAATAAAGACGATGTGCTACAAATTCTTCCCTCTCCCAAAGAAGGACGTCGAGGTGAATTATACTTTTCTGTTAAGTTTGACGGACTAAATGTTCAATAATCTGTTTCATTTTCCTTTATATCTTTTTATTTTCGAGAGTTTTCTGATGATTTGTATGTAGATATGTAAGAGATGTTGAAATGCGTTTTTCATTTGTCACGTTTCTATTAAAAATATTTTCAAAACATTATTTAAGGTTTTATTTGGGTTATATTGTGACATAAAATCTATCACAATTGAAACGTATCCTTGTAAGGTGTCAGTAACTCGCTTTTACAATAATATCACAATTAAACCCTGACGGTGTCACATTTAAACATTTTCAAGTTTAAATGTGACACCCAAGACCATTTAAAAAAATTGCTGTGAAAACAAATACTTAAAAGTTGACATCATAATATGAGTAGTCATCTTATCTGTATGCATTTTACAATTTATTGAACCTATCATTGAAAGAAATAACAGTAGATTTAGATAAGTATGAAGAAATTAGTCAAACACGACGAAACCTATGTCACAATTAGCAGAGTGCAGTGTAAGTTTTCACCAAATTTCGTGAAAAAAAATTTTGTTTTGTAAAAATAAAAAACTAAAAAGTTGGTTATTTGAATTTTTCACATAAATTTTGGGATTATGTGAAAAAAGTGCGGATACTAAAGTTGTAGATCTTTTTATTACCTACAACTTTGCCATTTAACTTTTTTCCATAGGACTTGTAGTTTTGCCGGAAATCGAGATAAACCGTTTTTTACCCTTAAAAACTCACCCCCTCCACTTCTCGACCTCAGATCGCCCGTAAATTATTTTTCCTTTCATTTTTGTTATATTCTGTTCCTTTTTCAATGAGTTTCATTCTACTATAATTTTTTTTGGTTTAAAAATTATCGACCCTGGTCACAAACCTTCCTCTCGTAAATGCTGACACCGTTCGTCAGTTCTGAGGATTTGAGTTTGATGTTCATGGCCAACTTTGTTCGATCGAACAATCAACTGTATCTTCGCCATTATCAACCGATTTTCAATTTTGAAGAACAGTGTTATCACAAATCGCGTGTTCTTCCGGATAATGAAAAAAATTGTACAGGGTGTCATTTGAAAAAAAAAAGTTTGGGGTCACTTCCGGTTAAACCGGAAGTGGTGAATTTTCGGCAATGGAGTCAAAATATGCGCATTCGAGTAATATATCGACGTACCAAATTTGAAACCTGTATCTTTAAAACTATGGAAAAATTGTGGGGCGTACCTCACCTCGTGGTCACCCGGTATACTAATATGCGGTATTCTCTCAAAATTCGTCAACGATGCTTCGCACGCCATATAAAGTGCGAGCCTCCGCATAAAATCCTCATCGAGAACCGCGAGTTCGAGTGGTACCGGCGGTACCATGCACCATCTCGGGATTCTGCAGATGAGAAGAATCGCCTCGGCGGCTGTCGGAGTACTTCTTGTCCTCGTTTGCGCACCACGTCCGTCAATGTAGGAAGCGTGTCCGCATAGCGACCTCTCCCCGCGCCCGCCCCTCGTGTACCGCGTAAAGTAGACCGTGTGCCACTTTGGGCGACGCAAGAACAACACTGGGCGATTTCTGTACTCTTGAATTCGTCTATTTTGTTACCATATAAACATCGATTTACTAGTACCAGATGATAGAAATGCCGTAGAACTTTTTTAATGAGTTTCGTTAACAATGTGCAATAATTGCAGCTACTAGAGTCCAGAGCAATGCCAAATCATGTTCAGATTTCAGATCATACTTTCATCAAATCTGATGAAATCCTGAAAGAAAATACAATTCTCTTAGTAGTGGAGTAAAAATAGCTTAACATTATGTATTATATCGGAATACTGGGGGACTCCAAAAACCTTCTGATATTACTTGCAGAAAAAGTTATAAACTTATATTTGTGCGCTGATTGTTTATTAGTTATTTAAACAATAAAAAACAATTTTTTTAGACAAATGTGAAAAAACTCAATAAATTTCGAAGCAGTTTTTCTCCCAAATTGATGCTATAGGGGTTTTTGAGGTCGCTGAGCAAGAATATGATATTAAAAACGATGGCATGGCCAGTCGTAAAGGTAGATTCCGTGAATGATAACAGCTATTTTTCATTTATTTGTACATCTCGGAGAAAAACTTTTCGGGTAAAAGATGTGGAGCTAATGACTTAAAGTTTGCCGATTTTAGGTATAAAAATGAAATTTTGCATTTTTTAAATCTTTCAACAGCCGCAATTTTGAAACTACTGGACCATTTTTGAAATTAGCCGAGGTATTGATGAGAAGTATTTTTAACCGACGAAACCAAAAAGGAGGAGGTTCTCTATTCGACGCGTATATTTTTTTATCATTTTTTTATGTATGATCACGCATAACTTTTTACTGAGGGGTCCGATTCCGATAATTCTTTTTTCAGTGGATAGGGTGTATTTCGAAGTTGGTCTCATTTGAATTTAAGAGATGAAATCCACCCCTAAGGGTAGCAAAATGAAGGATATTGATCACTCACCCTCTGAATTCTGATCCGTTAACCGATTCTATCAGGCATAACTTTGTACTGGGTTCTTCGATTTGGATTATTCTTCTTTTATCAGATAGGGTATACCTCATAGTTGATCATATTTGGATTCCGAATGGAATTATCCACCCTTACGGGTAGAAAAATAGGGGATAATTGATTTTTCACTTGTGAACATTGGTACACATATGTAGTTGACAATGACAGATCGCTAGTGTCATTATCACAATCATTATATTCTATGAGAGGATGGAATGACATACAAAGTAATGAAATAAACTAACCAGAACAACAAAAATAATTTATATTACAACAAATAGTAAAAGTAGATAATCATATTATTTAACTGGTAATAGTTGAAGTAAGGTGGGTAAGTAAGTATTTTGGAAGTAATAAAAAAACAAGCACTTAGTAATTAGTAGATTTCAGCCACAAAAAATTGAAAAATAAAAACTTTTTAACAAAAAATTAAACCGACGAACCGAACTGAAAAGTAAAAAATAAAATAAACTTTCTTAGTCTCAATAACTAAGCTCCTAAACTAATGTAAGTAAATAATTTTGAGTCGGCGCCAAACAAACAATCAACGAAGATCATTAAATTACTTCAAAAAAATTATCAGAATGTCACCGCCCAACTCGATGCCATTATTTTACGCCTTACCTAATTCATTTGCTTGTTTGTTTGGCGCCGACTCAAAATTAGTTACTTACATTAGTTTAGGAGCTTAGTTATTGAGACTAAGAGGGTTCATTTTATTTTTTACTTTTTAGTTCCGTATTTCGTCGGTTTAATTTTTTGTTGAAAAGTTTTTATTTTTAAATTTTCTTTGGCTGAAATCTACTAATTACTAACTGCTTGTTTTTTGATTACTTCCAAAACACTTACTGACCCACCTTACTTCAACTATTACCAGTTAAGTAATATGATTATCTACTTTTACTATTTGTTGTAATATAAATTATTAACCGACGAAACCAAAAAGGAGGAGGTTCTCTAGTCGACGCCAAAAAAAAAAGTTAGATATCTAGCTCTTTTTAGATCCGCAGCTGGAATGGAATCTCCACATAACCTATGTGACAAATAAATTGAGAAGTGCTCTCAGGCCAGTAGAGATAGACATGATTTTCCCAAAATTTAATAATAGATACAAAAGTTTCAATACTTCAGTAGAGTGAAGAGGACTTTCATATGATATGTAGTCTGATTTTGCAACCCTTTTTTCTGAACGGAAGATGTTGAAAATCAGGATTTAATAAATTTTCACATTATTAGCGCGGAAAAATTTACAAAAGTTCTGCAAACTTTCGAAGTTTTCAAAAATAGCAATTTACATCCTCTGATGAATTTGTAACCACTCATACAAAACGAAAATGTCTGTTTTATCGAAAAAAAATTGTTGTTAGTCCTAATTTTTCGATGAAAATTCCAAAATTTCTGCAAACTTGACAAAATAACTGAAATAATGTTCTTGACAAGAGTTTTAATTCGCAACCTATGGCGTCAAACGAAAAATATATTTTTTCATTAAATTGTTTTTTTTTATTGAAATAAGTATTGGAATTATTACAAAAGTTGCAAGTGGAGATGTCCTGACGTAGAATGTTTTCATCAATTTGCAACCTCGTCTGCAATACGGAAATGAGGGTAAAATCAAATGAAAAATATTTTCGTACTTGTACTCTACCAAAGAAAGCAAAAGTTTTGCGAATCGGGCAGACAACTCATTTTACCAATTGGTGGCAATATAATAATTTGCAAACTATGTTACAATGCGGAACATTAGGAATTTAAAAAATATTTTATTTTGCAGTACTTGTGTTATCTGAATAATTAAGATTTTTATATACCTAATAAATGACGTTCATTATGTTACCAAGTTAACTATCGACCAAGAAGATCGTCAACGGTAGGTGGAATCATTCAATGATGAAAGCTAACGTTTTCGATATGAATTCAAAACATCATATTACAATTAGGAATTTGCATAAAAAAATACGCTTGAGTACGCTGGATGGAGGATCAAGAATCTCTCGACACGTTTTCATAATTTTCTTGATTTATAAAAAAATGTAGGAAATATTGAGATTTTAAAATAACTCGTACATTAGCGATTAACCTACAACTGTGTTACGTCACAGTGTTCTGTTTACAGAGTAATGAATGCACAGCAGTTTAGTAACATGATTTATTACCAGAATAACAAGAAGACTGACAATTGCATTTTTATGACAGACAACTATTTAACTAACCAACAACAATGCACATTCATCTAATAGTCCTGGAGCTACAACTGAAATAGAATTGCCTTTATTTTAAATCGATTATTCATTTTAAAATCTCGTCGATTGCTATAAAGTCATGTTGTGACAAGTGAAAATTTTAAATGGAGAATGATTGATTGTCATTTCTAATGCAATAAAAAATTAATGTCTTCCAATAGTCTTTTAGCAGAATTTAGCAAAATTTTGTATTCTTTCGATTGTTGCATTCGAAAATATTAGATTGAATTCATTTCGCTGATTAGCCGAAAACAGTGATTGTTTCCGAGATCAATAATTAGTTTTACATTTTTTAGTGGTTAACTGCGTAACCGATTTATTCTTCGGATACAATTTCAATCAACCAGTATAAAATATAACAGATATTCGCGATGGCTAATCAAGTATTTGACTGGACCACTGTAGATATGTCGGTCTAATATATATCTTAAACCTATTTGCAAAATGTTTGCATTTATGACCAAATTATAAAAAAAACTTTTCCGTTGAACACTGACGGTTGCAAATATCTTGCTTCACGTAAAGTATTAGTCGTAATTTTAATTGCAATTTGCATTACTTTTGCAATTATTCCAGAAGTTATAGCAATGTAAAAAAAATATATTGGTGGATAAATAGGTTCCGTTTTTCGTATGAGGTTGCAAAGTTACATATACACTACAATATTCTCTTTATTTGCAACCGTAATAAAAAACTTTTGTAATTATTTCAATGCTTGTGTGTATTGAAAATGGGAGCGTCGATAAAAAAGTTTGATAAATAAATGATGCGTTTTTCAGAAATTGTTGCAAATGTACGTGGATATTTTAAACTTTTTTCCGTTCACTTATCCAATCTGTAGAACTTTTGTAATTTTTTTAAACAATTTGAAATGAAAAACTTAAAAAAATGACAAAAAACAAGGTTCCGTAACTTTTACAAAATTGTAAACACCATTACTATAGGTATGCCTAGTTTGCTGAACTCTTGCAATTTTCAGTGAAATAATAAAGCATGAAAACGTTTTTTGCAATTGAAACAATGTTCCGTTCATTGCAATTCCATAGTTTGTTTTTATTGATGCACTAACATACCATTGAAGTTAGAAAACTTTTGGAATTAATGTTAATTGATTGTCTATATCCACTGGCCTATCCATTAAAATCTAGAAAATTGACACATTGAGGACCGTATATTTCTCTTTAGTTGAAAGCCACCTCAGATATGCGATAGTTTTCTGGGGTGCTAGTTTGGAATCGCACCTTCACTCTTCAGAAGTCACACAGAGGAGATTTTTAAAACTAACACCAAGAAGTCAAGATACACAACAGACGACCTATACAAAAAATTTCGAACACTAGACATAAGATAATCATATTTCCTCTGCTCCTGCGATAAATACCATATAAATAAAAATTATACACAACTTCTACGTCACAATTATGCTACTCGTCGGAAACGCCATTACGTTTCACCATTGATGTTAAAAACGATTTCACAAAGATCATACTCAAGACCAAGTCTAAAAGATTATGGGCCCAGTTCGTTTATAATTGAACAAAGTGTATTGGTAAAAGATAGAATGGAATTCAAGACACAAGTCGAAAAACTCGAAGGCGCTGCAAATTGGGCGAGGTGGAAAAGGCAGATTAGTTTGCTACTTCGTCATCATGATGTGCAGGGGATAGTTACAGGGGAGAAAACTCCACCTATTCCCATACCAGAAGGTGCTTTAGCAGCTGATAAAGCCGCGCATGAAGTTTGTGTTAAAGTTTTTCAGAAAGGACATGCAGTAGCGCAATTAATTTTGGCAAGCAGTCTCAATGATGCAAATGTTGAGTTGACTGCAATATGTGATACAGCCAAAGCTACTTGGAACCAGGACTTCTATCTACGAGCAAAGTTCTGGTCAACGCGTAGATCGGTTAATGGAACAGTTTTTCACTATTGAAAAGACACCACAAGAAGATATTGCAACTCATATTGGAAAATTACAGTACCTCTCAAAAAATTAATATCAGTTTCTCTATCACCTTCTTTGAATTACAGGAACAATGAACCTATGGATTGTTCGTTAAACATAAGTGAGCATGCCATAACACCAAGAGGCTCCATTTCTACATTTGGCCTAAGAGGATTGAAGAATCTAGGAAATACATGTTTTATGAATAGCATGATCCAGTGTCTTTCAAACACCAAGGTTCCGTTGGAATCTTTCAAGAATGGTTTTTGTCTGGATGATTTAAATACTACAACAGCAAGAATGAAAAGTGAAATATCTGGAGTCCTGATTCTTCTCGGAAAATGGTGGATACTTCACATTTCGCCCGTCTATTCAGAAATGTTGCTCCTTCCTTCGACCATAATGTCCCAGCAGATTCGGAAGAGTTTCTAAGATACCTTCTGGTAGGTTAACATGAAAATTTAAACAGGGCGAGTGCAGAGAATCATCCATCACCAAACGATTTTGTTATCATGAATGATAATCAGAAAGCTTCCATTCCTTGGACAAGATATCTGTCTACTCATAATTCCAAAATTGTGGATTCATTTGCCAGTCAGCTGAAGTCTATATTGGGATGTACTTTTTGTAATCACTGCTCCGTTACTTTTGAACCTTTCTTGGTACTTTCAATTCCTATTCCAGACTTGCCAAACGAAGTCCTGAATTTAACACAATGTATTGAACTGTTGACAGAAGAGGAGACTTTGACTAACGACGCGAGCCCATACTGTTCAACTTGTGGAATGAAAAGGGAATTCAAAAAGATGATTCGTATGAAAACATTTCAAAAAATTTCAGTTATACATTTAAAACGTGTTTCTTCGACTGATGGCAGTAAATTGGACAATGTGATTTATTTTCCAATACAAAATTTGAATTTGGACCAATATTCTGCTCAGGATGGAATGAATACTCTTTATAATATCTACGCCATATCTAATCATAGCGGCAGCATTTCCAATGGACCCTATTCGGCATATTGCAAACACCCTAATTCTAATTGTTGTCACCTCTTCGATGACTCCCGTGTATTTTCCAAGATTGATTCTCTCATCTCCCAGGGAGCATGTGTCCTTTTCTATGAGGAAATTGATGATCTGAATTCTGATGGTGTTGTGGGTTTTTCCGGGTTTTCTTCCAACTGAAACAGCAAATGCGTCATCACTTCGAGTCCCGGGCTTCAATCAAGATTTTCATCTTGATATTATTTTATATTTAAAACTTCGCTTTTGTATTTGGGTATTCATTTTTATATCCATGTATTATTTCCAATAAATACTATGTTTATATCCTAAAAAAAAGGATGTAATGAATAGGCTAATAGGAACAGTATCACCTGATCTTCTTTTGTTGAGTCGTATAATGTCAACTTTGTCTCCTGAATATTTCGAGTTCAAGAGTGTGTGGGAATCAGTTCTAGTAGAAGACAGAATTGATGGAGCATCTTCGCTTGATTGAAATGCGCTCACCAACAAAACAAGATGATTCCGTAGCTCTGTTTGCTAAACGCAGCATAAAAAAGGGTTATTACAAGACTCGAAAAGAAATGTTTCAAATGTCATAAGGTTGGCCATTTCGCGTAGGATTGTCCAACGAAACGGGATGATATCCAACAATCCACATTGCCTATAAATTTCCAGAAGGAAGAAAAACACACTGGAGATGTTTCCATTTGTTGCGGCTAGCAGATTCTGATGCGTCAGCTCATTTGACGAGTAACAAACAGTATTTCCTTACTTACCATAACCTTTTAGACTTTGTGTAGAACAGAATGCAAAATTAATAGTATGGTTCAAATAGAACATTTTTGTGACAGTGACTCAAGACAAATATTTTTTTGATATAAAACAACATAACATTCATAATAGATTCCAGCTATTTTGTTTTCATATGCCTTTTATATATTATTGTTGACAATTCAACTCATGTATAAAAAATCGCATATGCCACAGTGCAATTGTCAGTTTGACAGCGGCAAAAGTTAGCTGCAACTTTTACAGCGACAAATGCACTAGTGGTTTTTTCACTTATTCATTTGTTTATCAATTATCGCGGTGTTGGTTGCCAAAATAAATAAAGTTTGCATTGATATGTTTCTAAATTTCTTATTCATTAAATTGTCCTGCCGAATTACTCTCGATGTTTGTATTGATATCGGGTAAATTTGTGTTGTTCAAATTCTGAACTGTTTCCTTTAGCAATGTGACTCGAAAAACTGGCAAACTAAAAACGCTACACCTTCGGTGTCGCGTTTTTAATAGTTGACAGTTTTTCTCGTCTAATTGCTAGGCAACAGTTTCTCATTGAACTACCCAAATTTACCCGATTAAATACAAACCTCTCGTGCAATTATAAGTGAATAAAGTTATTGTTATAAAATACCACTTATTACACATTGGTGATATCTATTTACATGATTTTGCTGTAATATTTTTAACAATTTCCTTCAATTTCATTTTATTGTATTGGGATTTTTGTCGTATTCAGCATTCATATTTTGTCTGTGCTCGGTATTTCCTCTCTTCATTACAATATGTTTTTCTAATTATTCTATATTTTTTTCGTATATAACTGATTTCATTCATTTCCTTTTGTAATGCAAAGTAATTTAATCATTAATTTTATTTATATAGCGTTTGTATGTTCTCTTTATTTGGTATTGCATTATTTACTTGTTTTCAAGAACCTTTTCACATGTTTTTAAGCATATTCAATCATATATTTTTTGTTTTATTTTTAACTGTCCGTTTTTGCGAAACAAGTGCTTTGCACTTATCGCTAAACTACTTTATTAAATGCATCCTCCATAACCGTGTATTTGTATTTATTGCTTATAAAGTTATATTATTATACACTCAATGCAATTTGAAATAATTGTATAAGTTGGAAAAATCGACGAAATTTGGAAAGGTGTTTTTTTTTCGGGTATGTATTTTCGATGAGTGAGAGAAATTCACAGAAGTTTTCCCTTTCCCGCGACGTATTTCGCATATTTTTTTTCTGTGCCAAAAAAGTTAAAACAAAAGCTAGTGGCCCTACCCCACTAATTTTAATCTAGCAATTTGAAAGAAATTATATGGCACTTTTCTCTTTTCCTATCGAAATTGACAACCAGTCAGATTACGATAAATTATTTTTGAGGTCAAAATAATCAATCTTAACTATTGTGTTGAAGATCTACAGGGTATGTCAGAAATCTAGCTCAAAGTTTCGGCTAAAAATTGAATTTTGTTACACATATTTTTTGTAAGATGTAAGTACATTGCTCCTGTTCGGTGACCTTTATATTGCATTTGGCTCTTCCGATGGTATCTATTTACAACACTGCTTAATAGCGGGCCAGTTTTCAGCAGCCTAGCCTGATCATCATCTTTATAAATTTATTGACTATAATTTTCCTCAAGCGAGATGGAATCAACCTTGTAAAGATGAACTATTAGTGAATTGTCAGTGCTCACTTGTAACTGTTAATGAACATTTCTCTTTTTTGGGCTTGAAATTATTAAATGATATTCCGGATCCACAAAATATTTTATTGATACTCTTACATTATATTTTTCGCCACAGAGTAGTAATTTGTGATATAAAACGTTGTAATGATTTTGAAGCATTAGCATATAGTGAGACTTAGAGAGGCCGATTATAACTCAAAATGTTAATTTGGCACCAACTGATGACAATGTTGTTGTTTAATGATTGATGACAAACACCGTTAATGCATTTTTACCTAGAAGAGAACTCAAATCTAGTAATTTTCCTAGATGGTAAAACTGCTGTGCTGAAGCGAGTGATAAACAACAGAATACAAGCCCATGTTGAATAGAATTCCACTATTTCATATACTGATTTTTTGTTTTTATTTTCTTAGGAACTGAGACCACATATGAAATTTTTACGTAGACATTGTTTCGAAGCTTACATATCGAAAGTCAATAACTCAATTTTAAGAGAGCCCAAACATTTTTGGAATCATATAAATTCCACAAGAAAAGAATGTGACATTCCTGATAAAATATATTTCCAGGAAACTTAAAGTGGAAATGACAAAGATATAGTCAATATTTTTACTTCTCATGTTTCAACTATCTACTCTAATACTAACTCATACAGTGCCTTCATAAAGTGTTGAAACGCTCCATTATCTTACGAGTTAATCATTTTAGATGCTGCAGCTCGGACAGGCCGATTTTGTATTTTAGTATTGGTAGAGAGGCCCCAAAAGCAGATTCCATATCGAAGACGCGATTCAATTTGTGCATGATATATATTTAAAAGCCGGCCAACATCTAGTACTGTTTTCAAGTTCTTAAACATGTAATAGGATGAGTGTAACTTTGAAATTAGACCCTCACAGTGTGGCACTCAGTTGACGTGTTTATCAATGTGAATTCCAAGAAATTTAACTGTATCTGTATAGGTCAAGACTTCATTATTGAAATCCACTTGTTATTCAACTGATATCTGTTTATAGTTATGAAAACAAATTACCTGGGTTTTCTTGGCGTTGAAATATAGATCGTGGTTATTAAAAAATTTGCAAGCGGCGACCAGTAATGTCTAGGTTTCTTGTGGTTGCTTTTCAATATTCACTCGGAAAGTTATCAGTTGTAATGTCACAGGAGAGTGAGAATAAAGTTAAAATAATTCGACAGATTTTCGAAAACGCAACAACAGGTAATAGACACGAGAGCCCAACGGGCTCGAGTGGCTAATTAACTATTATTACTATTTATTTCATTTTGTATTTTTTCATATTAATACCAATACCTCCTATTTCACACAGAACAGTAACAACATTCTTATATTTTCATAAGCAAATGAAACCAATATTATTCATTATAATAAAAACCAATGACCAAATGATCTATCCACTAATTTTCTGATTTCATTTCAAAATTCCTGCCCTGTTACGTTGTTACAATCTGGCCATTTAGTGTGGTACACCTGATAAACCTCGCAGAACAACATTGGACTCTATGGCACATGGAACACTGCATTCAGTATTCAGTGCAATGCTGCTGTTCAGGTACAAATGTACCGCATTCGGTACTTCCTTTCGTTTTTGTTACAAAGATACTACTTTGATCAAAATACACTTGATTCGGTACGATATGCTGAATGAACGTAAGTATTCATTTTGATACAAAACTGCCTTGATTGGTAAGGATTTACGACAATTCATGTTTGGCTTGTGGCTCAGTGGTACTAGCGACGGTATTGTGTCCACTGTTTCCACCCGACGCGGGTTCGACTCCCGCAGCTGGTGAAAAATTTTTAAGGCCCCAAGAGGTTTCGGATCCCACTATAAAAAGTAAGGCCCCCGTGATCTTAACTCCATTAACTTCTGAGGGTTGGTCAAACAACTAGAAAGTGGTTGAAAACAGAAACAATTCATAGAACATGTAATGTTGCATTCTTAGCTTCCCACTTTACAATATACAGGGTGATTCAAAAGTACTCTGACAAACTTGAGGAGGTCATTCCTCACAATATTCTAATATGAATTGTCGTAATAAATATATGTCCGAAAACGCTTCGTTTCCAAGATACAGGATGTTAAAGTTTTATTTTTATTTTCGTTTTTTTGGAATAACTTTCGAAATACTGACCTTATTCAAACGAAAATAGATATTGGGAGGGTTTTTGAGGTGTCGAGTTCAAACCTGATGTTATTATTGCTCTTACTCGTAGAGGGCGCCACCTACACGTCTTCTTATTTTGTGAGGATTCATAACTATTTTGAGCAGAATTCTAGCACATTTTTCAGTAGAGAAATCAATTCCTCTATCATATCTACGTAAAAAAGCTACCCTTGTTACAAGTCGCTATAAGCAACCGTTTTCTAGATATTTGGTCTTGAAAATTTCAAGTCGATTATTTGATAATCGATGCGTGTTGAAGTTATTACCAATATTTGGCATTTTTCACAAGAATGCTTAGGAAATGAATATGAAGTTTAAGTAAGTAGTTTTGGTAATAACATATTATGTGACAGCTAAACCTTTTTGTTGTTTTGTTGAAGTTTCTGTAAGTTTTAAAACACTAATTTTGAGAAAATGGATTATTTAAACAATAATGCTCATTTAGCCGATATGCATTTCGTTTATGGCCTTGAGGATGGCAATGCGCGCGAAGCAAAACTTATTTACCAGAAGCGATTTCCTAATCGAGTACTGCCTTCAGCTCCAACATTTACCAGTCTCCACCGTCGTTTGGCAGAAACAGGTAGCTTCAAGAGGGCAGCTGATATTATTGGAAGACCACGAGCATTCCGAACCCCAGAATTGGAAGAAGCTGTTTTGAACGCTCTCGAGGAGAATACAGAAACAAGTACAAGAATAATTGCTGAAGCTCTCAATTCTACTCAGTCCACAGTTTGGAGAATTATCCACGATCAACAATTTTATCCATACCATATTCAAAGGGTACAAGCTCTTTTGACACGGAACTTTCCCCAACGCATTACTATGTGCGGGTGGTTTTTGAGAAAATTGGCTGGAAATCCTCAATTTTTGAGAGATGTACTCTTTACGGACGAGGCAAACTTCTCCCGAAATGCTATCACAAACTTTCATAACAACCATGTTTGGCCTCTGAAAAATCCGCCCGCAGTTAGTGAAAGACAATATCAGGATGAATCTTCTGTAAATGTATGGGCGGCAATAATTGGTAATTACTTGATAGGTCCTTTCTTTCTTCCAATCCGACTGAATGGCACAACTTACAGAGACTTTTTAGAAAATGAATTGCCGGGACTACTTCAGAATGTACCATTAGAAATTCGTATCCGCATGTGGTTTATGCATGATGGGGCTCCGGCCCATTTTAGCGCTGTAGCCAGGGAATTCCTTAACACTGTCTATCCAATCGATGGATCTGTAGGGGTGTAGAAGAACCTAACCAGATCTAAACCCGCTAGATTCTCATTTTTGGGGACATTTGAAGTCACTAGTTTATAAAATTCCAGTAGCGAACGAGGAAGATCTGAGAAACCGAATAGTAGACGCCTGTGAAACAATAAGAAACAAACCAATAATTTTTGAGCGGGTACGAGATTCAATGACTAGAAGACTGCATGCCTGTATCTTCGCTGAAGGTTGACACTTTGAACAAGTTAGTTTCCTTTATTTTATTCTACATATTCAAAATTTCTTGAAATAAAATGTTGATATTTCTTGCAAATTTTATTAAAACAAATATAGATTTTGCACACTTGATACAAAAATAACTATTTCAAACGAGTAAAAATAAATAGAATAGGTGGCGCCCCCTACAAAAAACCAAAATTACTTACTTAAACGTCAAATTCATTTTCTAAGCATTCTTGTGGAAATGTAAAATAATGGTAATAACTTCAACACGCATCGATTATCAAATAATCTTCTTGAATTGATTTGTTGAAAATATGAACAGGATGTTTATAAAATCAGATGTGGAATCATCTGCGACTGAAAGATAAACTTTAGTCACTATCTTCCATCGTCAAGATAACCTCTGTGGGCTATTCATGTTGAAAAGGGAAACATTCTCAATTGAATATTGATAGAAATATTTTTCTGTGAATTGAAAAATCCACGATAAAAATGAAGTTATTTTTTGTAAATGTCTAACAGAAAACAACTACTTCCCCGGCTGAAGCTACGCTGGACATTGAACAACATCTGATAGATGCCCTAAAGGCCCTAACTCAAAAGAAAAAAATCTAAAATTGAAAATTTGCATTTTTATTCAGATAGTTATTTGATTTTATATTCCAGTCTTAATTAAGAACTCATAAAGATGATTGAGACAAAGAAGAATGTTTTCCAAAAGAGAGTACTCATCAGAAATCATTCGTAACATTCAATTGAGAATGTTTCCCCGTTTTCAATCTACTTGAAATTTTCCAAATATCTAGAAAACGATTGCTTATAGCGACTTGTAACAAGGGTAGCTTTTTTACGTTGATATGATGGAGAAATTGATTTTTTCACTGAAAAATGTGCTAGAAGTACACTAAAAAAAGTTATGAATCTTCAAAAAAGAGAAAGATGTGTAGGTGGCGCCCCTTATGAGTAAGAGCAATAATAACACCAGGTTCGAATTCGACACCTCAAAAAACCTCTCAATACCAATTTTCGTTCAATTGAGGTCAGTATTTCGGAAGTTATTTAAAAAAAACAAATATAAAAATGAAACTTCAATACCCTGTATCTAGGAAACGAAGTGTTTCCGGATATATATTTACTAGAACAATTCATATTAGAATATTGTGAGAAATCATTTCCTGAAGTTCGTCAAAGTACTTTTGAATCACCCTGTATAGTAATCTAGAAGAGTCAAGTTCAGACATCCATGACCGATTAGTTCTTGAAGGTGAGGATATAAATCATAAGGAGAAGAGGTAACACCGAGAGAATTAGTGTTCTATGCAAATTTCTTTTCCGAAATGTGTCAATATTGTCAATTTTCTGAATCGTCATATTGTCGACTTGATGAACCAGCTTTCCAGAATTTATTGACTTCACTCAAAATAATCATAACATGAACCCATAGTAGTATGGGGGGATTGGCGCGGTGGGTTAGCGTCCGACTCATGATCGAAAGGTCGTGAGTTCGATTCTCGGCCAGGGCAGAAATTTTTCTATTTAATTTGAGAGAATTAAAATGTTAAATTTCGTAGCCGGGCCGAGGATGGTCCTCGACGATTCGCTGTTGCGTTCAAATTAACAGTGCTGCTCCTAGGTGGCGTATGGAGTTAGTAACAAGGCCTACCAGAACACTATGAAATGATACATAAAAAAATACTCAACTTGTGACTGGCCGAAATGACGAAATGTCAAAGCCATTAAAAAAAAAAAAAACCCATAGTAGTGCTGCAGCTGAAAGGAATTTTTCTGATTTGAATTTAATAAAATCAAAATACAGAAATTGTTTATTGATTGAAACATGTGAGGGAGTCATGCTATGTGAAAGTTTTTTAGGGGAAGACAAATGTTGTTCTTAGACACCAAGCCAAGAACCACTCAATACATAGTGGCTCTTCATTCATTGTTATATAATTGGCTTGAAAATTTGAATTTGCCACGTAGACTGAAAACACAATTTAGATCAATAGTTAAAACTCGTGGAAAGTACATTGGTGGGTAGCAATGCGTCCATACGCATACGCTTCAATATAACGAGCAGCTATTTTATAATTTTTGAAAAATGCAGGTTCTGTGAGAGCTACTGCGCATGCGCATTCGTCCAGTGCTACCAAAGGAAAGACTTCATTACTTTACTTTCAATATTTACATTGTTCCCCGATAGTCGGGTACGTTTTAGGTACTATTTTTGACAGAATTGAAGGTCGCTAAAATTCACTGTTGTGGTAGCACTGATTCTATCTTTCTGTGTTGTTTTGTATTTTGGAGTTGACGGCGTTGGTTGAAGTTTTTTGAGTTTTATTTTAATTTTCAACTGAGAAAAACGTGGAAAGTGATCAATGTTTAAAGTGTACTGAACATTACCAATTATGTAATAGAAATTTTTTCATATCACTTAATGAGTAAATAAAGTAGGTATTCCATGAATTAAATGCATTAGCATATCCCAGAAACATAATATAACCTCAAGTTTTATTATGTTATGCATAAAATGGATAGTTTTTGATAGGGTGTTCGAATTTTTTTTTTCTATTAGGAACATTGTTAGTTTCCAGATTATGGGGTGTTGGAAAATAGAACACAACTCCTCAAATTTTAGAACAGACTTGCGAACTGAAATGTATTGACTCTTCAAACAGAAGAATTCTGTTTGTGATAAAACTGGAGAATCACTGTGAAATTGAATATTTTTCTAATTATAATTTCAACTAATTCTTCCTTCCTACAGATTCATTCGAAATTATATATAAGGAAATATCTAATCATATTGCAATTACCTTCAAAATTGGTGGTTAGTATATTTCACATCAAATCTGTTTCATGAGATGAAATCTTAACTTTATTAGCCTAAGAAATATAAAAGCCTTGGAAGTCATGAAAAAACTTCATTTTCATTTTTCAACATCAACACTTTCATTCTAACAATAGATTAATGGAAAAGTTTCACTCAGAATGTGTCAAGTTCGTTTTTTCAAGACTCTCCATTTAAATTACATGATAGACATCCCAGAAGAGGGATGCATTCCTGGAAAAAAATCCATTTAAAATAGAATCTGACACCTGCAAATGTCAAAAGGCTTCAGAAAGTAATCTCTAAAATAGTTTTATTTATTTTATTTACAGCGATTTAATGTGCGCAAAACGTTTCGGGAAAGTTCTGTTGTGTCTATGAAAAGGCTATCAAAAAACTTAGCAAAAGTTCTTTTTGTGACATCCCAGGGACATTCTAAAAATCGCCAACTGTGGCGGACATTGGCTGTTGTATAGAAGTTCTAATCATGTATAAACAGAACATCGCAGTGGACGTTCAATGTCTCAAAATCTCGTACTTTCAACATCTTTGAGATTTTTTAGTGCTCGCTGGGTCTGGTTTAAGCTGTGCGCCGCGTTGTCTGTCAGTCAGTTGTTAGAATTTCATTAAGTAGATAGTAATGCGGTTTGTGTTTTCCAATGAAAATATTTCTCATTTTTTCTGACACATTATTCGTTAGCTCGATCGATGCCAATTTCAGAACTAATTAATTCTGAAATATATCTTTGCGACAGGTCGCGCCATCGGTTTCATTTTAATTCCGATTTTTGTAAAGCAATCGTTACAGAAAAAAAATTCAAAAACAACTCAAAACTCACCAGAGTTAAACGATAAAGTTATATAGCTCGTCCAGTATTGAAACGACCGTTTGGTAGGTAGAGAGGGGGAAAACCCGAGTGGACACGATTTGATGTGGCTGCTTATCTTATGCTACGGCGAATCTTCATCAGTGGCTTGTCATGCAGCGTTTGTAAGGTTAGGATTGTTTGATTAATAAATAGGTAGTGCAGTTATTTATTCAACTTTGACAAAAAATTCATAATCTCCGACTCCGAAAACCCCCACATTCCAATTTTGAATAAAAATCGGACCATAATCACAAAACTCGTACGCCAAAAAGTACGTTTTGTGTCTTACCTATTGCAAATAATTTGGTACGCCTATGGAATATCTATTAATAGCCACAGTTAGACAATGGCTCGGGCATCTTCGAGAAAAATTGGTTGTTAGGTAGGGGAAGGCCAAAGTGGTCGTTTCAATACTGGACGAGCTCTACCCTTTCCAGGTTTACTTAATTGGTTTACATGGAAGAAGTCATTTTCTTGTACCTACGTCGTTCTCATAAACTGATCCGTATCGTGAAGGACCGTTCATTCTATGAATCACTAAAATCGCTGGAGTGTGTGAAAAGAAAAACACTAATGAAACAAATTTGTGTATTAAAGATAATGGTGTTCATTATACAACATACTTATCAACATAATCAACAATAAAATAATAACAGTAATAATTCTTAAAAAAATAAGTGGGCTATTTAAAAATTACTCTGTATACCTAACTGCTAACCGATACATCTATTTGTTCAAGCAAAAGTGTCATTTTTACATTCGTTCATAAATTAGATAAAGTAATTTCTGTACATGATTATCACAATCATCAACTAAGTTCAGTTAAACAAATACTGAAAAAAATTCAGTCGGCCACGATTTGAATCAGCCGACTGATCCAAGATAGCCATGTGAAGAGAAAACATCGCATCACCTTTGACATTAAAACAGTCAATTTGTGGGTCACGTGACATCACGATTCCAATCGTTCTGTGATGTACGTATGACAAGCCAGTAGAGGGAGTAATTTGCAGAATAAACAGTGAACCTTTCGATAGCTCTTCCGCTTTGCTCGAATAATTCATGACATATCTGAAGAAAAAGTTGCACTAGTTTGTCTAGTTCATATTCGATCAAATCATTTTGTGAATATCCAAGCAAACATGTAGAGAAACATTTGAAAACCAATTAGTAGAGTGTAGTTGGGTGTTTGTTTTGCTATAGCACCCAGTTATATTGAATGGATTTCTAAGACCAAGTATTTCAAGTAAATGTTCAATCCTAAAAATTCTTCCAATGATTCCAGAGTGGATCATAATAAGATTGGCAATCTTCGTGTAACGTTAATTCGCGTTATTTCAGAATAAAAAATACAGGGCGTTGGAATTTTGCCGTGAATTTCAGTTTCAATTGATTACAAAAACGATTATATAGTAGTATTAGTAAAGAACTATTGAAAGAGTTGAGTTGAGACTGAATCAGTGATGAAATTCGTAGTTTCTGGAAATTATCTTACCCAGTGGAGTAGTCACAAGATCTTTGAAAATATATTAAAAATAATAAAAATATATCTAATTGGGTTATTTTATACTAATAATGGGGATTAAAGTAAACAAGGTGGATTACGTCAGCCCTTTATCCTCATCAAGTAGTTTTCCATTATGGTATTTTTGGATAACTATACTCTCCAGGCAGTCTGATTTTCTCTACTGTCGTTGATCAGTCTGATTTTCAAATTATGAGTATTAATTTTGTGCCCAGAATATGGCCGCTACAGTTGATCCACACATCCACATAATCGAATCTGGACACAAAACTAATCTTCATAATTTGAAAATGATCAAACCGGTCAACGACAGTAGAAAATTAGACTACCTGGAGAGTATAGTTATTCACAAAAACCATAATAAAAATCCACTTATTGAGGATAAAGGGCCGATGTCTTCCATCTTGTTTACTTTAATCCCCATAGAACCATCAAGATCCCATTAGCTATTTGAGAAACAGTAATTATTATAAAACTGCCCAGTTGGAAATACCAGCTATATATTGTAATAACATTAACAATTTATTTAGTATAGTTTACATACTGATGATGACAACTTAGTTATCGAAATGCGCGTATAGGTGGGAAATGATTTAGTGAGGTGAAGGGGTTACTTGTGCAATTTTTTATTGTGTGTCACCACAGCGTCTATCCAGTCTTCAAGTTAGTTGAAGCTTCATGTTACTGAGAAAATTTTCCCGATATACATAATGCGTCCAATCCATGCCTATGTTTAAATTTAAGTTTTTTTTTTTCAGCGAATATATGAACTTGAAATTTTTGGCGAATTTCCCATGCTCAGTTGGTCTTATTAAACTACCCTTGTTAAAACGGTCGATGCTAATCATTGGAAGACATTTTTAAAAGGTAAACTTTCTATTGATCATTATCACAAACTTCAAATAATGAAAATACATCAAATATACTTGTCATCCGTACTGTTTTTTATCATTGTATGTTTTAGTGCACTAAATGCCAATTGGAATTGTTATCAAATCGACGAAGCAACTATAAATAAATGAATGGCTCCTTAATGCCTGAAAGTTTATTAGATATTAGATATCTTTCAACTCGCCATTCGATTCAGCCAGTACACGTATCAAAATAATGTCTATTCTGGGGCTAATACTGAACGTTAATTGTTTCCACTATCCCTGCTACCATTTTTTCGTCCGTCGTTCTCTGAAATGGGACAGATATGTCCAATCCATCCATATTTTGTCATATTATATTATTGCCAATATTGTGAGAATTACCCGATATACATAAATTTTTTAACGAATTACAATGGTTAAAAATCTGAAAATAAAAATTGAAAACATGTTTTGTTCTTTGTAAAATTCGACAAAATTTTGGGTAGCGCCACCTGCCTAATTTTAGGTGACCTACTCAGAGGAAAACTTTGGAAATTGCCGAATGCAATAAACATTCAACCAATCATGGCTTTTGATTTCATCACCTTATTGAAAACAGGAGATGTCGTCTTGAATTTTTTTTTATTGAATCCGGCTCGAAGGACCAAAATTATGTACGTTCAGTGGACTGTTCAAAAATTTATATTTGGTAAATTCGCAGGCACAGAACTGATCAAAGTGTCACTCATCCATGTGCCTCCGTCGAGGAATCTGATCTTCAGCCAATAGATACTCTGTCTAGTCTCCCTGCTAATCACATTTACACTGATTTCAAGGATGAGGAATATTTTGAGTAATGAGCGTTATATCAATAATGAGAAAACACCAACTCGAGAAAAACTAAATATGCTATGTTCCTTCCAAAAGATCTAGGAACTCATTGTCTTTCTTCACACTTCTCCTCTTCCGTCTCATTTCCCCACTCCCAAAAGTGACTATATCTGTGTGATACCTCACGCGCAAAATCAGGTCGAAAGAGTTGGAGAATGCAAATGAAAAATTCCCATTTGAAATATACAGTATAAATATACAATCCCCTGGCAAAATTAATTATAATTATAGTAATAAAAAAAAGAACGAATACTGTTTGTGTCGTTTGTTTCTTACAAGTGACTGTAATAATTATCATAAGTGCCTCAAAGCAGATTATGAAGTCAACTAGTTCTGACTTTATCACCAGTTTGGATATAACAAGGTTAGTGGTTTTCTTCACTTTGACATTGAATATCTAGCTCAGGAAGCCTGCAATGTATACATTTACCAGTTCAACATTCTACATTATTCAAATGTCGAGTTAAATGTTTATTGCATTCGGCAATTGCCAAAGTTTTCTTCTGAGCAGGTCACCTGAAATTGGGCGGGTGGTGCTACCCAAAATTTTGTCGAATTTTACAAAGAACAAAAAATGTTTTCAAAAACAAATTTCAGAATGTTATCCATTGTAATTTGTTATAAAATGACAATATACACTCGTCATTTTTTATTTCAGAAAAATAAACCGTCTACATTGTATCTAAAATAATCCAATTAACATTGCGTCATTTTTTTACCATGGTGATGCGATAATTTATCCCACACATTATATTTTCAGGATGAGATCTTTTCTGTCCAATACATTCACAGGCAGAAGCATATAATGCAAAAAGTAGGAGTACGTTGGAATTATATAACTATTCTATAATACAAAATTTACAAAAATTCGTTGCTATAGTGATTCCCATTTTCAAAATTGCAAGAACAGGATATATTTTAGTGAAAGATATTACAGTGTGGAATATTCCTATACGACTGATCAATAAGGTTTGAGGTTTACAAAAATTGACTCTATACAGAGTAAAAACTCCTTTTTCAGAAGTCCTCTCGACAATTCAGTAGTTCAATCTAAAAAGATCTTACACTGAGACTTTGTGAAAACACAAATACTTCACTTAAATATTAAGTATTCCTCTTTAAAAAATGTGGAACCTGAGAACAAAACACACTTTATTGTCATAATCTTTTTTCAGCCGTTTGGTCACAAGATACGCGGATGAGTTAAAAAACTCCCTAAAACTAAATAAATAAAAGTAAAAAAAATAAATAGGGAAATATAATACAAGAATAAATAGATATTTAGAGTTATAACACAACAATGCGCAAAAATGTGTGTGTGTGTGTGAGAGAGAGAGAAAGAGGTTATTCAACTGAGTTCACTGAGTGAAAGTACCATGATACGAATTCCAAATGAGGGCAGCTAGGCCGTTTCAATTTTCATACAAAGTTATGAAGACTAAATATATTAGTTATATCAGTCTAAGATTCAAAAATCAGTAGTTCGTCATTCAATTTGAGATACTTATAGTATCCATCGATGATCCCGAACAATAAATTTTAAATTATGGTTGAGTTTGGTGATCCACAGATAAGTTCTTCAAATGGTTTGTTTCTGATTGGGATCAATGTTATTGAGGAAAAACTATTTCTTTCTCGCCAACTTTTCTGTAAAATAATTTTGAAGCAAAACTCATTGTTACAAAGCCCTGATGATGAATTCATTGAAGTTCGAAACGATGGCGAGAAAGCAATTATTAACATATATCCTAATCCATACCAAACCAGAATACATTTCAAAAATAGTTCAATGTAGGTGAAGACTCTTCCCTTGATATTTACAGTACTGGAAACCAAAGAGCTAAGCTTATTATTTATTGTTCAGCACTAGAACTCAGTAGAACAACTTGAAATTAATAAATTATTGCCAGCACAACAAATAGAAATCGTAAATATATGGAGCTGTAGATTGTATAAATGGATACGATGATTTGCACCGGCATCACCCTTTTACTATGATGACATTGCACATTGTCCATAATTAGGAATATTTGAGATTTTTCATGAGGTACCTTTTTTATAGCACGTCTGAAAATACCAGGCCAAAAAAATGCCTTGATATTGAAGGCGGATTTATATTACTTTCATCAATCTAGAAGTTTGGAGGATACTTTGAAAAATGCCTCGTATTTTTTGGTTTGCTTCGAGTCTAGGAATACATTTCAACAACGTTTTTTTCAGTGATATTGTCCCCAAAAATTACTAAATAGGTCATAATCTTTCTCAATTTGACTAAATGAATAGACTGAAAAACCCAAACACCAATTTATGACCAGAAAAAAGTTGATTAGACCTCATGGGACATGTATAAAGAGGAAATTGAAATCAATTCTGCACAAAACTCAAAATTGAATGCAGTAATTTTTTAAAACCAACTTTTGATATCGCTTGAATCATTATTGAATTAAATAACTTTCGTAAAGAAACAGTTCATTCGTTTGGTAATGTTTTTGAAAGACACTATTCGTAGACTCTAAGAAAGCAATCCCATTCAATCCCGCCCAATCCTTTTATGGATTTGCTGGTGCTTTAACAAATGTGCTTTTTGTCTAAACGCTTTCGCGCAAGTTTCGCATCTAAAAGGTTTCTCGCCAGTGTGCGTTCTGAGGTGAACCTTTATATTGCTCTTGTTCAAGAACCCCCTATTGCAAATAGTACACCTGTGTACAGGTTTTTCCTTCCCCAATAGACCCAACGTTTGATCAGCTTGAAAAACATTAGAATTAGACGATGGCTGATGCTTCTTCCTGTTGCACTTGGATTTCCTAGAGGAACTGGACAAAGTTGTGGTTGTATGTGGGTAGTTTTGCCCAAGCATATCGGGACTCCTCACTCGGTGGTCGTCGTTCAAACTATGGAGGTATTGGGGCAGGTACCTTCCGTTAACAGTGACAAGGAGGTTGTCTGTCGTTGATACCACATTCGCTGGAGGACTAGAAGCAGACATTAACTCATTGCCATAATTCGTCGAGCTGGGGACCTCTTGTTTGATAGGAGGCCCATTCTGCAGCCGGTTTTGTAACAGGGGCATGTACCCATGGGTGAGCAGGGTTTGCAACGTCGATCCACTTTGCTGGGGCTGGATTTTTGAATATTCTATAGACGGCTGGACCTTGTATTCGCTAGAGCAAGGTATCACAAATTCCGACAAGCCATCGTGTGTGATGATCAAGCCTTTCGATTGGTCCACACACGCACCATCGAACAACGCGTCTAGATCCATCCAACTGTCTCTCGAACCCGTAGCGTCTTCACTTTCGGGGTTGTTGCTAGGAACCGTTGTGTCTGCTATAGCTGAACCTATGATAGCAGCGATGTCTTCTATCGAAGATATATCGTATTCTGCTATCTCAGTTTTAACGTGAGTGGCTGAATCGACTGAGGTATGATTACAATCTTCGTACTTCATGGATGAAACAGAATCGGGGTCTGCGTAATCTGCGTAATCGTCACTGGAGAAAAAGTTTTTAGTGTCATGATCACCGGCAGAGTCCGCACTTATGTTACATGTCGAACTTGACACTATATTTTGTTCGTTATAACTGTTGTAAGTGTTGTTGTTTTCTTCTGGAACTCTTTGGGATATCGTGTGATAGTGGTGTCCTTGAATGCCGTTTATACTGAGGTTCGCAGTGTATCCCGTGAAGGGGGGTAGGGGCTTCAGTTCAGCTAAACTAGTATTCATGTTCTGGGAATTCAACAAAAGATTATCCAACGCATCCATCGTTTCTTTCGTTTCCATTTCACTGTCGTCTTGGTTAAGGGAGGGTTCTAACAGTAACTTGTCAGATCCTAGGTTACTTATATGCCCATCCATGATGAGTTTGTGGGTGTCCATGAACTCATTCTGGAGATTCGAGTTGGAATTCCAACAAGAAGAGATGAATAAGGGGTCGACCTCGTCTACGTGTGAACCATTGTTGACTGCCATACTTGTGCTTTGGGGTACGTTGGGATATTTCATCGTTTTCATAGACGGCTTCCAAGCGTTGACTCTTTTACATCCTAGGTGGCCACTGAGGTTATTCCAGCATGGTACATTTCTGTAACAAAATCATAGCTTTAGTGTATATTCTCCAAACGAGAAAGAGAATGATCAGATGAGTCAACAAACGTTCAGGGTAACATCGATACTATAGAAATTATGTTAACCTGCCTAACAGTATTGAGTTTTATGGGAAATCGAAACACCATGAAAATCAATTTCATTCAGGGGAAGTTACTTGATAGACTGACTGAATACTGCACGGTGACCATCAAAATAAAAAATCAAAGGTGTAAAAGTATCAAGTTCAAGTATATATTTGCCATTTTAGATACAAATCGTATATGTGACACGACAAAAAAAAACAAAAAACAAACAAACAGAATACATAAAAAGAGTATAGCAATCATTAAGAGAGGTTCTCATACTCTTTGAGGGAGTAAAAGCAACTTGTTAGAAGATATTCTTTGTGCAGCTTTCGAAATTTCATATGGTTCTTTCCATCCTTCATGGTTTGGGGCAGCAGATTGAAATATTTTGTTCCTGCGTAATTTGGAGATTTTTTATACCCGGAATTCTTACATTTTGGCAAATGGAAACCATTTCTGTTCCTTGTGAAATGGGGGTGGATTTCTTTATTCTGAACATAGCTCGGTGTTTTATAAAGGTAAATGCATGGTAATGTTGGAATACGGTTGTTTTTAAATGTTTCTCTGCAATATTCTCTATATTTGATATCGAAGATCAGACGCAAAAAACATTTTTGCATTATGAAAAACCCATTTATATCTGATGCTATTCCCCAGAAGGAAATATTCAAACTCATTTTGGAATATACCAATGCATAGTAAATATCCAGAAGGTTATGATTCATGAAATTCGACTTCAGTGTTAGAAAAGCGAAATACGTTTTATTAGTGATGTGCATAGATATTTGATATGTTTGTTGAAAGATAATTTACAATCCAATTGTGTACCAAGGAATTTCGTACATTCTGTTACTTCTAATCCCAGATCAAGATAAAGTGGGCATAGCATTTGTTCGAAATTGGATGAACGTTGTTTTGTCCACATTGTTGATCAAATGATGACCCTTACACCATATTTCGAATTCATCGATGATTGTTTTATTTTTATTTTCCATTTCATCTGGACTAGGGGAAGCCACAATTATGGTAGTATCATCGGCGTACATTAAAACTAGGCTTTCTTTTAGATTTTGTAGAAGATCATTTACGTAAAGTAAAAACAACAGTGGTCCGAGAACTCTCCCTTGTGGAGTCCCCAAGTCCACATCAAATGGATCTGATAGGTTATCATTTACTTTCACTACTATTTTTCTATTACGCACATATGATTTGAACCACTGATTTAGTGATCCCCTGATGCCCATTTTAAAAAGTTTCGCACCTAAATATTGTGGGTTTATGGTTTCGAATGATTGGCTAAGATCGAAGAAGATTCCCATTATGTAATGTTTGTTAGTACTTTCATAAATATATTGGATCATATCGATCGATGCAGCTTCATTAGAGAAACTGCTTCTGAATCCGTGTTGGGAAGGTTTTATTAGTTTGTGGTTGTCCAAAAAACTTCTGTCATAAACTGCTTTTTCCATTATTTTTTATATAGAGTTCAAGACACATATGCCCCGATAGTTTTCCTTTTCTGAGAGATCACCTTTTTATATACTGGAACAACTTTAGAAAATTTCAATTGATCAGGGAATATACCTTCATTGACTGATTGATTGATTAGAATGGTCAAGTTTTTTGCAAACACATGGGCACGTGGGCACATGGAATTTCATCAATGCCAGCTCTAATTTATTTTTGAAGCTTGTTATTATTGTTTTCATTTCTGCATCGGTGTAGGGTATGAAGTACATTGCATTCCAGGGTGGATTCTTTATAATGGTAAACTGGTTTTGAGGTAAGTTTAGAGATTTCATTATTTCTACAATTAAGTTAGAAAAATATGTTCCCATTGTGTTTGGTAAGCTGTGGTCAGAGACAATAACACCATTTGATTTTATTTCAATTTTCTTTTTGGTTTCGTTGGTTTTACCCAGTTTGTCATTCACTAGGGTCCAAAGTGTTTTTTGTTTGTTTGTTGACGTAAGTATTTTGTTAGTATGGAATTGTTGCTTTTCCGTAACCATTTTCCTACCAAGCAATCTTTTTTTACACCTATAATGAGAGTTGAGATTGTCATTTTCTGGTTCTTGTTTTCGTAAGAGTATTCAAATTTTTTTGTACACTGGTTTGTTTTAATTTTCAAAGCACCAGTTCAAAGGGGTTAGAATATTTGTTCAATGTTTCTCGTTTGATCGGTTAGATGCAAGGATTTCATTTTTGTTTGAAATTCATGAATGTTGCTTAGGGAAAATACTCGACCTTCTCTTTCACTAGAGTTGGTGAGTTGTTTTTTGTTATATTGATGCCATTTGAATATTTGGCTGGTGTGATCCGATATTCCAAAATCGATAACTTCGTTGGAATAGTATTCCAGGTTAGTAATTATACAGTGCGAGTTTCTAACTTGGAATAAATTCAGTAACTCAAAGACATTTGTTTTGTTAGAAATATGCCTGGACAGGTCGATTTTTATTTTGAATAACGGTCGTTTTTATGTAAGAAAATGTTATACAGCGTTTCTCAAATTTGAGATATGACGTCATTGACAATTTTTTTTAATGGCATGCGTACCAAATATCAAATTTTTATTCCTTGTCGTTTGACAGATATTTAACAAACATCAACTAATTCGAAAATGAGATTCACCTGATCTATCTGATATCAACTCAAATATGTTTCTTCAATAAATGCTCAAAATGTTGTCCATTAACTAACTGATAATATCCTAAACGGAATTTAAACTCGTTTTGAACATTTCCAATTACTTGAGTGGAAATTAGTCTACACTCCTGTCGTATTCGTTCTTGTAACTGCTCAATGTTTTCCGGTTTGGTGTTGAAAACCTTGCTTTTAAAGTACCTCCATAAGAAATAGTCCATAGGTGTTAAATCCGGAGACCTGGGAGGCCATTCAACAGCTCCTCTCCTACCATTCCATCTGCCTGGAAATACATCATCCAGATACGCACGGACAGGTCTTTTAAAATGGGGAGGCGCACCGTCTTGTTGAAACCAGATGTTTCTATTCGGGACATCGGCTTCATCCGGATCAGGAAACAGAGTAGCCAAAGTCGGAACTAGTTTTCCCGCAAGAATTCTAAATATCTGTCTCCATTGAGATTCCTTTGGAAGAAAAGTGGTCCTATTACTCGATTACCAACAATCCCTGCCCAAACATTAACTTTTGCTGTATATTGAGTGTGGCCTTCCCTCATCCAGTGTGGGTTGTTGTCTGCCCAATAACGACAATTTTGACGATTTACCTCACCATTTAACGTAAACGTTGATTCGTCAGAAAACAGGGCGTTTTCTATGTTTACAACATTTCTGTTTAGTAGATCGATCATTTCTTCGTAGAATTGGATTGGATTCTTCTATCCGGATCATCTTCGGTGAGTTCCTAGAGGATTGTCATTTTATAAGGATGGAATTTATGGGTTTTCAGAATTTTCATCACTGAAGACTATCTAATTTCGAGTTTCCTAGCTATCTGCCTAGTGGGAACATGATGATTTTCTTCAACAGAGAGGAAGGAGTACATTCATTTCGACATCTTCATTGAGGGCACTCTGACGATGATTCTTTGTTTTTTTTAAATGCCCATTTTCCCGGAACTGTTTTTCATTCTGCTTATGGTACTCTGTGATATGGGTGGTAAATCAGGATACTTCTCTCTGAATCAATGCCAGAGGTGGTTACAATGTTACTATATCTGGCGGCACATCTGGTTGTTTCGTGTGATTATGCTAAGTTCATATGAATCTAGAAGATCTAGAAGTTTTTTATATTCGGGGCATGTTTTCTGCAAAAAAAATATATTGAGATCACCCGATATAATTATGGATGTATATTTCTGAGTAACATTATTCAAGAGGAATTCGAAAATGTTATAGAAAGTCTCTAAGTCATCAGTTGGTGGGCGATATATTTATATCTTTTTCGATTGCCGAATATTCGAAACATCCCTCTAGTGACATGTTTACAATATAGTTCAAGTGTTTACAATCTTTTTTTTTTTTTCATTTGTTCTGACGAATATTGTCGTTCCTCCGTGTTTATTATTTGTTCTGAAGGATTTTGTTATGTTCATGAAACCCGAGATGCATATTTTTCTTAGGATTTTAATCCATTTTACAAAATAAAGGGAATTTTTTTGCATATCATTTCCACCAAGTTGATTTCACTTCCCAGGCTTTGTATATTGCTATATAATAATACATTGTATCAGTTCATTATTCTTCACGGAATAGTTCTTAGTAAATATTACTTCATTAATTGTACATATTTGTAACGAAACTATCCTGACAAACAGCTTAGGACCCCAAGAATCAGACACGATAAACAAAATAGCCGAAAGCTCGAATTTTAGAAGTTTGACTTTCACTATGAGGTATAATAACCCTTACAGTAGCCAAAATGTCCGAATCTTGGTAAATGTTTTGTTGAATTCCAGTGGCTAATTGAAATTGCCATTAGGAACATTATTATGTACCTTCCCCGGGTATTATCACCAAATGATCATTAAGTAAAATATCTACCTGAGGCAATATACATACAAGTGAGCATTTGAATAGGAGAAATTTAATTGTATGCGACACACTAAATTGCTAATTGGCAGAAAGGATTCAGAGACGTATTAAGTTTGTCGAAACACTAAAAAGTCTTGAAAGAATCGATGATTGCTGTCATGCAGACCCTCAAATAAATAAAAATAATGAACAATAGCAATCGTAAATCACTTTATAGTGAATAAATGAGCAAACAACAAGAATGTACTTCGACCCAACCTGCCCCTTTTTAAATGTCCAATTTATTGTTTTATTTTTCTTTAAATATTATTCATTTTTAGTGAGATGCAATGAAATGTTAGATTTAGCATCATTTCATTTCATTATTACTTACCGAAAAATAATAATAATCTGAATTTCTTTGAATATATGGATGAAAGATGTTAATAAAAAAACAAATGTGCATTTCTACTAAGTCAGTAGAACAAAAAGTCGGCAAGCATAGATGGCATTGGCATATCATATGATTTCAAAAATTAAAGAATTTGACTTTATAATTGTGATTTCAATAATAACCATGCAAAAAGTTGTATCTCATTAAATCCATTATTTATTGATACATTTTCTCACCAAATACCATATCTGCTTCAATTATTTCCGGTATTTTTACTTTGATTTTTTTTAATCACCAAAATATTCATTGAAAAAATTTAAAGAATTATTAGCTTCTCTAGTACTAGTAGCTTCATTCCCTCATAGAAAAATTTCTACCAGATGATATTTCCAATTATTCAATTCAGACATTTTAAAAATATCCTTCATTTTAAGGTTTTTTCTTCGAATTCTGATGTAGAAGTGAGCCAGTATGTACCATGAATAAAACAGTATTATCCATATCTTGATTTAGTTATTTCTGGGATTTAATTCAAGAACTCTGAAAAATATGAAATGATTTTTTAATTCAAATACTTAGATTTATATTTTCCACGAACAGAAAGGGTTGGCATTTCAACAGGGATCCATTTAAAAAATGTTCACGTCACATCACAATAGTATCCGTAGAAGTCAGAAGATTTGTGGCGACGATAACAAATAAAAACGAATCACCTCTTCAGTTACTGGACATTTCGGTCACCTAATGCCCCAAACTGTTTGATTGGAAGCTATAAAAGTCATCGTAAACACTTTTGAAGAAATATTTCAACCTATTTTGGATATGGCATGAATTTTATTACTGTTGTAAAATCAACCGTAAAATGTTAGTACCAAAAACCCAGAATATCTCATTTTCTAAAAAGGAATCATATTTGTGAGTTAATATCTCAATCAGATCTGACATTCAGCGAAAATTCTTCCCAATCCTTTTTTCATTCTTAATAAAATTAATCTCAAAATATTTAGGTACAAATGCGTTTATGCTTTGAAATGTTTTCCTTTATAGCTGGATGAAATAATTATTAACCGCTTGCTTTAATAAAACAATTTCACGGGATAAAAATGATAATAATAATGATTTCTGATGATAATTGTGAAAAATCATTAATGGGACCTTATAACTCATTTTGTTGATACGGTGCATAAAAGTACAAAGTAATAGCAGATTCATTATCATTGTAGCAATAGTACGTGATTCAGGAAAGCCGATTGTTGTGTTGTTATGTTTATAAATTCAAATGTTTCGAATATTAGTATAAGAAATAAATTTCTGAAATTTTTGTTCCATTAGTGATACATTGGTTTCTTTATCCAAACTGTTCTTGAAACTGGGCGCTTTTACAGTAAAAATTTGCTGTATCGAAGATAAAATATTTGCTGAATCAAACAAACTATCTGACACTTTACAAATATTTAGGTATCGAAGAAAAGGTAAATTCTGATGTTTTCAATTACATCTTCTCAAACACATGTTACTGCTAAGGTGTTTCTTTTGTTGGTAGAAAGTCTCTCAAAATGAAGTATCTAAGTGGAGATTTGGAAAAGTTTGGATTCCGATCTTCAAGTACTTGTATCCTTGGTTTCCCAAACAAACCCTTGAAAACTGAAACTCCTCGTATTGTTAGCAGATTGGAATATAAATTGAAAATGGCAAGGTACAGCGGCCATTTTTACATAGCTCTGATACTCAAACCGACCAGTCTATGGACATACCTTCGTCACTGACCCTTTAAAAATGAGAAATCTGATAATTCAAAAACAAAATATCGTTGTGATCGAAGTTTCAAAATTTTCAGGTGAAACTTTTAGTTATCATTAAAAAAACTATCATTTCTATAGATATTTAATAAACGGAAATGAAGATATAAATAACTATGTACCTCTGTGTGGCATAGCGGGTCGAATATCAATCAGAAAAAAACTACTTTCCTGGCTGATACCTCGACGAACATTGGAAATTGCAAACTACCAAATGGTTCTTGCAGATGCTCGCTGCAATAAAGCCCATATCCAACATACACCAATTGAAATAGACACGGTCCCTTATCAACAACCAGTCTGCCAATACACTAGATCTTTTCCTCACCACCAATCCTGACCCGTATAGAATAGAAGTTTGTGCCCCACTTGGAAACTCTGATCACACCCTCATCTCCACAACATGCTCTTTCCATTTACCATCGAGCCGCACAATACCACCCCGTCTCATGTGGCATTACAATTCGGCCGACTGGGAAGGTCTTCGTATGTTTTTCTCAGCGTTTCCATGGAAGAGAGTTTGTTTCTCTTCAGTAGATCCAACACGATGTGCTGAGACAATTTCTGAAATCATCATGTTGGGGATGCAAACTTACATACCGAATACCGAAAGAAGAACATCATCCGATAAGACCTGGTTTAACAGAAACTGCTCTAGAGCTGTGGCTTCCAAACAGGCAGCATACCATCGATGGCTGAAAAATCCGGGCCCTGAGACCAGAGCAGCATATGTCGAGGCTAGAGGCATATGCAAAGAGACAATAGAATGCTCAAAAGATGCCCACAATGCCAAAATAAGATCAAAACTTGCTGAATGTCCTAACGGATCCCGTTCATTTTGGTCTTTCGCCAAAGCTGTGGGAAGAAACTTCACTTCCAGCTCATTTCCTCCTCTAACCAAAGAAGATGGAACACTAGCAACGACTGCCCAGGAAAAAGCCAATATCTTTGCGCACCTATTTGCTGGAAATTCCACTCTGGATTCATCGGGAAAACAACCCCCGAACATAACACCTATTGACAGTCACATGCCCGAGATCACCTTTCGCCAACGTACTATCAGAAAGATTTTGCTGGGTCTCAACACCAACAAAGCCTGTGGATCTGACGGAATCTCGCCGATTGTTCTCAAGAAATGTGCCCCCGAACTAACACCTGTTCTTTGCAAGTTGTTCAACCACTCTTACAATTTGGGGTATTTCCGTCCAATTGGAAAATTGCAAGAGTACAGCCAGTCCCTAAAAAGGCAAAAGGCCCTACCTAGCAACTACAGACCTATCGCACTGCTATCTATTATTTCAAAGGTCATGGAAAAAGCCATCAACATCGAGCTCATGAAATATCTGGAAGACTCAGGAATTGTCAACGATAGGCAATATGGCTTCCGCCATCAGAGATCAACTGGTGACCTGCTCGCTTACGTCTCACATATATGGCAGCTATCTATTGAAAAGTATGGAGAAACTTTAGCTGTGGCATTAGATATCTCCAAGGTGTTCGATCGAGTTTGGCACCAGGGACTCCTCGCCAAGCTTCCGTCTTATGGCTTGCCCCCTCAGCTGTGTTCTCTGCTTGCTAGTTTTCTCTCGAACAGGTCTCTCCATGTAGTGGTCGATGGAGTTTCATCTGACACTCTACTCATAAATGCTGGTGTTCCGCAAGGATCTATTCTCGCACCAACACTATTTCTACTTCACATCAACGACCTGTTGAAAGCAACTTCATGTCGAGTACACAGCTTTGCCGATGATAGTACCCTCCATACCCCTTTCTCTTCCAGGGCCCCTATATCAGCCCGTGAAACCAGAAATGAACGAGGAAGAAATGTTAATAATATAAATATGGACTTAGCAACAATTCTCGAGTGGGGATTCAATAACTTGGTAGAATTCAATGCAAACAAAACACAAGCATGTCTTTTCTCTAGAAAAGTCGATCTCACTGTGCCTAACATAACTTTGTCAGGAGTAACCATACCACTGAAGTCATCCATATCGATGCTTGGTATTACTATCAGCAATAACCTTTCCTGGGAAAATCACGTGAGGTCCATTGCCAAAAGTGCATCCCAAAAACTTGGTTTTTTGTTTCGTGCCAAGAGCTATTTCACCCCCACCCAGCTGCTTATGATCTATAAGGCACAGATCCGACCTGTCCTGGAATACTATTCCCATATTTGGAGCGCGGCACCTAAACATATCCTGAGGCTATTGGATTCTGTCCAAAAAAGGGCAATTCGTCTCGTCGGTGATGCCTCGCTTACAAACTCGCTCACTTGTCTGGAACACCGTAGAAAAGTTGGCGATTTGTCTCTATTTTATAGATATTTTCATGGACGATGCTCTTCTGAAATATCAACAATCGTTCCTGCTTTGGCAGTCTCTTCGAGACTAACCCGTCAAGTTCAGTCATCACACCCCTTCGTGTTCACTTTGGAGACCTGCAGAACATCACTTTCCAAAGACTCGTTCATCCAACGAACAGCGAGACTTTGGAACTCATTGCCTAGGGAGGTGTTCCCCGAGGCATACAACCTTTAGAAATTTAAGAAGAACACCAACTCCTACCTTCTTTCCCTTGGTTCCCACGATGTTCTCTGAACATTACAGGATATCCCTTTTCGTGGGAACCAGAACATAAAAAAAAAAATAGCGGGTCGAATATCAATCAGAAAAAAAACACTTTCCTGGCTGATACCTCGACGAACATTGGAAATTGCAAACTACTAAATGGTTCTTGCAGATGCTTGCTGCAATAAAGCCCATATCCAACATACACCAATTGGAATAGACACGGTCCCTCATCAACAAGCTCGAAGAGTTGTATTTTAGAAATGCAGATTCCCAAAAAACATATCCACATGGCGCTGTGATCCAATTTCTGCAACGCCAATTCGGCTCTTTTTTCGAGTACGTCCCTGCGCGAAGATAATCACTGGTGTTTGGCTTAGTGGAAGTGAATACGCGGTACCGTTACCCGTTAGTCGGTTGCAGCTTGGTAGGGATGCTTTCGTACTGCTAACACACTTTCGTGGGCAGACAGAGGAACTCCGGCTCCGCGTGCTGCGTAGTCGCGCCTCGCGGTACTATTCGTGGAGGCGGCGTTGCCAATTCTCTCCGTATATTTAATGATCGCTCGGATATACTTCTGAGACCCGATTCTTGAAATCGTAAGAACCTGACCCTACTCTCCAGGGAAAATTAGGCCGTTTTTTCTCGATAACCTGATTTTCCTATTCTTGACACACATGAAAGGAAGTGTCATGAAAAAATGACAAAATTTATCATACAGTGACCGCCAGAAGATACGCATCATATGGGAAATTCTTTTATTAATAAATTTTGACAAAGATCGATACGTGCAATCGCTTCTGCATCAGAAGAAACCCCAGAAGACGTTGTACAGTGCCGTCTGTCTTTTCGTGTTTGTGAAAAAAATGTAAAAATTATAAAACAATATTGAAAAAATATCGAAAAATTTTATTCGGAAAAGTTGTTCAGAATGACATTTTATAGCTATCTATGTACATGTTTTGAAGAAAATCTGAGTTAAAAAAACAAAAATAAATTTTTTAAAAAAAGGAAAAATTCATTTCTGATAAAGAAACTCATCAGTAAACCCAACAGTAATATTTCAAATACTATTTTGTAAAGATTCGCAAGCTATTTCATTTTATTCGGAGAAAATTTGAAATTTGTTAATTTGTCATGTGTTCAGCTGCTTCATAACAGGCCACTGAAATATCTCCAGGACATTATAATCCCGATACTATTCATTATTAATAAAGAACCATGTATCTAAACAATTTTAATTTGAATTTTTTATCAGAACAAAAAATGAATTAAATTTTTGACATAACAAAAACTTTATCTTCTTATTTTCAAACAATTCAAAATAAAATTAGAAACTGAAATAATTATAAACCAAACAATTTCATACATACTCGAAACTTTGTAATTGTCCATTACTCGACATGTCTACACTGACGTTCAATACATGTAGTTGTTCGGGATTTCATTTCTCTGGACACATTTCGCAGCATTTGTGGTGTAATGTTATTAATATATTGTCCTATTACTTCTTCTAAATGGTCGATATTATGAAATGGCCGATGTTTATAAACCTTACTTTCAAGGTACCCCATAAAAAGAAATCCAAGGGCGTCAAATCTGGAGATATTGCAGGCCACGGGTTTTCTGAATATCGTCCTATCCACTTATGAGGAAAGTGTTCGTTAAGCCACGCTCTGACTTCAAGGGTACAATGTATTGACGCTCCGTCTTGTTGGAAAATAAAAACTTTTTAACAAAAAATTAAACCGACGAAAAAATCAACTGAAAAGCAAAAAATAAAATAAACCTTCTTAGTCTAAATGATAATTGAGCTCCTAAACTAATGTAAGTAACTGATTTTGAGTCGGCGCCAAACAAACAATTATCGAAGATCATTATCTAAAACGCAGCCATGCATCTCGCTCCCATCATTTTACGCTTCACTTAATTCAATTGCTAGTTTGTTTGGCGCCGACTCAAAATCAGTTACCTACATTAGTTTAGGAGCTCAATTATCATTTAGACTAAGAAGGTTTATTTTATTTTTTGCTTTTCAGTAAATTTTTTCGTCGGTTTAATTTTTTGTTAAAAAGTTTTTATTTTTTACTTTTTTTTTTTATTTTTCAATTTTTTGTGGCTAAAATCTACCAATTACTACCTACTTGTTTTTTTATTACTTCCAAAATACTTACTTACCCACCTTACTTCAACTATTACCAGTTAAATAATATGATTATCTACTTTTACTATTTGTTGTAATATAAATTATTTTCGTTGTTCTGGTTAGTTTATTTCATTACTTTGTATATCATTCCATCCTCTCATAAAATATACTGATTTTGACGGAACAAGAAAAATGTCAGTAGCGATCTGTCATTGTCATTGTGCTAATGTTCACTAGTGAAAAATCAATTATCCCCTATTTTTCTACCCGTAAGGGTGGCTAATTCCTTTCGAAATCCAAATATAAGGTATACCTCTTAAAAAGAATTTATCTTTCAAATTAAAAGGACCAAAGTCGAAGTACACTCTATCCACTGAAAAAAAAAATTATCGGAATCGGACGCCTCAGTAAAAAGTTATGCGTGATCATACATAAAAAAATATGATGGAAAAACATAAAATATACGGGTCGAATAGAGAACCTCCTCCTTTTTGGTTTCGTCGGTTAAAAATCACTGATATCAGTTTATTATGCTAAATTTTACTCGATTATATATCGTAATATTGCTGTCTGGGGACTAGCTACTGGATCAGACAGAATTTTCATAAAGCGAAAAGCACTGCTGAGATTGATATTCAATTTGGATTATAGAACTTCCTGTAGAGAGACATTCCAACAAAACAAAATATTGACAGTTACAAGTTTGTTGATTTTGAAAACATGAGAGCAGAAATGCATAATTACAATATACGGAGTAAAAATATGATCACTACACGAAAACATCATCACGCAAAATATGAAAAATCTCCTAAATTTGTTGGTATTCGCATTTATCACCTTGTGAACCTTATAACTTCAAAAAAATTTAACTTTTTCCATCAGAAAAATGTTTTTACACGGTGGATGAATTTACACTTGAAGTGAGCAATGCGCGATCTTGTTTATTTTGAATATTCCATTTTAAAATGTTCTTCTCTCGGTAAAGTGTTGCTATGTCCTTTTCAAATTCGTTTTTATATTTATATTATTTTTTGGGAACTGTCTTTTAATCTGGACTTGGTGTATTTTATATTGTTTTTTTAATGACGTTGTGTTAATTTAATTATTTTTACTGTGAAATATCTTTAAATCACATTTTATCTGACTTGGAGTATATTTTTTATGTATGTATAAGCCTATGCAACCATGACTTGTCCCATCTCCATAATATGTGGCAAAAAGGAATAATAAAATCTATCTATCTATCTATCATTGAGTGAATCAATTTCCTTCGGAATTGTGAGAACAATTGCTCCAAGAATTTATCAATTTACCTTGCAAAAGGTTGAAGAAAGCTTAAAATTTGCATAGTTTACAAGTTCAGCACACTTATTCATATTCCGGATTTTTTATCTTGAGACTTTTTCGTAGATATCTCATCATCAACGCGAGATTTGTCAAAAATAGTTTCAATGAAAAATCTAGAACCAAACCTTTGATGAAAGGTCTTTCAAAGTTGTTTTTGGAGTAAAGCCAATTTCAATGCATTTTTATTCCCATCCATTTTTTGATTTGCCAATATTATGATTAAAAATTATGCTAGTGGGATGCTAAGTCAAATTTATTTTTAGTAACAGATTTCATAGAATGTTGCTAGCGGAGATTGTCTAAATCGATATAATTATTCGGATCGATATGTTGGAGACATATTGATGGATGTATTGACAATTAATAAAACAGCATCTTCCACGGCCTGCATCACAACCATGTTATGTTTTTTGCTCATGGATATTGAGGGGTTTTTTGTTACCTTTGATGAAACTGTTACCTGAGAAACTATTCATGGAAGTTTATCACCACAGAATTAGCACTGTTATGTTCCTCGTTTTTGAGAATATAATATGGATTTGGGACATTGCAAGATATACATCGAGAACTTAGGAATTACTTTCATATTCAAAAGATCCGGGAACGGATACACTTCCCGAAATGTCAAAAGTGTATAAAGAAATTGTGGAAGGTCATATACCAAAAATCACAAATCTCAGATTATGGTCAATCAATAGTCCCGAACATTATTTTCTTATCTGTTTTGCTAAACGTCCGGAAAAAGTCGTTCAAGACACCAAAAAATTATTCACAAAACCCACATAAAAAATGTAATGTCAATTTAGAAGACTACTGTTATTTTGATATTTATATGTTGCTGACAGTGTATTGAAAAATATGTGTGTGTGTATTTGATTTAACTATTGCTCATTTATCCGAAACTCAAAGAATAGACATTTTAATTATGATTGGATGTCACATCTGAATTGAAAGTATAATTGCTATATTATTTTATATTAGCAGAAGACTCAGAGACAACACTATTCACTGATTTGATGATAAAATGCTTGTTCATTTCTTCTTGAACAGTTGAGTGCTCTGAAATAAGATTTTTTCCTGAGGATATCAAATAAGTGTGAAGTATTTCAAAAAGAATAAAAATGATCATTTTGTTCTTGTAAATAACCTAGATATCCTTTTTACCCAAGTTCAATTTTTATTTAGCTATTACATTTTTTAATTTTATATGATTATTCGATAGTTATTAACTACATATATTAACTCCCAACTTGGTCCTAAATCTAATGGTGTCGTTTTTTCCGTAATATACGAATATTTATTGGAATTTCAAACTGATTTCCTAGAAAACTGCCTCACCTACTTATTTGACTTATAATCACCTTTAAAGGAAAATAACAATCCCATATTTATATATATTCATTATTTATTATACTAATTATAATAATTAGAATGTTTTGTTTGTTTTATGTCAATTCGAATGTCCACAATGGTAAATGGAGAACCTGTGCCATTCAATATATTGTTTTCTTCTTATATCCTCTAGCACTGGAGTTGTCCAATCAATTTTTCAATCATACATGTCCCCAACAATACCATTTCTGATGCTGGAGATATCTTCGTTAAAATTGTTATGGAAGATAAAGACGGGACCGTTATCTTCGTACATATAATAAACCACTTTGTCAGCCTACCTCCGTTTATTAATTCAAATATTAATAAATTATCTATCTTACAGGCTACAGCTAATCAGTTTGTTTATTCCTGCGGCATTTTCAGTGTAAATCGCAGGAGTGTTCAATGATGATTGATACATCATTCTTGCAGTCAATAGGTATTTTGCGAGGCTCAATTATTCATTATTTCTAGCTACTTTAATGCAAAAATGGAAATATGTGTTTTAAATTTCATTAATTTTCTAATTTTATTGACAATTCAACTCATGTGTAAAAAATCGCAAATGCCACAGTGCAATTGTCAGTTTGACAGCAGCAAAAGTTAGCTGCAACTTTTACAGCGACAAATGCACTAGTGGTTTTTTCACTTATTCATTTGTTTATCAATTATCGCGGTGTTGGTTGCCAAAATAAATAAAGTTTGCATTGATATGTTTCTAAATTTCTTATTCATTGAATTGTCCTGCCAAATTACACTCGATGTTTGATTGATATCGGGTAAATTTGTGTTGTCCAAATTCTAAACTGTTTCCTTTAGCAATTTGATTCGAAAAGCCGTCAACCTAAAAACGCTCCACCTTCGGTGTCGCGTTTTTAATAGTTGACAATTTTTCTCGTCTAATTGCTAAATGAGAAACTTTTATTAAACAACCCAAATTTACCCGATAAAATACAAATCTCTCGTGCAATTATAAGTGAAAAAAAAGTTTCAGCACTATATGACCCAGTGAAGATAAATATCACTAGAAAAAATATCATACCAATATGGCATTATCAGAGTACAAAAATCAAAAATATATATAACCATCTTCAAAATAAAAATAATTTTCGTAATGTAGATCATATAAATATATGAAAAATTCAAGAAATAGTGAGAGAGAGAATAGCTGGGGAACAATTGAACTAGTGGAGGAAGTTTGCAATTTTTTTTAATATCTACATATAAAAGATACAGAAAATTGCATTAAGCCTCTGCGTCGCAAACCGCAAATCAAAGCGCGCTACGATTGGTGATACATACAACTTGTCCAAGCTAGCGTGATGTGTGAACATTTTGCTGGTTGCATACAAACTAGATAAATAAGGCGTTTGAAGGAAAAATACGTGATACATTTGTTTATATTATTTATATTTCAAATGAGCAATCATCAATTATTAAAAGGTGTGTCGTTAACTATGAGTTTTCATTGTTCCCTGTGGTGGAAAAATATCCTCACTCTCCCTCCAAAGTCCATTCCATCCCCTAACCTAAATCCCTGGCCGTTCTGAAGCTCTGAAGAAATGCTGTGTTTTTGTGAATGAAATGTAATGTAAATAATGTTATATGAGAAATGTAAATACTGATAGTTGAAATTTATATATATTTTAATTTAATTGCAACAGCAAGAGTCATAATAAAACCAGTTTTTTTTAATTTAGCATTTGGGAACAAACCAAAAAATTTCCATTTTATTGATTAAAAGAATTTGTAATGATTTTCAAAAGTAATTTAAGATAAAAAGACAGCGTTTTTCAATCAACAAAAAATATTTAGAAAAAATAGAAATTTTCAATTATTTTATATACATATTTAAAAAAAAAAATTTGGTGGTCACGTGACATATGTCAAAATCGATTTTTACGTTTTTCGATATGCAGAAACGATCCCCTATAAAGAATATTTTGTAAATCTGTTAATTATGTTTTTTTCCATATGTTGCAAACATTATGACCCTCGCTCTTAAAATGTTGACAAAAGTATTTTTTCGACAAAAATACATAGAAATTGGTAGTTTTTTGGATATGTAAATTTTCTCTGGTGGATTTTTTACCGAACATTAACCGATTCTATAGATTAGTAGCATTTAGAAGCATTTTTCATTATATTAACGTGTCCGTTTGATTTAAATGCTATTTTTGCAAAATATCTTCTATGATCTGGTTTCTTTCAACATTTCAGACTTGGTCGAACCATATGAAATTATCCAAATACTTTGATATGTTGTGGGGAGAAAACTCAATAGAGGACGATAGAACATTTTTCTGATCGAGTTGTTGAAAAATAATTCAGGAATATCAATCAGTAAACGACATTTTTTCTTAATGAATATCAGCTATGGAAATACCGTATTAACGAGTCTGTTTAATCTACACGAAATCGATCGTTAATTAACCTTCAATTTATCTAATAATGCATAATTGTGATATATGCTACCAAACATACACCGTATGGCCTTTGACTGTGTCTCTCATGGAATCTTACTGAACAAACTTGAATATTATGGTGTTAGAGGAATAGCACAAAATTTGTTCAGATCTTATTGGAGCGAACGGAATCAAACTGTGTTCTTCAACGAAGGTACATCCTTACCAAAACAAATCAGTTATGGAGTCCCGCAGGGTTCGGTGCTGGGCTCTCTTCAATTCATTATTCATGTTAATGATATATTTGTGAATATGAATCCGTCAAGGTGCTTATTATTTGCTGATGATGCAACAACCATTCAGGTAAAGATATCCATAACATTGGGACAAAAGAAAATTGACGAGTGGTTAGTAAGCAACATGCTCAAACAAAATGAAAGCAAGTCTCAAACATTATTATTTGTATCAAATAAAAATATCACAAAACGAAATACTGTCAAATTACTCGGGATTACTCTCGATGATAGACTAAACTGGTCATCTCATGTTGACTCTTTGTGTGAGAACTATCAAGCCAAGTTTTCCTCCTACGCAGATTGAAAAAATCAGTGAGCCCCGATGTATTGAGTGTGTCATATTTTCCACTATTTCACTCACATATGAGTTATGGAGCTTTACTATGGGGAAACTCCACTCAGGCTTAACGTGTTTTCATAATGCAGAAAAAAGCAGTTCGGATAACTGCTGGTGCAGGGCCTAGGGACTCATGTAAAACAAACCCAAATATCCATTCAGGTACTCTCCTGACTTAGTGCGTGAAATAAGAAATAAAAATCATTTACACAAATTAATGCAAAAAGCTAGAGCTGACTCTGTGCAAAAAAACTCATACAATGAACTAAGGCAAGATACAAAGCATCAAATTAATAATGAATACAGATTGCACAAACAAAATATTGAGGCAAATATAAATCAAGATCCGAACTCTTTCTGGCAATTCATATGCTCCAAATCTAGATCAAGTGGAGTACACGGAGAAATGCAGTTGGATGGCTCAGTCTACAGCACTCCTGGGGATACTGCAAATGCGTTTGCCCAATTCTTTCAATCTGTCTATCAGGTCTCAGAAAATCATAGCAGTTTCGAGGCAGCCTCGGATGCATCTTCCTTTAACCTACCTTTAGTAACCGAGTCCGATGTTCTAGTAAGCATAAAAAAACTAAAACAAAAAAATACAACTGGCACAGACAATATACCTGCCCATATTTACAAAGGTCTAGCAGAGTTTTTAGTTAAGCCCTTAGTGTACATCTTCAACTTATCAATATCAAGCTAGCAATTTCCTAATGCACTAAAAACAGCTCTGGTCACGCCTATTTATAAAAAAAAACGGCAACGTAAATGAAATCAACAACTATAGAGCAATAAACATAATTAACGTAATGGCAAACATTTTTGAACAAATTGTATGTACCAACTTAACAAGCGCTCTAAAACCAAATATCTCTATATTTCAGCATGGTTTTGTCACTGATAAATCTACAGTCTCAAACCTTTGCATATTGTCAGAATATGCCTCCGAAGCAATAAAAAACAAAAAGCAACTGGATGTCATCTATACAGACTGTGAGAAAGCCTTTGACAAGGTTGACCACGGGCTGCTCCTAGATCGACTAGTTGCCATGGGAATATCACACTCCACTTTTCTGTTTTCAAAATCATATCTGTTGAACTGGGCCCTTACGGTGAAGATAGGCAAAAATACTTCAATCAAGTATACAGTTACCTCAGGTGTACCGCAAGGTAGTACCTTGGGTCCACTTTTATTTACATTGTATATTAACTCCCTGCCCGATTTCCTTTCTGAATCTTTGGGACTGCTCTTTGTTGATAATTTCAAACTCTTGAAAATAATATCTTCTCCCCAAGACTGCCTTTGACTACAGATAGATATAACCGCTTGTGTGGTAGCTCTGTTATTACGAAAATCTATAAAAAGACGCAAAAAGCAATATTGGGAGGATCCACTAATAAGTCAATGGTTGTTAAAAGGTTAATTCTACAAAATTTATAGTGACTTGAGAGATCATCCTCATTTTTTTATTAAGTACCATAGGATGAGCGTGAACCGTTTTGATGAATTATTAGAGGTAATAGAACCAAAGATAACTTATCAGGATAGTAAATGGAGGAAATGTGTACCACCCCAGGAACGTCTGTCTGTAATAACTAGGTTACTACGCACAACATATTGGAATATATTTTATTTGCTTGAGAATGACGTTGAAATAATTTACACAACAATTGATATGTAAGGCTAGATAGAGTTAATAGGTTTCATTTATTGATTCGACATATCAAACAATTCAATGTTAACACAATTTAACCACTGTTGAAAACACTTGCTACAACCACAGCTGTATGAACTGCAATAATTGGGAATTCAAAATTAGATGCCAGCGCCAGAGTGGCGAAAATTCAAACCAGACATACATACACTGTTTGTCTGTTTTCTCAGAGGTTATACATTTATTTGGAGTTTTTCTTAAAATATTTCCATTTGGTATTATTTTCCAGTTTTTTTTGTGTAGTGTTATTCATTTCGAGACTCTAGTGAAGTGGTGTATTAAATCTTAAGACAATATCATTTGCAAAAACTCACTTTGAAGGAGACAAAGTATGTTCTAATTTGCTTGCAAAAAAATCTTTTTCGAAGTTTCTGGATAGCTTAGTGAAGTCATCGGGAATTATTGGTATGAATTATTTAGAAGAAATGTTACACATTATTTATGAATGTTCGAATTGAAAACTTTTTAACAAAAAATTAAACCGACGAAATACGGAACTGAAAAATAAAAAATAAAATAAACCTTAAATAACTAAGCACCTAAACTAATGTGAGTAACTAATTTTGAGTCGGCGCCAAACAAACAAGCAAATGAATTAGATAAGGCGTAAAATGATGGCATCGAGTTGCGTGGTGACATTCTGATAATTTTTGTGAAGTAATTTAATGATCTCCGTTGATTGTTCGTTTGGCGCCGACTCAACATCAGTTACTCACATTAGTTTTGGAGCTTAGTTATTGAGACTAAGAAGGTTTATTTTATTTTTTACTTTTCAGTTCCGTATTTCGTAGGTTTAATTTTTTGTTAAAAAGTTTTTATTTTTCAATTTTTTGTGGCTGAAATCTACTAACTACTACCTACTTGTTTTTTGATTACTTCCAAAATACTTACTTACCCACCTTACTTCAACTATTACCAGTTGAATAATATGATTATCTACTTTTACTATTTGTTGTAATATAAATTATTTTTGTTGTTCTGGTTAGTTTATTTCATCAATATGTATATCATTCCATCCTCTCATAGAATATGATGATTGTGACGGATGTAGGAGAACAAAAATAATGACATTAGCGATCTGTCATTGTCAACTACATATGTGTGCCAATGTTCACAAGTGAAAAATAAATTATTCCCTATTTTTCTACCCGTGGGGGTAAATAATTCCATTCGAAATCCAAATATGATCAACTATGAGGTATACCCTATCTAATAAAAAAAATCATCCAAATCGGAGAACCCAGTACAAAGTTATGCCTGATAGAATCGGTTAACGGACCAGAATTCAGAGGGTGAGTGATCAATATCCTTCATTTTGCTACCCTTAGGGGTGGATTTCATCTTTCAAATTCGAATGGGACCAACTTCGAAGTACACCCTATCCACTGAAATTATCGGAATCGGACGTCTCAGTAAAAAGTTATGCGTGATCATATATTATATATATATATATATATATATATATATATATATATATATATATATATATACGAGTCGACTAGAGAACCTCCTCCTTTTTGGTTTCGTCGGTTAAAAATAAAACTAACCAAAACAGTTTTTTTCATTTCATCTAAAACGAACAAGATGGTGTGAAAATGTGTCCTTATAACCTAGATGTACATATATAGTCACTCTTTTTCCATAGCGTATGAATAATCTTTGGTATGTCAAATAATATCTATTTTTTCTCTTCTTAACTCTCTTTTTTTTTCTCAACTCTCTTTGAAGGTTCTCTTTTCACTTTTTTAGTGGCCACACACGATACAGGAACATTTTGGGAAGGAACTGTATTCTTCTTCAAGATCCCAAGAGCCCGTCGTCTGTCTAAAGACTCACTCAATCCCAGATTATTCAGCAGCAGTATGTTACATTCATTTTCTCACGGAAAATGATGAAAACTTATTAACGGGATCGTTTTGCCCAAGAGTCAAATTGAGCTACACAACAATAATGATTTGAACTAGATTCACTAATTTTTTCACTCGAGGACGTACAATGCTCAACAGAATATTCACCAGGTAAACCAGAATTTCATTAAATGTCAACAATCATAATAGATCCGACAAGTTTCAGGTATAGAATGGCTAAAATCATATGAACATTAATGTTTGGAAAAGTGAACAATGTACGTATGTATAGTTTCAAAGATCGACACCAGAGGGAGTATCCGTTATTTTGAATTCTCAATCGTCGCAAGTGCGCAAGTGCATACCAGTCCGTGTGATTCATTTTAAACTACGATAACCGTGCCGCCACTGAAAGAGAACAGGCTGCATCTTTTTAATCGCTGTGATTATTTTGTAGTATATGCGCGCATTTATATTTAATGCCATGTGTTCTATTTTTACGACTAAATAATCGAGTGACTGAATATCACATGTGTGCCCCGGCCCTAATACACTAGTTGATTAAATAACTATAAGGCATTGTCACAATGCCTGAATTCAGAACAGCAGGAAATTGAATGGTCCTAGTTAGTATCAAAATATTGATATCTTCTCAAGGATGTTTCATTCTAGAGAAATTCTCTTCAACTTCCATCGAGACGAAGTTCCTCCTGATTGAAAGCAACGTTGTGTCATTATGAGAAGATGTTCCGAGGGCATTTGGTCGCATCATGTCACGTCAGGTACGCGGATTGGTTTTCCGAGTCAAAATTTCTTTCAAATCAGTCATGTTCACTTGACAAAACAAACCATCGTCACTTTCTCCTTCTTCAGTGCTATACAGAGGCAACATCGCGCAGCCCTAACGGTGCTTCTGGTGCGTCATAGTTTCGAAATATTGCGCTATGATCGCCAATTCCAGCACCGTTAACGGAAAGTGAAGCTAGTGGACTCATTCCCTGGCCTACTCCCATTTCGCTTTGTTTATTCCAAGAATAATGGTGATAATCGGCATTATTTGTTTGTTATGAAAGATGAAGCATCATTGTGGATTCTCGCGAGAACCGTCTAATAGATGCAAAGAACCGAAAAGTAGCGCCATGTAACACTTACATGTGACTTATTCCATTGGACTTGATACCTACGCACAAGCCTTTCGAGAAATGGGTTCATGTTGTTTGACTTGCAACCCTTTTTTTATACGATTAGAATCCCTTAAGGCGACAAAATTAATGAAGAGAATATTCATGATTGAAAGAGCCTATACTATACATCATATCAAAAAGTAGATGTATTAGCGTGGATCGAGTGTGGTATTTTAGATTCGTAAAACCATACTTATTACATCTAAGAAAATGATATCGAGAATGGGGATGAAATTGACACCGCCATATTGTATCTTGAAATTTCCGTAATCGCGATCTTTCTATTACCAGATATCGATATTGAGTGGTTATAAGCATTCTGAATAGTGTTCCATAAAAGTGTTGAAGTGTATTTTAACCGACGAAACCAAAAAGGAGGAGGTTCTCTAGTCGACGCGTATATATTTTTGTTTTTTATGTAATGCCACGCATAACTTTTTACTGAGACGTCCGATTCCGATAATTATTTTTTCAGTGGATAGTACTTCGAACTTGGTCCCATTTGGATTTAAAAGATGAAATCCACCCCTAAAGGTAGCAAAATGAAGGATATTGATCACTCACCCTCTGAATTCTGGTCCGTTAACCGATTCTATCAGGCATAACTTTGTACTGGGTTCTTCGATTTGGATGATTCTTTTCTATCAGATAGGGTAGTTGATCATATTTGGATTTCGAATGGAATTATCCACCCTTACGGGTAGAAAAATAGGGGATGATTGATTTTTCACTTGTGAACATTGGCACAAATATGTAATTGACAATGACAGATCACTACTGTCATTAGTTTTGTTCTCCTACATCCGTCACAATCATTATAATCTATGAGAGGATGGAATGATATACAAAGTAATGAAATAAGTAAAAGTAGATAATCATATTATTTAACTGGTAATAGTTGAAGTAAGGTGGGTGAGTAAGTATTTTGGAAGTAATCAAAAAACAAGTAGGTAGTAATTAGTAGATTTCAGCCACAAAAAATTTAAAAATAAAAACTTTTTAACAAAAAATTAAACCGACGAAATACGGAACTGAAAATTGAAAAATTAAATAAACCTTCTTAGTCTCAATAACTAAGCTCCTAAACTAATGTAAGTAACTAATTTTGAGTCGGCGCCAAACGAACAATCAACGAAGATCATTGAATTACTTCAAAAAAATTATCAGAATGTCACCGTGCAACTCGATGCCATCATTTTACGTCTTAACCAATTCATTTGATTGTTTGTTTGGCGCCGACGCAAAATTAGTTACTTACATTAGTTTAGGAGCTTAGTTTTGGAGACTAAGAAAGTTTATTTTATTTTTTACTTTTAAGTTCCGTATTTCGTCGGTTTGAATTTTGTTAAAAAAATTTATTACAGAAATGAATTTGATAAAACATTATGGATAATAGTTTTTTTTTATAGATTTTGATTCAAAGTTTGTCCACCATTTTGGAACTGCAATTCAGAATCATAGAATTTTAGCAGTAATTCATCACCTTCGACTATCTAGTTATCTCTTTTGGATAGATTAACATCATAAAATTTCAAAATTATCAATGTATGGTTGAAAAGGGAAACATTCTCATTGGAATATTGAAAAGTGAAAAAGTTATTTTTTGTGAATATCTGACAGAGAACAACTACTTCCCCGGCTGAATCCACGCCGGATATTGAACTCCATCTGATAGATGAAGGACCCTACCTCATAAGTATATCTTCAAGTCGCAGATGATTTCACATCAGAGTTTATGAACACCCTGTTCATATTTTCGAGCAAATTTATCAATTTATCCAAGGAATTTCAATTGAAGGAGATATCATAAAAAGCAACCAAAATGATAAAAAACCGATTGTGCGGCCAGTTGGGAAGGTATATTTTACGATTGTCATCAATCAACCTTACATATCATATGTCAGAAGAATCAATTCAAGTATTATTTTGAGAATGCCAGAGTTAGGTAATTGAACTTTTCAGCAACAACACTTTTTTCAAATGAATGTTAACACGTGTATTGTGTTGGTGAATTTTTTTATGTTCACAAGAGTTCACAAGTTGTTTATGAAACATATAGATACCTTCTTATATGTAGAGATATGTGAATGTGACTTTTTTCTGAGTTAAAATATTTTCACATGAATCAGAGGATTTCAAGAGAAAGATGTATCGAAGACAACATTTTTTATTATGCCAAATCGAATCTTTGCATGAAAATCAGATCAACTAGCTGATTCTTTTCAGTGCATAGCAAAAGGAAGAAATGTGGGGTTGCTAATGAAGTATTTTCAACCTAAAAATGTTGTTTTGACGTTCAATTATAGATTATTGGCAGAGAAATACTCTTCTATTTCCATTCGATTTCAACTGACAGATACAATTGGGTCATCCATGTTGTTTGTTACAACAAATACAAACATAGTTTTTGCTGAGAAGTGTTTGAAAAAATCGATCAGAAATAAAAAACAAACATGGGGCCAAGTACACTACACTCAGTAAGACCTTTTTAAATTTCACCCCAATTTGATATTGGGAAATGCCCATTTGTGGATATGACTGCATCTGACTGACATCTGAATCCACAGCTCTCTGATTTCCATAGGAGGGTAGGATGATCTACGCTATCAAAAGCTTTCGGTAAGTCGAGAAACATCCCAGCCAAATCTTTATTAGTTACCGAGGGGTGAATCTTTATAACAGCGTATTGTTATAATAATGAAATAATAAAAAAGAAAAATGAAATAGAACCACACCGTTCAGTTTGCATTATCTGGAACAATTCTACCACTAATTTTTGTGTATTTGTCAAAGTTTGAAGTCCAATCAGGATACAACAAAAAAATGCCAATATTCCAACGAAATTCCAGAAGAATGACTTAACTAACTAACCTAAGTTATATCTCGAAGATTATTGAGAATTTTTAGTATTATATAGTTTTCACTGGTTGAAATAAATCGAAGATAAAACTTCTATGACGTTTGTGCACGTGAAAAATCAGTATAACTCTTTCGGTTGAGTAGATCGATTTCCTATTTCGTCTCTAGACTCGTACGCATCATACTGCACGTATGGTGACTGCCAAAATCGCTTGCCTCGGAGACTCCAAACATAAAACAAGTTCAATCAATTACTTCTTCTTCGGTATAACGGAATTTAATGATAAAATCGAATGGCTGTCTTCAAATAGCGGTTAAAATTAGGCACAAAATTCAATCACGGTTTAACGTGAGAAATCAATGACAAATCGAGGTTAGGAACTGGAAGGTGAAAACGGGTCCTTATAATGATCTCGTTTTTTTTCAGCCTATCCGCGCGGAATAATACTGCACCTTTGCGGATGATTTTGATACAGTTTTCAACATTTACCAAGATACTTTTTGTAGGATTATAACCTTCCATAATTCGAAAGCAAAATTAAATGGATCAGGGAATATCTACAAGTGAAGAAGGTTAGTATCCCAAAAAAGTGTTAAAAATGAGTATTCCTCCACAAAGAATGAGCTTAATAAATATTTCCTGAGGTTTTGACATGATCATTAATGTATTTAATGAAATGAGAAAGAACATGAAAGAAGTAAGAGAGTTTTTCTATCATTAGTGAGCATGGATATAGGTTCCTTAATTTCTAGAAAATCTCTACGAAATTTGGAATATTTTTCAATCTAGTCGACAAAAATCTAGTGCTTTCGGCATCTTATTGGCTTACGTTGACCTGTTCATTAAAGAAAAACCGAAATATATTGAAAAAAGTCAGCATTAAATTTAAAGGTCCACATGAATTTGAGATGCACTCTTTATTATCCATATAACTTTCTTTAAAACAAAGAAAATGATTTATTGTCAAGAAAAAATGTTTAATATCGCAGAAACGATTTCTTAATAACTAATCCAAGCTGCATTTCAAACACTGAGTTCAATGAAAACTAGTATGTCTTCATATTTAATACAACTTGTTTCAAAATTAATTCTTATAGTTATCTTTAAAGACAATTCTCGTTATGTTACTCTTACATATTATATCATTGCACCAAACACTTAAATGGTGACTTTTATAAGAAATATTTGTTAAAGACGGTAAGACAGACAAGTGTGAGATATAAACTAAGTACGTATCATAAATAAATAAATAAACTTCATTGTAACATACGCGCAGACTCCGTCGCCAACTGGCATGATGCGAAGTGAGCCGCGTTATTTTTGTTTGAAATAAAGTTTTCCGGGATGGGCATTTTTCCTCTTTTTACACGCTTTATATTAGCTATATGTTTGTTTGTAACCGACTCCTTTGGGCGCGATTTTGACCCACTTCCAGACGTCCGAATGATTTGAAATTTGGCAGGTGTACATAATTCCGGTGACAATGCATTAAGAAATGTTTGTGTGGAAAAAAAACAAAATGGCGGCTCCAATATGGCATACGAGTTTTGTGATTATGGTCCGATTCGCTTCAAAATTGGTATCTGAGGGTTTCCGTAGTCGGAGATTATGATTCATCCGTCAAAATTGTAAAATTCGAAATGGCGGCTCCAAAATGGTGGACTAGTTTTGTGATTATGGTCTGATTCTATTCAAAATTGGTATGTGGGGGTTTTTGGGGTCGGAATATTATGATTCTTTTATGAAAATTGAAAAATTCAAGATGACGGCTCTGAAATGGCGGCCGAGTTTTGTGATTATGGTCTGATTCTATTCAAAATTTGTATGTGGGGGTTTTTGGGGTCGGAGATTATGATTATTTTGTCAAAATTGGAGGATTCAATACATGTTTTCTTATTTTCTATTTTTTTAGTCTGGTTTTCTATAAAAGCGTGTTTTTTAGTTTTTTTTAAACTATTATTTATTTATAATTTTTTTTAAATGTAGCGCAATGAACAAATGTTATAATAATTTCTTTTTGCATACAGGATTTTTGAAAGTTAGTCATTGATAATAATAATTTGACCCAAATACGGACATGTCTTCACGTTTTTCAATAAGGTTGGGATCCAGAAATTAGGAGAATAAGAAATAGTTGTTGATTTTATGGATTTAAGCTGGAAATGAACCAATTGGAGAATTTTTTTAAATTTTGTGCTACTTCATTATCGAAACATTTAGATTTGACTCAAGTTAATAAGTAAAAAAGTTGTATGCAGAAACACCAAATACATTTAGTCTCATAAATTTTTTCTGCTCTTTCCAAATTTGTAATAGAATTTTAAAATATTGATAAACAGGGTGTTGTTTCGACTCGAAACCTACTTATTAATTTTTTTAAGGCCGGACCTGGAATAAGACTTTTTTTATTATGTTAATCGACACCACTGTGGACAAAGAACATACGAACTGAATATTACACAAATGTATAGGGTGGTTCATAAGTTATGATTAATTGAAAAAATGGGGAAATTAATAAATCACCCTGTATCTTAGTTATGAAGAACGATAAACCCATAAAATACAGGTTATTTGGAAGCACATCGGTGTCCTCCATCTATCCTTACTGTATGCGCATTTCCCAATGAATAACCCTGTATATATGAGCATATTATTACTTTGAAACTATCATTGGGCACCAAAGATGTGTATACGACGATATATAAGTAGAGAGATGTACTGCGATCAAATATGTGTATTTTATTTCGCTCTTCGTTCATTTAGGTTTTTCGTAGGAATAATGGAAAGCTATAATTTTGTTTTTGAATATTATTGCGATATTTTGAATGGTTTTAGAAAATAGTTTTCAGAAATTACAAACCCTGCAAGAGTTGATAATAAAAACTTTTTAACAGAAAATTAAACCGACTAAATACGGAACTGAAAAGTAAAAAATAAAATAAACCTTCTTAGTCTCAATAACTAAGCTCCTAAACTAATGTAAGTAACTAATTTTGAGTCGGCGCCAAACAAACAAGCAAATGAATCAGATAAAGGCTTGAAATGATGGTATCGAGTTGCACGGTGACTTTCTGATAATTTTTTTGAAGTAATTTAATGATCTTCGTTGATTGTTCGTTTGGCGCCGACTCAAAGTTAGTTATTTGCATTAGTTTAGAAGCTTATTTATCGAGACTAAAAAGGTTTATTTTAGTTTTTACTTTTCAGTTCCGTATTTTTTGTTAAAAAAATTTCATTTTTCAATTTTTTGGGCTGAAATCTACTAATTACTACCTACTTGTTTTTTGATTACTTCCAAAATACTTACTTACCCACCTTACTTCAACTATTACCAGTTGAATAATATGATTATCTACTTTTACTATTTTGTTGTAATATAAATTATTTGTGTTGTTCTGGTTAGTTTATTTCATTACTTTGTATATCATTTCATCCTCTCATGAATATAATGATTGTGACGGATGTAGGAGAACAAAAATAATGACATTAGCGATATGTCATTGTCAACTACATATGTGTGCCAATGTTCACAAGTGAAAAATCAATTATTCCCTATTTTCTACCCGTAAGGGTGGATAACTCCATTCGAAATCCAAATATGATCAACTATGAGGTATACCCTATCTAAAAAAAAAGAATCATCCAAATCGAAGTACAAAGTTATGCCTGATAGAATCGGTTAACGGACCAGAATTCAGAGGGTGAGTGATCAATATCCTTCATTTTGCTACCCTTAGGGGTGGATTTCATCTTTTAAATTCAAATGGGACCAACTTCTAAGTACACCCTCTCCACTGAAATTATCGGAATCGGACGTCTAGGTAAAAAAAATATACGCGTCGACTAGAGAACCTCCTCTTTTTTGGTTTCGTCGGTTAATAAAGGCATATTTCTTAGGCCGCAACTACTTCAGAACAAATACATTACATTTATATTTAATGCTATGTTTTTTTAGTGCATGTATGTATTTTTCAAAAAAGGGGAACAGAAAAGTACATATCAATCACCAAAAGGTAATCCAGAGTAGTTATTTCAATGATTAAGAAGAATCTCAAATGTGGGCAAATTGATTTAAAAAAACATATTATCTCGATTAAAATAATCTTTACACCATATTGTGAAGATACCAAATCATACGTTCATTTTTCTGTCTGAGGAAAACGTTCGTTTTAGCATGAATTTTCTTCAGATATACTTCAAGAAATGATGAAAATTCCGCAGTGAGTTAGATAAAAGTATATGAAATTACGAGAAATTCATACATATCAACAAAAATATTATAATACGACAAATGAAAACTTCACATAGGGTGTGAAATATTCAAAAATAATTTAATTTTTTCCATAGAGTGCAAACAGATTTCCAGGTGCAGACTAAAATTGCTACTTATAGATGGATCTCTTCATTATATTGAAATGTGAGTTTTTTTCCATTTTCATATTTATCATTTTTATGATTGTTTTCCATGAATTATCTGACCAGTTTTTCATGAACAGAAAATGATCTCAAAATTTTCGTTTCAATCTGCTATTTTCTCTCCTCTTATACAAATATTTTTTTCAAACCGAGGTGAAAAAATGGCTTACTATTTTCCTTAGGAATTTGTATCTATCAAAAATCATCTTGGAGATCGTAAGTATGTCTGATCCACCTACTTCATGATACAATGATGGATAACAAAGCCAAGTTAACTGTTCCGCCGAAAAAAAGGACACTCCGAATTAGCATACAATCGAACTATGCAAAGGATTGTTGATGACAAAAAAATTGTAGCTACAGTTGCGAGATGAACAGTTATACACGCGGAATTGATGCTGAGCCGGATTCTTCGGTTTTAAAATATTAAACGATTGTTGTATAGGTACATATTTTATCGAGATTACCACGAGGCTTCAGTTTTGAAAAAGTGGATATAATTCATTTATAAGTTGGTATTTGATTACACATTATAAAACCGAATGAACTAATATATGTACAAAAATTAAAATAATTGCGAGCATTATTTGTATTTAAGCAGTATTAATACTGAAATGATTTTCATGACAAGCATTTTTTAGAGCTGGTTTTCAATTGGTCCCATTTGAATTAAAAAGATGAAATCCATCCCTAAGGGTAGCAAAATGAAGGATACTGATCACTCACCCTCTGAATTCTGGTCCGTTAACCGATTCTATCAGGCATAACTTTGTACTGGGTTCTTCGATTTGGATGATTCTTTTTTTATTAGATAGGGTATACCTCATAGTTGATCAAATTTACGGGTAGAAAAATAGGGAATAATTGATTTTTCACTTGTGAACATTGGCACACATATGTAGTTGACAATGACAGATCGCTAATGTCATTATTTTTGTTCTCCTACATCCGTCATAATCATTATATTCTACGAGAGGATGGAATGATATACAAAGTAATGAAATAAACTGACCAGAACAACAAAAATAATTTATATTACAATAAATAGTAAAAGTTGATAATCATATTATTCAACTGGTAATAGTTGAAGTAAGGTGGGTAAGTATTTTGGAAGTAATCAAAAAACAAGTAGGTAGTAATTAGTAGATTTTAGCTACAAAAAATTGAAAAATAAAAACTATTTAACAAAAAATTAAACCGACGAAATACGGAACTGAAAAGTAAAAAATAAAATAAATACTCTTAGTCTCAATAACTAAGCTCCTAAACTAATGTAAGTCACTAATTTTGAGTCGGCGCCAAACGAACAATCAACGAAGATCATTAAATTACTTCAAAAAAATTATCAGAATGTCACCGCGCAACTCGATACCATCATTTTACGCCTAATTCATTTGCTTGTTTGTTTGGCGCCGACTCAAAATTAGTTACTTACATTAGTTTAGGAGCTCAGTTATTGAGACTAAGAAGGTTTATTTTATTTTCTACTTTTCAGTTCCGTATTTCGTCGGTTTAATTTTTTCTAAAATGTTTTTGACAAATATATTCAATATTGTTGGGTTATCTAAGTAGGTGAAATACCGATTCATATATTCAAATAATTTTATTCTGGTTGAATCGGAAGCGTCGAATTCCTTTATGGTAAAGTTGCCCTATGGTTTACTTCAACCGAGTGACCAACTGAAACAATTCTTATCTCACAGTCTTGATCATATAGTGACCAGATATCGTGAAACTGGGCCTGAGAAAGCCAGATTTACATTAATATTCTTATTTCTAAGCAGTCATGTATAATTTTACACATTCACAGTGTACATACTCATGCTGCTTCTATTTCATCCGTTTTTCTGGCCTATTGAAGAGTTTAGAATTAAGAATGTGGGAAATATATTTTTTCTATGACTACCCAGAAATTTGCACATTGTATAAATATAATCGATCAGAAAAGATAATCGCTTGTGGGCATCTTTTTATTCCCGCACTGTTTCGAGTGAAATATGAAATACAAATGGTAAAGCATCGGTGAGAACTGTTGAAAAGTCGTTCTCTAATTATACACTTCGGCTTTTTATAGCCCCCCTGCTAACTTTCGAACGGTTTGACATAGAACGATGGGACAAGAACCGTTGTGAATGATATCACCGATACTTTTTTTAAATTGAAGATACTGTGATTGCCCAATAGATGGCGCAGGTGGCATATCAACTTTGAAATTTCAAATATAGCATGGGGGGGTCAAGTGGCACATCGTTGAAAAGATAGTTAAATTATCTTCTAAGCCATCCTATTTTTTTCGAATTTAGTTTGATCGTTTTTTTAACATTTGAAATGTCAAGTATAAGTGCGGTTCTGAATGGTACCCTTACCTCGATATCTTTTGAACGGCTTGATATGAAACAATGAGACATGAAATATAGTAAATGGTATTTCCTGTCCTACATTACAATTCCTCGACAGAGGGCGCTGGGGGCATATGAACTTAAAAATTTCGAAAGGCATAGAGGTCGAGTTGAAACGGTAATTCAATTTTTCTTTCAACTATGGTTGTTCTGCGGAATCACAATCACGAGTGCGGCTTTTTCTAGTTAACCCTGTTAACTTTCGACCGGTTCGACACAGAACATCAGGACCAAAACTATTTTGAATGATATCGATACTACTCTTTGAAATAGAAGAGATCATAATTGCTCGATAGATGGCGCGGAGGGGCACATCAACTCAAAAATTTCAAATAACATAGGGGTTCAAGTGGCACATCGTTAAAAAGATAATTCAATTCTCTTTTCAACCACCTAATTTTTTTTATTTTGTCTTTTCTTTTTTACACAATGTGCATTTTAAATTTTGTTATACTTGACATTTCACATGCATATTGTGAAAAAACTCGTTGAAGAAATCCCAAAAAAACTAGATGGTTGAGAAGAGAATGGAGTTATCTTTTCAATGTGTCCCTTGACCTCCCCCCATGCTATTTGAAACTTTTAAGTTGATGTGCCCCTCCGTGCTATCTATCGACCCTTCACAATGTCTTTCATTTAAAAAGTAGTATCGGTGTTATCATTAAAATGTTTTTTGTCCCATTGTACTACGTCGCACCATTCAGAAGTTAACAGGGGGGTGGCGGACTACAAAATGCCGCACTGTATTTTGAACCCAATACAAAACGCAAATGATTTGTAAAGGACTTTAAATTATTTAACCGACTAGAGGTGCGCTCAACTACCATTTTCAGTACTTCAAACCTTTTCTGGGTGAACATGGCATTTTTTTGGCATCCAATCCTACCCTTGGAAACATATTGTGCATACTACGTGCACCTATAAATCAGCGTAAGCGCTAGTGTATTATTTTTCCCCCCATTTTAGGTTGAGTGAAGCAATCTCACTCTCTTTTCTCACTTTCGCAGTCTTCCTTCAACACTTTAAACCTTTTTCCCAGTGTAGTTTTTTATAGTTTATACACAACATTGCGCTACTTTACAATCACAAGCTTTTATTTTACTTCACATTTGTAGGTATGTATGTATCTATGTATTCTGGCAGTTCAAGAAGTTTTTAGGGTTCACATATCTCAAAATCGTGTACCATGCTTTAGTAGAACCCATCATTCAGTCCGGTATTATTGGCTGGGGAGGCATTCTAAGTTGTCATCCTAAACCATTAGAGGTACTCCAATAATGGTTCATCAAAATGATTTTGGGAAAACCGAAAACTTACTCAACTGAACAACTGTTCTCTGAATCCGGACTACTCGACATGAGACTATTGTTCTGCATAACGATTATTCAATTCGTTTCTGGGAATAAAACATATATCCATTCAGTGAACCATAAATATTCCACCAGAAACAATAAAGGGATCAACGTGTTCATGCTCAAAGCAAATAAGTCAGTTGGCCAGAGATGCTTCACTTACTTGCTCCTCGCTGACTCCGTTTATTACCTGATGAACTTCAAAGAATCAATTCAAAATCATTACTAAAGAGAATATTGACACTTTGGATCCTAGATACCGATTAAATAATAATTCACAGCATTATCAACTGTTGATTCATTATACTTGCTCTTTCCCTCGTTCCACTTCATTGAAACCTTTCCGAATATGTCATTTACTGCAACTACTTTTTTACTATTATTATCATGTGTTGGTTGGTTGAAGGCTGACGAGCCAGAGACAGGGTTGGCCACTTAGCTTCCCTTGACACTGCGACCAGCTGGGGTCTATTGTATCACTCTGTCGTCAGTGGTTCCTCATTCAAACAGGTTTGTGCCTTTAATTAGGTTAAGAAGCCTGTTGATAAGGTTCTTCGGATTCATGCTTGTTTCCGGGCTGATCTCTCCAAAGGTTCTGTGTCGCCTACTACTTAGGGCGTCACAGTCGAAGATAATATGAGAGGCTGTTTCCTCCTCTTCATCACACAGCCTACACTCCACGGTTTCCCTGGGTACTCTCATGGTGTTTAGGTGTTTTCTTAGGCCGCAGTGTCCAGTCAACAGACCTTTTATTATGCGCGCCTTCGGTTCTGTTCAGGTTCAGAAGGTCAGCCGTCAGGGTCCGGTTTGGATGCCCTACCATGACTTTGCTGTGTATTTGCCCGACAGTTTGATCCCAATATTGTTGGTGTCTTCTTTTTATCCACTCGCCGATCAGGGTCCTGCATCGGTTTTTGCTAATCCCGTGTGCAGGTTCTGGCCCTGTGAATAGCGTTTCAGATGCTAGCTGGTCCGCTTTGACGTTGCCTTCAATGCCTCTATGAGCTGGCACCCACATCAAGGTGACCTTGTTGTGTTTTGCCAGTTCGATGAGGTTCTGGAGGCAGTCCCAGACCAGTTTGGACTTTATCTGTATAGAGTTGAGTGCTTTGATAGCACTTTGACAGTCAGATAGAATGTAGATGTGTTTTTTCCTATAACCACTTTCTAGATTCTTCTGAATGCATACCATGATAGCATGTGTTTCAGCTTTGAATGTCGTGGAGCATTTACCAAGTGGTATTATGTAATCCCTTCTTGGCCTTACCCCATGTATTCCTGCTCCCGTTCCTTCAACTGTCTTTGAACCGTCTGTATACCAGACTATGTCCGCAGTTGATTGTGATTCTATACTCGGGGCCCATCCAGATCCATCAATTCGTGTTTCGAATGGTTTTTCGAATGAGTATAGGGGTTGCATGTATTCTGAAATCATTTCGAGTTCTTCGATGTTGATTACATGAGTGATTCTGGTATGTCCAGTTGTTCGGATTCTCCAGTTTTTTGTTTGTTTCAGTCTGTATGCACTCATCCTGGCCTCTCCAATGACATGTAAGTCAAGGGGTTCGAGGTTTAGGATGATTTCCATTGCAGCTGTTGGAGTGCTACTCATTGCACCCGTGATACAGAGACAGGCAAGCCTCTGGATTTTCCCAAGGTTGATTTTTGCCTGTCTTTGATTTGTTTTTGGCCACCATAAGAGTGAGTCATAAGTTATTCTTGGTCTTATTACCACTGTGTAAAGCCAGTGCATGGCTTTCGGTTTGAGCCCCCAGGTTTTTCCAAAAGCTCTCCTGTACATCATGAAGGTTATCTTGCTTTTGTTGGTTACATGTTTAAGATGCGGGTTCCAGGTTAGTTTCTTGTCAAGGATCAGCCCTAGATATTTCACCTGCTCTACTACTTGTAATGTTTCACCGAATAGTCTGGGAGGTATGAGATCTCCCATGTTTCTTTTCCGGGTGAAGGGAATTAGTGTTGTTTTTTGTTCGGATTTGCCCTTAGGCTCTCTCTGTTACACCATTCCTCTACTGTCCTCAGTGCATTTTGCATTAGCTCTGAGGTTGTTCGAGTATTCTTTCCCTTGATGAGGATGACCAAGTCATCTGCATTATCATGTGTCTTATGAAATGTAATTTTATGTAAATATTGTGAACGACATTCTGTAATTTTATAAGCAGCGTTCTTTGTCTTAATTTTTTAACCAGCGCTGTTTCCCTCTGAAAAATATTCAAACCATACAAAGAAATGAAAGATGGAGGTATACTCACGTACAAGTTCTTCATTGAACTTAAGTGAGTTAATATTTCCATGCATCTCACGGCTTTCCACATGGTGTATCCATTGGATACCGTTTTTTTTAAGCTTTTATTTCCCTGGAAAAATATATATCCCTTCGTGTATATTCTGTATTTTGTATGTTTTCGTGTATATTGTATTGTCTATTGTATTTCTGAATTGTATCATGTTAAATATTATGTCACACTCTACCCGTAACTTTAAGTTTTCAAATCATCATAATCCATCTTCTTCAGATAAAACCTACCCACAAACAAACTTTCTTTAGTGGGGAAAGTTTTATTTATTTACCGCAAAATCCTATGTTTTACTCAAAAGAATTATTTTATTATTATGAAAACTTATTTATAATTGTAATATGTGGTGAATAAAGATTATTATTATGTTCAGTTGATTTTGACCCCCTTCCAGACGTTCGATCACCTTGAAATTTGGCAGGTGTTCATAAGTGACAATGCATTATGTAATTAGAGATAAAATCAAAATGGCGGCTATAAGAATGCGGACGAAATTTGTGTTTATGGTCGAATTCGATTCAAAATTAATATGTGGGATTTTTAGGGGCCGAAGATTATGAATTTATAGTCAAAATTCATAAAATCAAAATGGCGGCTCCGAGATAGCAGACGATCTCCGTGATTATGGTTATTCAAAATTGGTATGTGTGGGTTTTCGGAGTCGGAGATTATGAATTTTTTGTCAAAATTCATAAAATCAAAATGGCGGCTCCAAGATGGCGGACGATCTATGAGATTATGGTCCGAATCTATTCAAAATTGGTATGTGGGGGTTTTCAGGGTAGGGGATTATGAATTCATTGTCAAAATTCATAAATTTAAGATGGCGGCTCCAAGATGGTGGACGATTTTGTGATTATGGACTGTTTCTACTCAAAATTGGTATGTCGGGGTTTTTTGGGTCGAAGATTATGAATTTAGTCGAAAATTATTGATTTTTCTGACAAAATACATAAATCGAAGATGGCAGTTCCAGGATGTCGAACGAGTTAATATTTAGGTGTTCTCCTCATTGAAGAACTAGATAGCTCAGAAATAACTGGAAAAGGCCCATAATAACGATGCTTTAACCAAAATGCATAGACAAAGGCGTACTGACTAAAAGGCACCAAATAAAACAATTAATAAAAAACATTTTTGAAGACAAACTTTTATTCAAATACCCTAAAAAGTACAAAATAATTGCTTTGGAGTGTGACGTAGAGATTCAAAGGCTCGTCGCTTTTGTATTCGAATTGAAAACTTGGCGCGACAAACTCTTGAATCTGTCACGTCACAAATCCAAAGCAATTATTTTTGACTCTTCAGCGCCTTCGAATAAAAGCTTGCCTTTGAAAAGGTTCTTTTATTGATTATTTTATTTTTATATTCGTTCATTAAAATAATGGATTATTTTTTTAGGTAGCATTTCAGTTTCATTTTCTATAAAGCAATCTAACATATCGGCGGCTACAAATCTATGAGTACGCCATATTTGGAATTTGGGTCGCTATTCGTCATGTCCGATTCCATGCCATCTTCAACTATGGAATAGTTGGTGCGAGCCCCACCATTTCCCGGTGCAATATACCCAGGTCGACGCCATTGAACTGGCTTGGAGAAAGTGCTCTCGACTGACTTTTCGAGAATCCATTAATCGGCAGCCATTGACTTCTGAAGGTTCAAAGAAATCCACAACCTCCATGAGCGTTGTTCGCATTTGCAATCCGGCAGGTAATATATTCGTTCCGGGTAAATTCCATGTTTTTCGCATCTATCTACAGCGACTGCGATACCGGTCGCCAGCTTTCATTTATATACACTCAATTTCTACATGACAAACGCTTTAACCTGTTTCTGGTAGATTGTAATATATTCAGTATCTAACAACCCGCAGTTTTAAAGCAAATGTTGGAGGTACACAGAAAAAAAGGATCTCTTAAATCATATATAAATATATATACAGTGTCCGGCATAAAGTTCGCAGCATATGTAAAACTTTTTTATTATAGATTTCTCAAAAAAAATCATTCGTAATAAAAACCTCTGCTTCATCCTAAACCTGAATTACGAACACCAAAATTGAATTTTATACGACCTTATACGAGGGAAATAGAAAAGTATGCTTTGTTTTCAAAATAATATGATCCCATCACTTTATTTCTCGCGGTAGAATTCAAATTCATGGGGAAATATTGTTCTGAATCGAATGTTGATCCAGAAATTCGAATCATAGCCACCTATGACCAATTTCATTTTTCAACTTTTTTCCCATTTTTTCCTCATCGCCCTGTACAACATGAGGAATATTATGCTAGACGAATGGTATATTATTAGATATGATGATATCACTCTCTGAATGTTTTCTCATTTCTCCCTCCCATCGGAAAATCACATTAATTGAATTATGTGACGGAATTTCACAAAATCTTGCTGCAAATAGTAAATAAAACTTAATTGTCTCCAAGGTATGATGCCAGAATGCCAATTAATTTATTTTCACAATACAAATAACATTTCTTGAAACAAATATGTCCTATGCTTTATTCTACGTGGAGTTCTCCATTCTCAATACACTGCATAGTACGGCGGCGCATTGCATCATGAACATTTCTTAGTATCTGGGGAGCTATTCCCCGAATACAATCCCTGATAGTATACACAAAATGACGTATATTTTGAAATGGTCTTCTTGAATATTCCTTCTGTTTGAGATATCCCCATAAGAAAAAATCCAAAGGAGGGCGGTCCGGTGACCGGGCGGGCCAAGCGTTATTGGAATATCTACCAATCCATCGATTTGGAAATGTTCCGTTTAACCACCTTCTAACTTCTAGCGTAGAATGAACGGATGCACCGTCTTGTTGAAAATACATTGCAGCTATCATGTCCAGAGGAATATCATCTAAATAATAGGAGAGAAACGTAAGTATCTGGCAGAATTCAGTGGTTGTCTGAAAAATACTGGTCCAACAATAATGTCATTAAGAATTCCGCACCAGACGTTAACTTTGAAGTGATATTGGTCTCTACATTGTATCCTGAAATGGGGATTATTATCTGCCCACCATCTGCAATTCTGGGAGCTGACTACCCCATTTGATGTGAAGGTGGACTCGTCACTATAAAGAATTTTTTCCGAAAACTGTCTATTATCTTCCATCATAGACTGAAACCAGAAACAGAAATCCAAGCGATTATTCGGATCTCTCGGTTTCAAAGTGTGTATGAATTTTGGTTTATACGGTTTGAATTTATTATTACCTAGAACTCTTCTCATTGATCGATCGGACATACCAAGATTTTCTCCTCTTTGCGATAATGACTTTCTTGGATTTTCAATCGAAGACAGCATAATATTCATAACAGTCTCTTCATTTTCAGTTATCGGTCGTTTATGTATCACTTTGTATTTTTTTAAAACCGATCCAGATTCCTTCAATGTTTTCAAAATTCTTGTAATTGTCGAATTATGAACGTTTTTACCTGGATGTCTTTCATTAAAAATATTGACAGTGTCTCTACAAGTATGGTAATTGTCACCATGTATCATTACAATCTCCACTCTCTCCTGTATACTTAGTCGAGCAGCCATGATTGAATTGAAAAACCACTGAAATTACTCTACAGATTTGTGAGTTATTCCTGATGCATCAAAAATGGTATGCTTACAATTAGAAATGAATCTGTTTTCAAAGCCAACTGTGATCGGCAAATGTTCTGTATCTCAATCATTTACAGTAAAATTCAAAGAACAAAACTATGGAAGCTGGGTATTGCTATCGAAGTCGAATGTAATAACTAAAAATCTTTCGAAATTCATAAATGATATGTGAATAAATTTTTCGAGTGGATCAAAACCATAATTTTGTACGTTGAGTGCCGCAAAAAAATTGAATAAAATATTGTAGATGCTTTCCGATGTCTTGCTGGAAAAAAATATATAAAAAATTGTCATATTTTACAATTCCTGATTGTCTTAAAAGATCTTATTCGTAGTGTGAAAATAAATTCATTTTCATTCTGGCATCATACCTTGGAGACAATTCAGTTTTATTTACTATTTGCAGCAAGATTTTGTGAAATTCCGTCACATAATTCAATTAATGTGATTTCCGATGAAAACGGCAAATTCTCGATATATTGCTTCGCGTTGGAGATACCGAAAAAAGTTTTTTGAAAAAGTTGCTTAGAAATCGATGTTGACCCTACATACCGCGTGTTGCGTCGTTGGGTGTAATAATACAAGTGGTAGATATCCGGAAGTGAAGTTTTATTTTGAAAAGGGAAACATTCTCAATTGAATATTGAAAAGAAATATTCTTCTATGAATTGAAAAATCCACGATAAAAATGATGTTATTTTTTGTAATATTTAACAGAAAAAAAGGTTGGAAACAAGACTTGCGAATGAAATGGATTGAGGTAGTGAACTGCAAGAAGTACGTGGTGTATTGCAAAGAGTAATCACTGGATATTAGTCAGTTCTTGTTTATCACTGTTCGTTTATTGGGATTCACTGTATGAAAAGTGTGTTGCCTATAAATTGTCACCCTATTCCAACCACGTTATTTATTTAAAAGTGTCAAGAAAGTTTGCGACATTCCTCCGTTGTGGTGGCGCTGCTATCTAGATGCAAGTCTCACAAAGATTAAGGAAAGACGAGATGGAACGGCTTCAATACAATAATATCTTAGCTCACTGGGTATGGCATCATTTTTCAAATGGCAGAAAGAGATTTTTCCAAATGTATGCCTCTTTGCTGAAGTGTAAGTTACAAACACGAGAGTACGTAGAAATGTTTTCCTTTTCAAGATTAATGCAACTCCCCTCTCGCTGTGTCACACTGTATATAGTGTATAGTGTGTCACACTGTATATATAGTGACTAGCAGAAAGTACGCATTATATGGGAAATTCTTTTATTAATGAATTTTGACAAATATCGATACATGCAATCGCTTCTGCATCAAAAGAAAGCCAAAAACGTTGTACAGTGCCGTTCTCTTTTCGTGTTTGGCGGGAAATTTAAAAATATAGAAATTATGTCTCAAAACACACTTATTTGAAAAAATTGAAAAATGTTATTCAAAAAGTTGTTAAAACGACATTTCATGCTATGTACAAAATTAAAAAGCCAAAAAAAAACAATTTGGAAAAATACATTTCTGACGAAGAAACTAATTAGTTAAACCAAAAGTAATATTTGAAAAATATTTTGTGAAGATTCGGAAGCTATTTCTATGTTATTCGGAGAAAATTTGAAATCTGTGAATTTGCCATGTGCTCAGCTGCTTCATGAGAGGTTACTGAAATATCTTCAGGACATTATAATCTTGATACTGTTTTTATCAATAAAGGACCATGTATTTATACAATTGAATTTTTCATGAGAACAAAAAACTGATTTAATTTTTGACATAAGAACTTACAAATTTTTTATTTTCAATTTTTGAACATTTTATAATAAAATTAAAAGCTGAAATAATTTTAAACCAAACAATTCAATACATACTCGAAACTTTGTAATTGTCGATTACTCGACATGTCTACCCTGACGTTCAATACATATAGTTGTTCGGGATTTCATTTCTCTGAACACATTTCGCAGCATAAATGGTCGATATTATGAAATGGCCGATGTTTATAAACCTTACTTTTAAGGTACCCCCAAGAAATCCAAAGGCGTCAAATCTGGGATCTTGCTTGCCACGGGTTTTCTGAATATCGTCCTATCCATTTATGAGGAAAGTGTTCGTTAAGCCACGCTCTGACTTCAAGGGTACTGACGCTCCGTCTTGTTAAGAGATCGGTTTGAACTCACTGGCATTGTGTTTTATACGAAAAAGGAAATTGTTGGTGGTCGGATCAATGAAGAAAATGAGTTGCAAGTTTCATTGATGCTGCAGGAAAATCATCTCTTAAGCACTAAGGCAACGGATTATTTCACAAAGTTGTGTGGACAGAATAATATTGGAAAGCATCAAATTATAGGTAGTGACACCTATAATCTGTGCGGTGAAGCTTAGACCTGTTGTGGAATTTTAATGGCACGATATTCGTGCACATTATAATATAATAATATAAATATAATATTGTAACATAACTCTTATCATCATTCGAATGAATGATATGACTGATGAGGATTATAAAACTTTAAACAAAATTTTTTTCTGATGAAGCAACGTTTACGAACACAGGTCGGTCAACAGACATAATATGCATTAATATGCAATCGGACATTCTCACTGATTGAGAACTGTTAATCACCAAAAGCGATGGTCTCTTAATGTTTGTGGAGAAATTATTGGAAATCACATTATTGAACCCTACTTTTTCGACAATGTGCTGAATGGTAAAAGGTATTCACATTTCCGAACAACCACATCTATTGAACGTCATGTAGACAATTACAAAGTTTCGAGTATGTATTAAATTGTTTGGTTTATAATTATTTCAGCTTCTAATTTTATTATGTGTTTGAAAATAAAAAGTAAAAATTTGTAAGTTCTTGTTATGTCAAAAATTAAATGAATTTTTGTTTTAATAAAAAATTAAAACTAAAATTGTGTAGATACATGGTCCTTTATCAATAATAAACAGTATCGGGATTATAATGTCCTGAATATATTTCAGTGACCTCTTATGAAGCAGCTGAACACAAGGCAAATTCACAGATTTCAAATTTTTTCCGAATAAAATATAAATAGCTTGCGAATCTTTACAAAACATTATTGTAAATATTACTGTTGGCTTTACTAATGGGTTTTTCTGTCAAAAATGTATTTTTCCAAATTGAATTTTTTTTCTTAATACATTTAGAGAAATTCTACTTGAAGAAAAAGTACTATTTTATTTATTGAAAAGAAAAGTTATTCAAAAAGACCTCGCATATTAAGTCGAAGGCAGAATCTGGGTCCCGAAGGATAGGTGACTAAAATTAATCAGTGCCTTATAAGAATTTGCAAGATCTAGTAAACTAAATCATTTTCAATAATTTCCACCATTCTCTTCAGTTTTTCGCTACTCCCCATCATTCATCCTTGCTTTAACCAACTTCTCTTGGATTTTGTTCATAAGTGCTTCACTGTTTTTGTTTCATGGCATACTCTTTTCTTCATTATTTTTATTAGTATTTCCGTTTTTTAATTTCTGCAAGTATGCTATTTTATTCTACACACCCATCATTTTTATGTTCTACTTTTTTCCGATTCATATTTTTCATTGCCTTTCACTTCCTCTAATTCATTCACAATTTCTCTGAAGTACAGGAAAATCTATTCAACTTTTCTTCTGCATCCCTTACTGGGAGTAGTCCTTCATCATAGGGTTTTCTTTGGTCATGTCCTTCGCTGTTTTTTATTTCCTGATTTCTCAGTTCTTTGTTTCGGTGATATCTCTATTTCTCTGTATATTTTTATGAGCAAATGCAGTACCATTTTCAGGTTGATTTCAACGTAAATACGATTATTTTGAAAAAAATACGTTTATTGTCTGAACTGGATAAATCCCAATTACAAGACAGTATAGAAATTTAAGTTGAGAGATACAAATAAGTAATAGGTTTAAGGTACAAAAACGAATGGGTACAGCTGCCCGCATAATGTGAAAAATATTTATATGTATGGATTTATTATTATTAGAAATATAAAAACAGATATTGTGACTATATTGGACGGGAGGGGTTGAGATTATATAAGTAAGTATAGAGATTAAATATATTTCGATAATTTAACAAAGATATGAAATAAATTATATATTTTCTGATAATTTTATAAAAAAAGAGTATGGAATAACAACATTCTACTCGTACACCCGGACCAAGGTGGGCCATAAAAGATCTAACCTATGAAACTTGAATATTTTGCCAGAACTTCTTTCAAAATGAGATTTTTCAAGATTTTTAGTGCAAAAACCAAAATAGCCCTAACATTTTTCCCGTACTAAGTAAAAGCACAGTCCATACCCTACACACAGATCTTTTTGGTTCCCTCCACAGACGATTTTTTCCTTAGTTGTAGCCAATCAATTGTTTCTACTTTTTCTACGCTCCAAAATTACTTTCAGTGCGGCGTATCCTTGGGGTCATTTAAAGATTTAATTAGTATCTCTTGAGGATGATTTGAATTAAGTTTACGGGAAAAGCCAAAGGCATGTGTTAAAAAACGAAGATGGCCTTGAAATCAGTTTGTATTTTTGGTTTCTTTGAATAAAAAAATATAAAATAAATGAATAATCACATCATCTAATTTATTTCTCATGGCCAACCTCATATAATATTCGCAAATCAGCGGTTGTTTTCAATTCCGCTGCCAAAACAAGAGTATTCACGGCATCTCATAGAAAGAGAGAAGCATGGAAAATAATTTCCTCCTCAAATTTGGGAGACCGTATCTAACTATTAACTCATGAAGAACACATTCCTGATGAATATATCTACGTATACCCTCATTCATGTAAATAATAGGAAATATTGTCATGTATATTCATTAAACCAGGTCAAACACAGCCTATGATGTTTCCGTTCGTTCTCTGCGAGTAGGCGCTTTAAAAATTACAATAATACATAACCTAGATTCCTGAAAAAAATGCGTCCATCACAAATATATGAGGGCAACATACCGTAATAAATATGCCATTGAATGAGACATCATTAAAGCCAAAATTACTGAGCCCTTATATTTTTAACTTATCGTTATAACGGCTTATTGGTCTAAATGTGCCAGATTAAAACCCGTTAGCGAATTCTACTAATGATTGGGTCATTGTTTGTAAATGACTTTGGCAAGATTTACAGGCATATTGTCTATGGTCTATCCGTATCGCACAATGATCTTGGAGTATGAAATCGCTCAGACGATTTTATCAAAAATGAATTATCAGCGTCACTTGAATGGTGCTACAAAATAGGTCTATTGAATTCGAAAAGAAGTTATTTTAGTATTGTATGTATTCATTTATATCACTTGTCCTGTCGAAAAAATAACTACAGAAGCAAATTATTCCTTGAGATGTACCAAATGAATACCAATTATAATGATAATTATAAATCTGACAACAAAGCAATATACAGGGAGTTTCAAAAAGTTTGCACCATATGGGCCACGGGATCTGTGGAAAACAAATTTAAAACAAAACATGGTAAATGGGTAACTGGGAACAATGAATTACAACAAAATGTATTCAGTAGTAACTGAGAATCCGAGGAGAAGTCTCGCTGCTGTATCTTCGATAACAGGCGTCAGTAAATCATCAGCACAAAGAATAGGGGAGATTGTTGTATTTGATCATAGTGTACCCATCAGTTTATTGACAAATTCTGTTATCTACGTAACAGAACTGTACCAAGACAATGTTTACTCGGTAGAGTGTAAGCTACCGGAAGAGTGGTTGTCCATGTGATATTCATTTCGAGTAAAATATAAATATTCATTTTTAGCTCAAAAAGTAACAACTTTTGGTTCTACTCTTCATTTTTTTACAAGTTGACCATGGTATTTTGTGTTTTGAATCACATTCTACCTGAATCACTGCCCATTGGATTTGGTAATTTGAATTGTATGTACATTTTCGGAGTTTTGAATATATCTAGTTTAGAAATAATACTTTGAGGTGAATAGGCATTTTCCTTGCTCACTTAATAACATTATTGTGAAATTCTATTATTTTTTGAAATTGTTTGTTGATATACTCTATACATATTTTGATTGACCATTTTCATGTAAGTTCAACATTTTGCATATTTAATATTTTGAAACATTCATTACCTTGATATGACAAATAAATTTGTCGAAAGCTTGAAAATAAAGAAGTTTTCTTTTTGAAACTGATGAATACGCTTTTTAACATTAAAATTTCCTAAAATCAGTGCTGATTTTAAGAAACTAATTTTCTCATGTATGTACAATATCAATTGACAGAAATTTTCTAAATTTTGTATAACCTGTCTTGTAGTACCTACCATTTGTGTTTCAGTTAGGTCTGACAACTATTTACAACTGAAGTTTCAACAAATGACCATAAAAATTTAGGTTCAACTATTCAATTGATAATTGCAACCACTAAGCATATTTTAATAAACTAATGATAATAGATGAACTTCTCAAATAATAAATAATATTAGTTACAAAAGTAGATACATTTCATTAATTACTGAAAAAATCACATTTCTGAAACCTCACATTTAATAACATCTTGTAATCACTATCTTCATTAAGGATGATCATTTGCTATGAGGGATGGTATGTACATGAAGAGTGTATATAAACTTTTAATTTTTCTTTGTGAAAGGCTTTGAAATAGGAAGCCCAAACGTCAAAATTCCCAAATTCATTGGTATGGTTCAACGTTGACTTTGAGCATGTTTGTCAATGTGCCAATATGATTAAAATCATTATAAATAATTATAAAACAAAAACATAATCAAAATTGGCTCTTAGAAATATCAATACAGAAATTTCAGAATTGGTATTTGGATGAAAAATCAAAATATGTTAATAAAATAATTTCTACTTAAAAAAATCTGTCACTTCGAAATAATAAAATGTGTTGTCATTTCTTTTGAATGACAAATAAAACTGCTGCTCTTATACAAAAACTTTTTAACAAAAAATTAAACCGACGAAAAAATCAACTGAAAAGCAAAAATAAAATAATCCTTTTCAGTCTTAATGATAATTGAGCTCCTAAACTAATGTGAGTAACTAATTTTGAGTTGGCGCCAAACAAACAATTATCGAAGATCATTATATTACTTTGACGAAGTATTCAAAACGCTTTATCTAATTCAATTGCTAGTTTGTTTGGCGCCGACTCAAAATTAGTTACCCACATTAGTTTAGGAGCTCAATTATCATTAAGACTAAAAAGGTTTATTTTATTTTTTGCTTTGCAGTTGAATTCTTCGTCGGTTTAGTTTTTTGTTAAAAAGTTTTTATTTTTCAATTTTATGTGGCTGAAATCTACTGATTACTACCTACTCAATTTTTTATTACTTCCAAAATGCTCACTTACCTAGCTTACTTCAACTATTAACTGTTGAATATTATGATTATCTACTTTAACTATTCATTGTTATATAATATAAATTATTTTTGAAAGTTCTGGATAGTTGATTTCATCACTTTGTATATAATTCAATCCTTTCATAGAATGTAATTATTGTGACGGATGTAGGAGGATCTGTTAATGTCAACTACATATGTGTGCCAATGTTCACAACTGAAAAATCAATCATCCTCTATTTTTCTACCGATATGGGTGGTTAAACGACATCAGGGTAAGAATCCCTGATAAGAATTTTTTGAAACTGGTTTTTTTTTAACATACTTTTCCAGTATTACACACAGAAAAAGTAAATTATTGATAAAGAACTAGGTAAGAATTTTCAAATGGTAAATATTGGAAAAACCCGCATAAGCTTGCAGGAGGCGGCTATATAAAGTAACGAATTTTCGAAACTCAACAAAACTAGCATATACCGATGCAAGGGCATCAGCAAGGGCGGCCCTTGAGATCCATCTAAGGGTACAGGAGGTCGTTAAATAATTCCCCCAAGCCACAATGTGCAACAAATATCCGTTCTTCCTTTTCCATCCCAAGAAGGAAGATCCTAAAAATGTGTACATATTTTACAGTTTTATATAGTAGCATTAGTTGAAATGTAATTTCTGAAGCTCGAATAAACGTTTTGAAATTGAAATTGAATTGTTAGGGGTGGTTTATTTCATTCCGAATTGAAATATACCCTATCTAATAAAAAAAGAATCATCCAAATCGGAAAATCCACAACAAAGTTATGCCTAGAAAAATCGAATTAAACGGTTTTCTTCACATAAAAGATTCAATATAAATTGAACCAGAAAATGGTAGATCTCAGGTGAAAAACAACTACTTTCCTGGCAAATACCACGCAGAACGTTGAATGATATTCAAAAGAAAAGAAAACTTTTAACTGGCGGTACCTAGTTTCCGGCGTACCTATAGGTGTTATAGACTCGATGATGGTTTTGGTTATGTTGTGTCTCGCTTCAGCCAGAGCTCTTCGGACCTTTGGCTGGTTGACTACTCCGTACTGATGAGGGCCAAAAAGCCTGAAACCGGTATGCGGATTGTTAGGTGAACACGACATAAATTAAACATAATCGAGCTTATCAGAAAGAAACATTTGTATTCAATGTCCATTTATATGGAGGTATGCATGGATTTTCAGGTGAATATCATTCAACGTTCTGCGTGGTATTTGCCAGGAAAGTAGTTGTTTTTCACCTGAGATCTACCATTTTCTGGTTCAATTTATATTGAATCTTTTATGTGAAGAAAACCGTTTAATCGATTTTCTATTTATTCCACTTCACATGGCGTTTATCTTTCACTATATGCTAGTCGGGCTTGCCACTCCTACTGAGAAGGAATCTTTTATTCAGAAACCTATCGAGGTGGGAGATTTTCGGAGTGTTTCTTTCTGTCACTAGGTACCGCCAGTTAAAGGTTTTCTTTTCCGGCGTACCTATAGGTGTTATAGACTCGATGATGGTTTTGGTTATGTTGTGTCTCGCTTCAGCCAGAGCTCTTCGGACCTTTGGCTGGTTGACTACTCCGTACTGATGAGGGCCAAAAAGCCTGAAACCGGTATGCGGATTGTTAGGTGAACACGACATAAATTAAACATAATCGAGCTTATCAGAAAGAAACATTTGCATTCAATGTCCATTTATATGGAGGTATGCATGGATTTTCAGGTGAATATCATTCAACGTTCTGCGTGGTATTTGCCAGGAAAGTAGTTGTTTTTCACCTGAGATCTACCATTTTCTGGTTCAATTTATATTGAATCTTTTATGTGAAGAAAACCGTTTAATTCGATTTTTCTATTTATTCCACTTCACATGGCGTTTATCTTTCAAAGTTATGCCTGATAGAATCATTTAACGGACCAAATTCAGAGGGTGAACGATCAATTTCCTCCATTTTGCTACCCTTAGGGATGGATTTTTTTGCTTGAATTCAAATGGGAAAACCTGCAGCAAAGTGAAAGGTCACCGAATTTGACGAAATTTTCACAGATGCTTTAGAATGCGCCAAATTCTTCCGCGGAAATATTTTTTTTTTTGTTAAAAAATGTCTAACTCTATGGCATATAGGTATCATGAACAGTTGTAATTAAAAATGATTATTTCACAATTATTCACGAAACAAGCACTTAAACAGTAAGAACTAGACTTTATAAATGCGATACTAGAAGATATGTTTTAAATATCCCGCAGAAAGTTTGGATAAAAGCGTAGTTTTCCTATTTGAAAGTCTTTTCATTTTAGTAAACAGAAATGAGATTGAGATGATTGTCAATAATGTCAATTGTCATTCATGAGTAATGTTAAAAATGCAATGTTGCCAAATGTAAAAAATGTCCGATAGACATGAAGAGTTAACATTCAATTAAATTATTTATTGTGATAATATGAATTAAGGGTTTTATTCAGTGTTTTGCTGGAAAAATGAAGAAATCAAGTCGTCTCAAATAAGTGAAAGTTGAAAATGTATCTTATTTAACCTTTCTGGGGCTTTAATTCCGAAAATAACCATTTGCGCGGAAATCTTTTGGGTAAATATCCGGTAAAAGCACTTCTTTTCTCCGAAAATTCTTGTTTTCGCCCCCCTACCAAGAATCCGAAAGAACGCGGCGTTCTCTTCCCTTTCCGAATTAGATAGCTTTTTTTATCCAGAACATGTGCTTTTCAAGCTCCGTTTTCTCGCATTAACTACGACCACAAAATCACTCATTTTCGGCACAATTTAACATAAAATATAGCCAAATCCTGTCAATGTCTTACGTAGATGAAGGGAACACAACCTAACCTAACTTGGCTAACCTTGCTATCCAAGTTGATGGCCAGCCAATCAATTTTTTCAAAGCACGCTTCACTTCGCTCGCGGGCACTTTGGTAGCGGTAATTTATTTCGTTTTTTACGAATTATTTGGCTACAATAGTGACAGTCAGTGGCTAGATGCAAGTACACTGAATTAGGTTTCAGTAGGAGCAGATATATCAAAAATATATATATATATATATATATATATATATTTATATATATATATATATTATATATATATATATAAAAATTTACAATGCATTTGTCCGTAGTATACTGGAATATGGAGCCATAATATGGACTCCCTATTATTCGGTTCATAAAAATGAAATTGAAAAGGTACAGAAAAATTTCTTAAGATTTCTATATTACAAAAAACATCGTGAAAATATTTTTAATCTCAGTTATCATACTTCCTTAAGTGAATTTAAATTCACAACCTTAGAATTTAGAAGAAAAATTGCTATTCTATTATTTTTCTATAAGCTACTACATAATGAAATAGAAAACCCTCACTTGTTGTCACAAATTAGTCTGAACTGCAGTATTAACTTTAATAATAGAAAAAGAGATATATTTGTTTTGCCTAAACCTCGAACCAACCTAGGTTTAAATTCCCCACCATACAATATGTGTTCTATAGCTAATTATTTAAGGAATATAGATTTCTATGATAAATGTAATGTAAAAACATTTAGAAAAAAAATTGAAAATGAAATGACATCCTTAGAAGCAAATGTGAATTGTAACAGAAAGCCAATTTAAATGTTAAAGGTCTACTTGTCATCCTAAACTAAATGTGTCTCTCAATTTGATATTGATTCAGGTAATCTGGAGTTAATTTTTTGTTCAAGTCATCGTATTATTCCAAGAATGGTTATTCACTTAGTTTTTGTATATTGTAATCGATTATTGGAACTGCCTGTTCTGTAGATTACTTAATAAATAAAATATAAAATAAAAATAAATGCGTTATAAGTTCAGCGTGTCTCGGTCTGCTCTATGAATCTAATCTCACGGGATTTTAAGAGCGCTCTTAAAATTCAGTCAATGTCTTACGTAAAAGAAGGGAACACAACTTAACCTAACTTGGCTAACCTTGCTATCCAAGTTGATGGCCAGCCAATCAACTTTTTCAGAACACGCTTCGCTTCGCTCGCGGGTACTTCGGTGGCGGTGATTTTTCTCGTTTTTTACGAATAATTATTTGGGCACAATAGTGACAGGCAGTCGCTAGATGCATGTACACTGAATTAGGTTTCAATGGGAGCAGACATTTGAGCAAATGTGTAAATAATGTAAAAAATAAAATTTAGAGACATTTCGCTAACACCAAAATCGAGGATGTTTTTACATTGTAAAAAGAAGGAGGCATTGTGAGTGATTTTTGCGCGAGAAAACGTGCTCGAAAAACTTGTGTTCTGCATCAAAAAAAGGTTTCTAATTCAGAAAGGGTACGAGAGCGTCGCATTTATCTCCCGGATTCGTGTTTAGGGGACAAATACACGTAAGAAAAGTCTTCCAGTAGTTTTCGGAGAGCGGGAGTGCTCTTACCGGAATATGAAGGTTTATTTGAATAATTGGCAACAATGTAGAAAACAGATGCAAAGATTATACAGGGTGGGGCACCCCATACGACACGGTCCCTGTAAACCAAACCATTACTTTTTTCGGAAATTTCTCCATTTCATTATATCTATATTGATTAAGGCTGCAGGAAATGATTTTGGAGTCTACAGGGTGCCTCAAAAAAGTGTGACATATCAAAGTTGTGTTTTTTCGAATAGAACACCCTGTATTTCGTTACACTTTTGGATAGGTCAGGAAAAAATGATATGATTTCATAAGAGGTACTATGTACCTAACTATAACCGTTCTCGATTATTAATTTTTTTATGAAAATGCTAGTACAATTGGAAACTAAATAACATCGAAATGTATAGAAATCATCCCTTCGAATTCTGACCAAGCATAAAAGATGGTTCTGGGCTATTGATTTCGATGAAACCCGTTTCTCAATATTATACAGAATGTTCAAAAATCATTGTCACTTTTTTATCATTTCGGACAAAGATAACTTTGTTATTTCAAATAGAACACCCTATATTTTTTTGGTCTGAACAATATAAAATTCAATTATTTTTCATTTCATATTTGAGTTCCCTATACCTAACTTAAATTTTTTTCAGATATTGGCTTTTTCAAATAGTAGTTTTTATTTAATGCATTCTTTGGATCAAGATAGCTTTGAAACGACATTTATTTGATTTGCTCACAGAATTCCCATTGACAGTTGTTATACTTCACTTCATCGGAAATATTTACTGTTCACTAAAATGAAGTTATCATTTACATTCATATTCTGACAGTGGTTCATTAAACAGACTATAAAATTTTTTTTTATTATTCAACTGAAACAACAAAATATGAAACACAAATGTATTTGATTCACAGTAGGTGCTCGAAATGACGACCATCCTGTTGAATACAAAGAGCCACTCTCTCTATGAAAGACTTCCCAACATTTAATAACATTTGAGGCGTCACTCTTCGAAAAGCAGCCCTTATTCTCTCCTTCATATTTTTCAGTGTGGTTGGAGGAGTGTCGTAACCTCATTCTTCAAGTATCCCTATCGGAAAAAATCGAGGCAAGTCAAATCTGGTGATCTCGCTGGCCAATTTTGTGGTCCTCCCCTACCAATCCATTTATTCGGAAAGCACATATTCAAAAACTGTCTGACACTGAATTTGGAATGTGCCGGAGCTCCATCCAATTGTGACCACATCCGTTGTCTGATATTTAGCGGCACATTCTCCAGAAGCTCAGGCAGCTCATCTCGTAAAAACTGCAAAAAAAATTGACCATTCAAGTTTCCATAAAAAAGTATGGTCCTATAACTTGTGTACCTATAATTCCTCCCCACACGTTAACGGACCATCTATTCTGGTGATCCAGAGTGCAGAAAATGAGGATCCACATCACTATAATAATGGGAGTTGTGTCTGTTCACTAAGCCATTGTTATGAAAAGTAGATTCATCAGAAAATAAAATGTAATCCAAAAGATGTTCATCCTCACTAAACTTGTCCAGAACCCATAGACAAAACTCGATTCGTCGATGGAAGTCTATTTCATATAATTCCTGGTGCATCTGAATACGGTACGGGTGAAATTTGTATTTTTTATTACCCTAGAAATGCTCCGTCTGCTTATCCCTGTATCTTTCTCGATCTTACGTTGACTCGTATGAGGGTTTTCTATGATTGATCCCATAATAAAAAATTCATTTTCCTCATTTCCAATGATAGGTTTTGCTCTATTTGCCTTTTCATAAGCTACACTTCCAGTCCTACGAAATTGATGTAGCAATCGTTTGAAAACCAACTTGTTTGGATGATTCCGGTGTGGATATTTTTGGGCAAACACCCTCGACGCCAAAAGGCAATTCTCACCAATCGCTAAAAAATTTTCGACGCTAATAATTCAATGAATGTTTTGAATAACGTAAAACACAATAACTGTCAATAAGAATTCTTTCAACAAGTTGAATAAATATCGTTTCAAAGCTATCTTGATTCAAAGAATGCATTGAAATGAGAACTACTATTTGAAAAAGCCAATATCTGAAAAACTATTTAGGTTAGGTATAGGGAACCCCAATATGAAATGGAAGATAATTGTATTTTATATTGTTCAGACCAAAAAAATACAGGGTGTTCTATTTGAAATAACAAAGTTATCTTTGTCCAGAATTATAAAAAAGTTAAAAGGATTTTTGAACATTCTGTATAATATTGAGAAACGGGTTTTATCGAAATCAATAGCCTAAAACCTCTTTTATGTTTGGTCAGAATTCGAAGGGATGATTTCTATACATTTCGATGTTATTTAGTTTCCAATTGTACCTAGCATTTTCATTAAAAAAATCAATAGTTCGAGAGCGGTTATAGTTAGGTACTAGTTAGTACCTTGTATGAAATCATATTATTTTTCTTGACCTATTCAAAAAAACACAACTTCGATATGTCACACTTTTTTGAGCCACCTGTAGGCTCCAAAATAATTTCCTTTTGCAGCCTTAATCAATATACATATAATGAAATGGAGAAATTCCCGAAAAAATTAATGGGTTGGTTTACAGGGACCGTGTCGTATGGGGTGCTTCACCCTGTAGTTCTCTCTTTTCTTTGACAGATGAGATGTATAACGTATAACGTGAAATGTCAAATGATTTTTAAATTTCTGAAGTAAACTAACTATTATCCTTAACCCGAAGAAAATATTGTTATGAATTGCATTGAAGAAATTAAGACGTCCAAGTAAGTGGAAATTATGATTGAAAATATACCTTTTGAATCTTTCAAGGGCCATAATTCCGAAAATAACCGTTTTCGCAGAAAAATTTCGATGGATCTACTTTTATTATCGTGTTCTGAAGAATCTGTGATAATTCGTCAAAATCGGTGACATTTCACTCTGCTGCAGGTTTATTTTCAATTGGGGCCAACTTCGAAGTACACCCTATCCAATGAAAAAAGAATCATCGGAATCGAACTGCTCTGTGAAAAGTTATGCCTGATCATACATAAAAAAAAATAAAAAAAAATACGCGTCGACTAGAGAACCCCCTCCTTTTTATTTCGTCGGTTAATAAAGACAGTTTTTGCCGGAACATATTTTTTCTAAAAGAGCACAAATTTGCGATAATTACCAATTCGAACAAATATTCTTTTGGCTATTTTTAAATAGGAGACTTTGAAGTGAACATCGTCCCAAGTACAACGAAGCAAGTTCCACCAAAATCGCAGAATGTGAAAAATCTCCCTGCACAAAAACTAATATGACTGGACTAGCAGATGCCATGGTACCAGTACCACCAAACCGGAAGAGTCAGTCGATGTCTGTGCATGAGATCAAGGCGGTGGAGGGGGAACCCGGAGTCAACAATCGTGGGGGGAAGGTAAGTAGTCCGTTGACCCACTTCTGCAACGGCGCATACTTTACTGAACTGGTATTCTCGTCTTGTACTGTATCTTTGTATTCTTGAGGCAAGTCATAAAAACGTTTTCGGCTTTAATTGCTTATCGGAGGATGAAATGGGTTTATTTTTATTTCGGTTCACTTTATTTTATGCAGAACGGGATCGCCGTCCCCCCTCTTGACTACATGAATCACTGAATGGTTCTAATGTTATTTCAACTGTTGCCAGCCTCCAATGGCTATCCGATTATTATCCGAAATTATCCGATTTTAAAATTTTAAGTAACATTTTCTAGAATGCATTGGTTTTTAGGAACATTATCATCGCAACAATCGATGGTTCTTTTCGTTTTTGTAAAATTCGGAGTTTTTGAGGGCTTTTATCATAGGACACCCACAATAGAAAACAGAGCCTAGCGCCCACTTGAGAAATAGCTGAAGCTTTTTGAGTAATGTTTCTGAAATTTGGTTACTGAACTGATTAGTTTCATTTAATCATACAAATTATGTAATGCCCCCGGATGTTGTTTTGTAATCCAGCAAATGAATAAAAAAGATCTACCCATACATTACAAATATCACCAACAGGTGGCGTACCGCTTATGATGTATCCCTTTGAAAAGAGGCCTTTATTAGTATTAGAATTCTTGAATATTTTCAATAGTAGGACCCACACATAGATTGTAAGGGTGTAGTGAATTGCATTTATTTTTCTGCTTCCGTTGTATCCGGGAATTGTTGTTCACTACAGTACGGAACTGATTCATTTAGTTGATATGGATTCTGCATATGGAAATCGAAATACTTCAGGTGTTGCCAAATTCATTGATAGATATCCTTGACTCCTTCACTTATATTTTCCCACCTTTCAAAATGCTGACTGCTTTCTGTTCTCAAGTTCTCAACGTGTATTCAATATTCAAGTATAGGCTTTTCCATTTAGATGACAAATGACTAACTTTGTTCACCTGTCAGACCCAACGGCATTGACGGCAAATTTTTTTTTAAAGGAAATAAAATATTTCCGAGTTTTCCTATGGATAGTTGACTTGCATTTACATGGAGAAGAAAACTCACCACTAGAAAATATTCGTGTACATTATTTTATCTACGAATGAAAGGTTTTTGGCGGTATAAAATAGGTAATAATTACTTAACCTACAAAGAAAGTTACGAACGCCAATGTATGCAGGTGCATTTGTCATGAAGTTGACTGTTGACATAATGTGAAAATACCGCTAATTTTGAACTAAGCCAATCTCAAATTGTTATTTAAAAACCAACCAATGGCTATTCACTTTCCCAATAGCCAATCAGACTTTCGGTCTCAAAACGAGCGCATGCGCCTTAAAAAATCATCTTAATGAAAAGGCCTATTCAGTAATTTCCAATTTCAGTTCGAAATACGACAAGACACAATATATATCGAGACGTTGCAGCTTGCAGTAAGCTGCCATAGAATAAAACTAGAATAATCAAACCGACGTCGCTATGAATTTCTTGTACATGTCAAAAAATTGAAGATAGATCACAGAACATCAGCACGGTGTTTAAGTTCTGTGAGACAGACATAAAAACACCAAACAAACTGAACCAGATTTTATGTTCTGTAACAGAATAGAAATAAAAAGTCTGTGTAGGATCCAAATATTATCCGAAATTACAAAAAATAATCCTAAATTATCCAAAGTTATCCGAGGAGTTTTAGGATCCGAAAATTATCCGTGGGCACCTGAAATTAACCGCAAATCGGATAATTATCCGTTAAACGCAACACTGGTTATTTCAGTTCCTCAAACAACTCCTAATAGAAAATTTAAAGATAGTCTCACGTTTTTCTTACAGGGTGATCCAGAGGTGCGTGCAAGCTCCATAACTTTTTTCTATCCCAAGATATAATAATAATAATAGTTTTTATTGCCAGATTAAGTTATTACAAGATATGAAATAACATATTTTCGGCAAAAGGCAGAGTTCGCGGTTCATCAACTGAAAGTCTCGAAGCATGATTTCAAACACGGCATCAAAATCAAACAATAACAAAAAATAGAAGTAACAGTATTGTTGTTCTACTACTTCTTAGTTTCAGTTTGAAAATCATAGTTTTTTTGAGTGTCTTTTATTTTGTTCGGGGGAAAGCATCATTTGAGGGGATGCCTCCATCCTGTCTTGCTTCTGAAACAAAACAGCAATGATGAAGTACCACGGTCTGATAAATCTTGTTCCAATTGTACAAGTGTGGAAAAAAAGATCGAAAGGAATTTACAGTTCATTTGATTATTCGATATTCTTGATTGACAAATAAACCGTTCAATCTGAGTTAGTAGAAAAGTGATAAACACTTCCACAATGTGAGCATCTCCCTCAAAGATTCACACGTTGGTGTGGGTCAGCCTATATAAATTCGAGATATGCGTTGAAAGTAATTGGGTAGAAGAATGTGTTTTTCTAACCCAAACAGCAGGATAGGAGTCAAACTTATTGTTCCTCCATTGTAATATTTCAATACGTGTATCATTATGAAAATGGCTTCATCAAGAAACCTGAGAAATTGCGGTTTGATTAAATTACAACAAGTGAACGCGATATGTACTTGAGTTTTCGGTGGGACTCCAAAAATTCAGAATATATTAAGAATGTTCGGTAGATTTTTTTTTCATCCCCAGACACAAAAAAGCAGTTTTTGTATTCTGCATCCTACTATGATGATTTCCCAACTATTAGTAGTTGACAAAATAGAATGACCTATTTCAAAATTCAAAGTTCACAGATACAAACTGTCGGATCTTCAATTTAGGTCAGTTCTCTACATTTGATTCAAGCTGATGAAAATACGCATGACAATTCCGTTTTTACTTAATTTTGTGAAGTAAATATTATCAGTCGGCTATACAAAATAAAATATTTCATTTCACCATAACTTTAAAGAAATACATGTATATTGGAATAGTAAAAAAATATGAAAGCCTCAGTCAAATCATAAAAAGTTTCAACCAACACTTCAAATCTGGCTTTCTCAACTGTTGTCATAACTCGGAAAAACCAGATCAACACGATACTAACGAGCTAATCTGATTTAAATAACAATAATAATCAAAAAATCAATTATCAAGTTTTATTGGTATACCGAAAAAATACCACTTCAAAACGAAAAGTTCCTACTTTTTGGAACAGGGTTGTAAAATTTAATATAATATAAATGGATGAAAACCTATGTGAAGAATCCAGTATCTCAAGGGGTTAAACATCTATGATAAGAAAAAAAAAAAAAAAAAAAAAAAAAAAAAAAAAAAAAAAAAAAGAACAAAGACTTGTTACATGGGTAATGTGATAAATAGTGCTATTACATGGAGATGAAAATAGTTTGTAGGTTAATGATATGAAATTATTTTAATTCCAATGTTCATAACTTGGGACTATATGGAAAGTTGGGATTTCCTTCAGGCTGTGTCCCATTTTAATTTGGAGGGCTAAATCTTTAGCCGATGCAAAATGAATTGACGACATAGAACAAAGAGCAATGGCGGTGATGGCACAAAGCCATCCATCTGTCAGACTGATTATCAGCTAACTGGAGGCGACAAGAAATCCACGCACGGAATCAAATATGACTGAGTAAATCACAATAAGGCAGTTACTATCATGTAGGTCAGATGTACTATCCATATTTACAAATTTATATATATCTATAAGAGTACACAATTGTTCTACTTATTATAAGAGTACACAATTGTTCTACTCTTATAGATATATATATATATAAATTTGTAAATATGGATAGGTGACATCTGAGCTCTACGCATGGTATAGTAACTGCTTTGGTTGTGATTTACATCTAGTTCATATTTGTTCCGTCGTGGAGTCTCTTGTCGCCGTTCCATGGTTAGGTTTGATAATTCAGTCTGACAGATGGATGGTCTTGGCTGTCAATCACCCCATCTTCTGTGTTCATGTCGTCAATTCATTTTGCAACGGCTAAAGCATTTAGCCCTCCCAATTTAAAATGGGACACAGCCTTAAAGGAAACCCAACTTCCATATGGTCCAAGTTATGACATTGGAATTAAAATAATTTATATGAACAATAGAGGTTTTTTTCATCTCCATGTAATAGCACTTATTGTATCACATTACCCATGTAACTAAGTCTTTGTTCTTCTTTTATTGTAGAATACTTTTATTATCTGCTGATGATGAACCTATAGAGGTTCGAAACATGTTCACCTAATCGATGGTATTTATCTAATCGATTGTTAATATTATATTGTGGAGACGACTACGAGTTTTTCTTCTTCATAAAATATAAATGGTGTATAGAAAACCTAACCATTCCAAGCAAACACAATAACATACAAGGCGTTCAAACATCTATATAAAAAATGTATCTAGTTATTCATTGTGCATCACAAAAAAATGTTTTAGTCGAAATAAATACACCAGTTATAATTCGTATCTTATTTTAAAGCATTATCAACGAAGGGCGACTGTGAGTTTGTTTACATGCAGCAAAGGGTCTCAGGAATCACAGAACTAATTTCAAATATTTCAGTATTAGGAGGCCAGTCCAGAATGAGTGGGGGGAAATGTTTGTATGGTCTTGACAAGGAGTAGGCTCGTCTTTTGGTAGAAAAAAATTGGTAATTCATAATTTAATTTGTGAGTCTTCTTTCCCTTGACGCTTTCAAGTAACAAAAATGCATATCATTTCTCTACGTCACAACTTTCACCAACTAAATTAATTGCAAAAATATTCAGACATATTTGTAAAACCAATCCAGATCCACTTTTTGAATAATTCATGCTGTTATTCGAGACAGTTGAGTTTCCCTCGGATCTAAGTTTTTTTTCGTCATAAATGCAAAGATTTCGGTTGCATATTCTCCACATGTTGGAAGTATAATTTCAATATATTATTATTGTTGCACAGAACTCTTTTCCAGAAAGAGTTTGGTTCTCATTCATCAAAATACTTTTACTCACTACCGTATAAATTCAGGTTTGATGTTAGGTAGGGGTTTCTTCAAATATTTACCAGGCTTGAAATGTTATTTTTTACAATTGTGTTGATTTTTTATACTTCACATGAAGTAGTTAAAATAACTCAAGATTCACGAGGATCATGAAATATTGGCAGTTTTTAAGATTTTCAAAATATGTTTTTCACCATTCTAATTGCAATTATACTAATTCCAAAATAACATTGGATACTCCATTTCTAGTATGCATTTAATTTAATTCAACTTGATTAGCTCATCACAAAATGGAGGACATCTTTGTCTTTGTCTGTGGAGTTAAAATTAAAATTTTCACTCACTGGAAACATCTTCCGAATCCGAAGTCATACTGCCGAATATGAATTAGCAATCATTCAACAATTCAATGAATTATTGCGAAATTCCACATGTTAATTTTTTTTCGATTTTGAAATTGAATTTTTTACCAAAATGGGAGAAAAGAAAATCAATAGTTCCCCCAATAATTTTATCAAAAACAATTCAAATAAATAATACGGACTTCAATTCAAGTTAATTTCAGAATTATTTCATCCACATGAATGGAAAAATAGAAAGACCTAAATTTTCCTTAAATTGATCTAAAACAACTTGAAGTTACCACACAAATGGGATCTGAGCTCAATAATGTTTTTTTGGGAACATAGACTTGAATAACGAATACAAAAGTTGAGCGGAAGGATTCCTATGAATATTTTAGTGAACTACTGAAACATTTTGATAAACGTGAAATATTTTGATCTCAAAGTTCATACAGGACATGCTGAAGCAATAAAAATTGATGAATAAAAGGAAAAAATGCCGAGCAGTTCACTATCATTTTTATGACCCACAAAAATAATCTCACAACACAATCAAATACACACACAGTATAATCCATTATATTCCAAGAAGAAGTCTGTAACGTATCATTTTTTCAGGCGGCACCAAATAGTAGGTCATATTCACGGGTCTCTCAGCTACCATCTTGCTGCCTTATCCATGTCAAGATGTTTTACAGTCTACCAACTGATTGCAATGCCAATAAAAAACTTTCCTTTTCCATATGGTTAGTAGGATCCATAAATTATGACACGAATAAAAATCATAATATTATCAATTTATGCCTCACTTTCCTCGTGTTCAATCTATCGAAAATTGTAACTACAAAAAATATCACCATTTTCACGATTCATATTGTTATTTTCACTATGAAATGAATTATGAGTTTCTAGGTACCTCAAGCCTAACTGTTTTTTTTTTCAAATCAGCAGTGGTTTACATTGTTTTCTGGAATCTCGAAAATAACTTGAATAATCATGAATAACAATATTCATTTATTCCATGTTATAGCAAATAATAACTTAGCCAATTTATGACTGACTTTATGTTATAATGTGTCTGACTTTCACCTCCTACAATAATTTCACTCTAAATGTCCAGCCCAAATCTAGCACATTCATTCAACTAATTTACATATACATATTATATGTTCCCACAAGCATATTTATCATTCATTTATTTCCATTTGATCAACACAATCATTTTAATAAATTCTTCTATTCTATTGAAATTTTTTAGTGTATTATTGAGTTGAATCTTGAAATATACCAACTTTTTTTTGCATCAAGAATATGGGGATAGCTGCAAAATATGAAAATACCAACATGCTAGTGAATAAGTAATAGAAATAAATTTGTTTCAGCTTTTGAAATATAGTTTTCTCCCAAAATACTCACCTTTTTTTATTTGATTGTTTCGAATATACCATAATTATATCTAGTTACCTAAACCTCAATTTATATCGATTTCTTTTATTTTGCACAAGAGGCATTTTTTTTTTCCATAAGTTGACATGGATCCAACACCTCCAAAAAATAATTCAAGAAATAATTTCAAAGAATCAAAAAAGCCAACTACGTGAGGAAGGAACTTTAAAAACTTTTTAACTAAAAATTAAAACGACAAAAAAATCAACTGAAAAGCAAAAAATAAAATAAACCTTCTTAGTCTAAATGATAATTGAGCTCCTAAACTAATGTAAGTAACTGATTTTGAGTCGGCGCCAAACAAACAATTATCGAAGATCATTATCTATGAAAGAAGTCATCAAAACGCAGCCGTGCATCTCGCTGCCATCATTTTACGCTTCACCTAATTCAATTGCTAGTTTGTTTGGCGCTGACTCAAAATCAGTTACTTACATTAGTTTAGGAGCTCAATTATTATTGAGACTGAGAAGGTTTATTTTATTTTTTGCTTTTCAGTTGATTTTTTCGTCGGTTTAATTTTGTTAAAAAGTTTTTATTTTTCAATATTTTGTGGCTAAAATCTACCAATTACTACCTACTTGTTTTTTGATTACTTCCAAAATACTTACTTACCCACCTTACTTCAACTATTACCAGTTAAATAATATGATTATCTATATTTACTATTTATTGTAATATAAATTATTTTCGTTGTTCTGGTTAGTTTATTTCATTACTTTGTATATCATTCCATCCTCTCATAAAATATACTGTTTTTGACGGATGTGGAACAAGAATAATGTCAGTAGCGATCTGTCATAGTCAACTACGTATGTGTGTGCCAATGTTCACTAGTGAAAAATCAATTATCCCCCATTTTTCCACCCGTAAGGGTGGCTAATTCCTTCCGAAATCCAAATATAAGGTATACCCTATCTATTAAAAAAAGAATCATCCAAATCGAAGAACCCAGTAAGTTATGCCTGATAGAATCGGTTAACGGACCAGAATTCAGAGGGTGAGTGATCAATATCCTTCATTTTGCTACCTCTAGGGGTGGATTTCATCTCTTAAATTCAAATGGGACCAAATTCGAAGTACATCCTATCCACTGAAAAAAGAATTATCGGAATCGGACGCCTCAGTAAAAAGTTATGCGTGATCATACATAAAAAAATATGATGGAAAAAAAATACATATACGGGTCGAATAGAGAACCTCCTCCTTTTTGGTTTCGTCGGTTAAAAAATGTGGAAACAAGATGACCAGAAAATATTGACAGAAAATATCTTCTTTAATTTAATGAAGATAATATTATTGCCTCCGATTGCGTGAGATTGTTTACAGTATTTAGTTTAATAGTTAACCTCTTAAAACATAATTTTCTGGTCATCTTGTTTCCATGTTTCCAAGTTCACTTTTTACCCAGTCGGAATTTTTGATTTTTTTAAATTTCTTTTTTTTATTTCACACTTTTTAGTTAGTTGTCGCCATATGATTTTCTCACAATATCCCGCCTGGTTGTCGCCATATTGAATTTTGATTATTACTGTCATGTCTTTATTCACAATATGGCGTCTTGTTGTCGCCATATTGAATTTTGATTATTACGTCATGTCTTTATTCACATATGGCGTCTGGTTGTCGCCATATTGAATTTTGATTACTGTCATGTCTTTGGTGATACTTGCAAGATTAAGACAATTCGATTGACGTAAGAGTCATCAAAATCGACCCACGCGTTTGATCCTTAGAGCGCCATAAAGGAACAAACATAAAAACACATTACCCTCCTTTGCGTCGCACAGTCGCAGTAGCAGTAGCTTGCAATCTGTGCAGAGGAATGTGCGGAAAAAACTGAATGCTGCAACCTAAAATGACCATATGGTTTTACACCAGGGTAATCAGACCCATGTGTAAAACTTATATATTTCAACATAGACATAAAGACGGAAAGGCTTGGAAGGAAGGATTTTGATTTTATGCTGAATTTTTCTGTTATACAGAGGTCTCAGAAAAATAAGAATGTGCGGGAGCAGGAATATATATGCCCAAGCTGAAAACAAGACCAAGGTTCACAACGTTATGGGAGGAAAAACCACAACCTCCCAAATACATGGAACACCTATATATAGTCTTGTCAAGGACGGGACTTAACTAGACAAGGAACTTTAACACATATGAGGGCGTACACAACAGATCTGAAAAGGTCGCAGTTAAGAGGCTTCTAGAGAAGAGAAAAACGGAATCCTTATGAGGTCAAACAGTGTTTGTCTATCTTTGTCTATAACATATATTTCCACAATGGCTGTCTGACGTACACGAACCTTTCTTTGCATAATAAACATATAAATACTGTTTTTAAATTTTTTTGTGCATGATAACCAAAGTATTCGTGAAAAAAGTGTCATTCCGAAAGTAAAATTGAAAATATTCAGTAGATTATACACAAAATAGCCCTTCAAACTTTTGTTTTCCAAAATCTTTCTCGAACTGCACAATTGTCGTATACCAAGAATGTATGCCTACCTGGAACTCGTAGCTGATATATTCGTGAATACATTGAATACAACATATCTTCCAACAGACACGAATATCTTGTATCTTAACCTATAGCCCTGGGCTCTGGTTGGAATAACAACGTTGGGCTCAGATGTGGAAGCGAATCATGCCGTAGGCAAGGCTCTTTGAATAATGATTCTACTGAACTACGTCTACGATCATCAATCAACCCAAGTTTTCTATCCTTGCCAATTTGAAGTGAGTCCGAGACAGTTCGTGACAGTTTTTTGAGAGAACAGTAAAGTAGAAAATATAGCCGATTTCAACAGCTGACATGTTCAAACTCTCTGTTAAAAGAATATCTCCAATTTGATACTATTTACCCAAAATCAAAAAGAAAAAGTTAGATTAAATTTTGGCAAAGAAGTATTGGCTTTGAAGTTTCATTCTTAGATCTGACAGCTTATTTAACACGCTTTTTTTATTAGCTTCATTGTAACTAACAATGTAATGGAATCTTACAAGTTAAATTTGACCCACTTCTAGTAGTGAAATTTGGTAGGTGTTCATAGTTCCCATGAAAATGCATTACGGAATTTTCGTTAGGGGAAAAAACAATATGGCGGCTCTAATATGGCGGACGAGATTTGTGTTCATGGTCCGATTCGATTCAAAATTGGTATGTGGGGGTTTTCAGGATCGAAGATTATGAATTTTCCATCAAAATTCATAAAATCAAAATAGCGACTCCAAGATGGCCGACGATCTCTGTGATTATGGTCCTATTCTATTCAAAATTGGTATGTGGAGGTTATCGGGGTCGGAGATTATGAATGATTTGGCGGACGAGTTTTGTAATTGTGGCTTTTATTAGCTTCACTTGTAACTAACAACCAATGTAATAGAATCTTGTGTGTGTAATCAATTTTAACCTACTTCTAATTGTATTATCGAAAAGAAACTTGGTATGTATGTGTAGTTTGGATGACAATACTATGATTTGGCATCTTGGAACTGATATGATGATGGCTCCAGGAGGTTAATAGTGGAACTCTTCAATGACTACTAGTAAAATATGGTGAATGCACTGGTTCTCGGCATATTCGCCAAAATTTAGTAATTGATAACTTCCATCTCATGTGGATGAATCAATCGAAGAGTTTTTTTGTCTTCTGTAGCAATGGACTAAACGTTAAAAATAAAATATAGTTTGAAAAAACAAAAAACACGCACGAAAGTGGAAAATAATAAGAATAAAGTCATTAAAAATTTTCTTTTACGTAAAAAAAGCGTAGAGTGCTCTTCACATAATTTTCATAATGATATTAAGATAACCGATATCAAACACCTCACGTTTTTTTTACATGTTTAGGTCAATGACACTATTCTTATTATTTTCTACTTTTTAGTCCTTATTGCCATATATGCGTGTTTTTTCAGTTTTTTCAAACTATCATTTTATATCCCCTTAAATTGACTGCAGGTTACTTGATTCCGAGCGAATTGAATTAATTTACTGAGAACTACACTCAATCAACAAACCTACAGTGATACTATATTTTCTTATGATAAAGTCGAATTTGAGAAAAACATTCGGCTTTGACTTTTTGTGATATGCTTATCTAAAAAAGTTCTTTCCAGTTTTCAAATTTCATTTTTCCATCAAAATGGGGAAGTAGAAAAACAAACTTTTTTTTGTATAAACGGATCTAGATCAGTGGAACTTTTTTCAGCAGTTATCTTTCGCAATTACATGAGGGAGATTTTGGAATATGTACCCCAATGTAGCGAATAATGAATGTCTGTAAGCGCTATTAATGCTCCTTGAATGAAAACACGAGGCGCTCTTTTACCCTTTCCAAGTTACGGCCCTTCAAAGTAGAAAACTCGGTATTTTCAAGCACCGTTCTCTCAACCACAAAATCACCCGCCATGCCATCTTTTTTTACCAGCACAAACTAAACACACTCAATCACTTATTTTCGGTACAATTTGGCACAAAAAACAGCCAGATCTGACGACAAAATACCCTTTCTTCAACACAAACACCCTAACCTCTCACATCTGAGTCAGAATGAGGTTAGGTTGATTGTTTGTTGGGGTGAGAGGTTGGGTTGTTTGTATAACTATTGGAGCAGAAATATTTTTCGATACAGAATAACTCACAATTTGTTAGAACATAAATCTTAATATTTTTATGAATTGCATTTTGCAACCTACATTTTGATATCTACAAAAAAATAATTCTACCGAATGGCTTCGATGCAGCAGAAATTTCATTTTTGTTCTGAAAATCAAACTTCAAGGCGCTTCAAAATTTTATATTTGACTGAAAAACATTGAATTTATTTCTTCATTCTATCTTGCTCTCCCTTCACTTGAAATATAAAAATATTTCAAGTGAATTACTTTTCTTGCGTAGTCAAACCAAGATAGCAATAATGTATGACAATCAATAAAAATTCCGAAAATTATTTGTAATCTCTTCAAACTGATCACGAGGACTGTTACCCCACATACACATTTTGAACAAAGCTATTCAAATCCGATTTTAATATATGTCTTTCCATTTTTTAGGTTTTATCTTCCCTGGAAGAAAAATAGAATATCAGTTATCAATGTCCAGCGTGACTTTATCAGGGAAAGTAGTTGTTTTCTGTTGAGATATCCACAAAAAATATTTCTATTCAACATTCAATTGAGATTGTTTTCCTTTTCAACATGAATACCCCAAGAGGTTATCTGGAACGATGAAAGACGGACTAAAGTTTAACTTTTAGTCGCAGATGATTCCACAACTTTGTATGAACACCCTGTTCATAAATTCGAACAAAGCAATCTATCAGTTATCTGTTCAAGAAGGACAAATAAGTAAATTTGATCCAATACGTGACTGCGTTTAAGTATTCTGTATTAAAAAATATACCGAGAAAATTTCCAATTTGACAGTAACGTTCCATTTATAACTTTTTAACAAAAATTAAACCGACGAAATACGGAACTGAAAAATTAAAAATAAAATAAACCTTCTTAGTCTCAATAACTGAGCTCCTAAACTAATGTAAGTAACTAATTTTGAGTCGGCGCCAAACAAACAAGCAAATGAATTAGATAAGGCGTAAAATGATGGCATCGAGTTGTGCGGTGACATTGAGACTAAGAAGGTTTATTTTATTTTTTACTTTTCAGTTCCGTATTTCGTCGGTTTAATTTTTTGTTAAAAAGTTATTATTTTTCGATTTTTTGTGGCTGAAATCTTCTAATTACTACCTACTTGTTTTTTTATTACTTCCAAAATACTTACTTACCCACCTTACTTCAACTATTACCAGTTAAATAATATGATTATCTACTTTTACTATTTGTTGTAATATACATTATTTTTGTTGTTCTGGTTGGTTTATTTCATTACTTTGTGTATCATTCCATCCTCTCATAGAATATAATGATTGTGACGGATGTAGGAGAACAAAAATAATGACATTAGCGATCTGTCATTGTCAACTACATATGTGTGCCAATGTTCACAAGTGAAAAATCAATTATTTCCTATTGTTCTACCCGAAAATTCAAGAAGGCGGCTCCGAAATGGTGCCCGAGTTTTGTGATTATGGTCTGATTCTATTCAAAATTGGTACGTGGGGATTCTTGGGGTCGAATATTATGATTGTTCTGTAAAAATTGGAAAATTCAAGATGGCGGCCGAGTTTTGTGATTATGGTCTAATTCTATTCAAAATTGATATGTGGGGGTTTAACTAAAAAAACACGCTTTTATAAATAAACCACACTAAAAAGTAGGAAATGAATAATAATTTAAAAAAACTAAAAAAACGCTTTTATAGAAAACCAGACTAAAAAAATTGAAAATAAGAAAAAAAAAAATTTATTTAAAAAAAAGCGTGGGGTGCATGGTATCAATAATTATATAGTACACACCGAGGCGATACCATGCACTTCACGCTTTTTTTTGAATAAAATAAAAAAGTTTTTTTAAATTATTATTTATTTATATTATTTTTGTGTTTAGATTTTCTTATATTTCTTGACGTTTCTCCCGTGAAAGTTTTCCTACAAAATCAAGGAATACATACACATTTGTTTTAATTAACCCGGGCAAAACTGACTAACGATCCCCAAAAAGACCCCAACTGAACTTTACTAAAGAAAGATTGCATCTACTTCAGAATACTTGAATAAGTTGGCGCTAAACTTTAAATTAAAATATTGTTTTCTCTTTGGCATCTACTTCATAAATAAAGAATGCATTTTGGGATATTTTCTCATTAGTTTTTTTGAAATCGATAACTCGACTCAGATTCCGTAAAAGATTCGTTTGTGAAATAGATTCCCAGAAGTCATATTCCATGATTTATTTGAAATTTCAAGTGCAGTTGTTTGAAAGGTATAAAGAAGGGAGATGGTCCATATTTTTCAGAATGTCTTGAATATGCTATTTGAAATCATAAAAAAATTATATTTTTAGGCCTCATAGCAAGCCCTTTTGAATGATACACCACAAGACGTATGAAAAAAAAATCGTGTACCCAATTTGTCCCCTCTTCAATTCTTATATAGATAATAATGAGTTTCTATGTCGTATGGTTACTGAGAAAATTGGCTGTTGCAGACGGGAGCGTGAGTAATCTTGTGAGGGTTGCGATTTTTCCTGAGGTATGGAACACGATCATTGTCTAAAAATGAATCATGGCAAGTTTTCTGTTCGCCACTGATGATCAGCTAAAATAATCCTTCAGCTATGAAACCGCGGAATGGCTTTCGATTTATAAGACTCTTCCGGTAAATGGACACATTTTTTAAAACTCTCTTCCTGTTAATTTAGGGAAGTTCCCAATGTGCGACATATGTAGGATTTCTAAAAAGGCAAGTATTTGTGATTTCCACATCAAAACAAGTTATTTTACAGCTTCCCAATTCAATTCTTAACAAAAAATGGGAAATAAGAAAGACAAAAATTGCCCCCTTCCAAATCTATTGCCAGTAGAACCAGAAGACTATTATTATATATTTTTATTTTAATGAGGTTTTCCACAGCGTTAATGGAGTGTTAAGATTCTTGAAAACTCTGTAGAACCTGCGTTACAAATGCTCAACTGCGCCTTTTGTATTCAACATATGATTCCTTCATACAAACATATCCATAACAAAATTTGATACGTTCAAAATTATACAGTTTCCATGTTAATAGTCATTCATTTCGACGAGAAGAAACACATTTCACTTCCCTTTGTTAGGTTTGGAGTTCAAAAATTAATCTCCATAATTTTCCTGGAGAGACATAAGTACATAATGTGGAAAAGGAAAAAAAAATGCGTGAAATTAAAGCTACCCATTGTACTTGAAGAACATAAATGTAATGTATGATTGCGATAGATTCCACAAATCGATTGGTATAATAGTAGGGGTTCCCAGTATTTCGAAATGATGTACATGAATCACCACATTCAAAATTCAGAAACGTCACTGGTTTCATAACACACCGTATCCAATTATTCCAAGCTCTCCGGTATCCCAACACTGTTATATTATAATGAGACAGCTTTCGTCATGACTGAAACGAATAAAAGGTAGTCGTCCTTCACTCACTGTCAAGGAAATTCATTGCTCTTTTTCACATCTGATCATTCAAAACAATAGCTCCAGCGGACACCCATACTCACCAATAATGTAAATGTATTCCAAATGCCAAAAAACTGTAAATAGGTCACTGTGGTATCATCCGCAATTTAACACTTTGCACATCCGGTTTACTACAGTCTATTGTTTCTTTGAATAAATATCAGTCAATTTGGTTGCCGAAGAACAACAGAAAATTTTCAGCAGCGCGGAAAGATGAGCTCACCCAAAACGCACGGGCCAGGAGAATACGAGAAGAAATATCAACGTTTGCGTTTCGAAAACTTCGTTTTCTTCTTACTGAACATCACTGGTTGAAAATTTGTTTTAAGTATGTCACTGTGTCACTATTTTAAATGTAGTTTTCGCCAATGGGTCTCCAAGCACTGTCCTTCGAAAAAACTCTAATCCTCTGAATGCCGACACTCAACACATTTTGGGGATAGTCCAAGTCACCCTTTCGATGGTAAAAATCCAGAGTCACCCCCACTATTAGTACTGAATTCGACAATCGAGGTCGCGCGCAACTACGCTTGGCCGGTCGCAAATTTTGGAAATTTTTCGGTACTCCGGACGTTAACGTAGTGCACGGAGACGTAAAACTGGCCATCAGGAGCCCTACCAAAGAGTTGTGGGACCAGAAACACCCCCTCCATGTCGGATAACTGTACCTGTAGTAGATCTATACTGAGGTAACCTACTTATGCTAAGTGGGGGTACTTGGTTCTTGAAGATGAGATTTCGGTGTCTCTCAGTGTTCCGAGGTATGGTATTGCTTAACGTTATTCGGCATTGGTGGTGTCCACGAATTTGTTGGGCTTTGGAGGGGTACGACATGGTGGAACGGTTTTATACGATATGCACATTGAGGAAGAGTAGTTGATTTATTGATGCTTCTCTTGAATTTAGGAAACAAAAAATCAGTAGGAAATCTTATTTCTGATTTTAAATTTCGATATTCAAACCAGTGCGGTGCTGTAAATTGAAGGTAACGGCGACGCGACGCATGCTCACCCCGATGGCGCGGCCAGTCGAAAAGGTAGATTTCAGAATTCATTCATTGAATCTGAAATTGACATCAATCAAGCTAACGAATATTTATTTATAGTCTACTCGACAAGTTGAAAATGGTTTAAAATAGAGATAACTGCTCTTAAAATTATGTGTGATAGCTCATTGGATCCAGAATAACGCCTAGAAAAATGTGCCAAAAGCGTGTATTGACACATAAAAAATTGCAAAAGTTATAAACAATTGGAAGATGACAAAAAAAATTTCGTTTTTGGCCAATATTTCATAAACTATCAATATTTAAGAAATTTCAAGGACAAGATTCCGGAACTCTATCTCCATTTATTTAATTATAATTTTAATTCAACGCTGAAAATGGGTCTCCGAGCGACATTTTTAGGTTGCGCGCGCGGCGTCAAAAGCGAGTACGACACATTAATTAATTTATTTAAGGTATTAAATATTTTTTTAATTTGAAAAAATTTTGGTGTATTTGGAACACTATAATAATTTATTCCCGTTGGAAATTTTACTAAAGTTAATTTTTCAATAAGTTAAACGATTGTTAACTTACAAAATTTTCTTGAACTTCTGTCTTAATTGTAAATGAAAAAAAATGTTTAAATAATTGTCGTAAGAATTTTTCGCTTCGTAGAGCCTTTTTTATATACAAACTTAACAAGATCACGCCATAAAAGTTGAAAAAAATATTCATACTTTGTTTATAATAATTTTTGTACTTGAACAAAACAAAAAAATCCAAGTATTTTGTTAAAAAAAATTTTTTTTTCTTATCATCATATTATTGTTTTTTTATCAATCAAGATATAAATTATTTGCAAAAAAAAACCGCCATTTGTTGATAAATTTTTGATAAACAAAGTGATTATTTCATTCATTACAAATATTATGATTTTTGAAAAAAAAAATCCTTAATAAAATTTTCATTGTTATAATCGTTTTTTAATTTATATTGTTTAAATAATAGTTAAAAAATATTTTTTTCTGAAAATCATAATTGACATTCCTCTATAAAGTAACAATTTTTTTTTTCATCAACAATTCCATTGTTTAATAACTTACCAATTTGTTATAGATTTTTTTTCAACTTTGTTAGATTTTTTTAAATCTGAAATTCACAAAAACAACCATACATAACAAAGTATAGAAAACATTTTTTTACAATTCTTTATTGTACTTTGGGAATCAAAATTGGGAAAAATTGGTAAAAATTTTTCTATACTTTGTTGTATATGGTGTTTTTGTAAATTTTAAGAATTTCAGAAAAAAAATCTAACAAAGTTAAAATTATAACAAATTGTTAAGTTAATAAACAATGGAATGTTGATAAAAAAATATTTTTTTTTACTTCATAGAGGACTGTCAATTATGATTTGTAGAAAAAAAAAATTCCCAACTAATTATTTAAACAATAGAAATATAAAAAAAAACGATTATAAACATCATAATATTTGTAATATAATGAAGTTGTGAAAAAAATGTTTTCAAAAATATTGAGATAATCAATTTGTTTATAAGAAATTTATCAACAAATGGTGGGAAATATCTTTTTTGCAAATCAATTCATATCTTGTATTGATAAAAAAACGATAATATGATGATTAAGAAAAAAAAAATTACTTGGAATTTTTAGTTTATGTTCAAGTACAAAAATTATTATAAACAAAGTATGATTATTTTTTCAACTTGTATGGCGTGATCCTGTTGAGTATGAATATAAGAAAGGCTCTACGAAGCGAAAAATTTTTAAGACAATCATTCAAATATTTTTTTTCATTTAGAATTAAGACAGAAGTTCGAGAAAATGTTGTTAGTTAACAATCGTTTAACTTGTTGAAAAATTACCTTTAAGAAAAATTCCCAACGGGAATAAATCATTTATAGTGTTCCGAATATACCATAATTTTTTCAGATTTAAAGAAATATATTTAATACCTTAAATAAATTAATTAATGTGTCGTACTCGCTTTTGACGCCGCGCGCGCAACCTAAAAATGTCGCTCGCCATTTTCAGCGTTAAATTAAGAATGTATAAATAATCGGAGATAAATTTCCTCTTCTTTCAGAATATTTTTTTGAAATTCCTTAAATATCAATAGTTTATGAAATATTGGTAAAAAACGAAATGCCATTTTTTTTCATCTTCAATTGTTATAACTTTTGCAATTTTTTATGTGCTGATACACGCTTTTGGCACATTTCTTTAGGCGTTATTCCGGATCCAATGAGCTATCACACATAATTTTAAGAGCAGTATCTCTATTTTAGACCATTTTCAACTTGTCGAGTAGACTATTACCTAGTTTAACTTTGAAATCGAGAAACGTTTAAAACAATGATGTTCTGTTTGTCGGTGGAAGGAAAACTCAAATAGTTTCCGATTGATACGAGCGAATGAACCTCAAACTAAAGGAGCATACAGGGTAAACAAAAATAATTCTCATGAATAGTAATTTTCAAGGATTTATTTTGTGCGTGTACATCTTAGAGAAAAACTTTTCCTATAAAAGCTCATGGATTTCCATCAAAATTGGACCCAGCACAGAGCCTCGAGCAGCTCCATAACGAATGGCACAAATGTCGGATAATTTGTGTGTTCTAACAAACTGAATTCTCTGGCATAAATACGATTCAATCCTCTTGAGGCTCTGATTCCTGATACCATGAAGTTATAGTTCACGCAGCAAAATTTTATAATTTACGCAGTTGAAAGATTTTGACAAATTACAAAATATTGCTGCGCAAGCTTTCCTATGATTCATTTCCGTGTAGAGTTTATTGAGGAATGTAAAAAATAGCATCACCTGCGCTTTCATGTTGTTCAAACCCAAATTGTTGTGAGTTTAAAATATTGTAATTTTTTATGAAGTTCATTAGTCTCACTTTTACTAATTTCTCTATGATTTTACCTAGAACTGTTATACGTGAGATGGGTCTATAATTTGATGAATCATCCCCTTTATATATAGGGACCACAATGGCTGTTTTGAGAAAATCTGGAAAGGTGCCTGCAGCGAATGAATTGTTAATTAGCTGAACAAGTAATTCTACAATGAAAATTGGAATATTCTCAAGTATTTTTATTGAGATGTTGTCAATCCCATACGAACTTGGTTCACTCAGTGGTTAAAGCTTGTGCTTTGTAACTCCAAGGGCCCGAGTTCAATTCCCAGGCGTGTCGTCACAAAAACTTTTTATTTTATTTTAACGCTCAAATCAAACACTAAACATTTTTTGTTGTTTGTAATAATCCGAATAAAGTTTTTTGGGAAAGACCATAACACGATTCGAGCTATGGATATGCATAATTCTCTGGTCGTGGAAAAGTTTTCAGGAATATATATATATATATATATATATATATTGTTGGTAATTTCTTGAACCTGAGGGTATATTTTTGGCTTGTTTTTCTTGGGTTTTAGGTTCGTGGGTCTGACTTTCATAAATGAATTACAACTTTGTTTTGGTTAATAATTTTTTTACTAAAATAAATTAAATGTTATACCAAAAAAATTGTAATTAATTTATGAAGTCAGACCCACGAACCAAAAATATATATATATATATAACGAGATAAGAGGAAAACGGTGTAACGGGAAAGCGAGATAAACAGGGAATAACGGGATAAGGGGAAAACGGGATGACGGGAAAATGGGAAAGCAGGCAGAGTCAAAAGTATAACCTAGATGGAACAACACAAAGAAAAACATAGGAAAATAGAAATCCTAAGCGGATGAGAGTTTTAAGGATATAATTTGCCTATGCCAGTATGGAAATGAGAAATTGAGATTTTTTTAATATTTCAACTACCGGACCGATCTGGTTCCAAAGTCATCCGACGCATTGATGGAAAATATTTTTTTGCCGAATTTCGTTCCATTCGGTTAAAAAATGTCTCCTCGATTTTGTTGACAAATTTCGTTATATCCCAAATATACAGGGTGACCCAGGGGAGCGTGCTTTTTTTCTATCCAAGCTATCGACTTGATATTTCCGAGAATGAGTCCATTCTAATCATATTTCTATTTCTGTCCCATAATAACTTAGTTGTTACTAGGTTCTTTTTTTCAATGATTCTGTAACATTTTTGGATTTGCCACAAAATTGTCGATATAACGCATTGTTTTTGATTTATTTCAATTTATGTTTCAAAATAGCGTCGTGCATAGACACGCAGAAAAATTCGTATTTTCAGAACCATTCGAGATAACTTAACCAACTTTTTTCCTTATGCTACGCATTACATCTTTTGAACTGGAGTCGATGTTCCACCGCCCACTGCAATTTTTTGAAAAGGACAAATTACAAATGGCAACAACTCGGCTTTTTCAAATGCAACACCCTATATTTTATTGCATCATTGCAAGGCATTTTTCAAGAGATTTATGCCGAAATGGGGTTTCTGGGGTCTACTTTGTAAACATTTCGAGATGTGTTGCAAAATTAGAAATGTTGATAATTTTTTCGAAAAAAAAGGAATCTGTCGTAAAATTTTACACATTCGTACAATTCTGGAAAGAATATGTTTCAACAAAATGAAATTGTAATAGAAAGAGGAGTACATCACAAAGTAAACAATTCTAGTAATATTTACAAGAACAGGAAAGGATGATTAACAGAAAACAATGTAACAATTTTGGGGAATGACTTCTTATAAATGCTCGAATAGGGAAAGTATATAATATACTAAAAAGCTACTTATCTGGAAGAGAACAACGAGTAACTATTGAAGGAAAAACAAGCGAGACTAGGACTGTATCCTACGGAGTCCCAAAGGGAACAGTACTAGGACCATTGCTGTTTACAATTTATATAAACGGTCTACTCGAAATAAAAACAGAAGGAAACATCTTAAGTTTCGCCGACGACAGAGCTATTCTCTATAAATCTAATACATGGCAGGAATTGAAAACTCTGGTAGAGAATGATTTTCTGCAAATAGGAAAATGGTTTAGATCCAATGAACTGATGCTGAATTTCGATAAAACAAAGTACTTACCGTACTTACCGAACTTACCAGCGGCTTACCGAATATGGGTCCGCTGAAAATAAGAGAAAGCTACGAAATTTCAGAAGGCAAATCAATGAAATATCTTGGGATCGTAATAGATCGTCTCGCGGTGGGACCTACAAATTAGAAATGTTGTGGGAAAGGTAAGGGGATTATTACATAAATTCAAATACCTGAGAGATTTTCCTGATATTGGAAATTTGAAAACATTATACCATGCACTAGTCGAGTCTCAATTACAGTACGGAATAATTGGATGGAGCGGAGTGACTGATACTTACGTAGAAAATTTGAACATTATACAAAAATATATTCTTAAAATAATGTATCGTAAAGTACCTACTTACCCTAGCGACGACATGTTCAAAGAATCTGGTGTACTCGACGTGAGACAACTATTTTGTTTGAGTTAACTGAAAAATATTAAAAGAGGGTGTATAGCTTTACAGTCTACGAACCATGGCCATGACACTAGAAACAAAAAAAATAACGTACTGACATTCATCAATGTTCGCAATTTATCGCTTATCTATTGTGTATGTATGTGTGTATGCATACATATGTATATGTGTGCTGATGTATATGTATGTGTATACTTGTGTGTCAAATGGCATGAGCAGTCACGCACAAGTGGTATATCAACTGATAATTGATATGCACACTTCAGTGACCCATTCATGTTTATTTGCCTTTAGAACAGCTTATGGCTTTTACATTTATTTATAGTTGTTTTACTATTTTGTTAACATATTATAAAAAAAATTATGTATACACAATACTTAGCATAGTGTTTTCGCTAATATATTAAGGGTTATATTTCAAAATAATTCATTTGTTGTTCCATATCAAATATTATGTGATTTTCAAATCATCATAATCCATCTTCATGTATCAAAGCCAAACATAACATAGTCACGCACAAGGAGTATATATTTTCATTATTTTATGCGAATAAACATTATTATTATTTATTATTATTATCATGTTCCACACAAGTTGCTAGTCTTCTGGAAAAATGAGCCCCAAACTCTAGCAAGCATTGCTCCATCAGCTGAACGGAAAGCTTCTGTGATCCAGTTTTCCATATCCGTAGTTCTTGGACGATGTCTGGAAACCCTTTTCTTCACGTACCCCCCAAAGAAAGAAATTTATAGGAGTGAGGACTGTGGATGGCGCGGGCCAATGAATAGGACCTCCTCTGCCTATCCAACGATTTGGATAGGATTGATATAAACATTATCTCACTACCCTATAGTTATGCACTGCAGCACCATCGTGTTGCAACCAAATGGTCATTCTGGTGTTCAAATCCACTTTTTCTAACATTCTGGGAAGATGTTCGCGGAGGAAATGTAAATACCTCTCACCATTCAACACATTGTCGAAGAAGTAGGGTCGCTTTTGGTGATTAGTCCCCAGCCAGTGAGGATTTTCTATTGCATAATAATGCATATTATGTCTGTTGACCGCATCGTTGTTTTTAAACGTTGCTTCATCAGAAAACAGAATTATGTTTGAAGTAATATAATCATCAATCATGCCATTTATTTGAATACGGCTAAAGAAAGTTTAACATAACTTTGAAACGTCCCTGACTATTGGGGATTTATAATAGTTGGTCTGGCAATGAGTTCTATTCCTAGTCTAGAACATGAATGTAAATACCCAAGCTACTGGAAGAAACATGAAAATCCTGCATAAAACAGAGCTGTGTTTCTCCATATAATAACAAAAAGGGAGAAAAGCTTCTAGGCTGATTTTCGTTAAAGGTGTAAAATAAGTTTAACTCGCGATAGTGTTTTTTGTGGCAAGAAACAGATCGTCAATCAGACTTCTGGTCCAGTTCTTAGACTAATGGGCAGAAAGAGCGCCGTCTTATTACAGTTCTTATCCCAAAACAGGCAAAAAAAGCGCCTTTCTTGGTAGGGTTTTTATTCCAATTTACTGGAAAGTAAGAGATATAAAAGGCGAGATGAGGTTAGCATCGGGGCTTGTTCCTGTTTTGTGCCCGTAAGACTTGTGCCTGTCGTGGTCCCATGGGACACTTGTTTCTGCTGTACTCCCGAGTTGCAAAGTTTGAGTATCAAATGGTATGAATTTTGAAGTTCGAAGTGTTCTCCAGAAGCGTTGAAGGATCAGTAACTGAAGATTTATGTATCATTTTTTATTTCGCTTTTTCCGTGTGCTGAGGCACCCGTAAACATCATATGTGCAGTACTATTCATGGTGGTTCACAAACGAAGTCGCCACAGTCCAAAACCGTCTCAGGGAACTCCATTGGTGCATGATGATTTCAAACTCACTTGATTTAAAAATGAAATATCTGGAAGAGAGAAAAATCTTCAAATCAGAAATCAGAAAAGCTAAACAACACAACTACAGAAACAGAATTGATTCCGCTTCAAATAAAGTGGAAGAGTCTTGGAAGATAATCAACGAGAAGTTGGGTAGGAAGCAGAAACAAAAACTTGATATTTCTCTACATATTGACAAGATCATAAATGACAGTAACGAGATTTGCAATTCTTTTGCAACTCACTTTTTAACTATCTGTAGAGTCACACATTTTGAGCAGAATGTCTCCCTGCCATGCACAACTGGAAATCTTTTACAAAATTCGATTTTCATCCCTCATATTACGGAACACGATGTGTCAGTACTACTTAGCTCGAAAAAAAACAGAAACTGCTGTGGTGTCGATGAACTATCACCAGAACAAAAGGATAATATAGCTTTCCCACTTTCTCATTTATTCAATATTTCTTTACAAAATGGTGTTTTTCTAGATCCACTGAAAATGGCTCTTGTGTACCCATTACACAAAAAAGGAAATACTATGGATATAGACAACTATCGCCAAATATATTTAATATCGGAAATCTCGAAACAATTCGAGAAATCAGTTTGAAATACAATATCCGAATTCGCTAAAAATATAATATGATAACAGTGAGCCAACATGGTTTCAGAAAAGAAAAATCGGTTGAAACAGCAACTCACCAATTATTCGAATTGTATACCAAGAAATCGAGTCGAATCGAATTGGTTTATACGACCCCTATTGAATGTGTGAATAATTTAAGGAATCGCATCATTGCAGCCTGCGACATAATCCAAAACACACCAGAAATATTTCAACGTTTGCGCCAGTGTATCAGACGAAGACTTAATTCCTGTCTAATGGTTGGAGGTGGTCATTTCGAGCAGTTTTTTCAACTTTTGCAACATCCGCGGACTCAACAAGAACATCAATGACGTCCACCATCACCTACAGACGAAAAAACTGGATATTCTGGCTCTAACAGAAACACAAGTAAACTCGTCCACCAACAAGGTCCATATGCTTTGTCCTGGTTACGAACTCCATTCTCGATTCAGGTTCAAAAGTGGAGTCTGCCTTTACGCTAAGGCTAACCTTTCATGCCAGCGTGAAGAGAGTTTGGAACCGAAAGGCTTTGATGTGATGTGGTTCAAGCTATCTGATACCAAACTGACTAAGTTCCTCTGCTGCCTTTACCTATCACCTAACGAACCTTCATATAACGACCTCTTTGAGTTTTTATCACTCAAACTGGACTACATTCAGGAGAACCATCCAACAGCTGAAACCATAATCATGGGAGACTTTAATGTACATAACGCTGCCTGGCTCAAATTCTCTAACAAAACAGATGATGCGGGTCGACAAGCCGAGGCCTTCGCCATCACTCATGGTCTAGAACAACTGGTCGAGCTACCAACCCGTATCCCTGATGTCAACAACCAGTCTGCCAATACACTAGATCTTTTCCTCACCACCAATCCTGACCCGTATAGAATAGAAGTTTGTGCCCCACTTGGGAACTCTGATCACACCCTCATCTCCACAACATGCTCTTTCCATTTACCATCGAGCTGCACAATACCACCCCGTCTCATGTGGCATTACAATTCGGCCGACTGGGAAGGTCTTCGTATGTTTTTCTCAGCGTTTCCATGGAAGAGAGTTTGTTTCTCTTCAGTAGATCCAACACGATGTGCTGAGACAATTTCTGAAATCAACATGTTGGGGATGCAAACCTACATACCGAATACCGAAAGAAGAACATCATCCGATAAGACCTGGTTTAACAGAAACTGCTCTAGAGCTGTGGCTTCCACACAGGCAGCATACCATCGATGGCTAAAAAATCCGGGCCCTGAGACCAGAGCAGCATATGTCGAGGCTAGAGGCATATGCAAAGAGACAATAGAATGCTCAAAAGATGCCCACAATGCCAAAATAAGATCAAAACTTGCTGAATGTCCTAACGGATCCCGTTCATTTTGGTCTTTCGCCAAAGCTGTGGGAAGAAACTTCACTTCCAGCTCATTTCCTCCTCTAACCAAAGAAGATGGAACACTAGCAACGACTGCCCAGGAAAAAGCCAATATCTTTGCGCACCTATTTGCTGGAAATTCCACTCTGGATTCATCGGGAAAATAACCCCCGAACATTACACCTATTGACAGTCACATGCCCGAGATCACCTTTCGCCAACGTACTATCAGAAAGATTTTGCTGGGTCTCAACACCAACAAAGCCTGTGGATCTGACGGAATCCCGCCGATTGTTCTCAAGAAATGTGCCCCCGAACTAACACCTGTTCTTTGAAAGTTGTTCAACCACTCTTACAATTTGGGGGTATTTCCGTCCAATTGGAAAATTGCAAGAGTACAGCCAGTCCCTAAAAGAGGCAAAAAGGCCCTACCTAGCAACTACAGACCTATCGCACTGCTATCTATTATTTCAAAGGTCATGGAAAAAGCCATCAACATCGAGCTCATGAAATATCTGGAAGACTCAGGAATTGTCAACGATATGCAATATGGCTTCCGCCATCAGAGATCAATGGTGACCTGCTCGCTTACGTCTCACATATATGGCAGCTATCTATTGAAAAGTATGGAGAAACTTCAGCTGTGGCATTAGATATCTCCAAGGCGTTCGATCGAGTTTGACACCAGGGACTCCTCGCCAAGCTTCCGTCTTATGGCTTGCCCCCTCAGCTGTGTTCTCTGCTTGCTAGTTTTCTCTCAAACAGGTCTCTCCATGTAGTGGTCGATGGAGTTTCATCTGACACTCTACTCATGAATGCTGGTGTTCCGCAAGGATCTATTCTCGCACCAACACTATTTCTACTTCACATCAACGACCTATTGAAAGCAACTTCATGTCCAGTACACAGCTTTGCCGATGATAGTACCCTCCATACCGCTTTCTCTTCCAGGGCCCCTATATCAGCCCGTGAAACCAGAAATGAACGAGGGAGAAATGTTAATAATATAAATATGGACTTAGCAACAATTCTCGAGTGGGGATCTAATAACTTGGTAGAATTCAATGCAAACAAAACACAAGCATGTCTTTTCTCTAGAAAAGTCGATCTCACTGTGCCTAACATAACTTTGTCAGGAGTAACCATACCACTGAAGTCATCCATATCGATGCTTGGTATTACTATCAGCAATAACCTTTCCTGGGAAAATCACGTGAGGTCCATTGCCAAAAGTGCATCCCAAAACTTGGTTTTTGTTTCGTGCCAAGAGCTATTTCACCCCCACCCAGCTGCTTATGATCTATAAGGCACAGATCCGACCTGTCCTGGAATACTGTTCCCATATTTGGAGCGCGGCACCTAAACATATCCTGAGGCTATTGGATTCTGTCCAAAAAAGGGCAATTCGTCTCGTCGGTGATGCCTCGCTTACAAACTCGCTCACTTGTCTGGAACACCGTAGAAAAGTTGGCGATTTGTCTCTATTTTATAGATATTTTCATGGGCGATGCTCTTCTGAAATATCAACAATCGTTCCTGCTTTGGCAGTCTCTTCGAGACTAACCCGTCAAGTTCAGTCATCACACCCCTTCGTGGTCACTTTGGAGACCTGCAGAACATCACTTTTTAAAGACTCGTTCATCCAACGAACAGCGAGGCTTTGGAACTCATTGCATAGGGAGGTGTTCCCCGAGGCATACAACCTCCAGAAATTTAAGAAGAACACCAACTCCTACCTTCTCTCCCTTGGTTCCCACGATGTTCTCTGAACATTACAGGATATCCCTTTTCGTAGGAACCAGAACATAAAAAAAAAAACTCCGTTCCGTTTGATCTTATTGTCTTTTTCTTTTTTGTATTTTTAATTTGATATTCTATTAAAACAAAACATGGTACTGGTACATGCCTACATTAAAAGTTAAAACAAGCGGAATAATTTTAAAATACTACGATTGAAGTCGCAAGTTGTGGAAACTAAGCGTAACAGCCACCTACTAGATTTTTTCGATTCCATTCAGAGAAGATCCGTTCACAATGTTGTATTTCATTTGTTTATTAGGAAACTATTGCTTTTACGGACACAATACAATTTTTTTTTGCAATGAACCTCTCTTTTCAACACATATTATTTAATTGAGGAAGCTTTGTTTCGTTAAAAAGTTCTGGTGAGAAATGGAATGGGGGTTGCATGTTTCACCCCTTTGAAAGATCACAACAAAGTTAAAAAAATAACAGTATTCTTTTTATTGGTAGAACAAGCACACAAAATTTCTTGAACTCTTCAGTAATTTCAAGAAAAAAACACTATTATTGTTTGTCATTTTTGGAAGCGTGTTACTTTTCAAGAAAAGGCCCAAGAGGTTTTGTTTACATGAAAGACCCCCTTTAATTTTTGACAAGGAATCACCCCCTAAAAACTTTCGCACTTATTTGGTAACACCCTGAATGTATTAAAATCATATTTCTACCCCACCTTTTTGGAGCAAAAACCCCTACAAACCGTACTATAAGCGCTAAATTTAAATCGATTATTTTTTGGGTTCGTCCTTCTTGTATTCCTCAAAAAATAAATAAATAACGTACCTTGCGCTAGTATAGAATGCTCATCAATTCGACTCCTGGGAATTATATTTTATAGATTGAGATTTTTTACAGATTCTTTCAGGAGAGAAGCTCCTTGGGATGCATAACTTTCGAAAGTCGAACGTACACAAGACAAAGTGTTGTATTTACCACATGTTGGTGTCACAAATCCTAACAAAGCAGGAAAACTCAGGTTTGTCTTTGATGCGGCAGCCAAAATTAAAGGGCTAAGTTTGAATGATTGTTCACTAAAAGGTCCCGATTTACTCAATAATTTACCGAGTGAGAGATAAGTGCCATGTGAAGTGGAATGAATAGAAAAATCGAATTTAAACGGTTTTCTTCACATAAAGGATTCAATATAAAATTGAACCAGAGAAAGGTAGATCTCAGGTGAAAAACAACTACTTTCCTGGCAAATACCACGCAGAACGTTGAATGATATTCACCTGAAAATCCATGCATACTTCCATAAAATATCAATGGACATTGAATGCAAATGTTTCTTTCTGATAAGCTCGATTATGTTTAATTTAAGTCGTGTTCACCTAACAATCCGCATACCGGTTTCAGGCTTCTTGGCCCTCATCAGTACGGAGTAGTCAACCAGCCAAAAGTCCAAAGAACTCTGGCTGAAGTGAGACACAACGTAAACAAACCATCATCGATCTTGTAACACCTATAGGTACGCCGGAAAAGATAAACTTTAACTGGCGGTACCTAGTGACAGAAAGAAACATCCGAAAATCTCCCACCTCGATAGGTTTCTAAATAAAGATTCCTTCTCAGTAGGAGTGGCAAGCCCGTCTAGCATATAGTGAGAGATAAGTGCCATGTGAAGTGGAATGAATAGAAAAATCGAATTTAAACGGTTTCTTCACATAAAGGATTCAATATAAAATTGAACCAGAGAAGGTAGATCTCAGGTGAAAACAACTACTTTCCTGGCAAATACCACGCAGAACGTTGAATGATATTCACCTGAAAATCCATGCATACTTCCATAAAATATCAATGGACATTGAATGCAAATGTTTCTTTCTGATAAGCTCGATTATGTTTAATTTAAGTCGTGTTCACCTAACAATCCGCATACCGGTTTCAGGCTTCTTGGCCCTCATCAGTACGGAGTAGTCAACCAGCCAAAAGTCCAAAGAACTCTGGCTGAAGTGAGACACAACGTAAACAAACCATCATCGATCTTGTAACACCTATAGGTACGCCGGAAAGATAAACTTTAACTGGCGGTACCTAGTGACAGAAAGAAACACTCCGAAAATCTCCCACCTCGATAGGTTTCTAAATAAAGATTCCTTCTCAGTAGGATGGCAAGCCCGTCTAGCATATAGTGAGAGATAAGTGCCATGTGAAGTGGAATGAATAGAAAAATCGAATTTAAACGGTTTTCTTCACATAAAGGATTCAATATAAAATTGAACCAGAGAAAGGTAGATCTCAGGTGAAAAACAACTACTTTCCTGGCAAATACCACGCAGAACGTTGAATGATATTCACCTGAAAATCCATGCATACTTCCATAAAATATCAATGGACATTGAATGCAAATGTTTCTTTCTGATAAGCTCGATTATGTTTAATTTAAGTCGTGTTCACCTAACAATCCGCATACCGGTTTCAGGCTTCTTGGCCCTCATCAGTACGGAGTAGTCAACCAGCCAAAAGTCCAAAGAACTCTGGCTGAAGTGAGACACAACGTAAACAAACCATCATCGATCTTGTAACACCTATAGGTACGCCGGAAAAGATAAACTTTAACTGGCGGTACCTAGTGACAGAAAGAAACACTCCGAAAATCTCCCACCTCGATAGGTTTCTAAATAAAAGATTCCTTCTCAGTAGAATGGCAAGCCCGTCTAGCATATAGTGAGAGATAAGTGCCATGTGAAGTGGAATGAATAGAAAAATCGAATTTAAACGGTTTTCTTACATAAAGGATTCAATATAAAATTGAACCAAAAAAGGTAGATCTCAGGTGAAAAACAACTACTTTCCTGGCAAATACCACGCAGAACGTTGAATGATATTCACCTGAAAATCCATGCATACTTCCATAAAATATCAATGGACATTGAATGCAAATGTTTCTTTCTGATAAGCTCGATTATGTTTAATTTAAGTCGTGTTCACCTAACAATCCGCATACCGGTTTCAGGCTTCTTGGCCCTCATCAGTACGGAGTAGTCAACCAGCCAAAAGTCCAAAGAACTCTGCTGAAGCGAGACACAACGTAAACAAACCATCATCGAACTTGAACACCTATAGGTACGCCGGAAAGATAAACTTTAACTGGCGGTACCTGGGGACAGAAAAAACACTCCGAAAATCTCCCACCTCGATAGGTTTCTAAATAAAGATTCTTCTCAGTAGGGTGGCAAGCCCGTCTAGCATATAGTGAGAGATAAGTGCCATGTGAAGTGGAATGAATAGAAAAATCGAATTTAAACGGTTTTCTTCACATAAAGGATTCAATATAAAATTGAACCAGAGAAAGGTAGATTCAGGTGAAAAACAACTACTTTCCTGGCAAATACCGCAGAACGTTGAATGATATTCACCTGAAAATCCATGCATACTTCCATAAAATATCAATGGACATTGAATGCAAATGTTTCTTTCTGATAAGCTCGATTATGTTTAATTTAAGTCGTGTTCACCTAACAATCCGCATACCGGTTTCAGGCTTTTGGCCCTCATCAGTACGGAGTAGTCAACCAGCCAAAGTCCAAAGAACTCTGGCTGAAGTGAGACACAACGTAAACAAACCATCATCGATCTTGTAACACCTATAGGTACGCCGGAAAAGATAAACTTTAACTGGCGGTACCTAGTGAGAAAGAAACACCGAAAATCTCCCACCTCGATAGGTTTCTAAATAAAAGATTCCTTCTCAGTAGGAGTGGCAAGCCCGTCTAGCATATAGTGAGAGATAAGTGCCATGTGAAGTGGAATGAATAGAAAAAACGAATTTAAACGGTTTCTTCACATAAAGGATCAATATAAAATTGAACCAGAGAAAAGGGAGATCTCAGGTGAAAAACAACTACTTTCCCTGGCAAATACCACGCAGAACGTTGAATGATATTCACCTGAAAATCCATGCATACTTCCATAAAATATCAATGGACATTGAATGCAAATGTTTCTTTCTGATAAGCTCGATTATGTTTAATTTAAGTCGTGTTCACCTAACAATCCGCATACCGGTTTCAAGCTTCTTGGCCCCTCATCAGTACGGAGTAGTCAACCGCCAAAGTCCAAAAAACTCTGGCTGAAGTGAGACACAACGTAAACAAACCATCATCGATCTTGTAACACCTATAGGTACGCCGGAAAGATAAACTTTAACTGGCGGTACCTAGTGACAGAAAAGAAACACTCCGAAAATCTCCCACCTCGATAGGTTTCTAAATAAAGATTCCTTCTCAGTAGAGATGGCAAGCCCGTCTAGCATATAGTGAGAGATAAGTGCCATGTGAAGTGGAATGAATAGAAAATCGAATTTAAACGGTTTTCTTCACATAAAGGATTCAATATAAAATTGAACCAGAGAAAGGTAGATCTCAGGTGAAAAACAACTACTTTCCTGGCAAATACCACGCAGAACGTTGAATGATATTCACCTGAAAATCCATGCATACTTCCATAAAATATCAATGGACATTGAATTTCTATTCATTCCACTTCACATGGCACTTATCTCTCACTATATGCTAGACGGGCTTGCCACTCCTACTGAGAAGGAATCTTTTATTTAGAAACCTATCGAGGTGGGAGATTTTCGGAGTGTTTCTTTCTGTCACTAGGTACCGCCAGTTAAAGTTTATCTTTTCCGGCGTACCTATAGGTGTTACAAGATCGATGATGGTTTGTTTACGTTGTGTCTCACTTCAGCCAGAGACGCGTAGAGGTTTCTTTGGAAAAACTAGACTGTGAGGGAGCGATCGGAGTTTATAGAATAATTGATATTTTTGGTGCCGCACTTCACCCTCATGTGCAACTTTCATAATGAGAAAAAATGCTTTTCAATTCGGGAATGAGGCTTCAAGAGCGGTCGAAGCTATTTGCCATCGATATTATGTCGATGACTACTTAGATAGGTCGACACCAAGGAGGAAGCGTCAGAATTGATAAATCCATAGAAGTGGAGGATTCTTGATAAGAAATTGGATTCGCAATTCAAAACCGGTAAATATTCCTAGTGAATAGAGAACAGGTGAGATGAAAGATCTTGATTTAGATAGTGACTTGCCAAGGGAAAGAGTCCTGGGTTTGTATTGGGATCCAAATAAAGACACGTTTGTATTCAATATCAAATCAAACGAATTTCAAGATATTCTTCAAAGGAAACGAAAAGGTACAAAAAGGGAAAGTATTGAGAATTTTGATGTCTGTGCTTGACCCACCAGGCTTTCTAAATAATTTTTCTGTTGAAGCAAAAATTTTGATACAGGAGATATGGCGATCCGGAGTCACATGGGAGGAAGACTCAGCTGATACTATAAATGAAAAATGGATCAGTTGGCTGTTGGAACTAGAACATATAAGAGCATTTCACATACCAAGGTGTTATATTTTTGATATTTTTCATTCCAAAAATACTCAGTTACATATATTCTGTGATGTCAGTTCTAAAGTTTTTACAGCCGTTGTTTATATAAGAGCAGAAATAAATTCAATTTTTTACACGTCTCTTATTATGGCAAAATCAAGAGTTGCCCCTCCTTTGAAACCCATTTCAATTCCTAGGCTTGAACTTCAAGATGCAGTGTTGTGAAGTCGATTATCAAAATTTATTCTAGAAAGTCATAGCTTGAAAATCAACTCAACTTTTTTCTGGACTGACTCCAAAACAGTAATCAGTTGGTTGAGATCAGAAAATGCTTATAAATTCAAACCTTTTGTCGCTCACAGGTAAGTAGAAATAGTAGAATTGACAGACATTTCAAACTGGCACTGGCTTCCTACTGCAGAAAACGTGGCAGATGATGCAACAAGAGAAAACAAAATCATTGAATGGAGTGCAGAAAGCCGATGGGTAAGTGGGCCAAATTTCCTCTCAAAAAGCCCGAAAGAGAATGGTTTAAACAGGAAATATTTGAAATAGATTCCACAGAAATGAAAAAAGAATTTATAGCTGTAACGCTACAGATACAAGAATCTGATTTCTTACCTGCCATCAAAAGATTCTCCTCATGGTTCAGATTGATCAGAACAACAGCGTGGTTACTGAGAATTTTACATATCAAGAAAAGAATATCAGACCCTCACATAAAAAAGTTACCTTCAGAATTGCTACCTGAAGAAATTCATATGGCTGAAAACGTATGGACTAAGAATATACAAAAAAAACGATTTCGCAGAAGAAATTGAAAATTATCTAACATACCTAGTGGAAGAATCTGGATTAAATCCTGAGCATGAAAACTTATTTAAAGAGATTGGCAACATTCTGCGTGATATTGTGCCTAATCTAATACTCAAAGAAATGAACTGGTGTCTCAGTATCATTTTTATTTTATGAAACACAGGCATATTGTTAAAAAAAACACCGGTTCTGTGTTTTATTCACCACTGAGGAAAGAGGAGGTAGAGGTGGAATTTTTAAAATTTAAAATTAATTAATGATATTATAGAATGCACCTTAATAAATTGTAGTAATATTTCCAACTTAAGTAAGTGAATAAAAAATATTGTCAATATTATTTCAATTTATTTTTTCAATTATACCGGGAAATTTCCTTATTTAACGTCTACATGCTAATGTGGATAACAAATTTTCAGAAAATTTGCTGGTTACCATAGTAACAATGTCGAAATAAAGCATCTGATTGGTTGAAAATGACTGGTATTAAATTTTCAAATGAATTTCTCCGCATAATTAAAAGCAAATATTAATCCAATCCCGACACCCCGTTTATTGAATCATCTCATTCTCCTTCTGTAGCATGATATTGCTCAATCCCATTCGGAATTGTTGGTGTCGATAGGAAATACCTGCGAAACAACCGTACGGACGAAAAACCGTAAACATATTGCAAAAATTGTGTTGCAATGACTTCTTGAGCTAATCTTGGTGGGTGATGAAATCTGAATTTCGTATACGATTCGAGTTATGATTAGTCATAGGCTGTTGAACTGCGGAATAACCATTATGAAAATGTTAATAAGTCAGAATATGGGTTACTGATAATGTTATTGGGGAGGAGTGCTTGAAGAGGATTACACAGTTAAAGAATATTAAAAAATGGTTTCGAATCCCACATTAGATGTCAGTATTCATCGGAGGAAATTACATACAAGATCGGCCTATTAGTCTGATCAACATGTGCCTTTTTTTCGAATTCGAGTTCGCCTTCGTTGAAAATTATGAACAAAATGTCATTCAATTCGTAATTCCATCTAGGCCCGCTCGAAAAAATTGAAGTTATAAACAATTCAGTAAAAAAGTGGTGTTTTGTTTTCCGCGAATATCTCAAAAACTATTGTAGATATCTGAAAATATCCTTAAAGATAAGAAAATTTCCTCAAAAATACCATTAATATTTATAATATTAATTACCGCACGATTCATTCACTTAAACAAAAAAATTACTTTAACCCATTAAATGTGAATAATAAGGTACCTACAAAAAATTTAAGTACCATTTGGATACATGAATAAACAATAATCCGTCGGAATAACAGTTTTTACCTCAATTGTTCTATTAGTTGTGCTTTTGTTAATCAAATTAGTTTTGCAAGTTGAAAATTAACATAAAAACCCTGATAATTTTCAAACTAAACCTGTGATTTTCTCCACTTCTTGGATCTATTCTATAAAGGCTTCAAAAAAGATTAACGTTGGAAAAATTAAAAAATAAATAATTTTCCACTTTTTTATTGAGGCATTAAAAGATGAAAAGTTTAAATAAAGGTATCGATTTTTTTTAACATTCCTGTTATTACGTTTTCTTAGTGTTAAAAACTACATGAAAATATTTTTACTTCCATTGTTTAATTGATTGTTATAAACAAATGCATTGTTCATGAGAAAATTAAAAATATTTTTTGGGAATACAATAATTGATTTAAATGATGATTACTAAAAAAAATCGTAAAAAAAAATTGCTTGAAAAACGCATTTCTTAATAAACATTGTTTTGCTCCTAAATATTAAGGAACCGTTCTTTTCTTTTAATCATTATTTCTATTGCTCTTCTAAATTCTGAATTGTTTTTTTAATAAACTATTTGTTATATACAAATGGATTTCTGCGTAATATTTTTTCAGGAAGAAGAACCATGCATGACTTTATGATGAGTTTTTTTTTCCATTTTTGTATTATTTCAAATATTTTCGTGATCTTAAGCTTGTCGTTGTCTCTCAGTTTTCCATTATTGTAATTGAAACTTATAAACTATTGAACACTTCAAGTTTTTTCTATTCTCTGTTAAACAATAAATGAATTGACGTTTAAACCGAAGCTCTTACTCAATTATTTATTAACTTTTTACTATTATTTATAAAAATACCCCCAAAATAATTGTTTTAAACATTCAACTTCAAATTGAGTTAGAGCTTCGGATGGAAGTTCACTTCATTTATTGTTTAACGGAGAATAAAAAAGACTTCACACATACACACAAAGTCATACATGCTTGTTTTTTTAGTAGAAAAAATATTGCGCGGAATTTCATTTGTATATAACAAATTGTTTATTGAATAAACAAATAAAAAATAAACCAAATAAAAATTAATATGAAAGAGTAATAGAAATAATGATTAAAAAAAATGTTCGCTAATGTCAATATTTAGCAGCGAAAAAAGAGTTAATTAGAAATGCGTTTTCAAGCAATATTTTTTAGGAAACGATTTTTTATTGAAAATCATCATTTTCCATGATATGATTTCCAAAAAAAATATTTTTTTCATAAACAATGCATTTCAATCAATCTTTATATAATTCAGATACATATACATTCAGATACATATTATTATATTTTCGGATACATATTATTTCATATGGTGATGTCACTTTTCTTGAATGGTAATTACAGTAAACGTAAGAGATAAGAAAAAAGAAAAAGTAAAGGAAAATTAAAGTAGATGTGGTGTTCAGCTCTTGGGGAACGCCTAAGCGAAGCTTGTGTTGCGTATTTCCCCAGATCTGGACACAACCATTAATGTAACTAAAGATAATATTTTCATTCCTTTCAATGAAAAAAATTAAAAATAAATTTTTAAGTAGAATTCAATGATCGACTGACAGGAGGACTAAATTGAACAATCCCGCGATAGGGACACATATATAAATTAAGTTATAAGTCATTCAGGCAAGATTCAATAGATTGGTTCAAATATTTCTTTTAGCCATTCAAAGTTGCGATCAACGAATGATCTAATAGTTTTCTTGCGTTTTTTTAATATTTTTTAAATTTCTAAGGTCAGTGGGAATATGATCGAGAAGTTTTGTGCCAAAGTAAGTAACAAACCTTTGGGTATAGGCATTTTTACAAAAAGGTACCTACACTAATTGCTCTCTCGGATTTAGCTCGGGTATCGTGAGAGTGTTTAAGATGTGTGAAAGGTGGGTTCATCGTACATATTATACAGTGGTAGGTTTATAATTTTCTGATATTGAATATACTTGCCTCCTTATATAAGCTCTCAGTTGGATGTCTTCTATCTTCTTTAAGTACTATTTTAAGCAAGTTGTTTTGTATTACTTGGAGATTATGTAAGTGTGTTTATTCAACCCTCCCTAAACAGTAATACAGTATCTAATGACAGACTCAGCTAGGGCATCGTATGTCATTAGTAGGAGATCCTTATTTATTTTGTTTCTGAGTTGATATAATTCGAAAATGAGTTTCCTGAGTCTTTTCACGACGAAATCTACATGTTTGTCCCAGCGTTTATGTTGGTCAAGATACCCAGGTATTTTATTGAATCTATTTTTTTTATTCTTGGGCAGGAACAGATTATAGCATTATGGCAATTGGTATGAAAACATTATTCTCTAGTGGTTGGTCTCTTGTTGTTGATGAGAAGGTCAAGAATTTTGTTTTGTCGGGGTTTAGGCTCAGGAGACTAGAATTCAGCCAGCAGAATATAATATTCAATCCGTTTTGTGCTTTTGCATAAGTAGTGTCCCATGAGTTACCACAGAAAATCAATGCCGTATCGTCAGCAAATGAAACAATATCACTTTCAAAGTTTTTCAAGTTGTAAATATTGTTGATATATATTAGGAACAAAATTGGAGCCATGACAGTACCCTGGGGGACACCCATGGCGACAGGTAGGGTCTGGCTATAGGTGTCATTTATTTTGACCCTCTGTGTTCGGCCTTGTAATTAATCATCTAAGAGTTCTAAAGAGTTGCCTCTCGCTCCCACATTTTTTAATCTCTGTCAATATCATGATTGACAGTGTCGAAAGCTTTGACTAAGTCTAAAATCACTGCTAGGCATTTTTTCTGTTCATAGGCATTATTCAATATTTTATTCACTAGGTGAAAAACGGCGTTTTCCGTTAACATATTTTCTCTGAAACCATATTGACATGGTGATTGGACTTTTTTCAGACAATTTACTAGTCTATTTGTCATGCATTTTCCAAAAAGTTTCGCGAAGTTATTTATTACCGATATTGGCCCATAATTTGTGTCCAGGTTTTGTTTCCGTATTTGGAAATTGGTGTTGTAATAGCTTCTTTGAAATTGTTTGGAATCATGCCATTTACAAAACATTGGTTGAATATATGACATAAGGGTTCAAGGAAGTATTGATGACATTTTTTTATTAAATAAACGGGCACTCTATCAGGACTAGCAGAAGTATTTTTTTTTAGACTAGAAATCAGGGTTGTTAGTTCATTGCGTGTCACTGGATGGAAGAAGGACTCTTGAATATTAACTTGCTGATCGGGGATGAGAGTAGTTTTTCTATCTATCGTGTTTGCCATGTTCAGGCCAATACTAGCAAAAAATGTATCGAAATAATTAGCTTTACTCAGGTCATCTGCAATTTCGTTCCCCTCTTCATCAGTTATGTCGTATTGGGTGCTGTTACTAGAGTGGGTTTTTTTGTTTGTTATTTCATTAATTTGTTGCCAGATTTTATTTTTGTTTTTCTATGCCTGTTCAATTTTATTCATATAATATTCATTTTTGTTTTTTTCAAGAAGTGAGTTTAGATAATTTCTGTAGGTTTTATACTCTAGTTTAGAATTTGGGGATTTAGATTCATTAAGCCTCTTTTTCAGTAGATCTCTGTGTCTGATAGAGTGGAGTAGACCCAACAACAATAATTTAAACAATGGGAGTAAAAAAATATATTTTCATGTAGTTATTATATACATGAAATAATCGGGATATTCAACAAAAATATTGATAACTTTATTTGAACTTTTCATCTTCTAATATTTTCAATTGTTGATAAAAAAGTGGAAAATAAAAATGTTAAAATTTTCCCATTGAAGATTTATTTTAAAACCTTTAAAGAATAGTTCCAAGAAGTGGAAGTTTTTAGTTTGACAGATTATTTATTTATTATTGTTTATTCATTTATTCAAATGGTACATTAATTTTTTTGTTCCTTAGTATTCATATACCGGGTGTCCCAGTATACCTGTTCCAATGGATTATCTCAGCCATTTCGAAACATAAAAATTTGAAAATTTCATGATCACCAATTCGTTCAAGGAACCTTCAACTGAGAAAAACAAAAATTGAAAGTCACTTCCGGTTTGACCGGAAGTAACTCTGACTTTTTTATTTCAAATAGCACCCTGTATATTTTTTGCAATTTTTTATTTCTACTCAAGATTATCTTTCCAACGATGTATCACACTTTGTATTTTACATTTGATTTGATGGAGAAAACGTCAATTGAAATTTCAAATTGAAAGAATTGCAGTAGGCTATGATATTTTGTGTAATCTTGATTTTGACTTCAATAATAATTGATAATTCATGAACAATTTTGCATTCGAGATGATGAAGAGAACGTCAAATTCCAAATTATTAGAATTGTAGTAGAACTGGAAGAATTAATAATTCTAAAATGAAAGCCTTAGTGTGCCATAGAAACATTTGAATACATTTGTTTATAACTTTGACAATTAATAATTCTCAATAGTTGTGTGCGTGTCAGAGAAACCAACATTCAAGAATGAATAACCGTGAAAATGATGATAACTTCACTAATCAAGAGAAATTGGATATGATACTGATTTATGGAAAATGCGAAAATAATCGTCGGGCTGCCCTACGTGCATACAGAGAGAAATACCCTGATAGACGAATGCCAAGCGCTATGTATTTCACACGCTTGGCTTCGAATTTGGCAACAAGTGGATCATTTCATAGAAAGCGTACTGTCTTTGGAAGAAAAAATGCTACGGACGAGGATTACACAAAATATCATAGCCTACTACAATTCTTTCAATTTGAAATTTCAATTGACGTTTTCATCAAATCAAATGTAAAATACGAAGTGTGATACATCGTTGGAAAGATAATTTTGTATAGAAATAGAAAATTGCAAAAATATACAGGGTGTTATTTGAAATAAAAAAGTCAGAGTCACTTCCAGTCAAACCGGAAGTGACTTTCAATTTTTGTTTTTCTCAATTGAAGGTTCCTTGAACGAATTGGAGATCATGAAATTTTCAAATTTTTATCTTTCGAAATGGCTGAGATAATCCATTGGAACAGGTATACTGGGACACCCGGTCTAATGGGTAATTTTTTTTTCATTTAAGTTCGTTATGCGGTGTGCGCGGGAGCCACATCACCTGTTTTTAGCCATATTTTCAGCTCTCAATTAAAATTATTAATATTGGTGCTAGAATTTCCAGAGGGCAGGAAATTTCCTGCTCTTTAAGGATTTCTTTTTTCGATTTCAGATATCTGCAATTTATTCGAGCGGAACTTCATTTTTTCAAAAAGTTTCTAGATATTACGAATCAAATGAAGGTGTCATTCATCATTTTCGGTGAGGCCACATGTTGACTATACAGGGTGTAACTGAATAAGTGTAAAACATTCAAGGAGGTGATTCCTCATCGAAAAAAAGATAGGATCTTTCATATAAAGAAACTTCATTGGAGCATCCCTTGTTAAGATACAGCCCCTTAAAGGGGGTACATAAAATTTGTATAACATATACCTATGAGGCGCCAAAAATAGTTGTTCTCATATATTTCATTTTCACAAAAATATATTTGTTCAGGCCCATATATTTATCAGTTGATACCAATATATATTGAATTGAACGAATGAGGAATCAAAAAGGGAAAGTGTTATAACATCCAACATTCCTTTGCACAATTTCTGGTAAAAAGAAAAAGACAATCAAGACATTTTACTTAATAAATTTCTGGCTGCATTGGCTGAGCCCCAAAGCCAAAAAAAATTCATTCTTGACACTAAATATAAAATGGATTGTTTATTATAAAAACGTAAATTCACATCTGCATATTCTCCCTATAATATTTCCCAACGACAGTCGATGGTAGTTAACGTCTTGCCAAAAAGCAATTATCGGTCTCCGCCAGGTTACTTGTCTAATTGACTGTTGGAGTCTCCCAGGTTAATTGGATTAGAAAAACCCCAGACAAATCTCTAAATCTCTCCCAACAATACATTGACTATCAACCACAAGTAGGATCAGGGAGGAAACGGTAATCTGTCGATGACATTTTTATATTTGTTTGGAAGAGGCTTATTTATTGAAGTAGGTAATCAAATTTTTGTAGAATATTAATAATATAGAAAAATATACCAATTCAAAGTGTGGAATTTCTATAAGAGACCATCCAGTGATAATAGCTGACAGTTTTCCAAATAATGTAATGAAAACAAATACATATACAGGGTGTTAGTGAATAAGTGCGATAAACTTCAGGGGGTGATTCTGCATGAAAAAATAATGACAGTATGCTATATTAATTTTTCTTAAAAATTGACTATTTATTTATTGCTCTGAAACCGGTCGAGATATGCAAATGGAATTTGGTGAGTTTTGAGAAGTAGTTATTGCGTATTTTTCGACATGAAATCAAGAATTTTATGTTCATCATTGGCGCGCATACGGGTGATGATCTCAATTTGTTTAAAGAAAAAAATGGTACGCCACTGAGATATTTCAAATTAAAAATCATTTTTGAGTTTCTCGTTCAATTTGTAAAAAAAAACTCTTTTTTTTGTATGGGGGCCGTTTTTATGCAAAAAAATCAAACATCTTAACGCGTATTTTATTTATTTCTTTAATACATTATCAAGAACTATCTAATACAATAACGTTCAACCAGAACAATAACAGAAAATAACACTTATAAATAAATAGGCCCAAAGCTACAACAAATGTTCAAAATGACCTCCCTCAGATACAATATTCAACTTTTCGCCTCATTGTTGTCGTATTCGCGCAAATATTCATGGTCTTCAACATTTTCGACGGAAGTGGAATGAACTAGTGACTTAAGAAACCCCCAAATGCAAATATCTAGAGGATTCAAATCCGGAGATCGAGCAGGCCAATGTTCCGTACTTCCCCTAACTGTCCAACGATTTGGATATACTGTATCTAAGTGATTACGTACAATAATGCTGAAATGGACTGGTGCACCATCATGCATGAACCAGTAGTGTTGTCTCAGCTGTAGAGGAATTTCTTCAAGAAGAACAGGTAACTCTTCCTGTAGGAAATTAAGGTAAAAGTCGCCTGTTAGTCGTTGTGGAAGGAAATATGGACATCATCAAGTACCTCAAGCCATACAATTACTGAAAACAGATGCTGAAAATGAGCTTCAAAGATTCCATGTGGATTTTCCTCAGCCCAGAGGTGATTCTTATGGAAATTTCATATAGACTGTCGTCCAAAATTAGCCTCGTCAGTAAACAAAACGCCATCAAAAAAACTAGTAATTTGAGCGATTTGATGAAGAATCCAATGGCAAAAAAATAGGCGCGGAAAAAAGTCTCTAGGTAGTAGAGCTTGCACATGTTGAATATGAAAAGGATACAATTGCTGTTCTTTAAGAATTTCAAATACAGTGAAGCTGCTTACATTCAGTATGTTGGCAATTTTTCGAGTACTCATCTGACAATTTCGCATTTGTATAATGTCTCATGCTTTTCGATAGAAAAAAATTTATTACTTATTATCATTAATGTTATACCAAACCAAAAGCTCAAAAATGAAAAAACGTTAATTTGACATTTCGTTGAAATATTCGTATTCAACAGAATGTTGAGAGTAGCCTACTAGCATCGCTACTAGATAATGTATTAAAGTGATGACAAATACGCGTTAAGATTTATTATTTTTTTGCAAAAAAACGGCGCTCCATTCAAAAAAAAGCAGGGGAAATTTTTTGTCACATTAAACGAGAAATTCAAAAATAATTTTAAATTTAAAATATCTCAGTGGCGTACCATTTTTTTCTTCAAAAAAATTGAATTCATTGCCCGTATGCGCGCCAATGATGAACATAAAATCAATAATTGCATATCAAAAAATGCGCAATGGCTATCTCTTGAAAGTCACCAAATTTCATCTGCATATCTTGACCGGTTTCAGAGCAATAAATAAATAGTTAGTTTTTAAGAAAAACTTCAACACCCCGTATCTCGGAAAACGAAGCATTTGCGAACAAAAGATATAAAGCAAACTGTCATTATTTTTTTGTGCAGAATCACCCTCTGAAGTTTGTCGCACTTATTTAGTAACACCCTGTACATGAAAATAAATATTGAGGAGTTGAAATATGAACTTAATATTTTAGGCCAAAGTATTATATACAGCCAATTATCAAGACTTTCTTTCAATTCACGAGGAAATTGTCATTGTTTTTGGAAAATTTTCATCGGAAAAATAGTTCAACTGTGGAAAATAGTAAATCTTGGTTCGATGGTAATATTGCAAAATTAATAAAAACACTTATAATTACACCATTTTCAATTGCAGAAGCTGTTTCTATAGGGAGCAAATCAAAAACTCACTTTGCTTACACGATCGTATATGCGAAGTAACGGAACGAAAAATAATGTGTACTACTCGTAAACATTCTCCGTCGTCAAACGGAAGATCAAAAGAGGCGACAGTCAACGTGGGTTTGAGTGACATATGTCTAGTTCTACAGCAGTTTCGCCTGTTCCAATCAAAACGGACCGCGAGCCAATGATAATGCTTGTAGGTGTGTCCATACGTTGACAGGCCGAGAAACTAATAAATCACGAGTTATATTTGTGTTTGAAGAGGTCTGAATAAATAAAAGCCAGTAGCGTCTCTGGAATGGGATCGAAATAGGGTATAAAATATTCTTTAGATCTGTTGTGTTTTGTTGGAAAATATGCGTCTTTTTTTTCGACCAAAGAAAAATCAAATTATGATGATCCGATTGCCTATTGATACATACTTCCTCGCTTGTGACATATTTTTTTTTTATTTTAACGTATTTCTTAAATATTTAAATATTAAAATGAAATTAGTTATCTCCACCTCTGCTGCTCAAAAGATACTGCTTCAAGACTGCGAAACTTGAATTTTTTTCTCAATAGATCGTGTAAGCGTGAAATAGATTTTCGTCGACAAAAATGTATTGAAGACCTAGTGAATGCGATGCTTCTCTTGCGTCAATGTTACGAATGATTTCTGGTGAGCACTCTCTTCTGGAAAACATTCTACTTTGCCTCATTCATCTTAATGAGTTCTTAATTGAGACTGGAATAGAAAATCAAATAACTATCTGAATGAAAATGCAAATTTTCAATTTCAGATTTTTTCTATTTAGTAAGGGTCTTTTTAGAATATCTAGCAGATGTAGTTCAATGTCCAGCGTAGCTTTAGCCGGAAAAGTAGTTGTTTTCTAGAAAAATCGAATTGAACAGTTTCCTTCACATAAAGGATTCAATATAAAATTGAACCAGAAAATGGTAGATCTCAGGTGAAAAACAACTACTTTCCTGGCAAATACCACGCAGAACGTTGAATGATATTCACCTGAAAATCCATGCATACTTCCATATAATATCAATGGACATTGAATGCAAATGTTTCTTTCTGATAAGCTCGATTATGTTTAATTTATGTCGTGTTCACCTAACAATCCGCATACCGATTTTTCTATTCATTCCACTTCACATAGCACTTATCTTTCACTATATGCTAGACGGGCTTGCCACTCCTACTGAGAAGGAATCTTTTATTTAGAAACCTATCGAGGTGGGAGATTTTCGGAGTGTTTCTTTCTGTCACTAGGTACCGCCAGTTGAAGTTTATCTTTTCCGGCGTACCTATAGGTGTTACAAGATCGATGATGGTTTGTTTACGTTGTGTCTCACTTCAGCCAGAGTTCTTTGGACCTTTGGCTGGTTGACTACTCCGTACTGATGAGGGCCAAGAAGCCTGAAACCGGTATGCGGATTGTTAGGTGAACACGACATAATTAAACATAATCGAGCTTATCAGAAAGAAACATTTGCATTCAATGTCCATTGATATTATATGGAAGTATGCATGGATTTTCAGGTGATATCATTCAACGTTCTGCGTGGTATTTGCCAGGAAAGTAGTTGTTTTCACCTGAGATCTACCATTTTCTGGTTCAATTTTATATTGAATCCTTTATGTGAAGAAAACCGTTCAATTCGATTTTTCTATTCATTCCACTTCACATGGCACTTATCTTTCACTATATGCTAGACGGGCTTGCCACTCCTACTGAGAAGGAATCTTTTATTTAGAAACCTATCGAGGTGGGAGATTTTCGGAGTGTTTCTTTCTGTCACTAGGTACCGCCAGTTAAAGTTTATCTTTTCCGGCGTACCTATAGGTGTTACAAGATCGATGATGATTTGTTTACGTTGTGTCTCACTTCAGCCAGAGTTCTTTGGACCTTTGGCTAATTGACTACTCCGTACTGATGAGGGGCCAAGAAGCCTGAAACCGGTATGCGGATTGTTAGGTGAACACGACATAAATTAAACATAATCGAGCTTATCAGAAAGAAACATTTGCATTCAATGTCCATTGATATTATATGGAAGTATGCATGGATTTTCAGGTGGATATCATTCAACGTTCTGCGTGGTATTTGCCAGGAAAGTAGTTGTTTTTCACCTGAGATCTACCATTTTCTGGTTCAATTTTATATTGAATCCTTTATGTGAAGAAAACCGTTCAATTCGATTTTTCTATTCATTCCACTTCACATGGCACTTATCTTTCACTAGTTGTTTTCTGTTAGACATTCACAAAAAATAACTTCTTTTTATCGTGGATTTTTCAATTCACAGAAAAATTTTCTATTCAATATTCAATTGAGAATGTTTCCCTTTTCAACATGAATACCCCACAAGTGGTTATCTTGACGATGGAAGATAGTGACTAAAGTTTATCTCTCAGTCGCAGATGATTCCACATCTGATTTTATGGACATCCTGTTCATATTTTCAACAAATCAATTGTTTTTTATGCTTCTGCAATTGTAAATGGTTCAACTATAACACATTTCATTTGAAGAGGAGAAATATCAAGAGACACCAAGCTCTATGATCATTAAAATAATTTTGAGAAAAAACAGATGGAAGTTTTTGAAACATGATTTGCGAATGCAAACTATCGAAAGTACAAAACAAAAAATCAGACAACATACAAAATATACTTGATGAAAATCCATATTGAAGCAAACAAAAGACACTCGCACTGAATTGGGTTTACAAACTCACGACACGTGTTTCGCCATACAATAGCTTCTTCAGTTGGAGATAATACAATTTAGTTAAAATCATTTAGTGAGTGTCTTTTGTTTGCTTTTATTATAAAGAAAATAAGGAAAACTAATCTCATAAAGAAATATGTGTGGCCTCCGACGAATATTTTATTCAAGTTGGACCGAAATCAACTGCTGCTTTCTGTATCTCTCCTCTATTAACTTTCCTGGAATAAAAGAAAATAGGTGAATTAGATAACAAAAAAGCTCCTGGATTTATTAAACAAAAATAATATTGGTGAAGTGAATCAACGTTCCGAGATGGAAAAGTAAACTACAGACCGATATCTATTCTTCTTATTTCTTCTAAAATTTCAAAAATATGAACGAAACATTTGAGAATAATTTTGAATAATGAAATAAACTAACCAGAACAACAAAAATAATTTATATTACAACAAATAGTAAAAGTAGATAATCATATTATTCAACTGGTAATAGTTGAAGTGAGGTGGGTAGGTAAGTATTTTGGAAGTAATCAAAAAACAAGTAGGTAGTAATTAGTAGATTTCAGCCATAAAAAATTGAAAAATAAAAACGTTTTAACAAAAAATTAAACCGACGAAATACGGAACTGAAAAGTAAAAAATAAAATAAACCTTCTTAGTCTCAATAACTAAGCTCCTAAACTAATGTAAGTAACCAATTTTGAGTCGGCGCCAAACAAACAAGCAAATGAATTAGGTAAGGCGTAAAATGATGGCATGGAGTTGCGCGGTGACATTCTGATATTTTTTTTGAATTGAATTCATGACCTTCGTTGATTGTTCGTTTGGCGCCGACTCAAAATTAGTTACTTACATTAGTTTAGGAGCTTAGTTATTGAGACTAAGAAGGTTTATTTTATTTTTCACTTTTCAGTTCCGTATTTCGTCGGTTTAATTTTTTGTTAAAAAGTTTTTAATTTTCAATTTTTTGTGGCTGAAATCTACTAATTACTACCTACTTATTTTTTGAATACTTCCAAAAACTTACTTACCCACCTTACGTAGAAACGTAGAAATAAATTCAAAGGAAGTGAAATCTGTTTTTGGAGTGAAAAATGCATGGTCTTACAATGGACAAATTTATAGCTCAATGAATGCAAGGCTGATGTGACAAATCATACAAAAATTGATATATTATACATACTCATTCTTGAAATTCCAATTTCCAAGTTAGTTGATTTTATTTTTATTTATTTTTATTTTTTTTCTCTTAGCGAAACTCTATAAATTTAAAATTGATGTAGGCAGAGCAATACAACACAATACTAGTACCTATCATTTAATTTTCTACAAGAATCGTAGTGTGATTATTTCATTATTTGTTTGTATCCTTCAATACTCTCAAATCTCAATCTTCATTCCTCTTTTGTTTTTCTTGTCTTTTCTTTCACCTATTTATATACTCATCCATTTCCCAATGTTGGATTTCTTGAACGATATTGAAAACTACGAGGAGAGGGAAACGATTGTGTGTGAGAGCTTGAAAGACAATTTGGCAAATTTTAGCGTGAGCATTTTTTAAATATATTCCATCTCAATATCAGGAGCTTAAGAAAGAATATGGACGAGTTCCTTCTGTATATTGAATCGGCTAATATGACTAATGTGGATATAATAATATTATCTGAAACTTGGCTGCTTGAGGATATCCAGATTTTTTCCATTCCTGATTTTGATATGTTTCACAATGATTCTCGATTCAATCAGAATGATGGTCTCATGGTTTATATTAGGAAGAACATGAACTTCTGTTCTTCTATCAAACATTCAAGCGAGGTTGATTTATTAGAAATATCACTTTCAGTAGGTAATAAATCATTCCTTATTACTGCTTCTTTGCTGCTTATTACTGCTTCTTATCGTCCTCCATCGTCAAATCTAGACACATACATTTAAATTTATATTTGTAATTATTCATGGTACTCGCATCATCTGACCATTTGTTAGCTTTATTGAAACTTTTTTTTGTAAAATTTTCAACAGTGCATGCAACAAGGCATGCATGGGATTTATCTCTGAAAATGGATATTGTCAAGAGATCTATGTATCTTTTTTCAATAATTCATAATACAAGAGTTCAAAAAAATACTGAAAAATTAAAAAAGCATCAAAGCATTCAAACATTTAAAAAAAACTACTATCGTAAAAATGATTCTAATTTCAGCAAACTTTTTTTTATTATCAAACGATTTATACTGTTACACAAATAATATTATTTCGAAAATACATATTGATTCAATTTTTGTTCAAGATTTCATAATGTTCCGTACTATAACATGATGTTGTTTGTTGGGAATAATGAACGTTATAATTATAATGGTATTCTATGTACTAACATGTGGAAGATGTGATCTGAAAACATGTACCTTCTCAACGTAGGTGCTATATCTCTAATCTATTGGAACATTGCGAACAAAACTTTAACTGTCACACTAACAAAAATCCGTATAACCCACATTTCATAGTATGGTCATGAATTGTAATGAAAATTAAGCAAAGCAACCTGTTACCATAAAATAATTTTTGTAGTGGTATTTACTTGTTTCTTCACACTTTCATTGTCTTCGAGCCCTAGTTACTCGCGTTACGAAGTAATTCTTTTATTGTAAGATATCGCAGTAGGCCAGTCGTTATTGTTCACTAGAAAATATAGGGTCGCCAATAATAGTAAACGATACGAATTCGAAGTTTTGAGACGTTTATCCTTTTCCGTATTGAATCCAATAATAATGATTTTTTTTAACAAGCTTCTGGTTGAATGGAATAAATAAAAAAAACGATGGTGCATCCAGTAGCAAAGGTAGATTTTAGAATCTATTTATTGGTTCTGAAAATGCCATAAATCAAGCTAACCAATCATGTGCCAGAAAAAATGCAGCATTTTCTTTGGAAGCAAAAATATAATTTTTATTTTTGTATAAAATTACTCCAAAAATGAATCTTTGTTGTGAATCTAGACCCGAAAGTAATTCATAAAATTTTACATTCAATGAAATGAAAATTACTGAGTATGAACAAAATGAAATATCACTTACTGCTTACTACAACACTACCTAAGAAAAAAATTAATAAATACCATGTTATATTATACATATCTTCAATTTCACAGAAAAACGAATTTTGCGAAGGAAATAGTAAAACTCCGCACAAACTAGATTTCTGCGGGCAATCTGTTTTTTCATGAAAATCGTTTTTATGTTAGAATCCAATTCACACATTATTGGGTGTCATATAACTAGGAATATTTTCATGTATCTGTTTGGATCTGTAGCATGGGTTCTGCAAATGGCATTTACATATATCGTTTGTTCTCGCACCCATGGTTATAGTTTCATGTTTTTGTAAGTTCCTTTGATACATATAATAACACCGTCATTTTGGTTATAATCCCCTTCGTTATATATTGATACGTATCCATTGATTTGGAAAAAACTAAGAAATTGGTAACATACCCATGTGAGAGACATCATAGTACGCTGTTGCGTAGGAATGTTAAACTAAGATGGCCATGATGGGTATTTTTACGTTTTGCCTGACAAGTTTCAAAAGCGTAGTCGCGTTTTATCTGTTACATTAGACACAAAAAGAAAATGTGGCGTTTTGGATCAGAAAATAGTGCGATGATGAGAAAAGAGGTGGATATATCAATTCCACGTGATACAAAGAGATCAAAGACAACGATATAGAAACAATTTCTAGAATTTTGTGAGGAGAAGGCATACACAATTGAGGCAGGAACCGCTGTCGAAGAGTTTTGGAGGATTGGGGATTCAATATGAAGAAAAAACTCAGTAGACTATAAAGAATATGTTGTGAAGGTAGGATATTATTATTTACTAGAAGAAAGGGAACAAATTTTAGGCGCTAATAAATTTATATCGGTGGCATTTTTATTCAAAATCGCAGTTTTGATGCCAAATATTTACATTTTCTAGGCTCTAGTGAAATTTGGTTTAAATAAATATCATCATATCACACATTTCATAGTACTAGAGAAAAGAGAAAAAATAAATAATTTGGGCACTAATTTGGTAAATCATAAGCAGTTTTAATGCATTTGTTTACTCTCCCTGTACTCTAGTGAAACAAGGTTTAAATAATAATCTAAAATAAATATTATTCTTTATACGTTCCATAATGTTATTCTGCTACGAACAAGGGAGAAGTATTGAAAGAATTAAATAATAACGCATACCAAATAAATGATGATTTTACGCGTTATAATAACACAATCAAAGTTGGCTGTGGAGTGACAAGATCCTTGTAGTAATCACCTTGTTGACGTTTGGGTATCGTAAAAAGCAGAGCATTAAATATAATAATAAATGAATGTACAATTTTGTTCCTTTTGTACAGAACTGATCATATTCAGGTTTATCACGAAAATTTTAAGTCTTTTAACGTATTTGGTGAACAACAAAAGAGGTGGAAAACGGAAGTCATAACCGATGTTGTCGAAAAATAACATATACCTATATATTTAAGTTAAAAATAAATATTTGTCAAAAATATTCAACACCATTGCTTTTATTACAGCTGTCGAACTGGGGAAATTTCCACTTATTAATCTTACAGCTAGGTGCTTATGGGTGGGGTGATTTGTGAAAAAATTAGGTTGTTGTCATAGCAACATGTCAAAATGCAAGCTTCTGATTGGCTAAAATTAACAGGTATACAATTTTCGATATAATTATCTTATGTTTATGATCACATAGATAATTATTGTATTATTTATTTATTGATTCATTCACGACATTGTCAATTTACAAAAGTCTTCATACATTATAATACATACAAACTGCCCTATTCACTACTTAATTCTACCAACATAAAAAAATTATATATAAAATAAATATAAAAATACCTAGAGAAAATAAATAAAAATTCTATAATGTTTTTACAACTCTAAAACTGTGCCTATTGGATTGGTTCAGCATTTTAACAATTCTGCCCATAATTTGTATGGTAAAAGGGAATATTGAATATTTCAGAATTACGTGTCCTTCTCTCATACACATTAAATGTTACGAGCTCTAATATTTCTGGTGAATTTATATTACCATTCATGATTTTGTATAAAAATAAAAGACTTGCGTCCAACCTTCTAAGTTCTGATGTGTTTGAATTCAGATTTTCCATGATTGTTTCATATTCATATTCTCCTCTAGCATAACCGAACCTATATGCACAGTACCTCGAAAACTTCTTCTGAATGCCCTCAAGCAAGTCATTATCAATATTTGAATATGGGCTCCATATACAGTAGAGTTGTATTCAGTAATGGGCCTTACCAATGAGCAATATAGCAGTTTGACGATGGTCCCTCAAAGTCTAACCCCACCTTCACGTGGTTTTGGGTAAACGGGCCACGGCCGTGCGGCTTATGGGGCAGTTTGCGGACAATCGCGTAGTCTGAAGAGCGACCGTGACTTGACTAAATAGGCGCTGGCAAATAGACCCAGATCCAAGCTGTGAGCGCCCTGGCGAAACCGGGCAAAATCTCGGGTTTTTTTTTTTATGTTCTGGTTCCCACGAAAAGGGATATCCTATTGAATGAATTAGAGTTCCTGAGAATAAATCCATGATTTCCAAAGAACGTGAAGCCACATCATTTATGTGCTGTTGAATGACATTTTCAATCAAATATAATTCCCAGATCATTGACATTATCTGTTTGACCGAAACTGTTCCTTTGATTTTATATTCAAACTGTATAGGATGTTTTAATCTGCTGAAAGTGATATTGCAATGATTTGGCTTCTCTTGAACATCTTAAGATCATCAGCAAACAGAAGGAACTTACTCAGAAGGATACTATGATCTACATCATTAATGAATAAATTGAATAATATCAGTCCTAAATGTGAACCTTGAGGTACTCCTGAAGTTACTGTAACCGGCATCGAAATTAAGTTTCCATATTTAACATACTGTACTTTCCATTGAGATAAGTTTTGCGATTAATAGTTCATGATTTACACGATCAAATGATTTTGCCAAATCTTTATAAATAGCATCAACCTGTTCCTTATTCTCTAAAGTATGTATTATGTAATTTTGGTATGAATTCAAATTGGTACTAGTAGATTTACCTTGACTAAAACCATGTTTTTGACTGGAGATAATGTTGTTATGTATTATTGTATATTATTATCATAAATAAACATTATTTATTATTATCAATATTATACCCCGTACCTTGGATTTTAATTACTATAATAATTAACGTTCAAGATATTTTTCTCGAACGTTTCCTAAAATGATTGGCCTACAGATGAAGCAGTACGAACTAGACACGAACATGAAGTAGCAGTGGATTGCACGTCTCGTACCTAGTCGTACCAATGCGTAACACTTCATGGTGTCTAGTTTCACGCCATATTTTTCATCCATCAGAAGTGGACAGAAGAGTTCGAACATTACGGAGTCGGAAGAAATTGTTTGATAAAAAACCTGATGGCGCGGCCAGTCAAAAAGATACATTTTCCATTTTTTTATTGATTTTGAAATCACCATCAACCAAATTGTTATATTATGAGACATATTTTTCATTGGAAAACATTTCAAACTATTACTGACAAATGGATGACGTCCTTTTTTCACATATAAACTATTCTATTATATCCAATTCAAGATAGAGAGAGACTGATGAGCATACAGGTCAAACAAATATTGCAATGCGTAAAAATGTTTAGGAGTTTTGGGTTTTACATCCCATCTACTATGAATTGTTTTTAAAATGAAAATAATTCATTGGTTGATATATGGAAGGTTATTCATTCATTTATTGGTAGATCATCCATTGAATAAAATGATGGATGATACAATGGATTTTTTTAAAATAAGATCCTCCAAGAACCAAACGGTCGTTAACATAACATATAAATATAAATAAAAAAGAGTTAATTACACTTTATTTTGAGTAACGAATAGATATTTTCAATAGTATCAGTTCGTAAATTTGTTGAATTGTGATTGAAAAAAATGAAACTACAAATTTTCAATCAACATCTAACTGAATCCCACAATGCGTGAAAGACCAATGCATCCCCCAATTTCCTTTTGTCGTTCGACCGTACTTGGAAAAAAGAGTTTTTTTAATATAAGGCATATCGAATCACTTACCTATGCTACCTGTCTTCCAACCCTCCAATAAAACCATAAAAATCTGGCTGTCAATATTTATTGTTCTTTTTAACCAAATAAAAAATTATCTTCGGTTAGCCGAAAGTTGTCCACAATTGGTTTGTACCTTTACATTTTATAGATGTGTACCTGTCAACACAATTGTAGAATGGGAACTTTGAACTATATTTATTGCTTCCGGAATTGTAACAGGTAAGAATTATCTATGGAACCATAAAATTAAATTGTTCGAAATCATACATACCCTTCTTTGCTGCATCACCTACTCCTAAAAAGTAGAGATTACGTGATGCGGTTTCACTTGAAAATTGTGTTATGATGTTTATTAACTTATACACTATAATCTACAATAAATTCATCAGAAGGATGGAGGTTTAGAGAAAAAATAAACAGAAACCATATTATATTAGAATAAAATATTTAATAAAAAACATTTTTGTTTTTGTATTTGGTACACTGACCATAAAAATAGATCCATGATCTTCTAAATCTGTAATTTGCATAGAGTGCAATTCTGCTGCACGACAAGCACCCATAATGCCCATCATTAAAGCAACCTAAAATAAATTATGTAATTGACTAGATGATAAAAACGATTGAATATTGTCAGATCTACTACCTTTGTCGCCAGATATTTCTCATCAGGAGCTTCATTTATGAAATTATTAAGTTGTTCTGGCCTAAAAGTTTTTGCCTTTCTAGCTACATGTTTCTCGGATTGTCGTTTAAGAAACGCGCGTAATTTCAAATAATTCTCTTTATTGATTCCATAAAATTAAAATGAATCAAACTGCTATCGAATGTAAAGAAATGTGTGCCCAATGGTATCATCTGAAATGCTCCAAATTACTGAGTTAAGACTTTGAACTATTCTCAAAAGATGCTACTAAACCAAATGGAAAAAGATGGATTTGCAACATGTCAAATAATTTTCAGGTAATAGTACACACCAATAATTTCTAATCAATTGAACCAGACAACAAAAAATCAAAATTTTGAAAACTTGACAAATTAGTCATAGAATTCAAGAGTGATTAATTTTTTATCATCAAAATAGGATGAAGTGAAATTGGAAAATAAGGAGATAATTCAGGAAAATTCAACTCAGGAAATCAAGAAAGAAAGAGATGAAATGAAGAAAGAAAATGAAAAGATAAAAGCTGAATTGAATAGCATTAAATTAGAAGTGAAAGTTTCTTAAAGAGAAAATGAACGATCAGAACAAATGAAGTTGATGAAAAATATAGAAATAAAAGTATTCCACAACAAAGTGAGATTGAAGATATAAATATTATCAATGAAATTTTCAAATAATCGCAACCCAAATAAGAAATGAAGATATACTGAAAATACAAAGTGTTATACCAAGAAATAAAGATAACTCAAAATGCCTCAAAGTATTGTATTCTGAAAAAACTAAAGAACAATATAATTGAAACTGGAAAGAAATATCACAAGACGCATGGAAAACTTACTACTCACGATATCCATTTACCAGGAATCCCTTCTGTGATTCACATAAATGGAGCAATGACGAATAGAAACAAGTTTCTATTTGCAAGAGCGAAATCTTTGAAATCAAATCATTTCAAATTTGTATGATGGAAGAAAGGAAGAATATTCGTTAGGCAGACTGATAATGATAAAGCTGTCATAATCACCAATGAAACTGATATTGAAGAACTTTTAAAATCATAAACAAAATTAGTTATATTGATAGCTCAAGATAATCCATGGATCCATACATTCACGATCTTTTAGAAGTTGATATTGAAACACAGGTAGTTAGAGATATGAATGAATATAGAAATATCAGTAAAGATAATAAATAACCTTTTACAATATTTCATGAGAATATTCGAAGTATTTCGAAAAATTTTGATGAGACAAAGTTATTCCTTAATCTTTTTGATGAAGAATTTGATGTGATAGTTTTTTCTGAGACGTGGAAAACGTATGAGAAAAAATTATTCGCTATAGATAGTTATGATCAAATATATAATAATGGTAATACAAATCAGAATGATGGTGTCATGGTTTATATAAAGAATTTTTTTAATTATAGCTATGAAATTATTTCTTTGGGTAACATCAATGTTATTTTCTTGAAAATCTTCATAAGTAAATCAAAACAAATTAATATTATAGCAATATATAGACCACCATCTACATGTCCTTATGAATTCAATAATAATCTAAGAGAATTTTTGAAAAATTATCAAAATGAGATAACCCAAGATAAAACCACTATCATTATTGGTGACTTGAACATAAATATTTTTTCCAGCTCTATAATTTCACAGGAATATAATAATATTCTTAGTGAAAATAATTTTGTATCATTTATCAATAAAAATACTAGAATTGTGAATAACCAAAAATCCTGCCTTGACCATATATTCATAAAAAGTAGAGAGAATATGAATTCATTTAAATCTATGATTTATGAATACCAAATTACTGATCACTATCCTATAATATTACAATACATTCTCAATACGAATATCAAAATTCCAAATGAAATGAAATATAAAACAATTGTTAATTACAAAAAATTAAACAAAAACTTTTTAGCAGAATGAATAATTATAAATTATACATCCTGACACATTGGCAAATTATTTAATAGATAAATTGGCGAAATCACAAAAAAATGCACAACACATATAAAATAAAAAATAAAAAAAGAAAAGAATAATGAATTCAGTTGAAAGGAAAAATAACCTTTATAAAGCAATGAAAGAAACTGAAAACAATTTATTATTGGAACTTTTTTACATATAAAAATAAATTAACATCAATAATCAAAGAAGCAAAAATTAAATATTACAGTAATCAAATTGAACAAAATAGTTATTCGCCAAAAAGTTTATGGAAATGTATTAAAAAGTTATGCAAAGAAAACAAATCAAATGATTTGATAAAAACTATCAAATTAGAAAACAATGATGAAACATCAGACGAGAAAATAATATTGAATCATTTTGTTGAATATTATTCAAAAGTTGGAGAAAATTTGGCTAAGAAAATCACAAATAAACTTAATATTTCAAATTATTCAATACCCTCTATTCGAAATTCCTTCCTACTAGAAGAAACCAATGAAGATGAAATTAAAAATGTAATAAAATCTCTGAAATTGAATAAAACTCCAGGTATAGATAGTATAAGTTTTAATAGCAATAAATGAAATAATTGCTGAACCCTTAGCTCACCTCATTAATTCAATTTTTGACACAGGAAAATGTCCAAATGCTTTCAAAATTAGCGTTATCAGACCAATTTACAAATCGGGACCAAAAAATGAAACACAAAATTATAGACCAATTACATTGATTTCAAGTTCAGGGAAAGTATTTGAAAAAATTTTAAAATTCAGAATGGAAAATTTCTTAGAAAAATTCAACGTTCTAACAAACAGACAATTTGGATTCAGAAAAAATATATCAACACAAGATGCCATCTGTCACTTCACACAAAATATTTATGATTCACTAGATAAAAAGTACCAACACTAACTATTTTCTTGATTTATCAAAAGCCTTTGATACATTGATTTGTTGAAAATATAAACAGGATGTTCATAAAATCAGATGTGGAATCATCTGCAACTGAAAGATAAACTTTAGTCACTATCTTCCACAGTCTCACATTCCCTTCTACTCAGAAAACTAGAAAATATAGGATTTCGTGGGAAATCGTTAGAATTATTCAAAAATTATCTCAACTGTAGAATTGAACATGTCGAAATCAACAAAAATATTAGTGAACCAAAAGTATTCGAATACGGAGTTCTCCAAGGAACAATTTTAGGACCGCTTTTATTTAAGATATATATTAATGATCTTTTAATTTGAAACTATTGGAGACATTCAAAATTATGCTGATGATACTCTCATAACCTACCAGGCAGAAACATGGAAGTTTCTCAAAATATCTGTTGAGGGAGATTTCCAATCGAAAAAAAATTGGTTTGATGCTAATTTAATAACATAAACTTTGAAAAAACAAAATATATCCCGTTCACTTCTCAGATATGTTCAATTTCAAATTTAGGGCCAATTAAAGTAGATAATGTAAACGAAATTCTGCAAACAAACAATATTGAATATCTAGGTATAGTAATCGACATAAATCTTAAATGGAATTTACAAATAAATCATATAACAAAAAAATTGAGGAGCTTGTTATCAAAATTTAAGTTTCTCAAACAATTTCTGAAACTACCTCAATTGGAAATGCTTTATTATTCACTTATTCAAACACAACCGAACTATGGAATTCTTGGATGGGGGAGTGTGAATGATAATTATTTGAGACCATTAGAAATTCTCCAAAAAGATATAAGATATTCATCTGATCTTTTATTCAAAGAAAGCCAAAAGATGGACATCAGAATACTGCTATGACATATTAATCTACCTTTTCAAAAACAAAAATAAAATAATGGACACAAATCACATTTATAATACCAGGTTTTAAAATGAGATGAAATAACAGCGGAAATGAGAGTAAATAAAACAATTGGACAAAAAAATTACATTATCATTTCGCCTTACGTTTATGATATAGTACCCGAAAAAATAAAGACTATCACATCGATTTTCTCATATAAAAAAAATCTAAAAATTTTGATATTGGAAAGTCCCAGGATAACTTTTCATGAAATACTGAAAATATAAAATCCTATGTTTCAATACTAACTGGTAGAAATACCACAAAAACGTTGAAAATATTATAATTAAATTGAAAGAAATCTAATGAATATCCCACAACAAGTTTACTTCGTGGGATTGTTTTATAGTTTATTTCATGTAATGTATTTAATGTATTTAAAAATGTAATAACTTTCTTTGAATTGAAATAAACTTATTATTATTATTTATGTTGAGTGTGCTTCTTAGCATGGAGTAGAAAGTCCATAGGGACGATGCTTTATATTTAGTGCTAAGTTCACTAAAATATGCCAGAAGTACATTTTCTGTGAACGATGACTTGATGTTCTTGCTGCTACAATAATCTTGAAAATGTTTGTATACACCTCTATATTTGTTTTGGGATTTTTCGGGTAATAAATTCTGTATGGTAACATTAGCTACTTGTCTTTTTTCTGGAGGTGTACATAATAATACATCTTCACTATCTGAATTCATCTTTTTCAGCCCAAAATTCAGAATAATTAGGTATTAACTTAATTTGAAAACGTCAAAATTATTCAAGTGACATTACTGCCCTCAATAACAATAATGGACTGTTCCCTTTCGGCCAAACGCCTTGTACAAATGCCACCGTGATATTCGGTTCGTAAATAATTCCAAGAAACTTTTCCGATTTATTATAGTGAGTTATAGTAGTGAGTTATTATAACTCACGTTGTTTGTTTATAGATACTATTAATTGCTCAAAAGCAGTTGATTAATCAATTATAATTTAATAGGAGTAGATAAAAGCTTGTAAAAACAGTATATTTTTCTGACTGGAGGGGATGAGACCGAATTAATGAAACAAGTATTCTTTGATTAAAAATTTATGTTGCTGTAAAGTTGAGGATTATTCTAATAGTTTCACTAGCTTGGTTTTTATTCATTTTTGTTCTGTTGGACAATCCTAGAAGATGTATGTCATCCAGACTTGTAAGGGTCCATTGGCAAGAAAATATTTTAAGAAATTATTCACAAAATCATATTCATAAGAATTTTCCATATGATGAACTGCTGAAATGAACAAGAGCATGTCCAAGTATTATATTTGGAGCTAGAAATTTTGACAAGTCATAAAGTTTCACAATTAAAAAGATAATAATATAAAATAATAAGATGATGGTTTTTTTTCTACAGTGCTTTCATAAAGTACTGAATCTCCTGAAATAGGTCGATTTTTAATCTCAATTTGCAACATTTATAAGGGGAAAATTGAATATACAGGGTGGTCCACGTTTGACTAACGCCCACGACATTTTTTTCAAATGGAACACCCTATATATAATTCAATTTTTGGAATCTCCATGGAAAACTGTTTTCAAAAATATATCACTCCTAGGGTTTGTATACAGTGCGTCCGTTAAATTCAGTGCTCTCGTAAAGTAGTGGATGAATTCGTAAAAAATTGAAGGAATAATTTTCATTTGGGCATTCTTTCAAATTTAATTAATACATACAGAATAATTCGTATAGGAGAAATTACGTCATCGGTATTTTTTCAATGGCAACTCCATTTTTCATTACGGAGTGTGAGAAGGTGATGATGAGTATGGGTGGAATGAAAATAAAATAAGAAAAACTATTTTGAAATATGAAAATACTAAATGTAATGGCAATGATAGCTTCAAACAACGATCAAATTAAATGTTCAAATTGTGCACCGTTTGCTATCTGACAGTGGCCAAGACGATGTTTTTTTTTTTTAACATTGTCAATAACTTCAGAAGTTATATATTGTATCTTGTGACGAATTCTTGCTTTTAAATCTTCTAAATTCTCCGGCCTATTAACATACACTTTACTCTTTAAGTATCCCATGAGGAGTAATCAAGTGGTGTCAAATCTGGAGATCTAGCTGGCCACTCAATCGGTCCCCTTCTCCCTATCCAACGATTCGGAAACGCCATATCTAAATAGTCGCGAACAGCTGCTGCATAATGGGGAGATGCACCACCTTGTTGGAAGAATGAATCAGTTCTCGGAAGATCAGATTCCTCTAGATCTGGATACAAAGCTATTAGTGCAGGAATAAGGTCGAATCGAAGAAAATCCAAATATTTTGCACCAGTCATGTTCACGTCAAAGAAATGGGGACCCAGAATTCTTCCGTCGACTATGCCACACCATACATTCACTTTCTGTGGATTTTGAGTGTGATACTCCATCATCCATCGGGGATTTTCGGTAGCCCAATAACGGCAATTCTGCCTATTCACGTTGCCGTTCAAAACAAACGTAGCTTCGTCAGAAAAAAATATATTTTTTACAAAATTATTATTATTATTGCATAGCTGTTGCAGTTGTTCGCAGAATTGATTTCGGCGATCAAAGTCGCCTTCATTCAGCTCATGGATGAGGCGTACCCATAGACAAATTAAAAATAAAGAGACTGTTTGAAACATTGGCGATCTTGACCACCAAGTTTATGGTACGGCCAGTCGCGCATGGAGGCGCTGCCCGCAATCAACAGACGACTGACATGATAATTTTCCAATTTCGACATTTGTCAGAAAATGACAAACCACGTAATAATTTCAGAATAATTCTAGTATTGTCATCGAAAAATTAATTATAGAAATTATACCAATGGACTTGAATTATGAACCCAAGGTCGAAAACGGAATGTTTTGTTATTCGAGTTGACGCTGAAATTCCTCGAAATATTCTTTCACAAGGTAAAATATAAGCTGCTTTTCACAAACTGATACTTATTTCCATCCATCAGTTGCAGAAATTTTTTCACAAACTGATACTTATTTCCATTTTCTATCACCATTTGAGGAAGTACGAAGAGTATCATCAAACTGGAGTATTTGTTAAGTATACCTACTCGTTCTCCTTTGTGCTAATAAATGAACAAAATTATTGAAGGTTTGTTGTAAATGTAATTTGTTTTTATTTTGGTTGATTTGATGATAAGACTGAAGAATATTTTCAATTTTGTTGTTTTTCGGAGTTTTATTGTTTTGTCTGTAGTTGTACATTGTCCTAGATACAATAAAATGTGTTTTTATAGTGTTCAACTCATTATTATTATTTTATAAGATCTTTGATTTTGTTCTTGATATCATGAAATAAAGATTTACTTTGAAATTTTATTTTAACCACGAACGAACTAACAGATTCTACGAATCGATTACTGTAGATATTTTATTAGTGATCGATTTGCCATTCCTGTATTTCATATGATACAACCATTCATATGGAATAGAAGAATGGCAAATCGATCACTTATAAAATATATACCATATCAATCATATAAAAGCAATACATTTGAAAAACCCGCCTTATCTCATTCGGTTCTACCAACTGTATTTAGTTCGGCCAGTTGCGAGATATGTCGCCACTGTCTAAACGTGGTGCCAACTTTTACTGCAGGTTTGACAACTCTCTTTATTTTTAGTTTCTCTATGGGCGTACCTTATAATGATGATGCTTTGCTTTCTCAGAATTTTGTGGACTGTAGGCGCTGCCATATTGAAATCAGAAGCCAATTGGCCTAGTGTTGTGTGATGATTTTCATGCACTGCCAACACAACATTAAGCTGATCGTTCTCTGATGGTGAGGGTCGACCAGATTTAGGAAGATCACGGACAGATCCATTTGAAAAAATTGTCGCGGACATCATTAGTCAAACGTGGATTGTATATTCAATTTTCCCCTTATAAATGTGGCAAATTGAGATTAAAAATCGACTTGTTTCAGGAGATTCCTCAGAAATGGATAGTTTGGCTGAAAACAAATTTATTCAGTACTTTACGAAAGCACTGTATAATTTAATAATTTGTCTGATATGCCACAAGTTTTCCTTTGATGTATTTTTCACAGATGCAATTTCCCACTTCATACTATATATTTGGCCAAATCTTGTCAGTGGTTGGAGATCGACTTCCTGAACCTCGATTGAAACCGTCAGGACGATGGTGATGTCACGGTGAAAGGTTAAATGATCTTGATGGCCACTGATGAGTACTCGAGATATTTTCTATCTTCCTAACACTAACATTAAATTATGGGAAAAAGTTGTAACGAAGCATTTTTTTAGAGCTCCGTTACTAAGCACGGCTAAAGTATATTCAACCTAACTTTGGTACGTCCCTGCCTATTTGGGGTTTCTATTAATTCTGGTCTGGCAAAATATTTCATTCCCTGTTAGAAAGTGAGGTATATACCCAAAGCTACTGGAATTCACGTCCATATCATGCATAAAACATAACAGAGTTTTTCTCTAGATTTTATAAAAAGGGTGAAAAGCTCCGGTGATAGTTTTTGTAGAAGACGAGAAAGAAATGAAGATCGAGATGGGAAAAACCAAATAATTTTTTGTATCAGGAACGAAATAATCCCTCAGATTTTCGGTCCAGTTTCAGTTCATCAGACAAAAAACCGCGCCTTTCTTACTGGGCTTTTTCGTCTAGTTTGGTCATACATTCGAGATCTATAAAAGGGCACTATGAAGCTCTCATCGGGGCTTGTTCCTGTTCTCCCGTAAGACTTGTTCCTTGTTACTTGAATCCAGTGGTGATACGAAGTCCGTTTATAAGTAAAAGTGAAAAGTGTGAAAAGTAGATTCGAGTTCCAGTAGAGTTGAGGTATCCGTAAGTGGAAATAGTAAATAAGTTGTATTTGAGCTGGGTTTCTCCGTGTGCTGAAGCACTTGAAGTTTATTATTTCTACATTATTCGATTTGATTCAATTACTTTTCCGGGCGTTTACATATCATTATATATATTATTATTATTTCATTTAATTAATTATCTGTCGTGGCATTTACATTTTATTTCTGCCAAAGTATTCTTTATTTGCGTTCATTCGTTGCCTGAGAAGTTAAATATATTTTCTGCATTATTATAATTTCTTTTATTCGAGCATTTGCCGAAACGTTTAAGTTGGTCAGAAGACTACAGAGTGAAATTTGATTTATTTTATTTGTGGGTGGTTCAATCGAATTTTTTTGTGAAACCGATTGAGTGTTTAATTTAGGGTAGTATTGACATTTTATTCAATTGTTGGTTATTTTGAGGGGTAAACATATATGATTTTTTTGCCAAATTGAACAGTATAAAGTAGACCATTTTATTTTGTGTCCCCGCGGAAAACAATTTTCACATAAGCTCTGGCAGGTGTTTTCTTTTTCTTGTCAAGGGAAATCTTACATAAATAGTTCTTTTATTTGCCCGTTATTGAAATTATTGAGTTATGTTTTCAGTTATTTGAGTTCAGGGAAAACGCCGAATGCAAACAACTGACGCGAATATTTACATCACTTAAATCAGTGAATTTAAATTTTCTATTGTCTTAAGTTCGAGAAAAACACCGAATTTAAGCAATTGACGTATAAACCAATTACATAACAATAATTATTGGTCCCCGTTGTCCCGATTCAGGCACTAACCAAATTGGAACATCGGCCGCGATAAAGGCGCTGAAAAGTTTATATGTCCCTGAAAATACATGCCGAGCAAAACAAAATTCACGAATTTCAAAATTTATAGTTATATTCAGGAGGAATAATTCATAATAGCGACTTGAGAAGGTGATTTGGGGTAAATAAACGATTTTGATTACATTGTGGGGAAATAAGGGATTTTATAACACGAAAATACTGTGAGGCTTTGTCGTCTGTATCCACGCCCATTTGTTAATATTGTTTAAGCTCAGGAAATCACCGAGCATAAACAATAGGAAAACAACGGCAAAAATATATTTCCTGTTAACGAGAACAGTCGTAGAAGAAAAGGGCTATTTTAAGGAACAGAAAAAAATATCACAGCAGGGATTATTACCAACGTGAAGCTTAGGTAATATACAAGTGACACGTGGTATTCAATTTTTGTATTAGGGTTAACAAGGGGAAATCGGGATGTTATAAGCCGCTGGCTTATAAACTTGAAAAATCACTTTCTGAGTCAGTCAGATAACCGTGTTTAGGAAGAAACAATTTTTCTTAGCTCTCAAGAGTAGTTCATTTTATTCCCTAAATTGCCAGAAAACTACTGTTCATTTGGCCAGTTATATTTACCGTGAAGGTAAATATCATTTCGATACTATTTGATAAATAGGATTATATATATATATGTGTATATATTTATATATATATATATATATATATATATATATATATATCGGTATATGTATTACCCCCTTTAAATGTGCCAGACCGTTTTCTTTTAAACAAAACTATTTGTATTACGAAAATTGTTGTGCCAGATCTTGTTGAATATACCAGTTAATTTAATACCTATTACACACTGTGTTTACATTGAAGAAAAACCCCTTTCTATTTCCTATAAAGTATTGAAGTTACGTAACAGACGTATTTAGTCAATTTGCAAAGTAAAAAAAAAACAAGCAAAGACATTTCTGTCTGTCGGTCTCTTTGGGAGCCCTAAAAGCAATCGGCGTTCAGTTTCCAAAATTTGTACTTAAAGCCTACAGTATTTTGTAAAGATTCAAAAAGTGTCAATATACCAGACCCCTGGACGTTCCGTATCTCCATCTGTAGCTACCCTAGTGCGTGGAGGAAACCACTATAAAATCTGGCGCCCGAGATTTGAAATAGAGAAAGGAAAGTATTTCCTGCCTAAAATTCTGGCGTCATAAGTAACGTGATTTTCTAGGAGTTTAAGGGTTATTAAAACAAACCCTAGCAAAGCACGTCACAAAGTGGCCCACAAATATGCAGACGGGACCTCTGTCTTCAATAGCTCATTTGGTAGAGCATCTGACAATTTTCTTTACGTGTAAAACAATAAGTTTGGGACTTTTTAAATCTACTACTTAGGAAGAATCATTCATGAAAAATGATGATAATATTCCAAAACAATGAAAATACAAATGTAAAAACCGATCATCTTGTTATAATTATATGCTCTATTTGTTGGCAAAAATTCCCAATTAGCTTTCCCAATAAACCACCAGATACGAATTTTGAACAGAACTGGGTTGACAAAGACAGAACTCGTCGGCAATCTTGAAAGCTTACATTTTAACTGAAAGTTTATAATAATCAATTATAAATACTTCTAGATAAGTTCATTTCAATGAAATAAGTTTATCAAAACCCATTCGCAATTTTGGAGCCGCCATTTTGAATTTTCAGTCATATAAACTTATTTAATGTATTGGCATGCAAATCATGTACATGGAAATAAAATTTACCAAAATCTAACAAAAACTACAAAACAACTGAAATTCCGGATTCAGGTAGTTAAATGTATGGAGTATCCATTAAGCACTTCTTTAGCATGCCACGACTCTATAAACAAAAAAAAACAAAAACTTTTTTAATTTTCCTATTTTTAGCTGAAACTGACAAAATAATGGAGATACAGAAAAATGTTCGAAACAAAAGTTGTAGCTCGTGATTTTCTCTAGAAAGATGGTGTCTATGAAAATATCTAAATATATAAAAGAATAACTGACTGACATATCAATGCACAGCTCAAACTCCTGGAGCTATGACCGTGAATGTTTGCATGTGGCTTTCTTTGTCACTGTAGGTGAGCACTAAGGAAGGATTTTCGGGAATTTAACTCCTAAGGTGGTGAGAAAGGGGATAAAAGTTTCTATGAAATTCCGTCATTTTTGAATCATTAAATCTGACAAACTGTCAAATTAATGTTCCAAGCTAGATGCAATAACATAAAGAAAAATACAAATTCTACGTGGACGAAGTCGCGGGCACCAGCTATTTTCTATATAAATTGGTACATTCCAACAATATCAAAATTCGCAATTTTTATGTCTATGAAGTGTGTATTACTATGTATTTCGCCTTGCTTAGCTAGTAAATACTTTTTTCTTCGATATTTGGTCCAAGCATGACTCAATTCTCAATAAAATGGTGGGTCCATTCTTCTTGTTCTTATTCTATTGACTCAAAAATGTCAGTTTTTCCATGGATTTCTCCTCAGTAGTGACTGTAATCGAAATAATGAGGGCGGTTTTGAACTCAGAGGGTCGAGTTACATGAGAATTAATGTTTTTTAGGTTTAACAGGCAAGATTTGGCAAATGTGGCTGAAAATTTCTGGAAAATCCTCAAGAACTCACCATTATAATTAATAAAAAAACTTTTTAAAGACAAGCTTGTATTCAAATGCACTAAAAAGTATTCGAACTGAAATTTATGCGCGACAAGCTTTTGAATCTATAACTCACGGAATAACCTACGTCACACATCCGAAGCAATTATTTTCAACTTTTTAGTGCATTTGAATAAAAGCTTGTCTTTAAAAAGTTTTTTTATTAATAATTTTATTTAGTTTTACTTGTTAGTTCGTTCTTTCGTTAGTCAAATATTGCGAGTGAATTTTGACCGATTCTAATCGTCCGATTAATTTCAAATTTGGCAGGTGTTCATAATTCCGGAGACAATGAATTATGAAATTTTTGTTGGAGAAAAAAGATGGCGGACGAGATTTGTAATTATGATCCGATTTGAGTCGAAATTGGTATGTGGGGGTTTTTGGGGTCGGAGATTATGAATTTATTGTCAAAATTCATAAATTCAAGATGGCGGACGAGTTTTGTGATTATGGTCCAATTCGATTCAAAATTGGAATGCGGGGGTTTTCAAGGTCGGAGATTATGAATTTTTTGTCTAAATCCATAAATTCAAGATGGCGGCCCCAGGACGAAGGACAAGTTTTGTGATTATGGTCCGATTCGATTCAAAATTGGTGTGTGGGAGTTTTTGGGGTCGGAGATCATGAATTCTTTCAGCTCAAAGCTCACAGGGAAGAGACCTTGTAATAACGATGCTCTATTAGAAATGAACAGATTGAGGCGAACACTAGAAAGCAACAAATAAAATAACGAAAAACAACCTTTTTAAAGGACAAGCTTTTATGTTAGCCGTGTACTAAAACGTTTAAAATGAGTTCAAGTCATCGCTGACAATGATTCAATAATTTTTTGTTGAATAATTTGGTTTCAAAAAGCTTGTCGCGCGAATTAATACTTCGACAAGTTGTTACTTACCAACCAATCACTGTTCAATGGAATTAATTGGTACCAACTTTCATGAACACTTCGCACAAGGTTTTTAAAACCAAATAATTCAACAAAAAATTATTAAATCATTGTCAGCGATGACTCAAACTCATTTTTAAAGAGGTTTTTTATTGTTATTTTATTTAAGCAGCTCTTAGTAACGAGGAACATTGACTGACTATTTTAGTTATATAAAAATTGGGCCCTATTTCTATCCGTCCAATTTCAACCAGCCGTTGAACTACAAATGGAAAATCGCGTTTATCTTCCGACGTGATTTTTCGCAAATACTTCTTGAGTTACAACTCACAATAAGAAATGTGGAGAGTTTTTGGATTTTCTTTTAATTGTCAGCGCCGTGGCATAGTGAAGAATGGATACTTCATATACTCTCAAATTCCTGAATTCAGAATTTCAGCGGTTTTGAGGTTTTTGTTAGGTCAATATCCAATTGATTGGATCAATATGCCAAATTCCAAATCAACTAGATACTTAGAAATATGTAAAAGTACATTACGAACAGACAAGTGAATTTTATATGAAAGTTACAATAAGAAATATAAGGGGTCAACTGATTTAGGATAGTTATTGATTGTAAAGAAGTTCGAAATGCGTAACTATGAATTACAATGATTTATTCCCAGTTGAACAGTGTTCTTTCCTGAAAACTCCAAGAGGCTTCACCAGCACATTGGCACAATTTTTATCAATACTCCATCGGGTTCTTCTCAACTTCTATATCACCAATATAGTTTTCATTGTTCCTCCGGTTATGTCGACTAACACCCCAAACTTCGATTCGCACTACAAATAAAAAATTCATGTTATCTCTTGATACTTTCGTAAAAAATGTAAAAACAAAATATCCATCTCTGTCATGACATATATCTTCGTAAAATTACAGTTATTCATACACCATCAACGAAATTATCATTTCGTCAGGCTTCCTATTTTCAGCATTTTGCTAAATGGGAATTTTTAACTGTAAACCAATATAAAAATATATAATCAGGCACTTATTGACGGCTTTGATGTACACTCCCTATAGTAAACAAATAATTTCCTTAATTTTATAGATTTTACAGCGAGTTGCGCCGGAGGAAACGTTATACGTGATAGTCATTGGGCACTAATTGGCAAATAATTGATCAATTTGGTGGATATACAGGAGATTCATCAGGTTACTTTATGAAGATGAAACTATTTCTTCCTAGAATGTCAGTATCGTTATCTTCTAGTTTTTTTTCATATTTCACTACAATTTGATTCATAAACACGGTTTTGTATTTCCATTGTTTGAGGTTCAATGGAGAGTCTACAGGGTCATTCTTTAGGAGCGTTGTTTCAGAGTATTCGGAGAACCACACAAAATGTAAATTTGAAATTTTGTGGAATTAGATTTTCTGATTTGAGCCAAATTTTGTTCCATTCGGTTGAAAAATCCTTCTTGACCATTTGAGTTTTACTTTGTAAACTATATCAATAATTTCTAACAAATTTCGCATGCGCGTAACATCATGAATAATTGTTTTCTAATAAATTTTACAAAAGCCCTTTTTGAATTTTTCTTATTGAAGTTCAAATTTGGAACAATTACTTCTATAGACAAGGGTAGATTAGTCGGTCAAATATACCAAACTTTCAGATCTATTATCGGAAATAAAATTCGACTAAATATTTGTGTGCATTTTATCATCCTGAAATCAAAGTGAAATCTGAGATTCTGGTAATTACCTAATTGTTATAATGAACCAGAGCACAAGTAAAAGTAAAATCAACTGCCGTATCAAAAGCATTCAAAGTTATTAAAAACAGCTCATCGTGCTTTGTTCAACATACCCTTCGAGAATAAACATTACTGCAATTGATTTTTTAAAACGTGTTTTGGCTTTCTATTCCTCCATTTGATGGTGAGAAAAATCGAGAAATGGGATAAAAAACTAAGATATTTGCTTGCCGTGAATATGTGTTTGTTGGAAATCCCATCCATTTGTATTGATCAGGGTTATCGTAAGGTGATTATTGCTTTTATTTGTTTATTTTTCAAAAGATTAATGTTTCCAGACATCATTTTGGGTAACCTTCCATCTGAAAGAGGAAAAACCGATCAGGAGAAAAACTATCTTTGAGTATGTTCCAATAAGTAGTGCATTCACCAAATAGCAGAATACAGGGTGTTTCATTATTGATTGCCAATCCTAAAGGGCGATAATCCTTGGATGATTTCAAGAAAAATTCTCAATATGAACATAGGTCCGCAACCGCTTTATTTCTGAAATACAGGATGTTGAAATTTAACAAAAAAATCAGTTCTACCCCAATATCTCAGAAACAGCTTCGGCTTTTTTTTTCAATTTCGGTACATGCAAAGTACCCATAAAAATAAATTTTTTCCATGATAAGGGATTTCTTAATTGTCATCATTAACACCTGTTAACATACCCTGTCATTTTTTTATCAAAATAATGATACGCCACTGTCTTTTTTCCAAATAAATAATATTTTTGTAATTGTAATTATAATTGTAATTTTGTATCTTCTCATAAAAATGGTGTCCTGCCTTTTTTTCGTCAGGCGGACGGTTTTCGATTTAGAAAATAAAATCCATTCATTTGCTTGTCCCTATTCGATTTTTCTCTTAGTCTTAATTTCACAATTGTGGTAACCGAAGGATCTAGGCAAGATTTTTATAATTTTATGGTAACTATTAGTTAGTTAGTAATAACTACGCATAAAAATACATTTTTTATTTTTAAAAACATATAAACTATTTTGAACAAAAAATACCAAAATCAAATTAACTGTTCAAAGTGTCCGCCTCCTGCAAGTTTGCACGCTTCAGCCCTCCTTGTTATTGACTCGCGTACTCTTTGGAAAATTCCTGGAGTATCCCTTATTGCTTCACAGGAAACTATTACGCGGTTTTGCAATTCATCCTCAGTTAGAATTGATTTACTGTACACCAAAGTCTTAAGATGTCTCCTAAGAAAATAATCAAGACTGTTTAAGTCTGGGGATCTAGCTGCCCATGACTCTGTTTCCCCACCACCTATCCAGCGATTATGAAAGTTTTGGTTTGAATATTCGCGTGCCAGAGCACTAAAATGAGCAGGTGCACCATCGTGCCTGAACCCGTTGAATGTGAATGGGATATATTAAATAATCATGAAGAATCCTCCATACTAGAATATGGGCGATATTCAAATTATTGGCAACTTGCCTCGTACTTATTTCAGGATTTTCGTCAACTGAATTTAAAACAGCTACCTCAATCTCTGGAGTTCTTGCCGTCCGATGTGCTCCTTTCAAGTGATGATTTGGCTCAAACTTCCTGTTTCACATAACCTTCCGTGGGTGCTTGAAATCGTTCGAGCATCAGGAACCATTCTATTCGGGAAGCGCTCTTGATACAGTCACCTGGCTTCATATGCTTCATCATATGTTTTTTTTTTTAAACAAGTCTTTATAACGTAAATAATATCACTTATCTAGATAAAGAAGTGTCAAAATTGTTCATGTTGAAAACAACGAAATGTGTTCTTAACATACTAGATGTTTCTAGCCCACAAGATAATCCTACTACTCTTCAACGGCTGATTTCGCATAGGGACAAGCAAATGAAATGCATTTTATTTTCTAACTCAAAAACCGTACGTCGGACGGAAAAAAAATAGGCCATTTTTATGAGAAGATAAAAGACAATCACAAAAATAATATTTATTTGGAAAAAGGACAGTGGCGTATCATTATTTTGATCAAAAATATGACAGGGCATGTTAACAGGGACGCCACTGATGAAAATTAAGAAATCCTTTCATTATGGAAAAAATGTATTTTTATGCGTACTTTGCATGTACCAAAATTGAAGAGAAAAGCCAATGCGGTTTCAGAAATATTGGGGATGAACTGATTTTTATTCTACATATTCAAAATTTCTTGAAATAAAATGTTGATATTTCTTGCAAATTTTATTAAAACGAATACAGATTTTGCACCCTTGATACAAAAATAACTATTTCATACGAGTAAAAATAAATAGAATATGTGACACCACCCACCCCCTAAAAAAAACTACTTACTTAAACGTCAAATTCATTTCCTAAGCATTCTTGTGAAAAATGCAAAATAATGGTAATAACTTCAACACGCATGATTACAAATAATCGACTTGAAATTTTCAAATACGAATATCTAGAAAACGGTTGCTTATAGCAACTTGTAACAAGTGTAGCTTTTTTGCGAAGATATGATAGAGGAATTGATTTTTTTTACTGAAAAATGTGCTAGAAGTACGCTCAAAAAAGTTATGAATCTTCAAAAAAGAAAAAGACGTGTAGGTGGCGCCCCCTACGAGTAAGAGCAATAATAACTTCAGTTTCGAATTTGACACCTCAAGAAACTTCTCGATAAAAATTTCAATAAAGTTCAGTATTTCGGAAGTTATTAAAAAAAACAAAATAAAAATGAAACTTCCACCCAGTATCTTGGAAACGAAGCGTTTCCGGACATATATTTATTTGGACAATTCATATTAGAATATTGTGAGGAATCATCTACTGAGGTTTGTCAAAGTACTTTTGAATCACCCTGTAATGAGGAGATCATCTAAAGATGAACTCGTCCGCCATCCTGGAGCTGCCATCTTCAATTCATGAACTCTGACAAAAAATCAATAATCTTCGACTAAATTCATAATATCCGACCTCAAAAACCCCTACATACCAATTTTGAAGATAAACGATCCATTATCACAAAACTTGTCCACCATCTTGAAAACGCCATCTCAAATTTATGAATTTTGACAATAAGTTCATTATCTCCTACCCCGAAAATTTCCACATACCAATTTTGAATAGAATCGGACCATAATTACAGAACTCGTCCGCCATCTTGGAGCCGCCATTTTGAAATTGTGAATTTTGAATGAAAATTCATAATCTCCGACCCCGAAAACCCCTGCATACCAATTTTGAATAGAACCGGACCATAATCACAGAGATCGTCGGCCATCTTGAAGCCGTCATTTTTATTTAATGAATTTCGGCAAAAAATTCGTGTCTTCGACCCCGAAAACCCCATATACCATTTTTGAGTCGAATCGGACCATAAACACAAATCTCGTCCGCCATTTTGTTTTTTAACCAAAATTCCATAATGCATTGTCACGGGAACTATGAACACCTGCCAAATTTCACGTTGATCGAGCAACTAGAAATAAAAGCTTGTAAAAATCCCAAAAAGGACATAAACAAATCCGACAATGAAATTCTCTGAAGGATAGTTCATCTCACGAGCTCAGAGCATTCAACTACATATTTACAAAATCCTTAAACAAGGAGATGTCGTAGATGATTCTCTGAAAACAAAACGAAAAGATCAAAACTAGAGATTTCATTCGAAGGCAAGTTCTTGATCTTTATAAACAAAACGTAGAGCGTACCTTGGAATTAATTGAAAAGAAATTAGCCGACCATTCTGATTATACATACAGAATCACTGGAAAAACTACGCGAAATCCTTCCAGACTGTGGTTTCAAACCAACAAAAATAAATAAGCGAATGGCAGTATTGGATTTACCCCTGCTTGTCCTGCAAAGGCAGGATTATTTACGTCAAATAAAAGAACATCGGGAATCTAAGTGACATTTAGTGTATCTTGAAGAGGCTGTTTGATAGTCATGATGTAAATCGGTATGGATGGTTAAGTAACTCAAAAGGATGGTTAAGTAACTCGAAGGAAAACGGAAATTATTTTACACGCGGGGAGTGAAAATGGTTTTGTTCCGAACGCGTTGCTTTTGATAGCTATACAAATAAAAAATGTTCAGCAGATCATCATGAGGACATGACTGCACCTTCATCCGAATAAATTATTCAGTGAACAATTGTTACCAAATATATCACAAAATTCTGGGATTCTGATGGATAATGCGTGATACCACTCACGTCAAAAAAGAAAAATACCGCGAAAAGCGACAAAAAAACAGGACATTTTAAAATGCATGGCTTCTACAAAGAACCCCGCACGAAAATATATGGGAAATTGGCTCTCGGTCGAATTGGCTGAAATTTTATTATGTTATAGTAGGATAGGTCATTAGGAGAAAGTGTGAGTTTAAATGATGTTGTATGTTTAGTTTCTGAGATATAAGCGGCCAAAGTTCGTAAAAACGTCGTATTGGGGTAGGATTGACAAAGAAAAAAACGGGTTTTTAAGCGAAATAAGACAAAGTAAGGATGAAAATGTATTGATCCGGACTCATAAACATTTTCAATTATAATCTTATTGATGATAGAATATTAGGGTGTATACGGGGCATAGTAAAAAAATCGTTTTTTTGTTTTTTTTTTCCAGCAGTATTTCAAAACCAACAATTGAATATCTAGGAAACTGTTTCGTTAATTTGGACCATATTTTACTGACAATATTTTTTAAATGTTGAATATCATATACGATAGTTTTATCTACTTTGTATGTTGCGTTTCTAAGATATGCATTTTTGAAGTTAACGGTATTACGATATATGGGGTAACCTATCGATTTAACAAAATTTTATGGAACCTTTCGACACATTCAAATCAATTATAAAACTTTTCGAAATCAATTATTTGATACTATAAACAACACAAACCACACTCAACAACAATTTGGAACTCAACAGTATAGAGTAAAAAAAAACGAATTATAAATAACGACTTCTAACATAAAAAGTCAATTAATATTATGGAAATCATAATATAACAAATCGAATTGAACCCTTAGGTAGTGAAAATCTTATAAACAACATAAACAATCATTTCCATAATTGAACTTTCAAAATACAAACAATAAACAAAACCTAAATTCAAACCTAAATTATTAATATTGTTATTTATTGGTCTATTTGCGCAATCTAAAACATTGTTTAATAGTTCATGGCTAGGGTACTTTATTGTTTCTTGATGAGCATATCCTAGGTACCAAAGTACCCTGCAAATATGGGAACAGCATCCCACTGTTCTTGCTCCACTTTTGCAGGTACAGTAGTAGCCTAGAATACGTTCATTTGCAGGTGAGTTAGGAATAATACTAAAGGATATCCACAGTTGATACTTTATAGCAATCCTAAATCTGGACGATATGCGGCAGCGTAATAGTCCAAGTTCAAGATTACGCATATCAATTTGAAATAGAAACAATAAAGTACCCTAGCCATAAACTACTGAGAAATGTTTTAGATTGCGCAAATAGACCAATCAATAACAATATTAATAATTTTATTTGAATTTGGGTTATTGTTTATTTTTTGAGACTTCCATTATGTAAATTGTTGATTATGTTGTTTATAACTAATTAGATTCAATTTCGATTTGTTATTTTATAATTTCCATAATATTAATTGACTTTTCATGTAAGAAGTCGTTTTTTATAATTCGTTTTTTTTGAGTCTATACTGTTGAGTTCCAAATTGTTGTGGAGTGTGGTTTGTGTTTGTTATAGTATCAAATAATTGATTTTGAAAAGTTTTTTAATAGAATTGAATGTGTCCATAAAATTTTGTTAAATCGATAGGTTACCCCATATATCGTAATACCGTGAACTTCAAAAATGCATATCTTAGAAACGCAACATACAAAGTTGATAAAACTATCGTATTGGTTAGTCAACGTTTTCAAAATATTGGAGGTAAAATATGGTCCAAATTAACGGAACAGTTTTCTAGATATTCAATAAAAACTTTGTAAATAACCTGAAAAAAAATGTAACGCACCTTTTATCTAAATGAAAGGTAATATTGAACAATTGAGTTCGTCAGAATGTTACCCTATATTCAATGGGCAGTATCAATTAATTCCTTTTTTTGTAATAAAAAACGATCTGTCAATTGTTTTCAGTATAGGGGTGTACTCGAAAATTTAAAAAAAATATATATCAAACAGAGAGAGTCATTAAGAAACAAAACACGTTTTTTCGCCTACAATAGACTGGAACTATGATATCTTAACAAAATATAACTTGTTGGTTTTAAAATAGTGCAGGAAAAAAAATCCGGAAAAACTATTTTTTTTACTATGCCCCGTATACACCCTAATGTACTATCATCAATAAGATTATAATTGAACATGTTTATGAGTTCCGATCAATAAATTTTTATCGTTACTTTGTCTTATTTCGGCTAAAAAACAGTTTTTTTCTTTGTCAATCCTACCCCAATACGACGTTTTCAAGAACTTTGGCCGCTTATATCTCAGAAACTAAACATACAAAATCATTTAGACTCACACTTTTTTCAAATGACTCATCCTACTTATCACATAATAAAATTTCAGCCAATTCGACCGAGGGCCAATTTCCCATATGTGTTCGTGCGGGGTTCAAATATTCCCTAAAACACCACAAGGGAAGTATTACTACAAATTATTAAAAATCAAATATTCGAAAAAGAATATGTTATTGGCAAACTTTGCAAAAACTCTGGTCAAACAATGATGGAGTCACCTCCTTATTATGATGTTTTTTACCCCATAGAATTAATTTGGGCATTTATGAAAAACAAATTAATAAAGTTTAATCATCGTCCAAATCTAAGAGGAGAATTAGTAACTGAGGATTATAAAGACCTTTGGACATTTCACATGTGATTCCAAAAGAATGTGAATATTCCCTTTTGTCATCCATTCAACCAGTAATCGTAAGCCTGACTGATTCGCCTGATTCGGAGGATTGTTCTTATGATGATTAAGGGTAGAAATGCGTTTCATTTTTCACGCATATTGGATTTTCTTGTTTTTGTTCTTTCTCCCTCTTACAATTTCTATTCATATTTTCTTTCCTTTTTCGACGAAGTTTTGTGCAATAAAAACTTCTTAACAAAAAATTAAACCGACGAAATACGGACTGAAAAGTAAAAAATAAAATAAACCTTCTTAGTCTCAATAACTAAGCTCCTAAACTAATGTAAGTAACTAATTTTGAGTCGGCGCCAAACGAACAATCAACGAAGATCATTAAATTACTTCAAAAAAATTATCAGAATGTCACCGCGCAACTCGATGACATAATTTTACGTCTTACCTAATTAATTTGCTTGTGTGTTTGGCGCCGACTCAAAATTAGTTACTTACATTAGTTTGGGAGCTTAGTTATTGAGACTAAGAAGGTTTATTTTATTTTTTACTTTTCAGTTCCTTATTTCGTCGGTTTAATTTTTTGTTAAAAAGTTTTTATTTTTCAATTTTTTGTGGCTGAAATCTACTAATTACTACCTACTTGTTTTTTGATTACTTCCAAAATACTTACTTACCCACCTTACTTCAACGATTACCAGTTAAATAATATGATTATCTACTTTCACTATTTGTTGTAATATGAATTATTTTTGTTGTTCTGGTTAGTTTATTTCATTACTTTGTATATCATTCCATCCTCTCATAGAATATAATGATTGTGATGGATGTGGAACAAAAATAATGACAGTAGCGATCTGTCATTGTCAACTACATATGTGTGTGCCAATGTTCACAAGTGAAAAACCAATTATCCCCTATTTTTCTACCCGTAAGGATGGATAATTCCATTCGAAATCCAAATATGAGGTATACCCCATCTATTGAAAAAAGAATCATCCAAATCGAAGAAACCAGTACAAAGTTATGCCTGATAGAATCGGTTAACGGACCAGAATTCAGAGGGTGAGTGATCAATATCCTTCATTTTGCTACCCTTAGGGGGAATTTCATCTTTTAAATTCAAATGGGACCAACTTCGAAGTACACCCTATCCACTGAAAAAAGAATTATCGGAATCGGACGTCTCAGTAAAAAGTTATGAGGGGTCATACATAAAAAATAGAATAAAAAAATATACGCGTCGACTAGAAAACCTCCTCCTTTTTGGTTTCGTCGATTAAAAACAGATTTATGGTGGAGTTAAATTCGTTTAATAATAATAATGTCGCACACGAACGTCACGGCAAATAATAATCTTCTTGGATTCGAAAGCCTCAAGGATTCACTCTGCTGAGAGAATAACCAAGCTGAATCATATTAATACAGCCAGACACCGTTTTTAGATAATATCAATTGAAATTCAGTGATATTTCACAAACGATTGCGAATTTACGCGCAGCTCAAAAAGTACCTTGCTCAACGATTGCGTGATACAAAACCAATATCGAAAACCCGAAGCACAAAAGTTCACCAACCTCACACAGCACGTTACTAAACACGAGTTATAAATCAGAAAAACTAAAATGTTTAGGTGAACGCTTCTAGTTAAAGAACGTCCAATTAAACCATAAAGCAATAAACCGAGCTGAGCCCTAAATCTCATTTGAATCTTTGTCAAGGAGGGTTGAACCATTGGTAGTTTGTTTGGAAATATTAGACGGACATCCTTTGTACCTGTACAAGATTGACTTCTTAGAGGGTGCACTAGATACAGTTACCCCCTGGTGTATATGTGGTTTAAGTGGTGACAAAGAAATACGGCGTGGATAATTGAATACCTGTGTTATATTGAAATGTTACCGTGACAAGTGCACAATGAATTGAGGTGAGCCACATAGGTTTTCAAAGGTGGTTCTGTTTGATGCCGATGTTTGTAAAAACTTGTTTTGTGCCGCTTTAGAGGATGCATAATTCATTAGTCGTGCATTTTGAAATTTGCACATGAGAAGCATTCAATTTTCAGGGCCACGTTTCATCAAATAAAAGAGGTTTTGTTCATCATTAACAACATGAAATACTCAACTTATGATATGTAGATATGAATTATAAATAGCCGTTAGCTTTTTCAAACAAAATATTGCGAAAAAAAAGTTTGAATCATTCATAAATTAGATTCATTAATACCTCTCTCAGAAACCAAATTACTTAACATGATTGGTCTTAAAGGCACAGCGTTTATACACAACTCTTCAAATAATATCAAATTTGTTAGCCCTATCCCACAAATCAACCCCTATATAGAAGTCGGAAATAGATATGGAATACAAAGAACATGGTAGTAGCTAACGTACAAATAGTTTACCAGTATGATGAAACATATTTTGTTCAATACTTCAGCATCACTAGAGACTACAACGAGTGAGAAATCACCACCTATTATTAACATTGGCAACAATGCAACTAATACGCTTCACTTACACTTTCTCACCGTTCATCAAAAGAATTACACCCAAACTATCTAGAAGCTTACCTTATATCAAAAGAGCGAACTGAACCGTCCCAACTATCAAGACAATTCACAGTAAAATCAATGACAAATTCCCCTTAGCTTTCCGAACGAATGTAGTCAAAACTGCTATCGAATTATATTGGTCGAACTTGAAGATCATTGTGCGCCAGAATCATTTCACATAAGAGTGATTGCAAATTACACCCTGGAAAATGCGATTTAGCTGAACATGTGAATAAGTTTGATCACCATATGAATTACGAATTATTTAAGGTCATAGCTAGGGAGACATTCTCAACAAAAATATTATTCCTAGAAATTGCCCATATCTTTGAAGAGAATAACTGCATGAATAAAAAATTGTGGTAAAAAAACGTATATCAATCAACGAGTGAAATATGTTCCTATTTATTGACATTGGACAAGAATTCAACCATTTAACAATCTTACCATTAATAATTCAAACTTCTAACCCAACAACAACAAATAACAAATGCTACCACTGGCACCTGACATATGTCTTGTCAATTAGCATTTCTACTCGCTTGGTGGTGAAGGCAGTCGTGAAGAAAGTCTAACAAATTATAAAAAAAACTAATAATATTTCAACATAGTTTGTTTCATTCTTCATCATCTAAAATCACATAATACATTTTAACATCTTACCATCCTCATCAAAGATGTAAGTTGATTTTACAACGTATATATTGTCTTATAAATTTTAACTCATACAATTATTGTAGTTTCCCTGATGATGGGAATAATCAAAATCCCACCATCTTCTATATGATAATATATATATATATATATATATATATATATATATATATATATATATATATATATATATAGATCCTTAATATGTGTACCTGGACACCAAACAATTGAGGCAGTTGAGACGATATTGCATGCATATTTAACAACACATTCCCCTATCATTCATTTTTTTATTCACATTTCAGTCAGTATATAGGAGGAGATTGGAATTTAAGTCCAGGTTGATGTCATTTACAATGATTATGAACAACAAGGGGCCCAAAATGGAGACTTGTGGTACACCATATGTAGCTGTTATGTCGATTGATCTGTGAGTATGGTATTCTACTTCGTGGTTTCTGTTGGACAGATAAGATTAAAAAATTTATTCAATCTTGAGTAAGGCCAAACATTATTTTTTCAGAACACTATGATCAAGCCTATCAAACGTTGGTTGGTGATAATCCACTATTTGGGACATATGTTTCCAAATGTTAGGGAAAGAGACTCGGAAATGACTGTCCGATACTTCAGATACTTCCAAGAAACAAAAATAATAAGATAGGTTTCCATAGATATAGCAGTGAAAATGACTTTCGGAAAACGACACCCATAATTTAGTTTATTTTATTTTATTCTGGGACACGACAACTTTTGCATATGAGATTCGGGTCACGTCCCATTGACAATGGAAAATATTATGTCGTATATCCAATATAATGAAAAAATTCTGGGGCTCATCCAAAAATAATTGCGTTCATTGGAATACTTAGGCGCCATCATAATAAAAAAGGAAACATTCTCAATTGAATACTCATATACAGTGTGGTCATTTAAATGTGCAACATATGGGAATTTTTTAAATTAACTGCACCACCAAAATAATAATCATATTAAGTTGCAAGTCAAACAGTAAGAATTGTACAAGAGTAAAGTACCCTCATTCCAGATAATTCAGTAGTAGAATGTTATGAAAAAAAGTTGTTTAGAATTATGCCTCAATATCAAAACATGCCCTTTCAAGAGGTTTTTTTTTTAATCAAATAATATCCAATTTTTTTTATATTCACCCTAAACACTTTCATGAATTAATCAAAATCAAATCAATTTCGCATAACTCTGTTCAAATTGAAGCATATTTGTAAAATTAACTTAGATTTTTAATTTTTTGGGGAATCACAAATCACATGTTTGTTGCAACCATATTAAACACAACTTAAAAATTTATCAAAAATTATTTTGAACATGGTTTATCAAAAAACTATACGAATTAATCGACAAACTTGAAATCCTACTAAAATAATCGGGGATACTCATGGAAAATAACAAATGAGGGTTAAAAGTAAACGATATCATTATGTACAATGTCATTAATTTTTAATTCTTGAATAATTATTATCAATGAGTTTATTTGATTTCAAATGCCTTCCCAAGAAGGCAGAATTAGTTTTAAAATGTGGAGATAACTATAAACCAGTGCGTGAAAAAGCAGATATTTTCAATGACCAGACAGGATCATTAGACTGTAAATATAAAAATGAACTTACCAAAACTGTATGTACTCAACTAAATCAATTAGAAGTACTTCAGGCAGTTGTTGGAAACCCTACAAGTTACACCCCAAGAAATGTCTTGGGTGGTGTAAAAAAGGCTCTGATAGGAAGATTCTTAAGAAAAATAAATATTCGTGCCTATAAGCCAAAGTTTACTTGCACCAACGAGATTATGCATTGCGATCCGAATTTTGTCATTTCCAATAAAAACCACTATTAACAAAAAACAAACGTGTGGTGCCATATTATTAACGATAAATTAATAGTTTTTAATTTTTTTCGTCAAAATCTAAATGGTGATACCTATTTACAGTTTTTGAAAAACGAACCGACGGATTTTTTGGACAATATGAGTTTACAAGAACAGAATAAATTACGGTTTGTACATGATGGATGTTCCGCTCATTCTGCTAGAATTTTTTCTGAATGGTAAAATGGGGACTTTGGTGATAAATGGTTAGGACAAAATACCGATCCACGGTGGCCTTCTCGTTCGCTAGATCTCACCCCAACAGATTTTTTATGGGGATGTTTGAAGCAAAAAGTATACATGGATCGACCATTCAATAATGTTGAGGAGCTTGAAAATTCGATTCGATTTCATTGCAGAAATATTCCAGCAAATGAATTGCGAAGAAGAAAAAATTTTTGCGAAATTTCAAAGTTGTGTTTGATATCGTTGCAACAAATATAAAGTTTATGATTCCCCAAAAAATTGAAAATCTAAGATAATTTCACAAATATGCTTGAATTTGAACGGAGTTTGAGAAATTGTTTTGATTTTGATTAATTTATGAAAATGTTTTGGGTGAATATAAAAAAATGGAAAATTATTAAGTAATGTTTTTCAAACGAAAAAATCTTGGGAAGCTATGTTTCGGTATTAAGGCATAACTTTCAATTCTAAATAACTTTACTTAATAATATTTTTCTGAATTTTCTGGAATAAGGGTACCTTAATCTTGCACAATTTTTATATTTTTAGACCTACGCTGTATGCTGTTTGACTTGCAACGATTCCAAGTGCACCTAATATAGAAAAATCGAATTAAACGGTTTTCTTCACATAAAGAATTCAATATAAAAATTGAACCAGAAAATGGTAGATCTCAGGTGAAAAACAACTACTTTCCTGGCAAATACCACGCAGAACGTTGAATGATATTCACCTGAAAATCCATGCATACTTCCATATAATATCAATGGACATTGAATGCAAATGTTTCTTTCTGATAAGCTCGATTATGTTTAATTTATGTCGTGTTCACCTAACAATCCGCATACCGGTTTCAGGCTTCTTGGCCCTCATCAGTACGGAGTAGTCAACCAGCCAAAGGTCCAAAGAACTCTGGCTGAAGTGAGACACAACGTAAACAAACCATCATCGAGCTTGTAACACCTATAGGTACGCCGGAAAAGATAAACTTCAACTGGCGGTACCTAGTGACCGAAAGAAACACTCCGAAAATCTCCCACCTCGATAGGTTTCTAAATAAAAGATTCCTTCTCAGTAGGAGTGGCAAGCCCGTCTAGCATATAGTGAAGATAAGTATGTGAAGTGGAATGAATAGAAATCGAATAAACGGTTTCTTCACATAAAGGATTCAATATAATTGAACAGAAAATGGTAGATTCAGGTGAAAAACACTACTTTCTGGCAAATACGCAGAACGTTGAATGATATTCACCTGAAATCATGCATTTCCATATAATTCAATGGACATTGAATCAAATGTTTTTTCGATAAGCTGATTATGTTTATTTATGTCGTGTCACTAACATCGCATACGTTTCAGCTTCTTGGCCCTCATCAGTACGGAGTAGTCAACCAGCCACTTCAGCCAGATTTCTTTGGACCTTTGGCTGGTTGACTACTCCGTACTGATGAGGGCCAAGAAGCCTGAAACCGGTATGCGGATTGTTAGGTGAACACGACATAAATTAAACATAATCGAGCTTATCAGAAAGAAACATTTGCATTCAATGTCCATTGATATTATATGGAAGTATGCATGGATTTTCAGGTGAATATCATTCAACGTTTTGCGTGGTATTTGCCAGGAAAGTAGTTGTTTTTCACCTGAGATCTACCATTTTCTGGTTCAATTTTTATATTGAATCCTTTATGTGAAGAAAACCGTTTAATTCGATTTTTCTATTCATTCCACTTCACATGGCACTTATCTTGCACCTAATATGATCGGCAATATTTGGAGTTTGGTTGTGCAATTAATTAAAAAAATTCCCATATGTTGCACACTTAAATGACCACACTGTTATGAGTTCTCAATTGAGACTGTAATAGACACAAAAACATTTTTTGGTTCAGGGCGAGTTTTATGACTTGAATGAATACATGTCCCATAGCAGTGTGTAATCTGATATTTTAAGATAATATTGTGGTGTCTATTTTTTCATGTAGGTAGGTACCTAATTAGTAATTAGTAGTTAATCTACACTAACGGATTCCATACATTGTTATGTCTACTGGAAATAAAGGCCTTTGTATTGTATTGAATTGTATTGTATTAAAATCAAATTACAATCTGGATGAAAATGCAAATTTTCATTTTCAGATTCTTTCTTTTCTTAGATAGAGTTCAATGCCCAGCGTGGGTTTAGCTGGGAAAGTAGTTAGATTTCTGTTAGATATTCACAAAAAAAAACCTTCATTTTTATCGTGGATTTTTCAATTCACAGAAAAATATTCACAGAATGTTTTTAACCCAAGAGGTTATCTTGAACGATGGCAGATGTGACTAAGTTTATCTTTCAGTCGCAGATGATTCCACATCTGATTTTATGAACACCCTATACATATTTTCAAACAAATCGAGCCACCATTTCGCCCTTGGGAAGCATTTTTCTTATAGGGATTTTTCTGTATATTCTGCATGTAGAATGTGTTACTGGAGTGTGACTCACTCATTTCAGGATATCTTGAATTTTAACCCATTCCGTAAAATTTCAAAAGGTATCTTGACATGTTTTTTGGGTAACCTTCCACAGTCTGAAAATGAAAATATAATCAGGAAAATCTATACGAGTGCAGAAAGGGCAAACTAATTAGTTCACCCCGATAAGTTATTGCGTTCACCAAATTATATTTCCTATAGAAAAATGATTCAATTTGTCAATAACTTGTCGTTTTCTAAATTTGCCTATCAAAAAATATTTTTAAAAATTTTAAAAGATACTTTTCTATATAGTTTTTGCTTGACGTTTCGGGGACTATATCTGCCCCCGTTCTCAAAATCTTCTAAATCTCCTTTAGTTGTTTTAATAATTTGTATTTTTTCTCGCACAGAGTCTTTTTCGCTTTTTCATTTGACGGATGTCAATTGAGATCTGCCAAAAAAGTTTGAGAGTGACGTATTGCTCATTTGATATATGGGGTTGTTCAGATCAGTTTATTAGCATTCTACCATATCTCACTTCCTCTCTGAGTAGAGGTAACCATATATGATCCATTTCAACAGAATTCGTTGAAAAGCAGTTGTTATTGGAAAAAAGGATACAGGGCGTTTCTTCCAATTTTCTCCTCTCTTGATGTGGTTCTTTCATCAAGATTTTTGTCCTATTCCATTCAATCATATGATCGCCATTGGATGTGAGGATATGTTCTGCAATTTTTGATCCGGTTACTTGTCAATTTCTGATGTAACTCTGATGTTCACTTTGGCGCACTTCCAATGGTCTTGACGTTTCACCTATATAACTATCACCACACGAACAAGGTATGTTGTAAACAGTTTTTGGTACTTTCTTCTACGTTTTTTTGTTTTGTTTGTGTTAGTATAGATCTCAGTGTGTTTGTTGTTCTAAATGATGTTCTTACATCATACCTATGTCCAATTCGTTTGATCTTTTCAGATAATCCGGGGACATAAGGTATTATGTTGGTTGTGAAATGTGTAGGTGGTGGGAGTACTCCTGTTGGTTGTGTTAATTGGTTGTTTAATGGATTTTTGTTTTCAATGTCAGTGATTGTTTTTTCCACAAACTGATCCGGATATGCATTTTCCTTGAGAACAGATTTTATGAGGTTTATTTCTTCCTGTAGATTCTGGTTGGAATTGCAAACTGTTTGGGCTCGATTATAGAGACATTTAACTATGCCTTTTTTCACACTGGCATGATGGTTTGAGTTGAACTAATTAGTTTGCCCTTTCTGCAATTGTATAGATTTTCCTGATTATATTTTCATTTTCAGACTGTGGAAGGTTACCCAAAAAACATGTCAAGAAACGTTGTTCCTCCACAAAACACCACATTAATTCAATACTATTCAAAAGGTATCTTTGGTAATGTTCGTCGATAAAATTCAATTATGTCGAGTTTCTTCTCAATCCAATAATATTCTACAAACTCCAAGATGATATGGAGACGGTGTTGTTGCAAAGGTGAAAGAACCCAGCGACGTCCTTGCAAGGCCGGGAGACTTCCTAGATTTCAACACACTGACACTCGCTCGTACCAGCCAGCATAACACATCGTATGTTGTGTATTTTATACGAGGCTCGCTCATCTGCAATAAAGCACATTTGTAAGGTCAACGTTCCTTCACATATAATATCATAAGTACTAAAATTATTTCCAGTCAGGAATATTTTCGCAAAAATATTCGTGACCAAAAAAAATTTTCCAGGAGTGATTTGAGTAAGTCTGATCTTCGGTTGAAAAAAATCCCACCATAAAATCATAGAAAGTACCGAAGAACAAACCTGACTTTTTTAATGATCACCACTGGAATTAAAATTGCAAAAAGGTTATACTCATTTGTCATTTTTTCAAACAATTATTTGAGATAAAAACTTTTTAACAAAAAATTAAACCGACGAAATACGGAACTGAAAAGTAAAAAATGAAATTAACCTTAGTCTCAATAACTAAATTCCTAAACTAATGTAAGTAACTAATTTTGAGTCGGCGCCAAACGAACAATCGACAAAAAATTATCAGAATGTCACCGCGCAACTCGATGCCATCATTTTACGGTTTATCTAATTCATTTACTTGTTTGTTTGGCGTCGACTAAAAATTAATTACCTACATTAATTTAGGAGCTTAGTTATTGAGACCAAGAAGGTTTATTTTATTCTTTACTTTTCAGTTCCGTATTTCGTCGGTTTAATTTTTTAGTAAAAAGTTTTTATTTTTCAAAATTTTTGTGGCTGAAATCTACTAATTACTACCTACTCGTTTTCTGATTACTTCCAAAATACTTACTTACCCACCTTACTTCAACCAGTTAAATAATATGATTATCTACTTTTACTATTTGTTGTAATATAAATTATTCTTGTTATTCTGGTTAGTTTATTTCATTACTTTGTATATCATTCCATCCTCTCATATAATATAATGATTGTGACGGACGTAGGAGAACAAAAATAATGACATTAGCGATCTGTCATTGTCAACTACATATGTGTGCCAATGTTCACAAGTGAAAAATCTATTATTGCCTATTGTTCTACCCGTAAGGGTGGATTATTCCATTCGAAATCCAAATATGATCAACTATGAGGTATACCCTATCTAAAAGAAGAAGAATTATCCAAATCGAAGAACCCAGTACAAAGTTATGCCTGATAGAATCGGTTAACGGACCAGAATTCAGAGGGTGACTGATCAATATCCTTCATTTTGCTACCCTCAGGGGTGGATTTCATCTTTCAAATTCAAATGGGACCAACTTCGAAGTTGAAAAAAGAATTATCGGAATCGAACGTCTCAGTAAAAAGTTATGCGTGATCATACATAAAAAATAAATAAAAAATATACACGTCGTCTAGAGAACCTCCTCTTTTTTTGTTTCATCGGTTAATTAATTGTATAGTCGACGAGAACGTATAAAAAGTATAACCCTCTCTAATTCCTAGCGGGTAAAGCTAGTATTACATAAAATGATTCAATAACGTCTTCAGTTCTTCGAAACATATCAATTAAACACAACACAAGGTTTTTTTAACCTACGAAACCAAAAAGGAGGAGGTTCTCTAGTCGACGCGTATATATTTTTTTTTAATGTATGTTCACGCATAACTTTTTACTGAGACGTCCGATTTCGATAATTCTTCTTCCAATGGATAGGGTGTACTTTGGAGTTGGTCCCATTCGCATTTAAAAGATGAAATCCACCCCTGAGGGTCGCAAAATGAAAGATATTGATCACTCACCCTCTGAATTCTGGTCCGTTAACCGATTCTATCAGCTATAACTTTGTACTGGGATCTTCGATTTGGATGATTCTTCTTTTATTAGATAGGGTATACCTTATAGTTGATCATATTTGGATTCTGAATGGAATTATCCACCCTTACGGGTAGAAAAATAGGGGATAATTGATTTTTCACTTGTGAACATTGGCACACATATGTAGTTGACAATGACAGATCGCTAGTGTCATTATCACAATAAATATATTCTATGATAGGATGGAATGATATACAAAGTAATGAAATAAACTAACCAGAATAACAAAAATAATGTATATTACAACAAATAGTAAAAGTAGATAATCATATTATTTAACTGGTAATATTAATAAGGGAAAATTGGAAAAAAAAAAAAATTAGTAGATTTCAGCCACAAAAAATTAAAAAAAAAAAAAAAAAAATAAACCTCCTTAGTCTTAATAACTAAACTCCTAAACTAATGTAAGTAACTAATTTTGAGTCGGCGCCAAACGAACAATCGACGAAGATCATTAAATTACTTCAAAAAATTATCAGAATGTCACCGCGCAACTCGATGCCATCATTTTACGCCTTATCTAATTCATTTGCTTGTTTGTTTGGCGCCGACTCAAAATTAGTTACTCACATTAGTTTAGGAGCTTAGTTATTTGGACTAAGAAGGTTTATTTTATTTTTTACTTCTCAGTTCCATATTTCGTCGGTTTAATTTTTTGTTAAAAAGTTTTTCTGCTATAAATATCCCAAATGAAAACAAGTTATTGCAAGGAAATCGATACACAAAAGATAGATGAACCTCAGATGCAGAAATTTGTTAAGTAATTAGTTAAGTTTTATTTTACAAAGGTGTTTGCATCCAATATTTCCAGTTTAGCATACGATCATTTAGTTATTAGTGGATCATAAAGAATCCAGATATTGGGAAGATATACAAGAAATGAGCCAACTCACAACCAGATAAGATCTACCGCATGCATCATCATAGGCCACTGATGACTCGAAGGCCACTGATTACTGGAAGGCCACTGTTGACTGGAAGGCAATCTGAAAAAATTCGGATTAATAGTTGAACCTCAGATACCGAAATTTGTTAAGTATGAGTTAGGTTTTATTTTACAAAGGTGTTTGTTTCCAATATTTCAGTTTAGATGATTTGGGATTACTAAAAGTTGTCTACATAACATGCTTATAGCCACATTACCTGTTTACTGACGGTGTAAGACGAAAAATGTATAAACATAACAGTGACCTACTTATCGCGAAATTTATTTGGGTTATGTTTTAAAACATGACATCTACAATGTTTTAAAACACAGGCAATCGATAATAGTTATTTATGTATCAAGAGCGTAAAATAGGCTTTTAAAGACCGCAGCGTGTAAGTAATAGCCCGAGCGATAGCGAGGGCTATTAACACGCCTAGGTCCATAAAAGCAAATTACGCCCGAAATACATACAAAATTTTATGCACGACCGGTATATTTGATGTCATGTAGATAGATACCTCTTTATATCTAGAACATGATAAAAATACATCAAGGCTGCCGTGAGGATGTATATTCATATCATATCGGAAACAGAATAAATCAAGAAGTGATGGAATGAATGTTACCATGGCAACTCAGTCAATTTTCGAAATAAGATTATATAGGCTAGTAGCCATATTTGCTGTCAATTTTTGTGGTCACAGATAATTTATTACTGATTTTGAAATGGATTCAAGCGACGAAGAAAGTGTGAATTGTACTCCACCAGAAATAAGTGAAGCAGCTGAGGATGCGAAATTTAGTTTATTGCCAAGTAAATCCAAGAAAATATACGACAAGGTGTATGAAGAATTCGTGAGGTGGTGCAACGGGAAAAATGTACAAAAAAAGAAATACACAGAGACTGTACTTCTTGCCTATTTTCTGTAAAAATCTAAATATTCTAAGCCCTCTACCATGTGGTGATATTATTCCATGCTGAAAGCTACTTTAAATGTACATGATAATATAGATATCAGTAGATACGCAGGATTGATAGCTTTTTTGAAACGAAAATTTGATGGTTATAAACCAAAGAAATCGAAGATTCTAAGCAGAGAAGAAATCGAGTTATTTTTGAGGGAAGCACCAGACGATTTGTATCTTATGATGAAAGTAAGTTCTAATTTCATGTTTTCTCAATGTTCAGTATCTGAGAATTTATTGTAGGTAGCACTGATTTTTGGTATTTGTGAAATATGTCGCCGCGAAGAATTGGCAAATATCACAGTGGACGACATTCAAGATTTCGAGACATTCTTACTCATAACTATACGAGCAACCAAAACGAAGATAGATCGAGTATTAACTGTAATCGATAAAGAACAGAAATCGCCAAGTTATTTGGATATTTACAGAAAATATTCTTCCTTGCGAGATCAGAATGATCAAAAGCGGTTTTTTGTATTATAAAAATGGCAAGTGTACGAGACAGGTTATCGGAAAAAATACATTCGGTCAAATACCATTCAGAATAGACACTTACCTAGGTATTTCTAATGCGAAAATATATACTGGTCACTGCTTCAGACGTTCCTCAGCAACTATGTTAGCAGATGCAGGCGAGGATATAATCAACATTAAAAGACATGCTGGGTGGAAGTCGACGACTGTTGCGGAAGGTTATATTGAAAATTCAGTTGAAAATAAGCTGAAGATTGCTAAGAAAATTGTAGAAAATGATGATCCTCCTACTAGCCATTGCAGACAATCTGAAAATATTGCTCACTACTCTGAAACACCAGATAATAACATGCATTCTCTTCCAACTTCTAGTAATGAGGAATCAGTTGAAATCAGTAACTATCTGCAACAACAGAAAACAACAAATCCAAATATTTCCATAAATAACTGTTCTAATTGTATTGTCAATATTAAGTTATAATTCATTTTTTTAATTAATTTATATTATTGTTAATAATGTTTTGGGTTTGATTATATGATCCATCGGAATATAGATTTCTATCGATATGAGATTTAAATTCATTTCAGCGCCTGTTCAACGATTTTATCGCCAGCCGGGCGATAAAGTAATCCGCGGGCGCTAAAGTGCTATTTTACGCCCGCAAATCCGGGCGCTAAAGTGCTACTTTACGCCCCGCCGTGCATAAAACAATATAGTAATCCTTATTTCCGCGCATTAACGGAAAAATGGTCAATTACTGGGTGCTGGTCAACTACCGTTGCCACTATACAGATATACGCTGATGACACCCAGCTAATATATTCTTTTTTCTCCTCTGATATAAGTTATGGCTATCGACGACTATTAACAAAGATACTTATGAAATACAAAAGAGGGCCGAAACACCATTTTTGGGTCCGGAAATCTTTTTGGGGGATTACCAATAACACAATATAACAAAAATTGAAAAGCGAAGTGGATCATAAAAAATCCAAATATTAAGAAGATATACAAGAGATGAGCCACCTCACAGGCCAATGATGACTGGAAGGCAACCTGAAGAAATTTGGATTAAGTAGAATGCAGATTTGCCCGGAAGATATCTTGTCAGCCTGCATAGCGCTGCGCAACCCCAGGACACTGAACCTGGGAGCATTTGAGATAGAAGAGGGAAGAGAAATCCTAACCGCATAGCAAGAAAAGGGAACACAATAGAACTTATAGGTCGCAGTGTACGAGTACTTACAATACATTACAAAGAATATCTTTCAGGATAAATGATATACCTGTTGTGAAGTAGTGAAAAATGTAGCTCTCTGGTTGTATTATTATCTACGATTATAGAAGCACATTTCAGAATGCATTCGGAAAAATATTTGGAAAATTCTGTTCAGCTCTCGTTGATCGCTTGATAATAATCTGAAAATAATGCTCTGTGACTATTCAGTATTGGCTACTTTCACGCATTGTGATAATGTTTATGGACATTGTCTCACTGCTGCAAATGCACATGGAATTAAAAAAATCCAGATTATTGTTTTTTTTTAATCTATGGTATTCGTATACGTCTATCAAACAGTTGTAACGTAAATAAACTTAACTTGGTTCAACTAATTTATTTAACACTTAATCTACAACTTAATTTATATTACTACGCCACTGTATAGCTCGATGGTATGGGCTCGTTCAGACTGTTTACTCCCTCTTGAGGGCTCTCTATTTATCTCCGATACAGCATTCTCGATGTTTCGAATTCTTCCAGTTGGCGACGGCATGTTCCAATTGTTTCCAATATTGACCGTTGCATTACGCGGAAGAGGGACTGGATGGTTCTCGAATATCTCCGGGGATGATCTCATCGCTGTCGACGGCAACATGTGAGGTGACAGGTCCGGCCTAGGTTCGTTACATTGCCCCCTTCTTAAAGACATTTCGTCCCGAAATTTCATCCTTGGAGTCTGACGATATCTGCATGACTCCCCATATCTGCACCGTGAAGTTCGATGGAAGTAACACTCCACGGTCTTCATGATCGGTCGTGGAAGAGGGTTACAGCAAACCAAAATCTTGACGCCGCTGGATCTGAATATCGCCTCCAGCATACTTTATGACTCTCCAGTCCAACCCATCAATACCACAGGACAATTTTGGAATTGCTAGATCCACCAGATTCTGGTCCACCATAGTATTCTTAGTTTGGTGAGACTCTTCCAGACATCTTCATAGGACGGTTTATCTTGGGAATGCCTCTTGGTAACTAGGTAGTAGATGTTTCTCTGGCCTTTCTTCAACTGTAGCACCCCACCAACTTCTGGATTCTGCTCCCGCAGTGTTTGAGTTGACCAAATTCTTGAGAACACTACGGCGATGCCCCTGGACATTCGAAGATCTTCTGCCACACAGTGCGCTAGTACGTAGTCAGCAGGCACCTCGAAAGGTCTCGTGACTCCTCTCTAGTAACCCCATGTAGAACTTTTCTGCCCGTTTGAATACAAGGACATAAACTTCTCGAACGTCATATCATCCTCCGGTGGCTTGAGGGTGCGAAGTTGGTCATGGTTTCCAGCGTAAGGGCCAACCTGTTGAAATGGACGACCCTTGGTTTCCTCGGGTGGCTTATGGATTCGGTACACAAGGTCGTTTATCCTTTTCACGATCTTATACGGGCCTTCCCACGAGTTCCGCAACTTTGGTGATAGTCCACGACGACGTTTGGGGTTGTACAGCCAAACCAGGTCATCAACCTTAAACCCTCCAGCGTCGGCCTTGATGTCATAGGTCTTTCATTTTATCGCTGGCACTCTGATGTTCAACCGACTCGTTCGTGGATGTCGTCCATTCTCTGCCGAAGTTTGCTGACGTAGTCCTCTCCCGCAGTGTCTTGTCCTGGCGGTATCCCAAACTTCAGGTCACAAGGCAGTCGCAGTTCTCGGCCCATTATAATACTAGCAGGAGTTTGACCGGTTGACTCGTGTACTGCGGATCGATAGGCCATCAGGAACAAATGAAGATACTGGTCCCAGTCTCTTTGATGGTCAGAGACAACCTTGGACAAGTGGCGGTTGATCGTCCTGTTCATCCGTTCCACCATTCCATCGGACTGCGGATGTAGGGCCGTGGTTCTTGTCTTGCGGATGTTCAGCAGTAGACATATTTCTTGGAAAAGGTTGGATTCGAAATTTCTGCCTTGATCCGAGTGCAGCTCCATTGGAATACCGAATCGACATATCCACTCTTTCACCAAGACGTCGGCGACGGTGATGGCTTCCTGGTTGGGCAGGGCATAGGCTTCCGCCCACTTACTGAAGTAGTCCATTGCCACAAGGATGTATTTATTCCCGTAATCGGATACGGGAAACGGGCCGGCGATGTCAATGGCGATTCTCTCGAACGGGCTGCCTACGTTGTACTGACGCATCGGGGCCTTGGGTCGTATTCGAGGTCCATTGCTAGCAGCGCATACAGCGCACTTCCTGCACCAGTCCTGGACGTCAGCTTGACAATTGGCCCAGTAAAACCGTTGCCTCACTTTCTGCAGGGTCTTCGTCACTCCCAGATGTCCTCCGGCGACTCCATCATGGATTTCCCGCAGCACTTCCTCCCTTCTGTTCCTGGGAACAATTATTTGGCGTCTGTCTTCCCACCAATATCGGCCTCCAGCACACGTTTCAGGATCCCATTGTCCAGAATAAGAGCTTCATTCCAGTTGTCATCCATTGCCGCGGTTCTACAAAGTGTTGCTTCTTTACTTAACAGCCGGCGAGTAACCTGCGACTTCCTGCCATGATGGTCTTCGATTGCCCTTCTTCCAGCTGACGACTAAGCCAAGGTCGGGGTCTCTCTCTTGGTCTTTCTGGATCTTGCTGTCATTCCAGTTGTCATCCATTGCCGCGGTTCTACAAAGTGTTGCTTCTTTCTCTTCTGCTCGTCGGCAATGTGAGCAATCATCTGGACATGGTCTTCGCGACAAGGCATCTGCATTCTTATGGCTAGTTCCGGCTCGATGTTCGATCTCGAAATCGAATTCTTGGAGTCTCTCGATCCAACGTGCTACTTGACCCTCAGGATTTTGAACTGTAAGAGCCATTTGAGAGCTGCATGGTCAGTTCTCAACAGGAATCTTCTTCCATACACGTACTTGTAGAAGTGTTCCACTCCCTTTACAACAGCTAACAGCTCTCGCCTGGTGACACAGTAATTGCGCTCTGGTTTGCTAAGCGTCTTGCTGAAATAACCAATGACCTTCTCCTGTCCCTCCTGGATCTGAGATAGGACAGCTCCAAGTCCCACGTTGCTGGCGTCCGTATCCAAAATGAATTTCCTTTGGGTAGGGGTAGCTCAGTATAGGTGCGTTGATCAAAGCTCCTTTCAGCTTCATGAATGAATCTTGACATTCTTCGGACCATTGGAACTTTGTTTGGCCTTCCGTGAGCCTGGTCAGTGGTTTAGCGATGTTGGCGAATCCAGCACATATCGGCGATAGTATGTGCATAAACCAAGGAAACTTCGAAGTTGGTGAATGTCTTTTGGGATGGGCCAATCCTTAACAGCTTTGATCTTCTGGTCATCCACTGCTACTCCTTCCCCAGAGACAACGTGGCCGAGGTATCGTACTTCTTTTGGAACAGATGGCATTTCTTAGGCTCAGCTTCAATCCGGAGTTCCTCAGTCGCAGGAATACTTCCTCCAAGTTTTTACGTGGTCTCGAACGATCTGCCGACCACAATTATGTCGTCGAGATACACTAGACACGTGTTCCATGAGAGTCCCTTCAGCACTGTCTCCATCAATCTTTCGAATGTGGCGGGAGCATTACAGAGCCCGAATGGCATAACGGTGAACTGCCACAATCCTGAGCCGATGGTAAAGCAGTCTTTTCTCGATCTTCCTGAGCGAGTTCTACTTGCCAGTATCCACTCTTCAGATCAAGGGTCGAGAAAATCGTGGAACCAGCCAACGTGTCTAGGGTGTCATCTATTCTCGGGAGAGGGTAACTGTCCTTCTTCGTGACATTATTAAGTTGGCGATAGTCTACAAAAGCGTGTCGATCCATCCTTTTTCTTCACCAGTACGACTGGAGAGGACCAAGGACTGTCAGACGGTTCGATAACTCCTTCTTTTCCCATCTCGCTGACTATTTTGTCAGCCTCTGCCTTCTTGGCAAGAGGAAGTCTTCTGCTGATTGCCGGATCGGTCGGCACCCCAGTATCAATCTTGTGCTGGACCACATTAGTTCGACCCCTTTTCCTTGTCCGGTATCGAAGATGTCTTGGTACTTTTGACTAAATCTCTTAGTTTGGGCTGTTGAGCTGGTTTTATGTCTTTGGAAGAGATGGCAACTAATTTCTAGTTCTGTGGGCAAGTTGTTGGGTTGGCTAATCGTACCTCGTACGCCCCGGATCACGGATGAAACTGACGAGCAGTGCCCCAAAATTGTTCCTTTCTTCAAGGTCACTGGGAAATAATTGACATTCATGACCCTTACCGGCACAAATTTGTCAGCACGCAACAAGGTCTTCCCTAGTGCAATCCTCGTCCAATTTTCTCATCATGAAGTTTGGGCTCGAACATCACCACGTCTCCACTGCTCGCACTCCCGTCCAGGCGAGCCTCCAGAATGGTTTCAGCCCTCTCAGGTACGCTTACATCTTCAGCCAACAGCACACGGATCAACTCTTCACTTCTCCCATGAAGTACCAGCTCTTCTCCGTTGACACGTAGGACGCCGTCTTTGAAATCCAATTCAAACCCTCTGGAATTCATGATGTCCATTCCGATGATTGCATCGTCTTCGATGTCCGCTACAAGTGCCTGATGTTTCACTTTAGTGTTGCCCAAAATTATTTCAATCGGTAGCTCGCCATATACAGTAGCTGGCTCCCTGTTGCTGTGCGTAGCTTCCAAGTTGTCGGTGCAATCCGTTATTGATGAGACTGTCCTAGTCGCACCTGTATCTAGCAGCATGGTGCAAGGCTCGTTATTGATGAGACCGTCTACGAAGACACCCTTGTTCTGTCGTTGAAGCATAGCGACATATGCGTTGTTAACCGGGGCTTGCCGGACACATGCCGACGATTGCCCCTTCTCATCGACCTTTCTTAGTTTTCCTGCATCGGAGTCGATGAATGTTGGACATTTGCTACGCACATGTCCAATTTTGCGACAATTCCGGCATCTTATATGTCTTTTCTCAGGCAACACTTCCTTCATCACTTTTCTTATGGCAGCTTCCAAGTTAGCAGGCTCCTGTGAGTCTTCCTCAATCGTTTGAACTTTACTTTGGCTTTTGCAGCATTGTTTTGCTGCCTCAAATTCCAAAGCTCGTGCCAGTGCGTCTACGAGATGTGTTGGACGAGCTAATATCAACGCTTGTCTGGTTTCTTGGTCACGGAGTCCATCCAAGAATGCCTGAACCGCTAATCGCTCCATTACATTTTCCGGTATGGCTGGATATGCGAGACGAACCAAGCGTGCAATGTCAGTTTCGAATTCTTGTAAGGATTCGCCCGATTTTTGGCAGCGATTTTTCAGCTGGGAGTGGTATACGTGTTCCAAATGGGCGTGGCCATATCGTAATTCTAGATGTTTAATCAGCTGATCATAGTCCTCCTGTTCTTGGGCGGTGAGAGTTTGTAGAATATTTGTCGCTTCTCCACGTAATGCAAGTGTCAGTGCTACAGCTCTTTCTCCTGCATTCCATCCGTTTGCTTTGGCCGCTGCTTCAAACTGCCGGCGGTAATTTGCCCATGGAGTTTTTCCGTCGAACTGAGGCGGCTTCATGGAAAGCTTCCCCTATTTCTGAAATGACCTTGACATCTTTTATTCCCTCTTGAACTTTATCCAAGTCCAGCATTGCATTTTCGTTAACCATCTCTGTGGAGGGCGCACTATTAATTCGTTTTTCCAGCTTACTGATCGTTTCCTTCATTTTGTCCATTTCTGCCTCGACCCCATCTTTGATTTTATCTACCTCCGTGTTCATTTGCTCCCTAATTTTATCTATCTCTGTCTCAACGGTTCCCATTCTTTCTTCTAGAAAATTAGCCACACCACACAATTCTTTTTTTAGGCCTTCTGTGTTTTCCAGGAACTTCTCTTCCAGGCTTCTTGAATTTTCTAGAAGCTTCTTTCCAGATTTCTAGAATTTTCTTCCAGGCTTCTTGAATTTTCTTGAAGCTTCTCTTCCAGATTTCCAGAAAGCTTCTCTTCCAGATTTAAAGAATTTTCTTGAAGCTTCTCTTCCCAGATTTCCTAGAATTTTTCTCAAGCTTCTCTTCCAGATTTCTAGAATTTTCTTGAAGCTTCTCTTCCAGATTTCTAGAATTTTGTTGCAGTTCTTCTTTCACGGAATTAGTAGTTTCTTCGAGTTTATTCATTACCAAACTTAAATCACCTCCGGGAACTTCGAATAAAAATGTTTCGGGGTCCTCACCTTCTTGTATAAGTCCTTCTGCAAGTCTTTCCTGGAGTACTTGCTTTTTACCTGTTGTTTCCAGTTCCCTTTCCTCCAATTCCTGTTTCAATTCCGCTACCTTCAAATCCGCAAGGCGCACTTTTCTTGAACACATTTTGTCTTTGACGAGGTATCAGTCTGTTTTACACGAAAAGTTTATCAGTTTGTTAAAAATTCACTTCGCGAATTCTTTTCCACGGGCCACCAGTCTATTGTCTGTTTCACGTGAAGAGTGTATCAGTTTATATTCCCACGCACAATTGTCCACTTCGCGAAAACCGGGCCACTGTCTATTTTCTGTTTCACGCGAACAGCGTATCAGTTTATATTCCACGCACAATTGTCCACTTCGCGAAAACCGGGCCACTGTCTATTTTGGGCGTACAGAAAGGTCTATCAATTTATTTTTCTGACTATCCACTCCACGATCACTTGTTTATTTTCAAAATCTCACTTCCGACACCAATTGTAACGTAAATAAACTTAACTTGGTTCAACTAATTTATTTAACACTTAATCTACAACTTAATTTATATTACTACGCCACTGTATAGCTCGATGGTATGGGCTCGTTCAGACTGTTTACTCCCTCTTGAGGGCTCTCTATTTATCTCCGATACAGCATTCTCGATGTTTCGAATTCTTCCAGTTGGCGACGGCATGTTCCAATTGTTTCCAATATTGACCGTTGCATTACGCGGAAGAGGGACTGGATGGTTCTCGAATATCTCCGGGGATGATCTCATCGCTGTCGACGGCAACATGTGAGGCGACAGGTCCGGCCTAGGTTCGTTACACAGTCATAAACCCCAGGAAGCTAGGTGGTTGAATATAAAGTCTCGCAAAAAACTACATTGTTCGTCATTATACCACAAAATAATTCTTTCAAACACTCCCACTTATCTTTATGGTAAAATTTTATTTTTCACGGATACTCATAACCTAAACATTAGATCAAAAGTTAATATAACACCACCAATCCACCCAATATTTCCAATATTTATGATGCTATCCTTAATACCTTTTCAGCCTGAAAGAGGATTACTGATTTCATAAGTAACGTTTTGTTTCTTTTCTCTATAAAGGGTGTAATCTACCCTCTTGCACACCCGTGAATGACGAGTGTATAATGGCATTTTATAACGGATTAGAGTGGTTAAAAATCTGAAAAAAATATTTGAAAACATGTTTTTGTTCTTTGTAAAATTCGACAAAATTTTGGGTAGAGCCACTCGCCTATTTTCAGGTGCTCAGAGGAAAACTTCAGCAATTGCCGAATGCAATAAACATTTAACTCGACATTTGAATAAGGTAGAATAATAAGGTGTGGTAAATGTATACATTGCAGCCTGCCTGTGAAGAAACCATCTAACCTTGTTATATCAAAACTGATGATAAAGTCAGAACTAGTTGACTTCATACTCTGCTTTGATGCACTTATCATAATTATCACAGTCACTGGTAAGATACAAACGACACAAACACTATTGAAAAGGGAAACATTCATTCGCAATAGCATTTTGTATTGAAAAATCTCGGCCATTATAATATGATTCAGATTTCGGGTGAACTGAACAATGTTGCCAAGCAAGATTCTCGCATGTACAGTTCACGATCATAGGTTTGTTACATCTACTAGTGTTTTCTGATTGGTTGGTGAATAAAAGAACGTAATTGGCAACCAATCAGAAAACAGTACGCGATGTGCAGGAGAATCAATTTGAACATTATTAGCTTTGTCTTTTGCTGGTCTTGAAACCACACACCGAGCTGTTCCGTGCGCATTTCGAAGAGTAGAAGACAAGATGAATCACTCTTCGCATTCATGAATAAGTAAATTTCAATTCTGGTTGGATTCCGGAGTCGCCAATCACTATGCTGGCGTTTTCGTACTAGATATCTAGTGACCACCCGATGTCTGAATCATATTTATAATGGCCAAAATTTTTCAAAACAACATGCTATTTTCAATAGGGTTTGTGTCGTTTGTTTCTTACCAGTGACTGATAATTATGAGCCTCCAAGCAGAGTATGAAGTCAACTAGTTCTGACTTTATCATCAGTTTGGATATAACAAGGTTTGTTGATTTCTCCACTTTGGAATTGAATATCTATGTCAGGCAGGCTGCAATGCATACATTTACCATACCTTCTTCTTCTACCTCATTCAAATGTCGAGGTAAATGTTTGTTGCATTCGGCAATTGCTAAAGTTTTCCTCTGGGCAGGCCACCTGAAATTAGGCGAATGGCTCTACCCACAATTTTGACGAATTTTACAAAGAACATGTTCTAATTTTTTTTCCAGATTTTTAACCACTGTAAGTCGTTATAAAATGGCATAATACACTCATTATTCACGGGTGTGCAAGAGGGTAGATTACACCCTGTATATACATATTTTCTTTTGTACCCTACTCGTCTTTTGTACTATACTGAATAAAGATTATTAATCCCCGGAATGTTGCATTAATGTTTTTGGACTCTATACATGAATATCGATTCCCATTAGAAAATGTAACTGAATATTCAAAATTATATCACACATGTTACGATATACAAATTCGGTTAAAAAACATGCACTCCCAAATATACTAACTGCACCTTATATCAATTCTCGCGATAGAAACCAAGCTATTATCCATTCTCTTGCGAAAGAAAGTATCTGCTTGGCTTATTTCAAGATATTGTAACTTGTTTGAAAATATTGCAGAAATATTTGTTCAACCAGTAACTTCATAATAGTGATGCTAGTAAATAACTTTCTTTCTACCATTGAAATATGACTGAGTATATGCGATATAATATATTTCCTGGAAAGTAAAGGAAATTATAATCTGCAAACTGTAAAATAATCACTCAAAAGATAAATAAAGTTTTTTTTGAGCAGGTATATAAATCACTTTTTTAATTTTGAGGATTTTTTTTCCTTGGAAGTGAAAAAATAATAATTACCTATAAAGAAAGGACAGATTTCGATACCTTACTACGTTCTAGTGCTTTGGGTTTGGAGTTGTTAAAAAATCTTCATTGGGAATTGATATCGTTTTTCACTCTGATTTTGTCATTTTATGAGTCAAGATCGAAAACATAGGCTTTCTAAAATGCATTGATTTCTATATTAGGCAAAGAAAAGTACATGCAAACATTGATAATAATCAGAAAATTTGGTTAAAAAATGAAAATAGTTCTATTTCTCATTTTCTCGTCTGAATGCCCAAACATTTTCTACGATATTTAATCACAGACGCTATCCACCACCACTTATTGATAATAATATATCCATTTACGACATCAACTTGGATGTACCACAAAGGTCTATCCTTGGACCTCTGACCTTTCTTCTCTATGTTAATAACATGCCACATTATATTGTCTTTTTTTTATTCGCAGGTGATACCACCATAGCTTATGAATTAACATTTCCTGAGAAACGTTTTGATATATTGATGAAACTGTATATTTGCAATTTGTCTTGAAGAATGAAAGTCATATTGAATTCTCTAAAGTTTTAAGTCACTTTCCTTGACAGCAATATGAGCTGGTATTCAACTACTGATTGTATATGCAAAAAACTGAATTCAAGTTTTCGAATGTATACTATTCCATCAAATGTCATATCCTTCAAAGATCTTTAGCTCTCGAAAAGGTACGTTTAATTTTAAATCTGAATCATGGGATTTCATGTAGATATTACTTTATCAGACATCGTCTAGCGCCTAGCGAACGCAACATTTCGGGACTCGACAATTATTTGACAGTTAGATGATAAGCCAAATTTGGATAATTTCAATCAAAATCGAGTGAAAAACTTGAAGAAAATAGTAAAATTGTCGATATCTGAGTGCAATTTATAATATTCATAAGTTAAACAAATGGATATTATAATAAGAGCAGGATTTGAAGGCATTAAACATAATACATCTTTCCAACCCCAAACTGCGATGAAAGGCAATAAATTCGTTTTAGCACAACAAGTAAGAAGTGTTTGAGTTGGGTTGGATTTGGTATAGTGAGTGGGACTTCTGTGTTTCTTCTTGCCATGAAATCGTAATTTAAGGTTATAGCACTCATTTTTTCCTTTACTCAGCAGCTTTCAATTTCTTTCTTTGCTCCAATTTCCAGCCGATTTTGAAAAAGTATGAAATGTTTTCCATTATTTGTGCAGTTCACAACACAACGAATTTTACGTGGAAATATCAAAACAAATTTGACAGTCCCGCTATATTTCACATTTCTGATTCAACATGCGCTGCGATCGATTTGACTGCCCCCACCAAGCACTTCGCACCAAGTCAATATTACTTTACCGGCTCTCTATATTCACAAGTGCATACTGTATATATCAACTCTCCATTAAAGGAAAGATAAACGCCATGTGAAGTGGAATAAATAGAAAAATCGAATTAAACGGTTTTCTTCACATAAAAGATTCAATATAAATTGACAAATTAATGTGAATGATATTCACCTGAAAATCCATGCATACCTCCATATAAATGGACATTGAATGTAAATGTTTCTTTCTGATAAGCTCGATTATGTTTAATTTATGTCGTGTTCACCTAACAATCCGCATACCGGTTTCAGGCTTTTTTGGCCCTCATCAGTACGGAGTAGTCAACCAGCCAAAGGTCCGAAGAGCTCTGGCTGAAGCGAGACACAACATAACCAAAACCATAATCGAGTCTATAACACCTATAGGTACGCCGGAAAAGAAAACTTTTAACTGGCGGTACCTATCTCCATTAGTTGAAGTATAAAAAATCATTGGTATATATCTAAATGGTTAAAGTTGATGTGTAACTGATTTTTCGTATTGATAACTTTTTTTATTGAACAGGTTGAAAAGTGTTCCCTAATTTTCACATTGTAACATTTTTATAGAATCTGGTATGTTGTAGGTGATAATTGTCGAGTGATTTTCGATTGAATACCGTTGAATAATAAATATAGCATATGCAACATGGATTTATTTAATGTATGAGAGTGCTTATTGAATATTCTGATACAGGTCACAATACTGTTAGCTGAAGTTTTCCTTACTGTACATACTCATAGAACCGATTGAACAAAAATCATACGATGTTTGCAATTCCATCGAAATTCGTAGAGTTTTGTTGATGAAAAATAAGAAGGCCAGTAGAATATTGAATATTGCAGGATCATGCATAAATCAATAGGAAAACATGCAATAAATGGAACAAATCTACGTATGGAAGGCAGAATATAGATTTGTTGAGAGACGACTGGAAAGCCACTCTCTCAACATGTCGGGAACTCTTGACATGACTATAGACTTTTGACATGACTACTATCCAGTGGAAGATATCATTATGATTATCATTTCAAGAGGGTGATCATTCAAGGATAAAGAATATTCCTTTGGTATGTTCGAAATGAGATTCACTATTTCGTAAATATGAGTTATCAGCAATACTATTGTACAGTACCATGGACGTATAAATATATTTATACGTCCATGTACAGTACTGCCTTAAAACTGTATTATATTTTCGAACATAATTCGTAGAATATTCATGAAACGATAGTTTGTTAACTTATTTCAATCTCACATCTTGAAATCACAACTTGTCTTCAGACGGTGTTTCCGTCATAAAATTTAAATTGCTGGAAAACTATCGACGGTAAGCATACAAATTGAAATTAAAATACTTTAACCAATCGATTCAACTAAATGTAATTCAGTCGTATCGCAATATTATATTGTTCTCATTGACAGAATCAAGGCACCATGATATGGTTGAATTGATAACAGGAGCTTGAAGGAATTGGTTGATTTTACCACGTTGTTATCAACTCGCTTTCTTGTCTGTCTGTCTGTTCGATACAAATTTCGCCATCGATTTTAAACTACCTTCTCGATGAGCTAGCGACTTGAAACTTTCAACATAGCTCAGAACTGGATGACAATGACGGAACTGGATGTCTGTCTGTTTGTCTGCCTTCTTGTCTGTCTGTTCAGTACAAATTTTGCCATCGATTTTAAACTAACTTTCCGATGAGCTAGAGACTTGATAATAGTATTCGAGAGGATTAGAGATTTTTTCGTGACAAAAATAGTACCAGGAAACCGTGTCATCATACCGTAGTTATATCCTGTTATGTTTCCTACTCGCAACTATCATTGCATAATTTGTTATAAACATTTTAGAGCAAAAAATCGTGTTTTATTTCGGTTTTTGCTTGTAAAATGAAAACTAATGAAGCGATCTCTCGGATGATTTGTGGAGAATCAAAATGCAAACAAATGAGCCGTAGCACGACTCAATCGTTTGATTAATAACTGAGAAAAGCCGAAAAAAATCGGCATTTTTTCAAAAATTCATAGCACCGCCATTTTTGAAGTTGTAATGCAGGCTCTTAATAATAATAATAATAATATCGTCTTCATTCGTTTAAAAATAGAAGTGGATAATAACGTTTTTAAAGTGTTGGCGGCATGCGGCTACAGCCGTTCTTCGCGGCAAAGTAATGATTGATACGTACTTTATGTGTGAAAAATTCAAGCGCTGTTAGATCATTAGTGTTTGCCTAATGGCAATTTGTATTTTTTTATGCACTTTATTGGATCAAGCATCGGTGTGTCATAGGTGGTCCGATTTCAATTTTTCGAAAACATTTTGCGAATAGAAGTATAATACTACAAAATGTCTATTCTCATTTTGCGTTGAAATGCTCACAAGAAGGCAGAATAGTGCGAACATGACCGAAAACGGGTGAGTACGTGAAAGCGAATGAGTAGGGGGGGTACCATCAGATTCATAACTTGCGCTCAGCGCGCTTGTTTTACTATATATGCGCTTCCCTGCGTCTGCTGCCCTACCCCACTACTCAGCCGCTTTCACGCGCTCGCCCATTTTCTGTAATGTTTGCAAGTAATTCTCACCTATTTCGCAGCATTTCAACGCAAAATGACGCTCTGTAGTACTACACTTCTACTTGCAATATTTCTTTGAAAAAATGAAATCGGATGACCTATGACGCATCAAAAATTCAAATTGCAATTACGCAAAAACTAATTATCCGGCAGCGTCTGGGTTTTCTACACATGAAGTACATATCAATCACTACTATGCCACGGAGAGCTTGCACTTCAACTTCAAAAATGGCAGTGTTATGAATTTAAAAAAAAACGCTGATTTTTCCGGTTTTTCTCTGTTACTAATAATCCGATCGAGTTCTGCCAGGGCTCACTTTTATTGCATTTCTATTCTCTACAATTCGTCCATTGAGAGCATCGAAATTGCTTCATTAGTTTTCATGTTACAAGCAAAAACGAATAAAACTCGATTTTTTGCTCTTAAATGTTCATAATGAATTAAGCAAATAATAGTTGCGAGTAGGAAATACAACAGGATATAACTACGGTTCGTCTTTCGTTTGATAGCACTATTTTCGTCATCGAATCACTCGTTTTCTGCTCTATTTATTGTTCTATAAGAATTGCACAATACCTTGAGAATAGCCTATGCCATATTGGGCCTAAAATAATTAATATGTATTTAAAGCAAAAGTCAAATTACTTCTCATTGACTCTATCAAATCCTACTTAAATGATCTACATAACACAGATAGAAATACATCATTCACTCCTCCTACAGAATCTTAAGAATTACTGAAAAATAGTCTAGTAGCACTGTATTACCTTTGTAAAAAAGGTTTCTTCAAAAATATTTGGCAAATCTTACGCGTTCCCATTATTCAAAGAAAAACCTGTGTGCGGGGACCCCCGTCAGGAACTAAGTTCCTTACGCTTTTTTTTCTCTCTTTCGATACTCTTTTTGACGTTGAGCATATGATTTCACTATTGTCTCTCTGTAATGTATATAAATATTAAATAGTAAACACTCGAATCACACTTTCCATTTCTCGATTCTTCATTGCAAAATTGCAATAATGAGACAATATAACTCACGTATGATTCAAAACAAAAAAACCGAAATCCGAAATCTTACATGCGCAATAGAAATATGCAATTTCACAACGCTCATGTGCTACAAATACACAGATAATTTCAAAGACCAAACGGAGCTGCCGTAAAACGAAGGACTGCCAATCCAGAGATCCGAAGTTCAATCCTCAACCCGACCATTTTATTATATTTATTTATATTTTAAGTTTGCTGTGAGTACTAACATTTTAAACACATTTTATTCGGTTACTCGATTGACCAGGTTTCCTTCAACTCCGACTGTTATTCGATATGGAGATTCAGATTGTTTATATTTGTACATTCTCGTCACGTAAGGAAAAATCGTTATGCTCCCTCCATGGTTCCAAACGATCCAATAAATCAATTAATATCGAGGTAGCAGAATATGTTGCCATCAATCTCATATTTCCAGCATTTTGTGTTTCTCTTTTCCCAATACTTTTCCCTTTGAAAGTTGACGTTTTTTATTCCATCACTATTTGATTGTCATTATACCATGCAATACTATACCTATATATCGTTTTTCCAAACTCCTCCGCCACAGTAAAATGTATTTTATTCCTGATAATACTATTCGTTATATTATATCAAATTGACGTGCCACATATTCAATGTAAACCATTAATCCAAATTCGACATACAAAAAATTATGTCCAAAAAAGGGTATAAATATCTAGACACACGTTATATAGAAATATAAAAGAAACAAAAATATCTTCCAGGTATTACCACTCAACGATAATATCCGACTTTATATATATATATATATATATATATACATATATATATACATATATATATATACATATATATATATAGATAAAGATTTTGCGGATTGTCTTATAAAACTGGCGAAAATAATAGCATTATCTTAGCTTGTTATCGCTCTCCCAGTGGGAATATAAACACTTTTTTAGAGAATATCCTGAAACTGCTAGAACAAGAATATAAACCAAATTATTACATAACTTTGGTAGGAGATTTGAACATTGACTCGTCTGCCAATTCAGCAGACATGTATAATTTTAACAAACTCTGTAACATTTTTGATAGTTTTAATATGACTTCAGTTGTTGAGTGGCCCACAAGAGTAACATATCATTCAGCCACCACAATCGATCATATATTTACCAACTGTAACGACCCTGTTGTCTGCGTCGTTGATAATATCTTATCGGATCACCGAACTGTACTGTTTGAGATTCCTGAACAAACTGATATGAAAAGTGGCTCGTCTCATATGAGAAGAAACTACAATGAGCACGCGATTAATTGTTTCAATACCGCACTTCCTCAGGAAAATTGGTCTGAACTTTATAAAATGTCCGACATGAACAATGCTTTTAATTTGTTTCTGGAAGTCTTCCTCCTTCATTTTGAAATATACTTTCCGTTGAGAAAGTGTTATACTATAAAGAATAAAATTAAAAAATGGGTCACAGATGACGTCAAATCATCTAGTGTCAATTTGAAAGATTTACATTACCTACAATCAGAATACCCTGAACTACGCAACACATATAAAGCTGCTAAAAAAACACGAACAGGTGTTAAAAAATTCCAAAAATGTACTATCAAAATACTATAGCTAATTCAACAAATGCTAACAAAACAGCTTGGAAAGTTATTTCAGAATTGAGTAACAACCATAAAATTGATATTAGTAAAGATGGAATAATATATGATAATCCTCATGAAGTATATAATTTGTTCAACAGTCATTTTATAAATGCTCCAAAAGAAATCATCAACAAAATTGATCAAAGTAAAATAAAAAATCCAAAAATTGAATTGAATAACTTTTCCATTTTTCTCAACCCTTTTGTTGCTATAGAACTGGAAACATTACTGAAAACTAAACTCAAAAATAAACACTCGGCGGGAAATGATGACATACCATTATTCCTATTGAAAAAATGTCTGAATAGCATTATCGAACCCATGACCTTCTTAGTGAATTTATCTTTTCTAACTAGCAAATTTCCTGATGCCCTTAAAACAGGGAAAATCATTCCTATTCATAAAAAGGGTATTGTAAACTTGATGGATAATTATCGGCCAATAACAATAACGCCAAGTTTCTCAAATATCTTCGAATATTCATTTTTAGATCGCCTCTTGAACTTCTTAAGTTCGATATTTTGAGCAAAAATCAGCATGGATTCAGAATTAATCATTCGACAAATACAGCTACAATTTCATTCTTCCAAAAAGCTGTAGAATATTTTGAAACAGGAGAATGCCCTGCAGGGATCTTTTGCGATATCAGCAAGGCATTCGACTGTGTTAACCATCAAATTCTATTAGCCAAATTGTATAACTATGGAGTTAGAGATCCAGCTCTTGGTTGGATTTCTTCCTTCTTAGTTAACCGACTCCAATACGTGAGCATACCAGAACTCAGTTCTGGAGCAGCCACACAAACCAAATCTGAATCTAAATTGGTCAACATAGGAGTTCCACAAGGGTCAATACTGGGGCCAATTCTATTTCTGTTGTACACCAACGATCTTGATAAGCACCTAACAGAGACCCATATAACGATGTTTGCTGATGATACATCTTTAATAGTATCGGATAAGGATGAAATAAAAACACAACAGATAAGTGAACAAGTCTTGAACTCTGTATATGAATGGTGCAGCTTAAACTTTCTATATCTCAATGCCTCTAAAACACAAATAGTGAAATTCCATAACAGGCAAAAAGACTGTCTACCAATAACTATCTGCGTCAATGACGTATCAATTGACAATACAAATGAAACCAAATTCCTGGGTCTGGTCATTGATGAAAATATCAACTGGAAAAATAATTGTATATGCCTGAACAAGAGGTTGAATTCTTTATGTTATTTGTTCAGGAATCTCAAACAAGTCTTGGAGGAGCCCCAGCTACTATCCTTGTACCACTCTCAGGTAGCGTCCCGAATTAGGTATGGTAGGCGAGTAGTTTGCGTCAACACATGTTCACCTCCTACGAGAGATGAAGATGGGTTGCGGAAACTTAGGTGGCTACCTCCAAGTGGTATCGCTGGATAACGGGGTTGACAAGGAAAATCCAGTGGGAATGACCAGAAATGGTCAAAACCTGCGGATCTCTAAGTCAATCTCAAACCAAATGCCACCACAACATGGCTTAATCCAAGGCGTCAAGCGACCCGTGCCGAGGGATGGATGATACCTGAGCCAGTCAGGTATAAAAAACGGAGCCTCTGGGATACATGGCGACCTCCCAGAGTAATCTGCCTTACACCTGCGCAGGGGGCACCGCAGGTGTGGACGACCCTTTCCCCTACACAAACAACCCTGGGGAACTTCCAGTTGAAGAAGACCCAACACCGATAGCGGGTATGGAAGTCGAGGAGATTCCAGTTGAATCACACTCGGCACCAGAAACCGTAAACCCAACCGAGGAGGGATCAGCAGATGGTCGAACACCTACTTAGAAACTCCCGGAAACAGAGTGGATTCCAAAGCCATTTGGTAAAATGGAAACCAAAAAGATTCTTCAGCTCATCAAAACCCAGGACATGGGGATAGATACTGAAGAATGGCTTGTCATCAAGAGACAAGAGGAGGCCTCGGGTCTAACTCTTGTCTTTCAATCTTCGACTGTGACGCCCTAAGTGGTGGGCGACACAGAATCTTTGGAGAGATCGGCCCGGAAACGGGCATGAGTCCGAAGAACCTTATCAACGGGCTTCTAGATCTAGTTAGGGGCACAAACCTGTTTGAACCACTGACGACAGAGTGATACAATAGACCCCAGCTGGTCGCAGTGTCAAGGGAAGCTAAGTGCCAACCCTGTCTCTGGCTCGTCAGCCTTAAACCAACCAACCAACCAACCTAGGTATGGTATATGTTGGTGGGGTAACTCCACTTCCGTTAATGACGTGTTTACTTTGCAAAAAAAGATAATAAGAATAGTGGCAGGCGTTCCTTCAACCTACTCTTGTAGGGGATTGTTTGTCAAACTCAATATAATGATACTTTATTCTATATGTACATCTATGAAATATGCACTTTTATTTTCACGAACAAAACTAAGTTTACTCTGAATAAAAACTTGCATAAGGTAAATACACGACAAAAGAATAATTTCCATATTCCATTTTATAAATATAGAGTTTCGCAAAACTCACTTTCCTATTTGGGTTTGATCATTTATAACAGATTGCCGCATGAAATAAAAAATGCTAATGAAAGTAGAAATTTTATCGCAGCGCTGAAAAAATTCCTAATTAAAAATTGTTTTTATTCCTTGGACGAATATTTTAACATGTGATATTTTAACAAGTGACTATGTTGTTCTGTTCCGTTTTGCCTAATGTTTCTCTCTGTGTGACTATTCCTATACATATGTACTTGTGTCTTACTGGAAAATAAATATTATTATTATTATATCCTATCACTCATGTATCATTTCAAATTTCCCGCAAGGATAACAGCAGTTCGGATGGTTTCGTACACCTTCGGAATCGTATCAGCGAGGACTAGACGCTTGTCACAGAGACTCGTATATAAAAGAAAGAGACAGAGAGAGAAAAAAAGTTGCATGGAGGGAGCATAACGCTTTTTTCTTACGTGACAATTTCTACCAGTCAACACCTGCCGCAAGCCGCGTAAAGGAACTTCGTTCCAATAAACAAGAAAAAAATCGGTAATTATTAGCCCTAACATTCCGTTTGTTGACCGTCCAAAACTCTTGTAGACTAGGAGGAATCGGCGCATGAGTACCGAAAACTATTCCACCTCAATTTTTTTATGCGATCCTCTTCAAATTGCCCTACTGATGATACAAATGCATGTTGCCATGGGGCAACCCCGTGCCATATTGTTTAAACCGAAATTGTTTAAACAATTGCAAGGAATTGTTATTTTTCAAGCGGACAAATCTTGTTTATATTCTTTATTAAAATACAAATAAAAAAGGTTCTATGACTTTTCACGATAAAGTTAATATTTTTAGAGATATGAATTTTTAAAGGTTCAAAAAATCTCATATTTGGGTACTTTTGACCCATGAAAAATATATTGAAAAAAAATCGAAATAATATTTTTTTTTTAATTCTTTATACAATAGTTAATAACATTCTTAATAGAGATTTAAAAAAATTTCATTGATTATACCTGTTTTTTAATTATCAATTTTGCGCGCTCACAAGTATGCATCGCTTACCTTTAATTGATAATAAATAAATACCTTTTTTTTAAATCTTGTTTTATTATTTCATACTTCTACATCTATAACCTTCGTTTGAAGAAGTTATTCAATGTAATTACTTTCTGTTTTAATGACAAAAAAATAATATAAACTGATAAAAAAGTAATTTTAATTACATGTTCCGATTCATGCTTAAATAACGTTTGTAAAATTGATTCCAGAAAAAAATTTGTCAAAAACAAATTGTAGACAATTTAATTGTTAATAACATTGCTCTCTTTGACAATCTTAAAAAAGTCAATAGTTTTTAAGATAAATGATAAATAATGATTCAGGAAACAGAGAGGCCGATGCAGCGCATGAGTCAGAGATACTTAAAGGTAAGCGATGCATACTTGTGAGCGCGCGAAATTGATAATTAAAAAACAGGTATAATCAATGAAATTTTTTCAAATCTCTATTAAGAATGTTATTAACTATTGTATAAAAAATTTAAAAAAAATATTATTTCGATTTTTTTTTTTTATATATTTTTCATGGGTCAAAAGTACCCAAATATGAGATTTTTTGAACCTTTAAAAATTCATATCTCTAAAAATATTAACTTTATCGTGAAAAGTCATGGGACCTTTTTTATTTGTATTTCAATGAAGAATATAAAAAAAAATTGTCCGGTTGAAAAATAACAATTCCTTGCAATTGTTTAAACAATATGGCACGGGGTTGCCCCATGGCAACATGCATTTGTATCAACAGTAGGGCAATTTGAAGAGGATCGCATAAAAAATTGAGGTGGAATAGTTTTCGGTACTCATGCGCCGATTCCTCCTAGTCTATTGGAGAAGTTATTGCAAAAAAGGTTGATGTAATTTATTGAATTATAATCGGGAATTGGTGATAGTCTACTCGACAAGTTGAAAATGGTCTAAAATAGAGATACTGCTCTTAAAATTATGTGTGATAGCTCATTGGATCCGGAATAACTCCTAGGAAAATGTGCCAAAAGCGTGTATTAGCTCATAAAAAATTGCAAAAGTTATAAACAATTGAAGATGAAAAAAAATGGCATATCGTTTTTTGCCAATATTTCATAAACTATTGATATTTAAGAAATTTCAAAGAAATATTCTGAAAGAAGAGGAAATTTCCAATAAATAAGCTCCCGGAACTCTATCTCCATTATTTATAATTTTAATTTAAGCCTGAAAATGGGTCTCCGCGCGACATTTTTAGGTTGCGCGCGCGGCGTCAAAAGCGAGTACGACACATTAATTGATTTATTTAAGGTATCAAATATTTTTTTTTAAGATTTGAAAAAATTATGGTGTATTCGAAACACTATAAATAATGTATTCCCGTCGGAAATTTTACTCAAAGTTAATTTTTCAACAAGTTGAACGATTGTTTACTACAACTAACAAAATTTTCTCTTAATTGTAGAAACTTTTCGCTCCGTAGAGCCTTTCTGATATACATACTCACGCCATAAAAGTTAAAAAAATATTCATACGGTGCTTGAATTGTTTTTTTTTTAAAGTGCTGTAACTCGGGAACGGTATGAGACCGCCGCATTTTTCAGCATTCGTGTTCAGGAGGCAAAAACACGTAAGAAAAGTATTTTCCCCATATTCGGAGTGCATGTGTGATGTAACTAGATATTTACCATTTGTAATATAATGGAGTTGTGAAATAAAAAATTTTCAAAAATATTGAAATAATCAATTTGTTTATAAAAAATTTATCAACAAATAGCGGGAATTTTTTTTTTGCAAATCAATTTATATCTTGTATTGATGAAAGAACGATAATATGATTTAACATTACTTGGATTTTTTTGTTTTTGTTCAAGTACAAAAATTATTATAAACAAAGTATGAATATTTTTCTAACTTTTATGGCGTGATCTTGTTGAGTATGTATATTAAAAAGGCTCTACGAAGCGCACAACCTAAAAATGTCGCTCGGAGACCCATTTTCAGCGTTAAATTAAAATTATAAATAATGGAGATAGAGTTCTGGGAGTTGTATATAACATTTGCAATTTTTTATGTGCTAATACACGCTTTTGGCACATTTTTCTAGGCGTTATTCCGGATCTAATGAGCTATCACACATAATTTTAAGAGCAGTATCTCTATTTTAGACCATTTTCAACTTGTCGAGTAGACTATGAGAGCTTGTCAACATGGCATACTACTTGGAAGATCAACATGAACTGCTTTTTGATATAACTATGTAAAAAAATCCCCAATGTGGGTTAGAGACTCCACCCTAAGGATTGTATGTGATTTAAGACTTTCAACAGCGTTAACTTTGACATATTTTGGGAAAATGGCAATTGCATTCCAGTTATCGGCCTAGGTTAGTTTGTCCCTTATCTGAAAGGAAGAGAGCAGAATATAGCCCTAAAACGAAAAAAATCTTGTGATTGAAAGTAGGGTACCTCAAGGATCGATTTTGAGGCCTTCTGCTGTAGTGTATACCGATGATCACCTTTCCATCGACGATAGATATGACAAAACATTTACTGACTGCCAACAAGATTGTCAAGAGTTGTGTCATTAATCAAATTTCGATAATATATATTTATAGTCGTATGGGGTCGGCTTTAGAATAGCCCCATGGTAAATCCTGCCTGTCGTAAGAGGCGACTAAAAGGATAACCGTAGGTGGAAGATGGTCTCATCGCCCGGTGAAATACCACCATATCGACTTTGTGTGCTGTGAAATGGACCATTCCATGTTTCAGTGTTCGGTCGATACTTTCCGGTCTCCCTCTTTCCTTTTCCCCAATTCCTCCTTTATTTTCGGGTGCATCCTAATAGTAATAATGATGGAGTCTCCTAGAGTAAAACACTCCGGAAGTAAAATACCTCTCCATTCGGATTTCCTGGCGAGAGGTACTCGAGGGGACTCAACATTAAAAATTAATTTTTGCAACATCCGCGGACTCAACAAGAACATCAATGACGTCCACCATCACCTACAGACGAAAAAACCGGATATTCAGGCTCTAACAGAAACACAAGTAAACTCGTCCACCAACAAGGTCCATATGCTTTGTCCTGGTTACGAACTCCATTCTCGATTCAGGTTCAAAGGTGGAGTCTGCCTTTACGCTGAGGCTAACCTTTCATGCCAGCGTGAAGAGAGTTTGGAACCGAAAGACTTTGATGTGATGTGGTTCAAGCTATCTGATACCAAACTGACTAAGTTCCTCTGCTGCCTTTACCTATCACCTAATGAACCTTCATATAACGACCTCTTTGAGTTTTTATCACTCAAACTGGACTACATTCAGGAGAACCATCCAACAGCTGAAACCATAATCATGGGAGACTTCAATGTACATAACGCTGTCTGGCTCAAATTCTCCAACAAAACAGATGATGCAGGTCGTCAAGCCGAGGCCTTCGCCATCACTCATGGTCTAGAACAACTGGTCGAGCTACCAACCCGCATCCCTGATGTCAACAACCAGTCTGCCAATACACTAGATCTTTTCCTCACCACCAATCCTGACCCGTATAGAATAGAAGTTTGTGCCCCACTTGGAAACTCTGATCACACCCTCATCTCCACAACATGCTCTTTCCATCTACCATCGAGCTGCACAATACCACCCCGTCTCATGTGGCATTACAATTCGGCCGACTGGGAAGGTCTTCGTATTTTTTTCTCAGCGTTTCCATGGAAGAGAGTTTGTTTCTCTTCAGTAGATCCAACACGATGTGCTGAGACAATTTCTGAAATCATCATGTTGGGGATGCAAACTTACATACCGAATACCGAAAGAAGAACATCATCCGATAAGACTTGGTTTAACAGAAACTGCTCTAGAGCTGTGGCTTCCAAACAGGCAGCATACCATCGATGGCTAAAAAATCCGGGCCCTGAGACCAGAGCAGCATATGTCGAGGCTAGAAGCATATGCAAAGAGACAATAGAATGCTCAAAAGATGCCCACAATGCCAAAATAAGATCAAAACTTGCTGAATGTCCTAACGGATCCCATTAATTTTGGTCTTTCGCCAAAGCTGTGGGAAGAAACTTCACATCCAGCTCATTTCCTCCTCTAACCAAAGAAGATGGAACACTAGCAACGACTGCCCAGGAAAAAGCCAATGTCTTTGCGCACCTATTTGCTGGAAATTCCACTCTGGATTCATCGGGAAAACAACCCCCGAACATTACACCTATTGACAGTCACATGCCCGAGATCACCTTTCGCCAACGTACTATCAGAAAGATTTTGCTGGGTCTCAACACCAACAAAGCCTGTGGATCTGACGGAATCCCGCCGATTGTTCTCAAGAAATGTGCCCCCGAACTAACACCTGTTCTTTGCAAGTTGTTCAACCACTCTTACAATTTGGGGTATTTCCGTCCAATTGAAAATTGCAAGAGTACAGCCAGTCCCTAAAAAAGGCAAAAAGGCCCTACCTAGCAACTACAGACCTATCGCACTGCTATCTATTATTTCAAAGGTCATGGAAAAAGCCATCAACATCGAGCTCATGAAATATCTGGAAGACTCAGGAATTGTCAACGATAGGCAATATGGCTTCCGCCATCAGAGATCAACTGGTGACCTGCTCGCTTACATCTCACATATATGGCAGCTATCTATTGAAAAGTATGGAGAAACTTTAGCTGTGGCATTAGATATCTCCAAGGCGTTCGATCGAGTTTGGCACCAGGTACTACTCGCCAAGCTTCCGTCTTATGGCTTGCCCCCTCAGCTGTGTTCTCTGCTTGCTAGTTTCTCTCAAACAGGTCTCTCCATGTAGTGGTCGATGGAGTTTCATCTGACACTCTACTCATAAATGCTGGTGTTCCGCAAGGATCTATTCTCGCACCAACACTATTTCTACTTCACATCAACGACCTGTTGAAAGCAACTTCATGTCCAGTACACAGCTTTGCCGATGATAGTACCCTCCATACCGCTTCTCTTCCAGGGCCCCTATATCAGCCCGTGAAACCAGAAATGAACGAGGAAGAAATGTTAATAATATAAATATGGACTTAGCAACAATTCTCGAATGGGGATCTAATAACTTGGTAGAATTCAATGCAAACAAAACACAAGCATGTCTTTTCTCTAGAAAAGCCGATCTCACTGTGCCTAACATAACTTTGTCAGGAGTAACCATACCACTGAAGCCATCCATATCGATGCTTGGTATTACTATCAGCAATAACCTTTCCTGGGAAAATCACGTGAGGTCCATTGCCAAAAGTGCATCCCAAAAACTTGGTTTTCTGTTTCGTGCCAAGAGCTATTTCACCCCCAGTCAGCTGCTTATGATCTATAAGGCACAGATCCGACCTGTCCTGGAATACTGTTCCCATATTTGGAGTGCGGCACCTAAACATATCCTGAGGCTATTGGATTCTGTTCAAAAAAGGGCAATTCGTCTCGTCGGTGATGCCTCGCTTACAAACTCGCTCACTTGTCTGGAACACCGTAGAAAAGTTGGCGATTTGTCTCTATTTTATAGATATTTTCATGGGCGATGCTCTTCTGAAATATCAACAATCGTTCCTGCTTTGGCAGTCTCTTCGAGATTAACCCGTCAAGTTCAGTCATCACACCCCTTCGTGGTCACTTTGAAGACCTGCAGAACATCACTTTCCAAAGACTCGTTCATCCAACGAACAGCGAGGCTTTGGAACTCATTGCCTAGGGAGGTGTTCCCCGAGGCATACAACCTTCAGAAATTTAAGAAGAACACCAACTCCTACCTTCTTTCCCTAGGTTCCCACGATGTTCTCTGAACATTACAGGATATCCCTTTTCGTGGGAACCAGAACATAAAAAAAAAAACCCTTTCAACTGAAATCAGCGAACACGATAAAATCTTTATCGAAACTGTTCATGGAAGGAACATATCAATTGTCCAATCCAATACCAACAATTTTAAAGTAATGCTGTAGAATGTAGTACTTGTAAATCAATCGGTAGGTACTGCTTCTTGCGATATTCCTGCCTCGATTTTTCCGAATGCGGATTTCTTGTGTACGAGTTTTGATCAACTTTAAACTGTTCAATACATACATACATTATTATATCAAAAAAATTATATGACAGAACCATTTTCAAAATCGATATAGAAGTCACCAAATCCAACCAGACACTTCTATTTTTTCTCGACCACTCAAAATAACGCCACACACACCTTGTCTCATAGCGTATTATCCACCCCTACAATTAACCAATTCTTTTACGTCGGTACCCGTTTGACATATGTCAAAGATTGATCCCTTTCGGTAGTTAGACAATAAAACGATTAAGAAAATAGTTTTTACAAGAAATTGAACGGTATATTTAGTTGCTATAAAAGGGCTGCCGATAATGAAGGGTTGCATTATAATAGAGCATTTGTGTATAAAAGGTTCCATATTTTCGTCCGATTTAAGTAGGTCAAACATTATCCTTCCCCAGTTTATGTACGGTATATAGTTTTTGTCGACATAAGGTTTACGTAGAATAATTTGTATTCAAAATGAGGCATAACGGTCGGATATTTATTGGTATACAGCTTGATGAAAAAAAAGCTCAACAGATTTTATTTTCGGATTTATTAGCATTGGGCTTCTGAAATGCGGGTAAGGAGAGATGGGTACCGTTGGTGAGCAGCTTATAACATCACTACAAAAAAACCGATGGCGCGGCCAGTGGGAAAGGTAGATATCGGAATTTATTTATTGATTTGAAACATATTTATAACTATTGATGATAAGGATAGCCTATGTGAAGACAATACAACTTGACATCGAATTTCAAAATCGGAAGCCAATAATAGATTGCGCATGCGCCAAGAAAAAAGCACATTTTTCATCAAAGAGGCAATTTTAATCGCTATCTCGTTCTAGTAGTCATTGTTTCCCATGAAATGATATTGTGGTATGACACGCTTATTTCATATGCTGCAAATTTCCACTATGGAAACATAACCACAATATCGACATTGACTTCTCACGAGTCCTTTGGTTTGGTATCGTTTTTACTATATTTTCAGTTTTCGTGTTCGGTTTTGTTGTTTAGTTGTTATATTTGTTCAAGACTTTATTTACTTAGTGATAGGTAGTAAAAGTTTCAGTTCCTATCGAAGGTTACATACTTTCTTTGGAAACTTTGGGAAAGAAATCAATATGGAATCCAAAAACAAACTATTTTCTCAGTTAGAGAAGACATTTTCATTCACAGTTTGTATTTCAGGTTTAATTCTCAATATAAATATTTGCTTGGAAAAAATATTGATGAAAAAAACGTTATGGTGCTGAAATAATTGTTCGTTATTTCTATTTTCTAATTGAAGAGGAAAAACTAAAAAAATTCTTAAGTAGTTGTACTCATATATTTATTTCACACAAGCCTGCAGTAAAAGTGTAACATTTCCTAATGCTTACAGAGGTGGGGCACTCTTAGAAATATACAGGGTGCAACATAAGTACGTTAAAATATTCAAGTGACGTATTCCTGGGACAATTTTAAGAAAAAAAGTCTATAAGCTTGTGTCCGGAAATTCTTCGTTTCGGAGATACAGGGTGTTCAAATTGATTTTTTTTGTTCCCTTTTTAAAAATAACTTTTGCAAAAAATAAGTTATTTGCACGAAATTTGGTACCCGGGGTTGTTTTGACGTGGGAAATCATAATTTCGTATTAATTTTCATGTAACATCCAGAGGGCGCTGCGTATGCTGTCATTATTTATTCCAAATTGCCCTAACATTTTTGACAGTAAACTTTTGGTACTTTTCATGAAAAAACCTTATTCCCACACCTTTTCCACGTTAAAAAGGTGCACTTCCTCAACAACGCTGGAGGTGATCGTTTTCGGGATATTTACAATTTTCTATATCGATGCATGTTACTTAGCTCCTACGGCGCTAAGTGAAGTTGCTGAGAACATTACAAAAACTAAGTATGTGGTAGGTCTCGTCAAAATGAACTGCTTTATTCCTATGAAATGTTTACAGTATACTGCGTATAAAGTTTGATGATAATAAGTAAAATTGCAAAAAACTTATTTTGAAAAATTTCAACAATCTGTATCTCGAAAACAAATCATTTTTCGATAAACATTTCATAGGAAAAAAGTAGTTTATTTTGACGAGACCTACCACATACTTAGTTTTTGTAATGTTCTCAGCAACTTCACTTAGCGCCCTAGGAGCTAAGTAACATGCATCGATATAGAAAATTGTAAATATCTCGAAAACGATCACCTCCAGCGTTGTTGAGGAAGTATACCTTTTTAACATGGAAAAGGTGTGGGAATAAAGTTTTTCCATGAAAAGTAACAAAAGTTTACTGTCAAAAATGTTAGGGCAATTTGAAATAAATAATGACAGCGTACGCAGCACCCTCTAGATGTTACATGAAAATTAATACGAAATTATGATTTCCCACGTTAAAAAAACCCCGGGTACCAAATTTCGTGCAAATAACTTATTTTTTGCAAAAGTTATTTTTAAAAAGCGAACAAAAAAATTCAATTCCAACACCCTGTATCACCGAAACGAAGCATATCCGGACACAAGTTTATATAGACTTTTGTTGTTAAAATTGTCTCAGGAATACGTCACTCGAATATTTCAACGTACTTATGTTACACCCATATGAAATGTATACAAAACTTATTTTACCATTGATGTTCATGCTCCTAATGCAATTTCTACCAAAACATTTCGACCTAACAAATATTACTTCATCGAGAATTGGCCTTTCAAATATATGTGCCTTTATTGTGATTTCGGTGAATTCAAGAATGAATATATTGGCATTCGTTCATTCGATAAAACCATAATTATAAAATTATGTAGTCCACCATGAATTTTGTTTGTCCAGTCGAGTTACTCGTCAGATAAAAAACAAGATAAGTGTAACTTCCATTCTAATGACAATAATTGCCATATAGATAGACACTAAATGAATATTTTTCCACTAATAATTCAAGAACTCCTAACATAAGCTATCCTTAACAACCTTCAATTTTGTTTACCAATGTATTATTGGAATTCACCTTGTTGGGTCACGCGTGAAGACAACAAAATCAGTTTTTCTGAAATCGCTCAAGAATGCCTACTTTCTCGGAGCAACTTCAGACCCCAAAATACGTTAATCTAGTATTTTAGTCAGATGCTAAGCAACGAACGGTCCGGGAAAAATTTGTCCGGCCTAGGCCGTCAAAATCTGTCCCTACCGGTTTTTTATATACATTTTAGACAGTAAATAAATACACGCAATCAACCAACTCACATTGAGAACATTTATTGAATATATTATTACACATATGGAACGTTTATTATAACTATTTTTTATATTTATAGTTATGTTGCAGTTTGTATAATTATTAAACATCGGCTGAACTCTATCTAAAAGTCATTCTCTTTGTCACTTGCCTGGTCTAAATATTTTATCTGCTATGTCTACTTCATTTGTAAAAGATTTCTCTATATATCATTCGGCAACGGTTGAGGATTTCCATCCCCATGCCTCTTTAAAGCAATTAAATCTGCCTCAGCATTAACCAAATTGTCGCAGAGGACCGACGGAAACAGTGTCCTGTGTATTCATGTGCATATGGCAAATTTAAAAATGTTGCGTCAATTTGAGGCATTTTGCCAAACTGATGTATTCCCACTACTTGCCTGCAACCTTTCCCATTTGAATATTTAAAGAAAAATCGGCAATTTTCAAAATTTTCTGGACGACATGCAACGTATTTTCTATACAATGGCATTTAAATTTCGTTTATCACAAATGATATTGGTTTGTTCGTATTATTATCGGGTATTTTAATCAAAAGCATAGATCCAAAATCTTCTATGTCAATCAAATTCAATTGATATAGTTCATCACGGCGACATGCACCGGCAACACCAAATATCAAGGCTACCTAAAAACTAAAGACTATACATAAATATCTGGGTAATTTTAAAATTCTTACATTCTACACGTACCTTATTAGTTAAGTATATATAATCTGGTGCTTGAGAAATAAACGTTGAAATTTGACAAAACTTTTGACTTCTTTGGTTTATAGTTGTCACTTTGACGTTTCAGGAAAGCACGTAATTTCCAATATTTTGTCATATCAATATCTTCTTTTCTACTAAGTGTAGCTCTCAGCATGGAGTAATTTGACCATAACGTAGATGCCTTCAACTTTGTAGATAAATCTTGGCAATAATCCATGAAACGTTTGTAAGCGAATTCATATTTTGCCTTGGATTTATTTGTCAATAAATTTAAGATGACATTTTCAGCAGCATTTACTAACTCTAGTAGTGTCCCGCTCACCTGGACATCATCATCACTGTCCATTTTAAATATTTTTTAGTGATAAGTAGGTATTAAACCGAAATAAGTAGTGAATCTCTGACTTTTGTCACAACAATAAACAAACAGTGATTTGTTTGAAAATATTGACAGGATGTTCATAAAATTAGATGTGGAATCATCTGCGACTGAAAGATAAACGTTAGTCACTATCTTCTATCGTTCAAGATAACCTCTTGTGGGGAATTCATGTTGAAAAGGGAAACATTCTCATTTGAATACTGAATAGAAAGAGTTTTCTGTGAATTGAAGAATCCACGATGAGTTATTTTTTGTGAATGTCTAACAGAAAACAACTACTTCCCCGGCTAGAGCCACGCTGGACATTGAACTATATCTGATAGATATTCTGAAAAGACCCTAACTCAAAAGAAAAAACTAAAATTGAAAATTTGCATTTTTATCCAGATAGTTATTTGATTTTCTATTCCAGTCTTAATTAAGAACTCATATAGATGAATGAGGCAAAGAAGAATGTTTTCCAGAAAAGAGTACTCACCAGAAATCATTTGTAACATTGAGGCAAGAGAGGCATCGCATTCACTTGGTCTTCAAAATAAACAAACAGTGATTGTCATGGAAACGATTTCATAGGAAATGAGATAGTAATCAAAAATTGTTATGCATTTATAAAAATTCCTTGGTATAGTGTGTGTACCTCGTACTAAAAGCACATTCCCAGACTTCAATGCTTGTTGGCCTCGGCTTAACGCGTCGGCCAACAATCTACATTGACGTCCGGGAATGTATTGTTTTTACTACTAGAAACACAATGTACTATTCCTAGAATGGAAACAAACTAAAAAGTGCTAAAAATTTTACGAATATGCTTGAATTTGAACAGAGTTATGCGAAATAGAATTGATTTTGATCAATTTATGAAAGTGTTTGGGGTGAATATAAAAAAAGGGAAATTATTAATGTTTAAAAAATAATCATGAAAGGCCATGTTTTGGTATTTAGGCATAACTTTCAATTCTAAAAAACTTTTGTCGATAACATTTTGCTGAATTTTCTGAAATAAGGGTTTTTTACTATTGTATAATTTTTTTATTTTTTACCTACCCTGTATGCTGTTTGACTTGCAATGATTCTAAGTGCACCTAATATGATTATCGCACATGCACCAAATTTCCGCAATATTTGTATTTTGGTTGTGCAATTAATTTTAAAAACTCCCATATACACTCAAATGACCACACTGTATATTATGTCGAAATGGCATCAAAATGTGTAGCTTTGGATAAAAGCTTATAAAGATGAATTTATTTGACGATATTTCTACTACCTCCTCTCGAAGTATCTAGGCATCATCAATGATTTATGTTCAAATTGTCCTGTTGAAATTTTCATACAATGCGTCGAAGAACACGATGGAAACATTATCATTATGTGGTTTTGACATATGCATGTCGTAATCAACTCCTCATTAAAATAGTGTAATTCAATTAACTTCAAGGAGCGCACACGCTCGCCGAGATTTCGATTTAGTGCATCACTTTCGAAAAATTGTGTTCCGCTAGCTTGCCCAGCAATATCTGAATGCATGCTACAAAAAATAATTAGCAAATTACAGGGAAGTATGCTATTGTTTGATTGGAACTTGATATCCCAACAGCTGACGAAACATCAACACCCCGTATCATCAACACCATTATTCTTTCATAACTGACTTAAAAAAATTAGTTATTTCATATTGGACTCGGTAATGAATGTCTTTGATTTGTACACAAATTCAACAGGGAAATTCGAAAAAAACTCAACCAGGGAACAAGAAAAAACTGACGTCACTGGAGCAGCAAAACGAACCATTCAAATGAAAACTGTGCTTTTCTGTCCAAGAATTCATTATCTTATCAACAAAACTTTTGAAGTGGTAACAGGAGCTTCTCTGTGTCATTGATTAAAAGGTTAAATTATAAAAATAAACAAGAAAAAGGAAGAATTGTAAAATATAACAATAAAACACATTACAAACAATAATATAACAATGAGTTTTAAAATATTATAATACACACAAATCAGTAGGTATCCACTGTTTTTTTTAACATAGTGTGAATAAACATATTTTTTAAATATAGCATTGAAACATATTATACAGTGTCCGCCAAAAACTTGGAACCATATGGGAAATTTTTTTATTAGTAGTTTCTCAGAAAATTTTATACCAGTCATTTTCAACCAATCAGATGCTTCATTTCGACATTGTTACTATGGTAACCAGCAAATTTTCTGAAAATTTTTCATCCACATTAGCATGTAGAAGTAAAATTAATAAGTGGGAATTTCCCGGCTCATGACAACTATCATATAATTAGACAAAAATAATATTGAAATAATATTGACAATATTTTTTATTTACTTACTTTATAAGTTGGAAATATTACAACAATTTATTAAGGTGTACATTCTATAATATTATTAATTAATTTTAAATTCTTCAAAAATTCCACTTCTACCTTCTCTTTCCTAAGTGGTGAATAAAACACAGAACCGGTGTTTTTTCAACAATATGCCTGTGTTACATAAAATAAAAATAATACTGAGACACCAGTTTATTTCTTTGAGTATTAGATTTGTGTCCAAAAGAAGGCACAATATCACGCAGAATGTTGCCAATCTCTTTAAATAAGTTTTCTTGCTCAGGATTTAATTCAGATTCCTCCAATAGGTATGTTAGATATTTTGCATTTTTATGGTACATTTTAATGTGCTGTTATCCTTTGCAAAAGGAACACAATTCATACGATTGAAAGTTCATTTTATTATCACTTTTTTCCTAACTTATGATTGTATACAATGTTATGAGGAACTTATAATGCCACAAATAAAATATTGATTGACAGGAGTAGTGAATGTCAAATCCATGGCTAACTTTACAAAATATTTTTTTAACCGGCAACATACGCCAACAACATTCTATTTAGAATAAAGAATAAAATATCCCGATTTCCTGAATTATTTGAAAAACAAATTATTACCGCTAATATTAATTTTTCTTAGAATTAAACCTAAAAGAATATGAAAAATATTTAAGTATATATGTATAGGTATAGTTATATATTTTTTGCTGTATATCACCTTTGTTTGTAGTCAATATTGACATTTCCCTGAAACCTAGTAAGTAAATTATATGAAATCAATTATTTTTATAAAATAATGTTTCTGATATTATAAATTTTATTTTACAAGGGCACGGGAAAAAAATTATTTCACAATACGAACATCCACTTTCATTTTTAATCGATATTGACATTTCCCTGAAACCCAGTAAGAAAATTGTATGAAAACAATCAATTTTATATAAAAATTTATCTGATAATATATATTTTTTATTTTACTAGGGCACGGGGAAAATCAAAAAATATCTCCCGCAATACGAACGTATCCACTTTCATTTTTAGTCAATATTAACATTTCCCTGAAACCTAGTAAGAAAATTGTATGAAATCAATTTTACATAATAGTTTATCTGATATTGTATATTTTATTTTACTATGGAACGGGGAAAATCAGAAAAAAATCTCCTCCAAAACTCCCATTACACACAGCCTTCTATTTATTTGTGAATAACGTCAAAATAAATATTTACCTAATGTTTTCTATTTAAATATAATTCTGGTATGAAATTTTCTTACCGAATCCCCCACGTGCTTGAATTAATTGCGGGAAATTTGTCTCGTACATGAATTTTTAAAGAAAATTATCCCTCGTCGCTTCGCGACTCGTGATAATTTTCAAAAAATTCATGTACTCAAAAAATTTCCTGCAATAATTCATGCTCTAGGGAGATTATAAGTGAACATTTCATTCTTTATAAAAGTTGCATTTATTTGACTAAAATTTCCCATATGGTTCCAAGTTTTTGGCGGACACTGTATAACAATGTTTGAAGAAATTTAAATACAATTTAAAGACTTAACATTACTTAAAATTGAGTCACTTAAATTTTTCATTATAATATTCCTGCAGGCAATTTCCTGAATTCATTTCTTTCAAATGATCCGGCAAATGATTGTAATTTTTTGCTCTCATATATAATTGAATTTCCTGCAGAAGTTGTTTTGGGTATTGATAGACTAAGGTTATTAGATCGTGTGCTAATGTGTATTCGGGTCGTATTAGTTATTGATGACTGCTTGTTTTGGATCAAACAGATAGTTTCCAAGATAAAAACGCAGATAATATTGACTATTTTCTGGGAGACAAAAAATAGTTTGCAGTGGCCCCTTTCTTTAGCCTCACACAAGTTTCTAATGACCCTTTTCTGTGGAAAAGCTAATTTGTACATAATGTGAGACCAGATCGATCAGAAATATTGACATTTTTGATAAAAAATTTCAAAGAAAAAGTCAATATTTCCTTGCACTTAGTCGTTGCCACGTAACAGATAATAACCGTTAAGAAATGTAATTTTTTTCTGTGACGGGAAAAAAGTTTGACATTTTATCTCTGTTGACAGGTAACCAAATATCACTTTCTATGAAATTACTTTTTTCCCCGGGAAAAAGTGAGTACTTTTTTCCCGGATATATATACACATAAGTAAAGGTAGATATTTAATTTTAGAATATTTTATTATACAAAAGTTACATTTCCTTTATATCAAAAGTTCAATTACTAAATGTGCATTGCATGAACTATTCGGTACAACAGTCGAATTTTCTTGTGTTGAAATTATATTTTTTTCTGCCATGGACACAACTGCCGTTGATGTACCTGGTCGCAAATCGGGTGTTTTTTCAGCACTGCCACACGTGCTAAACACTTTATTAGCTATTTCTGTCCTATGTGTTACCGATTCATCAACATACCCTTCAGCGACCGTTGATGACTTCCAACCGCCATGTTTCTTTAGTGTCATCAAGTCTCCCCCAGATTCAACTAAAAGTGTAGCAGACGATCTCCGAAATGAATGAATGACCTGTATATGAGTTGCATTTTCAAGTTGAAGAAAATTAGCTAGTGTTTCAGGTACCTGATTTTTACCCACAACCTGATTGATACATTTTCCATTGCGATATGCATAAAACAGGCGGCGATCCTTTGCTGCTACTGGACGAAGGGCTATGTACATTCGGTAAAATTTATTATATTCTTCAGTAACTACAAATCTCCTGTTTACAGCATTCTTTGTTTGCTTAGGTTTCACAAGTAGTAACGTTCCCGAATCTTCAATATCATCTAATACTACCTGGCTGATTTCACAAATTCGACAAGCTCCTGCAATCCCAAATGCAACAACAACCTTGGCCATTAAATAAACTTAATCGGGAGTATTATTTAAAAAATCACTAATTTGTGTACTTAAAAATCGCAGCTTTCTTGGGCGTGTAACCTTTCCTATTTTGTTTCAGAAATGTAATCAGTTTGAAATATTTTGAAATGTCTACATTATTATTGGATTGTAATATACTTTTAATCATTGAATAAATTGACCACACCGTTGATGGCTTTTGTTGTTGTGCCAGTTCCGAAAAATAAGCCAATAACACCGTCTCCGAGAAAGAACTGCATGTCTTTTTCATGTTCCATTCCATAAATCTTGAATACGCGGTTTCGTAAATTTTTACGCGAGTTAGCAATAATGGCAATAATTTTTGTAACGCTACTTTTGCTACATCTACAAACTCCGGTGGAGTCAGAGAATACTAGGAATCAGACATTCTTTAACTTTATATTATTCAAAATAACTACTGAACAACCTCGAAGTTCGCAATTTTTAATTCAAATCACAGAATTTTCACAGCAACGCAGGTCTACTTGTCGATATAAGTACAACAACCTACCAATTTAAAAATTCAAATTTCACATCGATAATTTTCTGACTTTAATATATTGTAATAATATGTTTTTTCAATATTAAATCGTCGTTTTTCCCGTCACAGAAAAAAATTGTGTATTATACACGGGAAAAATATTAGATTTTAGCTTGTATAATAATTAACTATTTTTGTATTTTAAGCAAATATTATTTCCTTACAGTTATTTGTAAACTGAAAATATGATTGAGAACAAGTTTTTTCGAAAACAATTTCATTGTTAAGAATTTCAACACATTAAAAAATACATTTAAAAATTAATTGTTTGTTATATTTACAGTTATTTGACGAATAGTACAAGTAATAAACCCTTGAAGAACATGGGAACTAGTGGGATCATTTTGCAGAATATTTTCCACACTAATAATTTTATTTATCTAATGATTCCTGGAAACATTTGTTGATTTGTTCTTTAGTTAAAATCTTGGATTTTTTGGCCTATAACATTCTGCCTGCCGTTTCAATAATGAAAGAAGTTTTGAATATTTAGATATATCCACATCATGTCTAATTGTATGGGTTGCCTTCAACATTGATTAGTTCGCCCACAAAGTTGAAGACTTCATCTTGGAACCAAGCTCCAATAAGTATGCCATTACAACATTTTCTGAGAAAGAAATTGCATTTTTATTCTTACGATATTCCATAAAACGATTTTATGCATAGTTATATTTTTCTCTGGATTTTGTTGGCAACAAATCCAATGACGCAGTATTTACTGCTACCGTGAGTTCTGGGGGTTCCAGAAGTGGAACAGTCATCTTCACTCATCATTTCATACTTTATTTTTGCTTTTTAGAACGTTTGAAAACGCGGAAAACACTATGGGAAAACGCCAAAAATAAACTTTTTTGTATACGCTCCCCAAAACGATAACTTTGAGAATAAAAAAAAATCCGTGAAATGCTACTTTTACGGACTTGTCCGTAAAGTGTCGTCATGACAAATATAACCGAACATTGACGGGTGTTTATAAATACTATAAAAACTATGAACCGATGACATTGTGCCGCAGAAAAGCTAGGAATTTTGATTTTTTCAGAATCAATTTGTCAATGGTTATTGTTGCGGTAGGTACAAACATGATGACTTTTACACTTTCTTTCTTCGAACAATCGCAAACGAAATGATAGTGAATTCAAACATGATATAATCCACTTACAAGAATATACGAATAATGGTTTAGTTTGGGTTCAAATCAAGGTCCGATTTTCACACCTAAACCTACATACATTTATTGGATGATAACAATTTATAATATTAAGGAGGTTCGTTGGAATTTGGATCTATTTTGATGAAGAGGAACTATTGTTTTCTTGCCAGCGTTTCAAATTTCATTAAATTCATCTTCAGGGCTCTGTAACAATGATTTTTTGTAAGTTGAAGGGGTTAAAAAATAGTAAAAATAAAGAAACATTTGACCACAAGAATTGGAACATTTCACAGTAAAATAGATTATTAAAAAAGGAAAGACTCACAAAAAATTTGTTTTTCCGATTTGGATGTAAATAAAAATAATACAGAATTCTAGATACAAACGAAAAACACCTTCACGGGACAAAAGGTTTAACATCAAGTGCGATACAAACGAATACTGAGATAAAATTAAAAAAATATCCGTGAACCATATAGTTCTTTTATTGATGGATAAAAACAATTGTGATAAAAAACGATAACAAATCATTTAGGAAACTGACTTATCAAGTTGAAATAGGACGTGTTCAATCCTTCTATGTCTCTCCTGGTATTGACGGTGTCTTGGTGGACAATTCCGATCATTTTGCTCAGAAGTCTTTTTGACAGGAAAGGTTTTTTATCAAGGATGATGGGGTTTTCGAAATGAAAAGAATTACCATTTTCTCTAGTTTGTTTTACTAGAGCAGTGGTATTTTGGGCATTAAGTTTTTTTGTGTCCCTATCGTGTTCAGATATGCGTTTTTTTAAATATCGGCCTGTTTGACCAACGTAACGTTTTGTAAAATTATAACAGTTGATTTTATAAACGACGTTTGATTGTAGATTGGTAGGGGTTTTCGTTTTTTGGCGTGAATAAAACTTTTTGCCAACATTGTTGTCATTTGAAAATGCTATCTTGGAATTTTCTTCGTTCAACGTTTTTGCAAGTTTTTCAGAGATATTTTTCACATACGGTATTTTATAGTATTTTATAGTCAAATTGTTGGTTTGTTATCCTGGAGATTTTTTTTATTAGTGATAATTGTTTTTTAATAGAAATTGTTTGATTTGTTCGAATTTTTTTTTATAATATTCTGGGTTTGAAATTTTGAGCGCTCTTAATTTTTGATTTTCTGAAAAATTGTATTATATCTCGTAGGAAAAGCCTCATTTTCGGACTCTGTATTGACAGGCAGTTTTTGAATAACGATATTACTAGCGCCTCTTAGGTAAATTCCATATCTTCCCCTATCATGGTCCCCAGAACCTAAAAATGCCATCATTCGAAAGTTTATATATATATATATATATATATATATATATATCTGGGTTAATGTGTGTTGGATTCAGGTTGACATAAAACGATTTTATTGTATCATTTGGACAACGTTTCGTCTCTAGCTGGGGACTTCTTCAGGTTTTAATATGTATTTGTTTTTACATAATCTAAGCAACGAAAGCAATTATTCAACTTCATATTATTTTCTTCCTCTTTTTGTTCATTATAGTTTCTGAAATTTTACTTTCGGGTTTGTTGTGAACGACAAGGGCGACAAGATTGGGTGTTGTGGAAATTCCACAACACAACTATCGACGGTTCATCGAGCTCCGAAAACTTTTTGTTTTTTTTCAATTATATTCAGCATCTCAGTTTCAGTTATAGAATCGTTTTGAAAAGGATGTTTCGTTAAAATTTCTTGTGATTGTACAAGACAGTAAAATGTTTTGACCAAAATTTGGGCAGCATTTGAAAAGTTGTATGCAAACCAATCTGCTATTTTCCTCAAGTCTCTAATTTCTGGATAATTGTGATTAAGAGTGGTAGTTCTGTCAGACGATCATATAAATAGTGAGAAATAAATAGGAAATTGTTGATACTCCCATCAAATGAAAGAAAATTTCAAAGTGAAATTATTCAACAAAAACTTTTGCAACTGCGAAAATTGCGTAGAGTTTCATTTAACACTCCTTGAAAAAAAATTGTGAAGACATTCCCGGGGATTTTTCCATGTTCAACATTGTTCCTTTTCATGACTAGTTCAAGAAGCTCACTGCGCAAAAAAATGCTACAGTCCCATAAAGACCTGAAAAATCTGAATCTGAACCAAAAAGCACACTTGCATACTACTATTTGCTGGTAGATCTCATGACTGACCTTCTGTCGTACATTTTTAGATGATTTTTGGTAATGAAATCCACGAAAAAGAACTCAATCAGTACAGAAATGTTTTGATGAAACTCATGTCGACAACTGGCTTTAGACAACTTCTCTCGACTACACCATAAATAACCCTCTTCCATCTCCGTATAGAAGAATCTCTCGAGCATTCCCATCTCGAATTACAATCATAAATTACAAGCGGTAGAATTAATCTTCGGTATACATAAGTGCACGCAGATAATGACCTTTTCCAGCAACACATCATCATCATCAATTTCACTCTCAGATAATTTCAACTGTCGTGACCTATTTGCTACATTGTAATCCGAGTTTATTCAATACCGCGTCCGCCTCAATACTTTTTTTTCTCTCCGGTAAAATAATTGAGTCCAATTACATGGCACAAGACCTCGAAATTCAAGTGTCCTTGAAGCGGTCTTGAAATTATGTGCCTACCTCGAGTTGTGGCTCCATCTCTAAAGTGGGACGAGCGTGACTCACCAAACCGAAAATTAATTCAATTGTAACACGGATCTTGGCCATTTTGGACAGCAAATCATTAATTTTTCGGTAACACGAAACATTCCTCAGTTATTTTCCAGGTGTTCCATAATATATCATCGATGAAATGAAGGAAGACTATAGACATCACAAAAGGCTTCGAATAGACCGATTTATAAGAAACAAATTGGAATGCCTGAACTACTGACCTATATCTTTAATTTCCTGCCTTGCAAAAATAGAAACTGTAATTAAATCATGTTTGTGCAAATTCCTAGAAAAATATGATATCCTTTCTCAACTGCAGTACGGCTTCCAAGAAGCTAGGTCCACTCAATATGCAATAGCGACCCTCACCCCAAAAATATATAAATCCTTTAATGAAGGACAACCATCACTTTGTATCTTCGTGGACTAAAGCCTTCGATACCGTGAGCCATGACAAACTAACTGAGACACCAGACGATCTGGGAATGAGATGACCATGCTTGGAGTTATTAAAAAGTTACGTAGATGAAAGAAGTCAATGTGTAGATATTCAAGGAACTTTAAGTGAATTCAAAACCATCAAGTATAATGTACCACAGGGCACCTAAATTGCCTGTTTTTCCTTGATATCGAAGGCCAGATTGTAAGCTTTGCAGATGATACTGCTGTTTTCTACAACGCAGATAATTGGACTAACTTATTCAATAAGGCTCAAACAGATTCTTCAAAAATTAAAGAATGGTTTGACTCCAGGCTTTTGGCCATCAACTTTGATACAACACATTACGTGCCCTTCAGTATACAAAAAATTAATTTTCTCAAACAACCCCAACAATAACCTTTTCAATACTACCGGCCACTTCAACTAGTCACTTGGGCTTGACTATCGACTGCAACCTGAAATGGGATCATATTATAACAGAACTAGCAGGGAAACTACGAAGTTTGCTCTACCTACTCAGGCATTTCAAAACGATGGTAAATATTGACCAGTTGAAGTCTATCTACTACGCTTTGGTGGAATCACAACTCAGGTATGGTTTGATAGCATGGGGCGGCGCATATAATCAATATATATCTTCAATCGTAATTCTAATGGATTTTTACAATCATTTATGGAAAAGACAGAGTAGAACTCTTTGACCTTTCGCGAGTCCTCGATATAAAAAAACTTTACTTACAGTGTATAATAAACAAAGAAAAATTCACCAAAAACAAAAACCCTACAAAGAATAAGTACTCCACGAAAAATCAGCCGCTTACCGTACATATTCCTAAAGTTAACAGAACTTACCTTAAGAAGTCATGTCTTTCTTGGTACCAGATTATACAAGAAAATCCCCTTAGAAATCCGTGAAATAAATTCACCTGAAATGTTAAAAAAAATTAGCATTGGCTGCAAGCAAATACAATTATCTCGCAGCTCCTTCTAACATAGGAAGTTATTCCCTATGAAATATCTTCCTTCATACTATTTATCACCCTTAAATTATTCTATCACTTCCGTTAAAACATACATTTCAATCTGTTCATCTTTAATGTGGTTTGAATATGATTTGTGTATCTACTGTGCCCTACCTCTTACTCAGACCAATATATTTTATGTTTTACTTAATGTGAGTCTTATATACTGTCATGTTATGAAATGTTATTAAATAATTAAACTTATAATTATCATTATTATTATTAGTTATTTTTATTAGTATCGTTATTGCTATGTTGTTTTACAATTTTCTTTGCCTTTTTCACTACTATAGAACCTTATACTATGCTCTAGTCGATACATGTCTGTGAAGAGAACATTCCTGAAGTAGTTCTGGTATCAAAATTATATATCCAACAATACATCTAACAAAAATTCACTATTAAACCATATCAAAATTGAAATTTATGTAAAATATTGAATTGAAGCAAGATCAAAGAATAGATGAGTTTCGAACATCCTGTATGACAATTCACATGAACAGAAAACCCACCAATGGGATTCGAAAGAGTTTATGTGGGAAAAGTATTGATATAGAATAAAATGTAAGGGATGAAATTTAAAAAAATATATTTTATATGAATCTGTAAATAGTATGTGAGAGTTAGAATAAGACATCATTCATAAAATTATTAACATTAATTAGAACAGCAAATAATTCGGTAGGAGATACAAACTCGGAAATCAGTGAAAAAATAAAAATTGGTGAGTGTTACTATGGAACGGGATAACAAGTTCTGGGAAGATTGAAAAAGTTTCGAGAAAGTGAAGCCACGTACTAAATTTGAAAAGAAGCTCTCACCCATAATATAAGAAAACCTGATATAAAATTGCCGAACGAGGAAGATTTCTTGAAAGGATGATCGGAGGAAGCACATAGTAAATAAAAATTCCACCTACCTGGTCCAGAAAATAAATCCTTGGAAGGAGTGCAGGTGAGCTGTCAGTGAGATCCCTGAAACACGTCCACGGGACTGGAAACGTCAACAGAAACGCAGCTACAAGGTATTCAATAACTGAACTCACCTAAGTGCAACTTTTCACATAAAACCAAGAACTTTAAGTGTTCTAAACCACTGGTTTTTTGTCTTGGGCTGAACAATTATAAATTCCATACCCAAAAGACTGATAATACGTTCAAACTTTCAACATCAAAGTTTCATTACCACAAACATCAAACTGCACTATATTTGTCATTGTTTTGCTAGTATAAGGTAGCTATCGCAGAGTAGGGTATATTTAAGTTTTTATCTGAATAAAGTCAACTACTTTGATTATTCTCTGCAAACCTGTGTTTATTTTTCAATTTCTTACTTTACTTTTCTCCACTGAACAGTTTTATTATCGAATCGATAGTGCCATAGCCGGCAACACCGATTGAAGGAACTTGCTACTGGGAAGGAGTCATACCATTATTGTGTCTTTAGACAATGGTCATACATGTTCATAGGCGTACCTGACTGAGCTGCGATAAGGTAAAAGGGTTTGAAAAGGAAAAAGGTAACATTACATAGCCGGAGGTATGTTTTGTATTTGTTATGATAGGGTTTCAGAAATATAATCTATGATATAAATTCACAAAAATATACAATTTAAAATCATATAAACAACCCTACATAACAATACATACCTATTTGTGCCTACCTTATTTTGTATATATTTTCAGAGTACTGATTTGTTCAGGAATTTATATCATCATTTAATGTGTTTTGATAGGATTAGTGTATCTATTGTTCTCTTCTCGTTCCTTTTTATGTATATACCAATGTCTTTTCATTTTATTTTTATTTTATATATACATTTATATGATAGTTATTCAAATCATGTTTGTTCATTTATATGTAACTAAATGTCATGTCTATTTTCTGAGATTGAATGAACTCATTATAATTATTAGACCAAAGACCGCCTCAATATACAAATTTCAGCAATCCAATCAGGTCCAAATATCCATGGACAAAAAATTCATTGTATCAAAAAATGTGTACTCTATAAATCCACCAGTTAAAATCCCTACTACAATTAGATTTAAAAACAGAACAAATAATATATATATATATATATACATTGCCTGGGATCGGAAAGAAACTGTCCTGTGAATTGCAAGAAGCTAACGGGAACCTGAATATCAATTTCACAAGATCTCATCACCAAACGAAGAGAAGAACTGAATGTCCTAAAAAGACATATACACATCCGGAGACAGAACCCAAACCAAAAATTATTTATAAAAGGGAACAACTGGTATTCTATGGAGTAGAACATTCGGTGAGTCATGTTCTTGAAGCGAAAAAATGTGAAGATCATCAAGAAGCAATTGTGAGAAATGGTGTCCCCTTTTCCGCCAAGGGTTTGAGAAAGAAACAGGCCGTAGTCTTGGAAGAAATAATTAAACCTAGCAAGACGACCTTCGGAAGCAGTGTATTTCCTCAAATCTACAGGGAACAACACCAGAAATTGATGACTAACCAAAACACTAAAAAATTAAAGATAAGATCAACAAGGTACAAAAAACAAAACTTATTTATTCATTGCTATATTCATACATTCGATTATGGGTGTGTGTTATATATGTGTATGGGTATATACAGTGCTCGTCTAAAGTCCGTTCCCCCCCTACTGAATTTTGAACCACCTGGTATATCGCAACGAAATTTGGAGGGCTCAAATAGGAGATAAAAACCTACTTTTTCTTGAAAAAATCACAGCTGAAAGTTCAAAAATAGCAGCTGAGCGCCATCTTCAATATTTTTTTAAAATAGAACACCCCCGTATATCATTGATGGTCATTCTGTACTTCCCCTGCAACCTATCCATCGCCCAGGAAAGTTTGTATCGAGGAACTCTCTAGCCATGCGATCGAAATGGGGAGGTGCCCCATCCTGTTGAAATATGATTTCACGATTTTCAAACTCTTCCTGATTGTTTAATACAATTTGTCTTATTCGAGGTTCAATTTCAGTTTCTAAAAGATTTCTGTAAAGAACTCCTGTAAGATTGCATATGTTGAAAATCGGTCAAAAACGCGATTGCCCAAAATTCCCACCCAAACATTCACCTTTATAGGAAACTGAATATGTCCCTCTCTAAGAATATGCGGATTAGTATCGCTCCACTATCGTACATTCTGTTTGTTGACTTTTCCATTAAGAAACGTGCATTCGTCTGCGAAAGATACACGTTTTAGGAAGCCCCGTTCTTCATCATTTATTCTTGTTAACCCCTCACAAAATTCGACCCTCCGGTCTGGATCATACTCCGTGAGAGCATGCAGGATTTTCATTTTATAGGGATGAAACTTCTCTTTTTTTAGGACTCTTTGAACACTTTTTGAACTTACTCCACAGGATTCAGCAACTGCGTACGTCGACTGGGTCGGATTGATTACCATTTCAGCAACAATGTCTACCTTTTTTTCTTCTGAAAGAGGCGGTCTTCCTGATCTTGGAGCATCTTTCAGCGTACCAGTTGCTTGGAGCGTATTTAAAAGTTTTCATAAATATGACCTTGAAATAGGATTCTCGAGAAATCTATCATTAAACATACGAACTGCTAGATGATAATTTCTTCCAGCTTCTCCAAATATCAAAACTGCTTCAAATTTATCGTCTAAACTACGAGCCATGATCACATATTTCATAAAAGCATTTAGGCGCTCAACGGACTATTTGACAGTTAGCAGTTCAGTTCGACAGTAAAAAAGATATTAACGCGACAACGATTTTTTCCAATGCAAACTTGATTGAAAGCAACATTAGTGTTTTTGGTTGGGTTTGAAATGACCAAAATGTCACTTTTCAAACGTTAATATTTCGAAAACAATTGAATTTCGGAGTAAAGTGTATTATGGAAAACTGTTGAGAATTATGAGCAGATTTCGAAAATGAAATAATATACGGGGTGTTATATTTAAAAAAATTATTGAAGATGGCGCTCAGCCGCCATTTTAAAACTTTTAGCTGTAATTTTTTCATGAAAAAGTAGGTTTTCATCTCCTATTTGCGCCTTCCAGATTTCGTTGCGATATACCAGGTGGTTCAAAAATTAGTAGGGGGGGAACGGACTTTAGATGAGCCCTGTATGTGCATATAAATCAAAGGATTTTGAAATATTACTCATCGTGAAGAATTAGTGAATATGGTCTACTGTATTGGAGAAGCTGACAGAAATCCTTCATTAGCAAGCAGAATCTACCATAAAAAATATCCAGAAGCAAGAGTTCCACGGGTGTCTTCATTGCAAAAGTTAGGAAATCGGTTTGAACTCACTGGTAGTGTGTCTCATATCAAAAAGGAAATTGTTGGTGGTTCGATCAAAGAGGAAAATGAGTTGCAAGATTTATTGATGCCACAGGAAAATCCTCACTTAAGCACTAGGGAAACGGATATTTCACAAAGTAGTGTGAACAGAATAATATTGAAATATAAGTTTCACCCTTATCATCCGAACCTACATCAAGAATTGTATTCAAATGAATGGCATGACTCACGTGGATGATAATATTTTAAACATTTATTTTTTCTGATAAAATAACGTTTAAGAACAACGGGTCTAAATCTCTGAATTCATCACTCGATCCATTTCAATTGCATGTAAAACTGTACTTAAGTCCACCGTTTTAAAATTCAAATGAATATACATAAAACCGCTATTCCAACAAAGGTTCCTCTGAAATATATTCATGATCGTATTAATTTTAAAATTATCTCAATCATTTGACATTTTCCAAATTGAAATAGGTACTGTAGGCAGAATGATATGTCAATTACTAGAGAATGTGATAGTCTTCACACAATAAATAGTGTTATTATTGATCAAATGGCTAACCTACATAACCATTTTCGTTTATTATTTGTACCGTTGGTTTAACACGCATCTTTAATAATTTCGTTAGTGTCTAAATATGTTAAATAGTCATCAGCCGATTGCGCAATATCTTGTAAATATAGGCGTTGATGTTCGCTACCCAGGAAATTGTAGTATAGCGGAATTTATTTATCTCGAAAATTTCACACCTCTAATTTGGGGTCAATCAAAGGAAGATATTTCCCATAGCAAAGCAATAAATTTTAGCAAATATTCACTACATGGGTACCGTAATCTGAATTGCACTGGAACTTTTTTGTATATTTGTTTGCGAAGTCAGTTCATTCATTTGGGTTGCATTCCCCATGTTCCCCATGTTTTTTCGCATATTCTTCTAGTAGTCCAAATGTCTTGTCTTGCTCTATTTGAAACTATTTTTAGATGAGCATTCAACTTTTCTTATCTAATTCATTGCCAATCAAAGAGATATTTCCAATAGCAAAGCCATGAATTTTCGGAAATGTTAACTTCTTGAGTACCTTGATCTAAATTGCTCTGGATTTGTTCACGTATTTCATTGTGAATCCAGCACATTTGTTTTTAACCGACGAAACCAAAAAGGAGAAGGTTCTCTAGTCGACGCGTATATTTTTTTTTTAATGTATGACCACGCATAACTTTTTATTGAGACGTCCGATTCCGATAATCTTTTTTTCAGTGGATAGAATGTACTTCGAAGTTGGTCCCATTTGAATTTAAAAGATAAAATCCTCCCCTAAGGGTAGCAAAATGAAGGATATTGATCACTCACCCTCTGAATTCTGGTCCGTTAACCGTTCTTCGATTTGGATGATTCTTTTTTTATTAGATAGGTTATACCTCATAGTTGATCATATTTGGATTTCGAATCGAATTATCCACCCTTACGGGTAGAAAAATAGGGGATAATTTATTTTTCACTTGTGAACATTTGCACACATATGTAGTTGACAATGACAGATCGCTATTGTCATTATTTTTTTCTCCTACATCCGTCACAATTTACATTCTATGAGAGGAGGGAATGATATACAAAGTAATCAAATGAACTAACCAGAACAACAAAAATAATTTATATTACAACAAATAGTAAAAGTAGATATTCATATCATTTAACTGGTGATAGTAGTGGGTAAGTAAGTATTTTGGAAGTAATCAAAAAACAAGTAGGTAGTAATTAGATTTAAGCCACAAAAAATTTAAAAATAAAAATTGTTTAACAAAAAATTAAACCGACGAAATACGGAACTGAAAAGTAAAAAATAAAATAAAACTTCTTAGTCTCAATAACTAAGCTCCTAAACTAATGTAAGTAAATAATTTTGAGTCGGCTCCAAACGAACAATCAACGAAGATCATTAAATTACTTCGAAAAAATTATCAGAATGTCACCGCGCATCTCGATGCCATCATTTTACGCCTTAACTAAATCTGTTGCTTGTTTGTTTGGCGCCGACTCAAAATTAGTTACTTACATTAGTTTAGGAGCTTAGTTATTGAGACTAAGAAGGTTTATTTTATTTTTACTTTTCAGTTCCGTATTTCGTCGGTTTGATTTTTTGTTGAAAAGTTTTTGTGGTAGTATTAATAATAATAATTGAAAAAAAAAACTACTGTTTTTGATCATATCAGATAGTTTTGATAAGCTGAAGTTATTTTGAATCTTGCGTGAGGAATATGTGTAGACATTATGGATCCAGTAAAAATTATGTTTATTTTGAAATAAACACACACATGTTTCCAATATAAAAACGCAAGGCAATGGGAAAATGTTATATTGAAAAAAAATGTATTTACATGAGGATATCTCTGATATCTTAGCTATAGGTACATCGGACAATACGTTTTTGAGCAATGAACACATTCTTAGGTAGATTTCAATAGAAATACTACCTATTGATACACACCACAAGACTTTCAATAAATTTTGATATACCTTCACCGATCATGGTTACCATCAGTTCAAATGTTTGTCAACAAAGTGGAGGCCACATTTTTCAACCGAACGGAACGAAATACGGTACGAAACTAGTTTCTATCAATGCCTCGGATAAGTTCGAAGATGTGCCAAATCGGTCCAGTGGTGTTGAAAGATTTTAAAAACTCAATCTTTTATTTTAATTTTATTTTTCTGTCAACATTACTGCATACTTTTGTGCAAAAAATTGTGGAATGATCGTTTACGAAGATCCCGCTCAGAACAGTTGGCGCAAAAATGAGATGAAATCCTTGAAATTTACTACAATGTTTACATCTGTCTGTCAAAAATCAGCTTTTTCTTAAAGTCTACCTGGCGATTTTTTCAAAGTGATTTCTTCTCAAATGGAGTTTTTGGGGTCATGGAAACTTCCACGAAGGAAGGAGAAAAGGTAGGAGATGGGACTGATGTCTCTAGATGATGAATTAACTTGAAAATTTAGGGGATTGGAAAATGTCCCCGAAGACATTGTTATATTAAACTTTCCGATACAAACTATTACCAAGCCATTCTCTGTCCATCTCTGCCAGACTATTACCTTTTTAACAACATTCTGACCTGAACAAAATCAGAGAGTTCATTGTAGATATCATAAAATATGTTGATGAAGTTGAGAAATCGATGAATCCTGGTCTGCGACAGTCTAGGCTGCTTCCAGCTATCTTAGAATGACTTCTTCGGAAAAGGTGGGCCCTACTAACAAAGGTGAGGTGAGAAAACAATAATATAAATCAGCTTCTCTTTTATTTTTCAGTAAGTAACACCCCGCATGAGAGCGATCTACACCAAGCAGTTGTTCGGAAGAACAAGGTCCACTCCCAAGATCGATAAGACTAATGACTATTATTAAGTTAATCATCACTTTTTAATAAACACATGAATTTTACAAGTAATCGTGGACTTTTCATTCTATGGAGAATTCTTGATTTTGGCTAATGAATTCCGAACCGTCACAGAGGGTCCCATGGCTCTTTGGAAGAAAATATCCACTACATTTAGAATTTTCTAATTCTTCAAGTCAGAAGATTGTCATCTCAGGGGAAAATGTTTGTACAAAATATATATAATATAAATATAAAAGTAATAATTTGAGTTGCTAGTTACTAGATACATTACAATCAGAAGTTGAAAAAAATTATTACAATTTGCAAAGGTAGTTCGGAAAACATACAAATTAATTCATACATATACGAGACATTCTACTATGAAGGTAATTTGAGTTCTTGCGCTAAGAGAGTCGTGTTGTCTGCCAAAATAGTGAACACCTCTTAATTTGCCCAAAAGCTGAGAGGTCCTTTCACTCAGATAGGATTCGAACCAATTGAAGCTTCGTCCTCTGAAGCTGTAGAGATGAAGCCCACGCAACAGTCAAAAGCTTTAGATATGTCGCGAAACACTGCAGCACTCACTTCCTTCTGACTATAATATAGATTTTTCAGAAAGAGAAAGAGATTGCATCTCCCGTACTTTTATTGGTTGTAAATCTAAATTAAGTAATCGTATTCAATTTACAGTACTTCATAAAAGCATTATCCGCTCCATCATAAGATTTTTATCATGAGCAAACGTCCTTTGTAATTGTGGATTCATCATGTATGTCGAATTTCTGGAAATATTTTCCTTGTTGAAATTCCTAGCACATACATATTTATATATTCCGATATATCACTTATTGAAAGGATTTTTCCGTCTATTGTATATTCATAATTAACAATCAACTTATATTCCAAAATAAATGTGGACAATAATGATAAACAATGGAATACACATACTGATTGTCAATGAGATAACATCGAATGCAGTGATAGCATATATATATATATATATATATATATATATATATATATATAACATGTATATGTTTCAAGCGAAGGAATCTCGGAAGAATACCCTACAAGAGGTTATCTTGAACGATGGAAGATAGTGACTAAAGTTTATCTTTGAGTCGCAGATGATTCCACATCTGATTTTTTGAACATTCTGTTCATATTTTCAAGCAAATCAATGAATTATTGTGATCTTTCGGTCGTGTGTTGTTACTAGATCAATATATATACCAATAGACACTTTTTCTTGAAATTTCGAAGGTCCATTATACAAATTGAATATATTTATTGAAGAATTATACCTACTTCTACCTTTTCTACATAATTTTCCACCTGAATAAGCTATTGTATAGTGAAATACGTGTCGTGGTTTTGTAATTCCAGTTTCATCTGAGAAGTGATTTTTGTTTACTACGATATGGATTTTCATCAATAATCGGCCGCATCAATTCCAAAATTACGTATATTTATATATTGCCCAGATAGATTTTCGCTTCTTCTAGGTGGTAAATTCACCCACAAGAATTGACTTTAAATTGTTTTGTATATGGTCATCGATTTTTTACAACTCTTATCCCAAAATCCCTATGAAAACTTCTGTTCCACTGGTGAAACAATTATGCGAAAGGTAATCTCCAACGATATTTAAGTAATTCTACCTAATAGAGATTCGATTTCATCATCCAAGGTTGTCATGTGTGTGTCTGTAGTAACTTTATCGTAACATTGACAATCGCATTTTGAACTTTCATTCAATAACCTCAAGGTCTTTTTTGTTTACTACTCTCCTTTTCTCGATACGATTTCAATTTTCATTCTCCATGTCTACAGATAACACATATGGGTTGATTTATAACTCTCCAAATGTTTCAGTTTCGATTAAACGATTATATCGTTTCATGAGAAATGTAAAACATGGAAGTCCGTGCTATTTCTCCAATTTCAAAGAAATTACATGATATACTACACAAGGGAAGTTTTTTCTGGATAAATCTAAGATTAATCATTGAAACTGGTTTTTTCGAATAATTCATTTGTGGAATCACCTGGTGGATTTAGATGTTTTCCTGAATGAACTAAAAAAAAGAGAGATATTTTGACAATCAGCTGATGACTTCAAATATCGGAATACATACCTAAAAGTACAAAAAACTATTGAAAATCCACGAAAATTTCTTCATTTTTCACCACTGGAGTCGTATTATATTGTAACGAGTGCAGTACGCCACTGCCTTTTGTTAGGTCTAGCCGCCCACATGGATCTCAAGAATGTGGCGTGACTGACTGATTGACGTCACGCCAAACAATCGAGAATTCTCCAGTGACTCGAGAAGCACTCGACGAGAATTTTCTGGCATTAATGACCTTATACAGAGATAACCCCCCATAACGTTTTCATTTTACATGTCACAAAAAAGGATTAAATACAAATTATTGGATTTCATTCGAACTTTTTATGGCTCGAGTTTTATCAATACAGGGGTCTCAAAAAAACGAAGTGACTTGGTAGTTTTTTTTTAATGAGACACCCTGTATATAATTGGATTTTTGAAGAAATGGGTTCAGAAATGGCATGCAATATAAAAGCATTGTGATGGATTATATAGATTTCATCTTCACTTATCTGTTTGAGAGAAAAATTTAAATGTTTAAAATAATGTTCATTATAAAACTCAAGTAATTCTTGACAGGGTTCTTGAAATTGACAAACAGATGCAAAATATTGGAGTGATGAGAATCCCCATGAATTCCGTGAGGAGCATACTCAATTTCCCGAGAATATAAATGTTTGGGCTGGTATTTTAAGTGACCATATTATAAGACCCATTTTCTAAGCAGAAAATTTTCATGTTCCCAGATACCTCCAAATGCTGCAAGACACAATCACCCCCAGTATCAATGAGATTGTTGCGCAAAACCCACAATAATTTAACTTGTATGTAACATTTCAGCAAGATGGAGCCCCACCACACTATTTTCGGGAGGTAAGAAATTACTTAGATGAAAGGTATCCGGGTAGGGAGATTGGATGTCAGAGAGGCCAGCTCGCTCACCGGACCTCACACCTCTGATTACTTTATTACTTTATATGACAGAAGGTGGAATAACATCGATAGAGAAAAAAACAAGGAAAGGAAAATCGTCGACAAAAGGAAAAAGAATGTATTTTTTTGGAATTGGAAATTTTCATACAAAATACCGAGTTGAACAAATGATCACAATATCCCCAAAATGCAATGCCATACCTCAAGTGGGATTCAAATAATGAGAAGTTTACCAGCCTAGCCGAAACTGAATTTAGTTCCTTTGAGACAACTTTAATTGCAAAGCAACTAAAGGATATCTTTTTATTTAAGCTAGTAATATGTTCATCATATTTCAGTTTGTTGTCTATAAGCATACCTAGAAACTTAGAGCATGGTTTTTTTCATATTTATATGGTTTTCCAAGAGTAAACTATCAAGGTTGAACTTGAAGGAGATTTATATCCTTCCCGTGTCATACATTAGTAGTATCATCTGCAACAAAGGTGAACTTTCCCTGAATACGAATAGTGGCTAGGTCGTTTACATACAAAAGAAATAGGATTGGGCCCAAGACTGACTCCTGTGGTACGTCCATTGAGACTTTGCCTGTCTGGGAGGGTTCTCTTTGATTTTAACTATGTGACCCCTTTCTGATAAGTATGTGCGAAACCAGTTCAATGTGGAAGTCCTATAGCCGTAGAACTCTAGCTTTTGTAGCAGTAATTCATGGCTAACACAATCGAGTCTATGAGAAATCGCAGAATACTGCTTGCTGCAGCTATTCCAGTATTTTCTAGCAACGAGAAAATTGCATCATTTGTTTTTTTTTCCGTTTTGAAATCCATATTGAAAATGGTTTATTATATTGTTATTTATAAGGTGTTTCATCATTCTTCTTTTGACAAATTTTTCTATAATTTTTTATAATGTCGACAAAAATGAAATAGGTCGGTAATTTGCGGGTTCGTCTGAGTCACCACCCTTATGGAGAGGTTCCAAGCGGGATGGGAACTTTCCCGTTCTGAAAGATTTGTTAATTCCATCCACTAGAATGTAAAGAACATAGTCAGGAAGATTTTTTTTTTACTGATATTCCATATATACCTGATGAGCTTTTATTAGTTATTTCTTTCAACTCAATTATGTTAGTGTCTTCAAAGTGAAAGTTATCTGCAATGCTAACGTATATTAGATATTCCAAAGGATCCATCTGTGGATTTAAACTGGATGTAATTTTATGACCTATTGAGCAGTAGAAGTTGTTTAGGATGTCTGGATCGATATTAATATTTCGTGGTAGTGAGTTGCTTTTACCTCTTAGTTCATTTATTATCATTCAATTTTATTTTGTTTTGTAGCATATCTCTTTTGCATTATTGATGACTCGCCTATGAATACGTTTTGTAGGAATGAAATATGATGTAAGAAAATCACTTTGTACATGCTTCGTTATGGTAGTAGAGAATCAAGTTCTGCGCAGTCTTTATTATTCCTTTTGTAATCAAAGATTTTTTATTTTCAACTTTCTTAATGAAAAACAATTCTCAAATGAAGTCGTTAGATAGTTATGGAACACATTGATAGGTTCTTCAGATTCTGTAACAGATCCATGATGTCAACTGGCATTTCTACGTATTTTTTTTTTTGCACTAAATTCTCCGTATCTATACTTCCTTTCATTATTTTAAATTGAGTTGGATTTGAAATACCGCTTCATGATCCGAGAGGCCTGCAGGAATAGTACAGAACTAATACTCTCCATCCAAGTTTGAGCACATATAATCGATGATTATAGCGGATTGATTAGAGATACATGCATTATTAGGTTGAAGGTTCCTCAAATTTTAGTATATGAGGAACTTTCATAAAGTTCACGTTCAAATCGCCTGCTAGTATAATATGACCATTAATTGGTAATTTGGATAAAAAGTTTCCAGTATTTCTAAAAAAGCATTTACATCGGAAGCAGGTGCTCTGGAAAGGCAAATAAAGAGTGCATCATACTTACACTCACGTACAAGAGAGAATTAAAACTCGTTTTCAACAATATATATATATATATATATATATATATTGTTATGATGGGATGGATTTTGAGTTTATATATTTTGTAGATTTGTTTCAAACATTTTATTAATGAATCCCTATCATAACAAAATGAAATCTCCGGCTATTTTATCTTACCCTTTTTCAAACCTCTTTTTACCTTATCCCAGCTCAGTCGGTACGCCCATGAACAATGAGTCTCCTCTCTCTAGATTAGATCTTGTCGAACGACTCGATATCAAATGCTGTTTAGTGGAGAAAAGTGTGGTTAGATGTTCAAAGATAAAACACTGATTGCAGAAAATAATCGAATGGATATTTTCATTAAGATAAAACCTTTAAAACTGACCTATTCTGCGAAAACAACCATATGGACTAAAATAAACACAATAATGTGATATGGTGCAAACTAATATGAGTGATTATACCAGTTGAAAGAATGTCTGAAAGTTATTATCAGTCCTTTATCAAATTTTTATGGAATGTTAAATCAAAAGGAACACAGTGAATCAGATACTCGATGTTATTTGATAAACTGAAGCGATGCACTATAGTGAGTTCTTGTGAATAGAATACCTGTTATTCTGCTTCCTGTGATGTGTCCCAGCCTCGTGGAAGTACTTTTGAAATTGGAATGACAGCTTTCGTGCATTCAAAACAATTTTTTGTTCCAGTAATTGGCTTTTTCAGGATTTCTCTACTGTCACCAGGTAAGTGGAATTTTGTGATAAATTATTGCTCCTAGTTGTGCCTCATTGGAATTGCTCTCGTTCGGGAATCGTTCAGCAGGTTTTATAGAGGATAAAATTGCAACTTCCTACCTAAAAATTTCGAACTTTGATTACTATTCATGATTCTATTAATGAAATCTAATCCTAAATTTACAGATTTTAAGAGTGCCACTTTCTACCTAATTATTTGTCATTCTGATTACTATTCATGATTCTATTAATGAAATCTAATCCTAAATCTTACATATTATTTACAAATTCGTATGAAATTCATTTCAGATAATTTCTGCTTTCATTTATTTTATATTTCATCACTTTTTTCCCAAACAACTTTGTCGATATATCATTGGTGGGTTTCCTGTTGATGAGATTTATCATACAGGATGTTCCAAACTTATATATCAGTTGATCTACTTCAAATACAATGTTTTCTGTAAATTTCAATTCTCATATAATTTAATTGTGAATTTTCATGAGATGTATTGTTGGTCACATATTTTTGACAACAAAGCTACTATAAGGCTGACCTCTTGATACATATGCATCGACTAGAGCATAGCATAAGATTCTGGAATAGTAAAAACGTAACAATTGCAAAACAACATAGCATTAACCACGATAAATAAATTACCTAATAATAATAATAATTATAAGTTTAATTATTTTATAACATTTCCTAACAATATATATATATATATATATATATATATATATATATATATATATAATATATATATATTTATATGTCTTGAAATTACATTATACCTGAAAATTTGAATAATAATAATAATAATGATAATAATGAAACTCAAAGCAACATTTTTTATACTTCTTTACCTATCATTGCAGAAATCACACGTAAGCTCTCACGAATTTTTAACAAATTTGGCAATATAAAAATAGCCCAAAGAACGGTTTTAACCATGAATTCTTTATTCTCTGTGGTCAAGGATAAAACTCCTTTATTTTCACAAATAAAACTAGTTTATTGCATTCCCTGTGCAAGTTGTAATCATGAATATATAGGTCAAACAGCTAGGTTACTAAAAGACCGTATAAGTGCCCACAAAAGTGATTGTAGACATCACCCTAGAAAATGTGCTCTCAGTGAACATGTTAATAAAGAAGATCACAATATGGATTCCACAAAAATATTAGTAAAAGGAAAGAATGCTTCGAAACGAATGTTTTTGGAAATGGCATTTATTTCTCAATCCAACAATTGTTTAAACAAAAGAACAGATCTCAATCATTTAAGTGAGATCTATTCTTATTTATTAATCTTAGACAAGAACCCGAATGCTCTCAATAATAATTCATCTTTTTTTCTATTTAATACAAACCAACATGAAAGTCATTACAAATATAATAATAAAATTTATTTATCCATAATTTTTACCAATAATAAAATCTCATCTACAGTAGTAATTGCAATTGATGTTCCAATTTCATTTGAACAGCTAAGACCAAATGTCTCTTCTTCTCCTTAAAAATTATTACAAATTGACGTTGACATTTTAGGTTATGTTAATTTCCAACCTCTATGTCTTGATTTTCCCACACATTCACATTCATAACCAAAGAATTTTCCACAATTGTTCTCAGCTTTTAGTAAATTTACCAGTAATTGTTTTGTTACAAATATTGTTCCATATAAATCTAATTTGTTGCTCCATGTTTTTAATGCTGTCTTTTACATCTTTGTATATTTCACCAAAAAACGACCATTCTCACTAACATTGTAAGTAAAGGTACTTTTCATATTTATCAGCATACTATAGTATTTTCACCCTTGTAGCTCCCTGATGATGACAATATTCATTGTCGAAATATTAGAAATATAATGTTATAAGAGTACATTTGCGTTTGCTGCTGTCCCAAAGATTTTCTCAGATTTTTTCCTAACTAGTCAGCAAAGACTATCTCTCCTCTTTCTATATATATATATTCCAATAGGCCTAGAACTGTTGATCATTTTTTATTTACAAGAATCATGGTTTCACCATTTTTACACGCTTTATATTAGCTTCACTTGTATGTTTGTAACCGACTCCTTTGGGCGCGATTTTGACCCACTTCCAGACGTACGAATGATCTGAAATTTGGCAGGCGTACATAATTCCGGTGACAATGCATGAAGAAATTTTTGTTTGAAAAAAAAACAAAATGGCGGCTCCAATATGGCGTACGAGTTTTGTGATTATGGTCCGATTCGCTTCAAAATTGGTATCTGAGGGTTTTCGTGGTCAGAAATTATGATTCTCTTGTCAAAACTGAAAAATTCAAGATGGCGGATCCAAAATGGTAGACGAGTTTTGTGATTATAGTCCGGTTCTATTCAAAATTGGTATCTGGGGGTTTTTGGGGTCCAATATTATGATAATTTTGTCAAAATTGAAGGATTCAAGATGGCGGCTCCGAAATGGCGGACGAGTTTTGTGATTATGGTCCGATTCTATTCAAAATTGGTTGGGAATAACAGTTAAAAAATATAATAATAATAATAGTTTGAAAAACTAAAAAACACGCTTTAATAGAAAACAAAACTAAAAAGTTGAAAATAAATAATAGTTTAATAACTAAAGAACACGCTTTAATAGAAAACTAAACTAAAAAGTTGAAAATAATTTCAAATGAGTTTGAAATAAGAATACATTGATTAACAACAAATTTATTTGATCGTAAAAAAGCGTGGGGTGCTTTTTGAGATAGTTTCATAATGATTCTACAGCCAATGCTCTGTCAATAAAACAAATGTTGACATAGCCTGGGCTTCCATAAATATTGAAAGGTCATCAAATTGTTTTCTGACTGATTGGATATTCAGCAATATAAATGATACAGTACTATCACTGCTATCAGTTGATCTACTGTAGAGCTTCCCAGGATTATGGATAAAAAAGAATTTGAATTTTGTTCTGTATTATCAATCATTCATAAATTTTGAAGTAATTACTTTGTACAGTTTTTATAACATAAGATGTGATTTTGGTGTGAAAGCAATATTTATTATATTGTCTATTATGCACCATTTACTAGATTTCGCTCTCGGGTCAGTTAAAAATTGAATAGAAGTATATTATTAACAATCCTTTCTTCACATTGGTATTGTTCTGGAACAATTATAAGGTTGGTAAATCTGCTCAAAGGTAAAACGTTCTTGAGGGCTTGCTTAAGAGTTGCGTGATTACTCATACTATTGGTGGAAAACATGATAATCACAAAGTCATCTTTACCATAGCAAAGTAAGTCGCTTTTCAATATTGCTTCCAATAAAAACAGTCACAAAGATAAAATCAATCAGTCCTGCCCTGGCTTTGAAGCACCAGCAGATAAAAACAACCTGCGCCCAGGCGTTTCACAAATTTAGGTTGAGAAGGTACAATAGCATCTTGTTTTGCTTATACAGTATCTCATAGTTCGGGAGTTATAGTTGAACGAAATCACCTGCTATTGAGATTTATCAGTTTTGGCGGATATCCTACCTATCCACGCTTTCTGAAAGAGTGATTTTTTCAAGGATCATATCTTCTCGTTGCTTGACAAGGTTGATTAATTCAATAACACACTTTTAGTCCTTCTATTTATCTCTGAAATATTTTCCATCATACGTTTCATCTGAAGAACTGTTTAACATACATCTGTATATGATTGTTTTTCTGAAAATATTCTGAAGTTTTTCGTGTCTCATGTGGATTATAACAAATTTGTCAGAATGTTTTTTGGGCCGGTATAAAACACCCAGTAGTAGTCCTTCGCACCTTCGGAATCACAAAAAGTTTATATTTTTTTTTATAATTCTGTACGGAGTAGTCACCAGTCAGAGATCCGAAGACCTCTGGCTAAGATGTCTAAAAACCCTGGTGAATGAACTGATTCGATATTGTTTAGATTTTTGATGGGACACCACCTGTTACTTCAACAGAGCTTCTCTGTGTCTATATTCTCGCTCAATGTCAGAACTCAATTTCTGACATCTGCAGCATCTTATATGGAATTATTTTCAGTGTTTTGTCGGTATCTATGCGTTTTCCATATCTTTAATATTAAATCTTGCTTAGCTTATTTCTGAGTTTGTTCTTTAAAAAAATCACTCGTTCATCAGTTCATTAGTGCGTGAGGAATTGTTTATTTTCAGGTGTAAGGATACTTTTTGTAGAATGGGCCACATTTGTATTTGTGTGGACAGTATAAAGCCGCAGATTCGAATTTTCGCCTGTATTCAGTACCAAAAGCAAGTACAAATCTTGACGAATTGACTAATAATGATATTTCCATAGTTCATTATATTGTATGCATTGAATTTTATATTTTCTGCAATTTAATGACAATTTCATTTCCAATTCTCCGTCTGTCAAAATGCAGTTAACCTCAAATTCAATTCGTACAAAATACGAAAAACAACACGACAGTGCTTTCTTTGTGCAATGTTCGGGGGCTTCTAATTCTAGCTTTGCTATTGGTGAAGTTTGACAGATGTCTCTTTTCAACCAATAGCAAAGCTAGAATTAGAACCCGCGCACAGTTCGCCTCAAAAAGAAATCTGAGGAAATAAATATACCCTGTTACTGAATTGAAACTAAATCGAAATTGGCGCCATCTGACACGCTAGTAATCTCTATCATCAAGTAGGCCAAGTGTCGCCGCCAAGTCGATCCCAAACTTCTACAGGTATAAGTGCAAGTACCAGGGCTTTTAGACATCTTACCTCTGGCCGAAGCGAGACCCAACATAAATGAAAACACCATCAAGCCTATAGGTACGCCGGAAAAAGTAACTTTTAACTGGCGGTACCTAGTGACAGAAAGAAACACTCCATACTATTCCCCTATCTCAATAGGATTCTATATGAATATGATTCCATCTCGGTAGGAGTGGATAAATGCCCGACTAGCCTGTATATCAAACAATACATCGTTGTGAAGAAGACCTTCCTCCTTATTATTTTATATTCCACTTCATATGGCTCTGTTTAAAATATAACTGTTGAAATATACTAACCAATCTGTTCAGAAGAAGAATGCGAAAGTTTACCCTTACAACCAAAAAAGGCATTCCAACTTCTTCCAAATCATAAGTTGTAATAGTGACCAAAATCTTAACACGAAAACTAATAACTTGAAAGAATAAAGAGTTTTTCCTTTTTTTTATATTTTTCTCAGTGAAACGAGTAACGATATATTGATTTGTTGAAAATATAAACAGGATGTTCATAAAATCAGGTGTGGAATCTATCAATATTCAATTGAGAATGTTTCCCTTTTCAACGAGTAACGATAAATTCTTCAAAACTTAAGTAGTAATAATACATAAGAATATATGGCGTTTCAAAGATGGAAGACCAGACAAAATGTTATTGGAGTGGAAAGGTACTGTTGCCCTACTTTTCTGGAAAATCGAAGAAAAGCAAATCATCTTTATGTTGAAGACAACGCTTTTGGTGGTGGTGTTTTTCTAATTTGCTAATGATGATGAATGATAATAAATATTCTAAACTAGTACAATAACAAGCAGGAATTACATCATTATTCATATTATTCTGTGTTCTGTTTGGTAGGGGTGTCGATACACTATTGGGCCCCCTTCTGCTTCCCAGCCGTTTAGGAGATCTCAACGACTAGAGCAGTTCCTCCAGTCCTATGGCTTTCAAAAAGTTCAGGAAGTTTCGTCCTCTTCGTCGCAAAACCTGCATTCTTCTCCTTCTACTAATCCGAGTTTCTTGAGGTGCCCTCTCAATCGGCAATGCCCTGTTAGAATTCCCGTTAGTATTCTGAGCTTATTTTTACTCTTGATGGTGCAGTCATTTCATCTCTTCTGGTTGTAGTTTCCTAGTAGTATCTTGGCCTGCCTCATTCCTTGTGATTCTATCCAGTATAGGGATATTTTGTTATGTACTTCTTTTTCAAGTTCGTCCAGTATTGTGCTGGTCCTTATTCCGCAGAGGGGTTCAGGTCCTAGAAATGGTGTTTCAGCCCCATTTTTTGCAAGTACGTTTGCCATTTCATTACCCTCCACTCCAGCATGTCCCGGAACTCATAGGAGGGTAACTGTGTTGTTCTTACCTAGTTTATTTAGTTCCCCTAGACACTCCCAAACCATCTTGAGTTGATTATATGGGAGTTCAGATCATTAATGGCTACTTGACTGTCTAACATGATGATAATCTCTTGTATGCAAAAATTTCTTTCTATATTGAACTGGACACATTTTTCGATGTCGTAGATTTCCGCTTGGAAAAAATAATCGGGGATTTGCCTAGACTTTCGGAGTTGAATACTATACTTTACCTTCGACTATAACAATAAATACTAAGATACAAGTGCAGAGAAAAAACTTTATTCACAAATTTTAATAGTTACCTATAACAATGCTATGGAATTTTTAATTGTAGTCACTCATTTTTTTTATTAATAAAATCAACTGTGAAGTTTGAACAACCAGTAAACTGAATATGTGTGACTGAATTATGCAAGTTTATTGTTTCATTTTGGGTTTGTTGCATATATGTTGTTGATGTGGTTGAGGTGTTATAGAACTGTATATTTTATTTGCAGTATCTGTCTTATTCTTTTCGGAATCATCAGCGTACCCCTCAACCACAGTAGTTGATCGCCAACCGCCATGGCGTTTCAGTGCCTTATATTCCCTCCAGCATCTACTAATAAAGTTGCCGACGAGCGGCGAAAACAATGCCCTGTATATAAATTACAGTGTGGTAATTTTAAAAATGTATTTTCCCATTGCTCCAAATTTATTGATGCCAATTTTTTGTGAGTGATACTTTCCATTTTGAAATTTAAAGAATAATACCGTTTGCGATATATCAGTAGGACGAAGATTTAAATATTTATTAACTGTGGTATAAAAATTTCCCGTAACAGTGAACCTTCTGGCAATTTTTGTTTTTGTATTTGGTACACTGACCATAAAAATGGATCCATGATCTTCTAAATCTGTCATTTGCATAGAGTGCAATTCTGCTGCACGACAAGCACCCATAATGCTCATTATTAAAGCAACCTAAAATAAATTATGTAATTGACTAGCTGATAAAAACGATTGAATATTGTGAGATCTACTACCTTTGTCGCCAGATATTTCTCATCAGGAGCTTCATTTATGAAATTATTAAGTTGTTCTGGCCTAAAAGTTTTTGCCTTTTTCTCTGATTGACGTTTAAGAAACGCGCGTAATTTCAAATAATTCTCTATATTGATTCCATTATTTATGTTGAGTGTGCTTCTTAGGATGGAGTAGAAAGTCCATAGGGACGATGCTTTATATTTAGTGTTAAGTTCAGTAAAATATGCCAAAGGTACATTTTCTGTGAACGATGACTTAATGTTCTTGATGCTACACTAATCTTGAAAATTTTTGTATACACCTTTATATTTGTTTTGGGATTTTTCTGGTATGGTAACATTAGCTACTTGTCTTATTTCTGGAGGTGTACCTAATAATTCATCTTCACTATCTGAATTCATCTTTTTCAGCACAAAATTCAGAATTATTAGATATTGACTTAATTAGAAAACGTCAAATTTATTCAAATGACATTACTCCCCTCAATAACAATAATGGTCTGTTCCTTTTCGGCCAAACGGCTTGTATAGAAGAACAGAGCCACCTTGATATTCGGTTCGTAAATATTTCCAAGAATCATTTCCAATTTATTATAGTGAGTTATAGTAGTGAGTTATTATAGCTCACGTTGTTTATTTAAAGATACTATTAATTGCTCAAAAGCAGTTGAATAAGCAATATATAATTTAATAGGAGTAGATAAAGAAGTTTTGTGGTTGATTTGAATGTAATAGAAAATTGAAAAAAATACATTTTTGCGTGACCCATCTCGAGATCTAACCCGGGTCCTTGTAGTTTGAAAGCGAGCGTTCATCCACATGAGCTACCAGGCTTAGATGAATCAATATAGTGTTTGAGGTTATCTGAGCGCCGGGCGACGCTCTGGAAGAATCATTGACCACCTGCCCCCGCTTCCCACCCCGGGACTGATTTCTGCCTGCAGAGCTACACACTTGTGAGCCATTAAGGAAGGTTTTAATGTAAAAATTTTCCTTGTACCTTATCATTTTCAATTTACGAGGACTAATAGTGGTTGGAAATACAAGTAATTCCGTCGCACAGAAAAACAATTTTGAAATACGCAATGAAATTATACAGATCGTCAAAAGTAAAAAATATGTGCCTATGGATTTACAACGAAATGAGATATACAAAACATGTTAAAAATTTATGAGAAACAGCTCATGGCACCCTCAGGATCCTTTTTCCCAAAATGTGAGTAACTGATTTGATTTCTTCGAAAATAAAATAAAAATAATTTTATACATGTACCTATATTTCACATGAGAAAAAAAACAAAGTGAAACATTATGTCGTGAAATTTTAGATTTTGGTATTTTCCGGATGTTCATCATATACATATCTAGAACGAATGGAAATCAATGTGCGATTATTTGCTTCATATTCCAATTTCTAATACTTGTTCTCCACCCGAATTTCACGGATCGATATGGGAAGTTTCCGATACTTGAAGCCTTTTTATGATATTGTTAGACCATGCTAATACCCAGCCATTGGTAAATAGCAACGATCCAGGGAGTTCTTCAACACCAAAAATTATATCTCAAACAGAAATATCGCAATTTTTCAAGCTTCCAGGCAAGTTCCAGGAATATAATCAAAATAGTCAGGATGTAATAATAGTGACCTGAGTTAAGCTCCAGCTCCCGGACTATAGACACCACTCCAGTAGACGCTCAACGCTTGACACGAATACGCACGTTGATATAAATTCGGTAGCTCCGTAATCAGACAGCATGAATAATTATAATGCTGGTTCTAGGCCAGGTTAATGATGATTTCACAGAAGTAGATCTCGATTCGGGCCTATCAGATTCATATTTCATTAGTAGTCGGAACACGCTCGTTGTTACATGCGATGAAGAAAATAGTAATCGTACCAAAAGAAAATACTTCAGAATACCGAAATTGGGGCGTAGGCCGTATTGTATCAGAATGAACAATGTCAAAACATAGCACGGTCAGAAAGTAACAACGTCAAAACATAACAGGAACAGAATCGGAAAACGTCAGAAACGCATTTCATCAGAATTAACAACAGCAGAATGAATTTGTATCAGAACTGGACATCATCAGAAACTACCATTGTCAGAAACGGGCATTATCAGAACTACTTTATCAAACGAACTTATCAGAAAACAATCAGAACGGACATATCAAACAATGATAACGAATAATCAGAAGAACACATCAGAATAACACAATCAGAACCGGACATCAGCAGAATCGAACATTGTCAAAACCCGACATTATCAGAACCATACATTATCAGAACCGCACATTATCAGAACAGTACATTATCAGACACGGACAATATCAGAATCAATCCGCATTGTCATTCGGGGAATTCCAACGACAAACATTAGTTACACTGCTTCGTCATATATAGTAATATTTCTTCAATAAATCAGAAAATGATTCATCATAACTGTGGTACAGGGAATTCATTGTCAAATCACATATGATATTTCGCATATAGCATTATTGCGTCGGTTTGATCATTTAAAGCGACTTTTTTCGGTCAGAAACACAATTTTCGTTGTGGAAGGTGCCTTAGGGTAAACAGTAAACATTTGTGCTAAACAAACGTGTGCATATATAGTTAGTTTCAGAATCGAGACGATACAGTGTTGCAAAAAAGGAAGCTAGCAAAAAAGTAAGCAACGGATATATATATCATTCAAAATTTGTATAAGTAGGTTTTTAGAATAATTGAATACAAATTCATTGGTCACATTTGAGTTCACAATGGAAAATTGAATATGGCGAGTGCTAAGTGAAAAATTCATTTCTTTTGCAACCTAAGACCCAACACACTGTTGTATGTATATATGTATGTGTGCATCGAATTTTGCAAGTGAATATTGACCCACTTCTAGTCGTTTGATTACTTACTAATTTAAAAAAATGAGATCCAATCTTGAAATAAATATACTCTCAATAGGCCCACAAAATATGTGACATGACATCAGTATACCTTTCGTTGTCATGGAAATGAGAAAAACAGATATTCATTTGCAATTTGTTATCAAAGATCAATATTTGTTGTCACCAGATCTCAAAAATTAATTATTCTAATATCGATTTTTTGCATAGTGAGGCAGAATCGCGGTTAATACCGCGAAAATCCAGTGATATATATCAAAGAGAATATGAAAAGTTCATCAAATGGATGGAGAGCAAGAGGTATCACATATAAATGAACGAGTTGTTAGTAATATTTTATTTGACGTTACAAGGTACTCCTGTCAGATCAATAATCAAAAATTTGCCATTTAGACTTCACGTTTCTCGATTTGTTGATGTTTCCATGGTAACGCGCGTTTTTTAAAGTTCGATTCAAACACGGTGAGGCGTGCTTTAAATGGGTAAAATGGGGCACCAATAAAAAAAAATATTTCTGAAATCCTCATTCCTTTCTGAGCAAATCTGGTCTCGTGATTTATTTCTTTCGACGTACGGTTTTTGCATAAAAAAATAAAATTCATTCATTTGCATCGCGCTAGACCATTTACGAGAAAAAACAATTCATGTAACTTTAAACAAAAATGTATTCGAAAGAATCATTTTAAACGCTAAAATTATAAAATTGAAGTAATCTAAATACATTTTGGAATGCTAATACAAAATTACCCTGAACGCATAAAGAAATAAATGAAATCAGATCCGATCAGAATCAGGATTTACTGTTGCCAAATCTGTGTATTATGTACTTATAGACACACATCTACACTAACTTTCTGAGAGGTATGTAGCAGTCAATTTTTCCAGTCAGTGTATATACTTCAGAAACGAGCAATTAGATACCTTTGCGAAGCAAAATGGAGAGAGTCATGTAAACCTTTTTTCAAAAACATAAAATCCTAACATTTTTCTCAATTTTCATATTGAAGACAGTTTCTAGAATTCATAAGAATACATTGGAGTATGAAATCAACGACATTCCCTATAACACTCGCCAGAACGAAAATCACTTGAAGCTTCCTATTCCCACATCCAACTTGGTAGAAGATTCTCTGATTTGCAATGGAGTGAAGATATATAATGAAATACCAAGTGATATTAAAGAGAAACATTTCCAGATTTTTAGAAACAAAACAAAAAAACTAGTATGTGATAACGCCTACTACAGTTTGGAAGAATTTTATGACGATTCACTTTAATCGTAATGTTTACATTCGTTGATATTTGAAAAAAATTAAACCGACGAAGAAATCAACTGAAAAGCAAAATATAAAATAAACCTTCTTATTCTTCCTAAACTAATGCGAGTAACTAATTTTGAGTCGGCGCCAAACAAACAATTATCATTATATTACTCTGAAGAAGTAATCATAACGCCGCTGTGCATATCGCTGCCATCATTTCATGCTTTACCTAATTCAATTGCTAGTTTGTTTGGCGCCGACTCAAAATCAGTTACTCACATTCGTTTAGGAGCTCAATTATCATTAAGACTAAGGTTTATTTTATTTTTTGCATTTCAATTGATTTTTTCGTCGGTTTAATTTTTTGTTAAAAAGTTTTTATTTCTCAATTTTTTGTGGCTGGAATCTAGTTATTACTACTTACTTAATTTTCAAATACTTCCAAAATACTTACTTACCTAGCTTACTTCAACTATTAATTGTTAAATATTATGATTATCTACTTTAACTATTTATTGTTATACAGTGACCGGCAGAAAGTACGCATCATATGGGAAATTCTTTTATTAATAAATTTTGACGAATATCGATATGTGCAATCGCTTCTGCATCAAAAGCAACCCCAAAAGACGTTGTACAGTGCCGTTCGTCTTTTCGTGTTTGGCGGAAAATTTTAAAAATTAAAAAATTATGTCTCAAAACACACTTATTTGGGAAAATATTGAAAAGTTGTTTAGAACGACATTTTATAGCTATGTACAAGTTTTGAAAAAAATCTGAGATAAAAAAATAATAATAAATTTTCTGCTATAATAAAAATTTCAATTTGGAAAAATACATTTTAGACAGAGAAACTCATTAGTAAGGCCAACAGTAATATTTCAAATGATATTTTGTAAATATTCGCAAGCTATTTCTATTTTATTCGGAAAAAAATTGAAATCTATGGATTTGCCATGTATTCAGCTGCTTCATAAGAGGTCACTGAAATATCTCCAGGACATTATAATCCCGATACTGTTCATTATTAATGAAGATCCTTGTGTCTACATAATTTCAAATTGAATTTTTTATTCAAACAAAAAATAAATTGATTACAAACTTTCGAGTATGCATTAGATTGTTTGGTTTGAAATTATTTCAGCTTCTAATTTTATTATAAAATGTAATTATGTAAAAAAAAATTTGTTCTAATAAAAATTCATATTAAAATTATGTAGATACATGGTTCTTTGTCAATAATAAACAGTATCGGGATTTTAATGTCCTGAAGATATTTCTGTGACCTCTTATGAAGCAGCTGAACACATGGCAAATCCACAGATTTGAAATTTTCTTCGAATAAAATAGAAGTAGCTGGTGAATCTTTACAAAATATTATTCAAAATATTACTATTGGGCTTTACTGATGAGTTTCTTTGTCAGAAATGTATTTTTCCAAATTGAAATTTCTTTGATGGCAAAAATTGATTTTTATTTTTTCATCTCAGATTTTTTTTCAAACTTGTACATAGCTATGAAATGTCGTTCTTAACAACTTTTCCGATTACCATTTTTCAATATTTTCCCAAATAAGTGTGTTTTGAGACATAATTTTTAAAATTTTTTAAATTTCCCTCCAAACAAGAAAAGACTAACGGCACTGTACAACATCTTTTGGGGTTTTTTTTGATGCAGAAGCGATTGCATGTATCGACATTTGTCAAAATATTATATTAAAAAAAATTCCCATATGATGCGTACTTTCTGCCGGTCACTGCATAATAAAAATTATTTTTGAAAGTTCTGGATAGTTGATTTTATCATTTTGTATATGATTCCATCCTTTCATAGAATGTAATTATTGTGACGAATGTAGGAGGATCTGTCAATGTCAACTACATATGTGTGCCAATGTTCACAAGTGAAAAATCAATAATCCCCTATTTTTCTACCCATAAGGGTGGAATATATCATCCCAAATTGAAATATGATCAACAATGAGGTATACCCCATCTAATAAAAAAAGAGTCATCCAAATCTGAAAACCCACTACAAAGTTATGTCTGATAGAATTGGTTAGCGGACCAAAATTCACAGGGTGAACGATCAATATCCTCCATTTTGCTACCCTTAGGAAAGGATTTTTTTGTTCAAATTCAAATGGGACCAACTTCGAAGTACACCATATAAAATGAAAAAAAATAATCGGAATCGAACTGCTCTGTGAAAAGTTATGCGTGATCATACATAAAAAAATATGTATACGCGTCGACTAGAGAACCTCCTCCTTTTTGGTTTCGTCGCTTGATAAAAAAAATGTATAGGTACTCAAAACTCATACAATTATAGCTATCAATATAACGAGATTATTATGCGATTTATAATAGTCGATGACATTGCTAGGTGACGAGGCGACAGCCGAGTCACCCTCAATGTCCGAGACGGTGTTAAATCGCTAATAATCGAGTTATATTCAAAGCTTTATCGTATCATTGACAACGGCGATGCGAAAATAAAAGCAACAAGGTTTTATGTCATTTCATTTTGGCATTTCAAAAAGTCATCATTAAAATCATGCAAGATTTTGATATTCCTGACGATATATTAGCTGCAGCCAACACTATAAGGTTGAACTTGCTTCCGGACAAATCTAAAATCCATTATGAAAAAGAATATCGGCAGTTTTGTAACTCTCTGATGATCGTGGACGCTAAAGGCAAAGGTGTATCCATCAAATTTGAAAACTGTCAAAATATTGTTTTACATGTTCATGAAAACTAGTTCTAATATTATTTGGTATCTAACGTATTATGCTTTCGTAACTAACGTATTAAATTATGGTAACTAATGTATTATGAGTAACTAAGGTTTCATGTAGGTTTTGGTACGTTTATATGTTAATAATTATTAATAAAGATTTCATATAAAAATGTCAATTTTCAATGATACGATAAAGTTTTTAACATTTACCTTACTTTAATCGTAATGTTTACATTCGTTGATATTTAAAAAATAAAATAAATGTATAGGTACTCAAAACTCATACAATTCAGTTTTCAACATTTAGATTCATGTTCATGAATATCTCTATCCTGTGATTTTGTGTTATCATTTACTTACATTAGCTGATGTACACTTTCATGTCATGCAAAATTTGTGTTTGAAATCAAGAACATTCTTTTAAGTATAAGTTTTAATTAGCAAGAGCTAGTCTGAAATTATGATTTGTAAATTGGAAATCTTTTATATATGTTTTATTTTTTTTATGTGTACTATCTGAGTGATTTTATATAAGTTGGTATGTCTTACTCAATTTTTTAATAGGGAGATATTTTGTATTGTCCTTTTACTTATGGTTATCTGTTAATTGTATGTCTTATTAGCTTTGTCGACAAGTGTTATACTTATGACAATAAAGTATATTTTGAATTTGAATTTGAAAAGATGTTAAAAATGTGAACTTTCTATATATGCACTTTTTCTCATGGACTCACGCTATTCGGAAAATGTCAGGACTGTTTCTCAAGTGCTTTCAGTATGAATTGGTGTGCTGTAAACCAATGTTTTGAGATGACCCCACGGGAAATAATCTAAACTATTAAGGTCCGGGGACCTAGGTGGCCATATCTGTGGTCCTCCGCAACCTAGCCAGCGATTATTGTAATAAACTTGAAAAGTTATCAAAGAAAAACATGTTTATTTCATTCCGAGGGCCCGTAACTTAGTATCGAAGGAGTTTAAGAAAGAACTTAAATGACGTACTGGAGATATTTTGACCCCAACTATACATTTCCGAGAGGAGAAGATGAAGTCCTGGAACACCCTGTATACCGATAATATGTGCTTCACAGGCATAAAGCTTGAGGTCATATAAAATAGATGTGGAGCAGAGACATATTACTAATTAAATAAGATTTTTTTCGAACATTTGCTCACACGAAATCCTGTTTTTTTCATTCTCCCATCGCGAGAAATGAAATACTTTCGAAGTTTCGATAGAGTCTAAAAATCTGCTGCTTCTGAAGTCCACGGAAATATTATGAAAACATGCACTACAAAAATACTTTCATTTTTATCACACGCCAACAGATTTGAACGAGAACTTTCCTTTTTTCAGCGATCTATTTAACAATAAGCTGTCAATTAGATTTGGATGATTAGCAAAACAGTTTGCGCTTACTCTAATTGATAAGTAGAACACCGCTGGCTAGCAAACATGACTGAGCTATGGTTTTGTATAACTGTAATTTAGCGAGAATATTAGTGAAGTATTACAGGCAATCGATCACAGCCGCTCACGACTAAAAATGATTCATTGTGGGATGACCTTCAAGGCTATTATTTGTTCAGTGGGTTAAGTTGAAAATCATCACCGCTAATAACTCACTTTTTGAGTATTATTTGGAAAATTCCTGGAACTAGCCTACTCGTACTAGATAGATGCCATTTTGAAATAATATATTTTAACTTTAGACCAGCACCTGATCATGAGATTTTTGAAGTTATACACCTTTTGGCGTGTTTAGTTGAGAGTAAAACTGAGAGCTCCGCGCGCACCCGAAAATTTTACAGCATGAAGTTAGCCACAGTAGCTCCTCTCAAAATGATATGGCAACAAGTTCAATTCCTATAAGGAAACAGGAAATGTAAAAATGTTTATACAGTGTGTCTAAGCTAAAACTTTTCACCACCCTTATATCCGAAATCGTAGAAAATACTGAAAATCGCACAGACCCGTCGATTTGTATTTCGAGGGGGGACTTTTCCACCAAATACGTCGTCATTGTGCTGCCAACCCCCCACCCCCACCACCTCCTACTTCAGCATCTCCAATAGGACTACCATTCTTGTGATACATCATTTGAAAGGAAATTCAATCGCAAACACATCGGTGTAATGCAATTGATAATCGATCAAGTGTTGTGGAGGAGGTTTCAAAGAAAAATAAGTGTGAATCAAGATTTTTTTTAGGCGATATTTTTTTTTTTAAATACAGGGGTTACTTCATTACAGTAATTATATATATATATATATATATATATATATATATATATATATACAGGGAGTCCCTGGACTTCCTCTTTATCCTCTCGGGAATGTATAGATGGGATCAAAATATCACCAGTACTTCATATAACTTTTGTTCCTAAAAGCCTTCGTTACCAATTTACGGGCCCTCAAAGTTACGAAATGAAAAATGTTTTTCTTTGATAACTTTCAAAGTGAATATTCAAAATCATCTAAATTTTGGTGATTGACTAAATAAATTAATTCCTTCGATGCGCTTTCATGCAGGAGTCAGTTGTTTTGCTACAAAGTCAGGAACGGACTACTCCCGATGGTCCACATCCCAAAACTTTGAAATGACTGGGATTTGTCAATATGTTTTGTACAAAACAAGGTTACCTGGACAATTTCCTGAATAAAAGTACTCGTGTGGAAAATCGATCGGAGCAACGATTTTTGATAAAAATGCATTTTTGCGACGACATCCAACCTGAGATGTCTACCATTATTCGAAAAGATTAATTTGTAATGAAAATAGAAATGATAGATACAATGTTCATAACGAATTTTTATCGTGCAAACATTTACCTCACAAAACTCATGGTGTAAATAATCAATCGCAAGCCTCAAGAGCAAACAGAAATGCAAAACCCGCTACAAAAACTGCTCGATATGACCCCCGTCTCTCTCAATACATTTTCTTAGTCGGTGCAAACACCCTCTCTGCACTTGAAATAGAATGCCAGGGTCGTTTCGTATGGCTTCACAATGTATTGTAATTCTATTCAACAAGGCATCTCTGGTGTGAATAGGTGTAGCGTAAACGAGGCTTTTCAGATGCCCCACAGAAAGAAATCCAATGGATTCAAATCCGGAGACCGCGGTGGCCATGAATATGGCCCACCTCTACCAATCCATCTATTGGGGAAAATCTGGTTCAGATGGTCCCGCACAATCAAACTAAAATGAGGAGGAGCGCCATCATGCATAAACCACATATCTCTTCGTGTTTGCAATGGAACATGTTCCAAAAGTCCATTCAAATCGTTCTGAATGAACTCCAAATAACGTTCTCCATTCAATCGGTCATGTAGAACGAATGGTCCTATAAGATGGTTTCCTATGATACCAGCACAAACATTCACGTTGAATTTCCGTTGGGGTTTGGTTTGCAATATCCCATGGGGATTTTCTTCGGCCCATAAGTGGAGATTATGAGAGTTGATTACTCCATCTCTACTGAAACCTGCTTCATATCCTCTCTTTGCTTATCCAGGAACCAATTGGCATATTCCACTCGTGCTGGAAAATCTTCAGGTGTCATGGCATGTACCTTCTGGATGTGATATGGGTGGAGCAGTTGTTCCCTAATTATTCTATGATTATTGGATGTATGGAACTGTTCCAGTTGTCATTTTTCATCCACACTAATTTTATTTCTTTCTACAAGGTGTTTTTGTCAACATCTGTGGAAGAAATGGAACATAAATTCAATCACCGGATATTTTTCACCTATTCATGTGCAGCAGTTTTTGTAGTTTATTCGTTTGCTTTTTATTAGTTATGTCTTTCGATGTGCGTTTTTTCAGCTAAATTTATCTTCGGGTTAAAGATTTTCTCCCATGAAATCATACTTATCAGTGAAACTCCTCAACATTTAAGCTGTGAATACGAATTTGCAACATCCAAATGTTGAGTTTCATGAGATTCAGATAACACAAAACGAAACGTGCTTATTCCACGCGTACATACAAAATATGGGCTAAATTCGATATTTCATAGTGGAGTAGCTTGTTAGTTCAAAAACACCACGAATCTACATAACTTGATATTTCATTTGAAAAAATATCTACATTGTGAATGAAACTTTCAACTAGGTACTGTACTTTTTGTTCACGACTTTATTTTAGAATATTTTGTATTATCCCTTTTATAAATGTTGTTGAATTAACGTTAGCATTAGTATTTCTACTGTGAAAATTTTTCATTTCAAATAATGGTGGACGATCGGGTTTGATGTCGTCGAGTAAAACTGCATTTTTATTAAGAATCGTTGCTCCGATCGACTTTCCACACGCGTACTTTCATTCAGAAAATTGTCTACGTAACCTTATTTTGTTGAAAACTATTGAAAAATTATCTGTCATTTCAAAGTTTTGGGGTGTGGACCATTGGGGGTAGTCCGTTCCTGACTTTGTAGCAAAACAACTGACTGACTTAGTCAATCACCAAAATTTAGATGATTTTGAATATTCACTTTGAAAGTTATCAAAGAAGAACATTTTTTATTTTGTAACTCTGAGGGCCCGTAACGAAGGCTTAGGAACAAAAGTTATATGAAGTACTGATGATATTTTGACCCCATCTATACATTCCCGAGAGGAAAAATGGAATATATATATATATATATATATATATATTATAAATAATAAATCGGCTTAGCTAGGCCATATCTTAAGACTACAGAATGAATAAAAAGACTAATACATTAAGTTTTTTGGAGCTGTGTGTACGTAATGAAATAGTAGGTTTGAAAGAAATTTGTATTTCGTGCAAAATTGAATGTTTTTTTAAGAAATGTTTCAACATGTTATATGTACCTAAGGTTTTTACCTATTTTATACAAACTGGAAACTGTTTTGATGGACTTCTTGTAAACCTGACGAGTACGCACTGATGATGACTATTATATAGTCAAAAGCGCTGTGCTACGATTTTAAAAATAAAAAATAATTTTGCACGAAATACAAATTCCTTTTAAACCTACTAATACATTATGTACATATAGGGATGACTACAGAAGGATTAGTTTATTGAGTGTTGATGTCACAGCAATGAGAATGAATGTGATTTTTGAGAATTGGCAACGAACCTTTGAACAAATCTATATTGTGATCATTTATGAATTTCAATGATCTATCAGAAGGTGAATGTTTGCCATACTTACTAGCGTGGAACATTATATGGAAGATATTGTTACTACGAAGAATTATATTTGGAAGATTGAAGTTGATCAATTGGAGCAATTCGGGACTAATTAACAATCCATTCAGTAATTTGTAAATGAAGCATATATCATTTACTGTTTTACAGTTTGTTAAGGAGTGCATATTCAGCATTCCAGTTATAGCAGAGTAATCATGATTTTCAATATTGACATGAAGTTTGAATGCACAAAACCTCAAGAACAACTTATTTTGAATCTTCTCAATGGTATATTTGTGTGACTGGTAGTAGGGAGACCAAACAACTGAGGCATACACAAGGTGGGAGACAACCAATGACATGTAAACCATCTTCACAGAGTGGATGGAGAAATTATCACAATTCCTCAAAGTATAACCTAACAGATTCGATGCCTTTACAAATACTCTTTTATATGATCGAGATAAGTTAGTTGTTCATCAAAATAAATGCCAAGATCTTTTACGTTTGATGTTGATTTCAATAAATTATCGTTAAGAAAGTACAGTGAATTATGTTTTTTAGTAGATTTGAAGAAACTTATAGACAATTTTTCTCTACGTTTAGTCGTAGAGCACACCATTTAGAAAAGCAATTAAGATCATCTTTAAGGAGCAATTGGTCAGAGTAAGAGTTTACGAGCCTAAAGATTTTTAGATCATAAGCGAGTAACAAATATTTACTGTGGCTGGAACTATTCCCTATATCGTTCATAAATAAGTTGAGAAGGAGTGATGCACAGTGAGAAGCCTGTGGAACCCCAGATGACATTTTAATTATATTTGAGAGAGAGGAACCTACTTTAATCCTCTGATTGCGCCCAATAGGCAGATCACAAACTAACAAATGTGCTTCATATGTGCTCGATATTGAACTATAGTGATAAAATATTATATATGCATGGCTTTTCCTAGAAGATATTGTGTAATATTCGAATGAACGCTGCTCTAAAACCCTCAAATTATGTGAAACATTCAAACACAGCGTTATTGGCGCTTCTTTTGACGTCATAAGTCCATTGATTTGTCATTTTCCTGAGTTACCAGTGTCACTATTTTGCGAAACTTCTGAGGAAACGTTATTACCTTTCATCCTATGAATAAATCAGAACTTATGTGTTATATTGAAATGAAGACTTCGTATTGGATAGCTGTCCTTAATTTAGTTATTCTTGAATAATATGTATGTATACCGAGTGCTATGTCATTATTTTTTTGGCTTGCTCTTATTGTCAAGAAATATTATGAATAACGCTTGGCACCGATGTAATTTCTGGCACTCTCCGGGATCGGCCAGTTGCCATTGTCACTATTTTGCGGAACTTCTGAGGAAATGTTATTCTGTTTCATCCTATGAATGAAACTTGTGTCATTATGTGTTATATTGAAATAAAGACTCCTCATTTGATAGCTGCTTTTGATTTAGTTATTCTTGTATGATATGTATGTATACCGATTACTATGTCATTATTTTTTCGGCCTGGTCACATTGTAAAGAAATATTATGAATAACGCTTGACAACTCTGTAATTATATTGGGCTCTCGGCAATCGGCGATATATCTGAACTTATTGCGTCACAACCTGGAGCATTTCTTCAGGAATTGTTTTTGGAAAAACCACTTCGAAAAACAATTTTAAAAAAATCCAACCACTTTTCTCATCGTTCTGGACCTTATGGTATTTTTTCCAGAAATAAGTGATCTCGCCCATAGAAAAACTACGGAGCCATTTCAGTTCAGCATCACTGAAGCCAAGATTTTCCAGTTCTCCAAGTATTATGGTCAACGGTATCGAAGGCTTTAGAGGAGTCAGTATATATGGAGTCGATTTGGAGTTTGTTTTCTAATGCCTTCAATATTTCAAACTCATAGATTAATAGGTTAGTGACCGTAGATTTCTTTTGTGTGAAGCCATGTTGCTGGTTATCGATAATTTATCTGCAAGAAAATGCTAGTTGGTCATAAACAAGACTTCCTAATAGCTTTGGAATTGCAGATTGAGCAGTTATACCTCTATAATTCTTTACATTGTTTTTTTTACCGGATTTGAAGACAGGTAAAAAACTATTTTTCCAGTAGTTGGAAATACTCCTGTGGACAATGATGAATTGTATATTATATCAAGAGGAGTAGAAATAGTGTATGAGCAATTTTTCAAGAAAAAATTTGGGATTCCATCAGGGCCAGAGTTTAGTTTATTTGGTAATTTGCTGATTTTTTTTTTTTATTTGACCAGATGTCAGTAAATAGCATAGGGGGTCATGTTGTACGTCGATGAAAAGATAGTTCAGTTCTCTTTCCAACCATCTCATTGTTTTTATCATTTCGTTAATTTGTTTTTTCACAATGTGCATTTGGAATGTCAAGCCTAAGTGCGGATCTGAATGGTACCCTTATCTCGACAACTTTTGAACGGTTTTATATGAAACAATGGGACAACAAATATTTTGAATAGTATTACCGGTCCTACTTTTCGAGAGAAGAAACATTACAATTACTCGATAGAGGGCGCCAACAATTATAGTTTCAATCATGGTAGCTCTACGGTATTACAATTGCGATGAGTAAAACTGAATACGGTCATTACTTAAATGATTTTTCATTTTCGAATTCGTTTCAAAGCTTAATTAGGTAGAAATTTTTTTAATTGATGCGCCCGATAATTGAGAAAAATCCATGTTGAAGTAAACAAAAGACACACAATCCACTAAATGATTTTCATCAAACTGGGTATACACGTGTTTCGCTGTACACGTGTTTTGCTATACAATAGCCTTTCATAGCCTTTTATAGCCTTTTCAAGAGATTATACTCAAATAATACCCAACTCATTTTTTATTAATGACCATAATTAAAAGGGTATCATTTATCGGATTCAGTAAACTGATACTCAAGCAGTAACCTGGAAATGCGCATTATGAAATTGGATTATTTTGTCGATGTTTAAGAATTTCTAAAATAACAATGATTATATCATTACTTACCTGCTCTTTATATTATCGCATGTGTATTTAAAGAAGAGTTTCATTCTACTTCTACTAGTATTATTTTGAATTTGAAACATTATACATTTGTGGTGAGGCCCGTGGGAGCTACCATGCAGCAGAGAGAATTTTTAATGAAAAAATCCCCGATCATCCAATAACTCGAAAGTATCTGAGGGAACTGGTTGAAAAATTCAACAGAATTGGCACTGTTCTAGAGCCAGTGGAGCTGGCCTAAAGTTTCGCTGATTGCCAAATGCATATTGTGAAAAAATGTATGACGAAATTTAAAAAAATATGGTTGGAAAGGAAATTGAATTGTCTTTTCAACGATGAGCCACATAACCCCCCATGCTATTTGAAATTTTCCGCGCCATCTATCGGGCAATCACGATGTCTTTCATTTAAAAAAGTGGCATCGGTGATATCATTCAATACCAATTTTTTTTCATTGTTCTCCGTCGAACCATTCAAAGGTTAACAGGGGGGGGACTATAAAAAGCCGCACTTATGCTTGACATTTCAAATGCACATTGTGAAAAACAAATCAACGAAATGATAAAAACAATTAGATGGTTGGAAAGAGAATTGTACTATCTTTACATTAATGTGCCACGTGACCCCCCTATGCTATTTAAAATTTTGAAGTTGATGTCCCCCGCGCCATCCATCGGGCACTCACAATGTCTTTCATTTCAAAAATCAGTATCGGTGATATCATACAATACCTTTTTTTCATTGGTCGTCGAACCATTCAAAAGTTAACAAGGGGGGGGGGCTATAAGAAGCCGCACTGTACTGAGACTTATAATCCTTTTATGGCTTGAAATTTGAACTGTTTGTTTGTATTACGGTCACTACCTAGGTCCATTACCTGTACTATAATTTTTCCTTGTACTTCTAATTTGCTTCTTACCCGCCGATTGTTCTCAAGAAATGTGCCCCCGAACTAACACCTGTTCTTTGCAAGTTGTTCAACCACTCTTACAATTGGGGGGTATTTCCGTCCAATTGGAAAATTGCAAGAGTACAGCCAGTTCCTAAAAAAGGCAAAAAGGCCCTACCTAGCAACTACAGACCTATCGCACTGCTATCTATTATTTCAAAGGTCATGGAAAAAGCCATCAACATCGAGCTCATGAAATATCTGGAAGACTCAGGAATTGTCAACGATAGGCAATATGGCTTCCGCCATCAGAGATCAACTGGTGACCTGCTCGCTTACGTCTCACATATATGGCAGCTATCTATTGAAAAGTATGGAGAAACTTTAGCTTTGGCATTAGATATCTCCAAGGCGTTCGATCGAGTTTGGCACCAGGGACTCCTCGCCAAGCTTCCGTCTTATGGCTTGCCCCCTCAGCTGTGTTCTCTGCTTGCTAGTTTTCTCTCAAACAGGTCTCTTCATGTAGTGGTCGATGGAGTTTCATCTGACACTCTACTCATAAATGCTGGTGTTCCGCAAGGATCTATTCTCGCACCAACACTATTTCTACTTCACATCAACGACCTGTTGAAAGCAACTTCATGTCCAGTACACAGCTTTGCCGATGATAGTACCCTCCATACCGCTTTCTCTTCCAGGGTCCCTATATCAGCCCGTGAAACCAGAAATGAACGAGGAAGAAATGTTAATAATATAAATATGGACTTAGCAACAATTCTCGAGTGGGGATCTAATAACTTGGTAGAATTCAATGCAAACAAAACACAAGCATGTCTTTTCTATAGAAAAGCTGATCTCACTGTGCCTAACATAACTTTGTCAGGAGTAACCATACCACTGAAGTCATCCATATCGATGCTTGGTATTACTATCAGCAATAACCTTTCCTGGGAAAATCACGTAAGGTCCATTGCCAAAAGTGCATCCCAAAAACTTGGTTTTTTGTTTCGTGCCAAGAGCTATTTCACCCCCACTCAGCTGCTTATGATCTATAAGGCACAGATCCGACCTGTCCTGGAATACTGTTCCCATATTTGGAGCGCGGCACCTAAACATATCCTGAGGCTATTGGATTCTGTACAAAAAAGGGCAATTCGTCTCGTCGGTGATGCCTCGCTTACAAACTCGCTCACTTGTCTGGAACACCGTAGAAAAGTTGGCGATTTGTCTCTATTTTATAGATATTTTCATGGGCGATGCTCTTCTGAAATATCAACAATCGTTCCTGCTTTGGCAGTCTCTTCGAGATTAACCCGTCAAGTTCAGTCATCACACCCCTTCGTGGTCACTTTGGAGACCTGCAGAACGTCACTTTCGAAAGACTCGTTCATCCAACGAACAGCGAGGCTTTGGAACTCATTGCCTAGGGAGGTGTTCCCCGAGGCATACAACCTCCAGAAATTTAAGAAGAACACCAACTCCTACCTTCTTTCCCTTGGTTCCCATGATGTTCTCTGAACATTACAGGATATCCCTTTTCGTGGGAACCAGAACATAAAAAAAAAAAAACCGTGTTATATTGTTTTGCTGTAATGTCGAGTAGCTCATTAATTTTCCCAAGCCCGGGTGAAAGAGGGGCTTGATAGAAAGACTAGCCACTTATCTATTGTCAAAGTTTTTTGATCGTAGAACCACGCTTCGAAACAAGAACGAATCTTTAATTAGCATCATATCAAAAAGAATTATTGAAGACTCGTTCTCTATTGAAAGGGTTGTTTTCAGTAGTAATATCCCTAGGACATTGATAATAGACGACATAATTTTATGACAATCGAAAGCTCGTTCCTTGGTAACAGCCCGAAACCGAAGGCTGAGGGCTGTTACTAAGCAACGAGCTTGAGAAATTTGTCATAAAATTATGAGGCATTTGTCAATATCCGAGGGACATTCGGCGGAAAATGTTTTGAAAAAAAAATTTATAACTCAACACAATGAAACATTTATTTATTTATTGAAAGTACAGTTAGTGAAAGTACAATTATTAAAATTTAACTTCACATTAGATTCGTTGCTGTTCTCTACTATAGAAGATCTATTACCACGCATAATATTCATGATCTTGTTGTGGTGTTCTTGATCGAGATTTAAGTATGGTTTTATAGAATTTTGATTGCTATGACCAGTAATTTTCAGCAATTGTTGTTCTTCTACACCACTTTTTGCCAATTCGCTAACAGCAGTTGATCTATTCGAGTGATTTGTTATCTTTTTGTCCTTTACATTCAAGCCAATTGCCTCAGCAGCAGATTTAGTCCATCCATTTATTGTATTTCTTCCTACAGGTACATTATCGTACCATTTGTCAGTTTCATTTTTCCAGTGTCGATGTGAGGTAATATTGTCGCCTCGTTTTGATATCAGTTTAGAAAAAGACGTACAGGGCAGCTTTGTCTTTCACTATTGGAAACCAACTATTTATTTGTACAGCTTTTAGAACCACCTTGGCACGTTTTTTTTTTTAATTCGTGAAGATACTGGGTGATCTCATATTCTTTACCTTTTCCGGTGGATTTTTTTTCAAATCGAGAAAAATAACGATGACTCTCCAACAAATCGCATCGAATACAATCCGGTGTTCAGTAAAACGTGCCAAGGTGGTTCTAAAAGCTGTACAAATAAATAGTTGGTTTCCAATAGTGAAAGACAAAGCTGCCAGTATCTTCATTTTAAAGATACAAAAGAGGCGAAATATTACCTCCATCGACACTGGAAAAATGAAACTGACAAATGGTACGATAATGTACCTGTAGGAAGAAATACAATAAATGGATGGACTGAATCTGCTGCTGAGGCAATTGGTTTGAATGGGAAAAGGTAAAGAATATGAGATCACCCAGTATCTTCACGAAATTTTTACAGGTGCTTCAAAACATGGTAAAAACAGTATAGCAATCGATAATTTTGCGCGGAAAAAATAATATTAGGAGATATGGGCCCCCGAAGGTCATAAAGAGAGGTTATAGGATATCACTTTTGGAAATTATAAATTGATATAAACAATTTCTATTTACACTAAAATAGTAACTGCACACACGTTTTACCTTTCAGTAATATTAAAATCACATAATTTTCGATAGAGACATGAAAAAACTCCGATTACTTTTCATATAATTTTACAGAAGAAATGACAAAAATCAAATGTTATGATTATTCGAATCTTGAAGTTTATTGATATGCGACGTTGCCTATGTCTCCAAAAGGGGAAAAGAAAATACTGAAATTCAATGTGTCATACATATTGAGCATATAAATGATAAGTATTACAGCATGAAATAACGATCTGATATCTGTGTTTAGAATGCAAAGTATATTTCACCACGCTTCTTGATAGTTATTATAATTTGGAAAATTAAGCATGATGTGCCGCATTTAGAAAGTTACCAAACATATTAAATAATGTGACTTCAGATTATTTTGTTTTAAGTAATTTTAAACTGGACCAAGAAACGCATTTGGATTGGATGTTTTCTTGTATGCCTGGCCGACACACGCCTTCGGAGGGTCTCGGCCAGGCATACAAGAAAACATCCAATTAATTTCTTACGTAAAAAGAAGGAACATAACCTAACCTAACTTGGCTAACCTTGTTACCCAAGTTGAATGCAATCTAATCAACCTTACAAGGCGACGCTTCGCTCCGCTCGCGAACATTTCGATCAAAGCTTTCTAACGTAAAAAGAAGGAACACAACCTAACCTAACTTGGCTAACCTTGCTATCCAAGTTGAATGCAATCCAATCAACCTTATAAACCGACGCTTCGCTCCGCACGCGAAAATTTCGATCCAATTTATTGCGAAAATCCGGATTGGCCAAATTCACTTGAATAGTTGACAACGTGGCATGTCCATAAAACTCCAAGATCAATGCAACCACCAATATTTGATTTTTGACAGTTCATGTGAAAAATTTAATGAAACATAATCGGAGTTTTTTCATGTCTTTATTGATCATTAAGTGATTTTAATATTACTTAATCGTTAAATGAGTGTACAGTTAATAGTTTAGTGCAAAAAGCTATTCTTTATATTAGTTTGCAGTTTCCAAAAGTGATATTCCATAACCTCTATTTATGGACCTTCTGGGGCCCATATCTCCTAAAATTGTCTTTTCCGCGCTAAATTTTCGATTGCTATACTGTTTTTATCGTCTTCTTAAGCTCCTGTGAAAATTTCGTGAAGATACTGGGTGATCTCATATTCTTAACCTTTACCAAATCCACCAGCCAAGCAACTGCCTCTCCTCCTCGCCACGCTTATTCTACAGCAGCAATATGGTAAAATTTACACATAAGACCTTCAGGAGTATTTTCATCCTATAGCAATATTATTGTGTTAACTTCAGACAAATTTAACGAAACTGACCTGGACTTACGTTAACATGGATCTGCTTGTAGTTTCTTCCTAATTTCATCGCGGGCATCTCGTGCTGGTTTAAATACTATATTGTTAAACGAGTCAATCATAATATTATAGTCATTATAGTACTTTTCTTGCAAAAGTTTGCACGAAACGTTTCACATTGTCTTCACCGTTGCTTCTTTAAATTCGGTCTCGTCTTTCTTTCTCATATTGACCGCCCAATCTTTTAGTATCAACGCAAATTCTTCTAAGCTTCTATGTTCATTCAATTCATATTCTCGTTCGCAGCAAAATTCCATAAATATTCCCCAAATATATTTGTGACTGTAGGTTGTATTTCTGGGAATGTTTTCGTTGATTATCGCATTTATACTTTGAACATTCGCATTGCCAAAACGTGACATTTTGAAATTTATTTGGAATGAAGTTGTCAAACTCAATCGTGTTGTCATAGTGATTGATAATTGCACTGAATGCAATTATCAGTGTAATGTTGACATGATTGGGTGAAATTGTTTCATATTACACAAAATGACTAAATTTGAATGGTTGTTAGAACTGTCAAAAAAATTTCATTGATATAGCTTCTTCATAGAAAACCTATGGCCAACTTCTCCGTGTATTACCATCTCTCTTGAGTTTATATCATGTGAAATGTCGATAGGACTTACAATTAAATTGTATGTTCACGTGCTGATGATGGAGATGATCTTTAGAGTGTACGTTGAAATATTTACTTCGCAAGCACAAAAAATTTACTTCGAACAAGATAATGGTTGAATGTGTTCGCTTTCTAACGCTGCATTGAAATCACGTCAACTCATGCTTGTTAATGGTAGATAACCTGAACATACAGGGTAATCGTAAAGTGGATTTGTGCAGAAATCTATCGAGATGGCGTTGCTCCCTTAAGAATGATTTAAACATTACTAGGAGATTTCGATACAAGCTCTAAATTAATTCTGGCTATACGAATGGTGGAATTTCACTAATTCGTCTGAATCGAGCCAAGTTTTCTGTTGGTTCGGGAATATTTTTTTTTCAAGTTCGATGTTGATTCTTCGAACTTTTGTTATGTATGTTCAAAACTGTAAAAATCACTGGAACAAAAGTATCTTGAATTACTTCCACAATTCGAGTAATGCGGGAGGGACAAAGCTCTGCTTGAATTCAAGGAAAGTAAAGAAGAGAAGCACTGGACACTTTGCAAAGAATTGAGAAACTAAACTTAATATGCACTGGAAAGAGAGAGAGCTTATCTAAGTTTTGAAATGAGAACTGATGAGAACAAGAAACAGTTTTTGGAAAGAAAATAATAATAATAATAATTTATTAACTTCAGGTACAATAATAAACATAGGAGAAGTGGGAATAAGTTAATAAACGAGAGAAGTACATAAAGTTTCCAGTTTGGTGTGACTGTGAAAATTACAAACAGGAAGTAAAAATGTATCATGTAGTAAAATAATAAAATACAAGATTAATATTTAACACTAGGTGTTTGCGAAACATAGATATACAATTTTATACACTTACATTAATATAAACATATATATGAACTGTTAGTTCTTCAAAATAAAATTACATTTACGATATAATAAAATGTCAAATTTTTGGGAAGGTTGTTATGTCATAGGGGATATTTATATAAAAAACGGAAAAATGTTTCTGTTGGGATGATTAGGAATATAATAAATTATGTATCTCTGTACGAGGCAAGCTAGTGATGTAGTCATTTAATCTTCTTTTGATTTCATTTTGATTTTTTGAAATTTTTATTTGATTTGGTAGAGTATTGAATAGTTTAAGGCTCAGGTAGCTGTGGCTTTTTTGCCATATAAATGCGGAATATAAGTTATTGACGAATCGTCAGATACCAGAGTAGTTCAAAAATCTCTCGCAATTCAATGATTATTTCATCAACGCCTCCAGATGAAGACACAATCAATTATTCTACCAATAATATTCAACCTCATGACTATCCTGTCCATCAAATCAAACGAACTTGGTATTGATGAAATATTAGGTATTGAAATGATTCTCCGCTCATGTCCAATTATTCTGCTCATAATATGTCATATGTAAAATTTTTGCTTAGAAAATAGTGTTAATCCCATCATTTGGAAAAAAACATTCATCTTACTCATTCCAAAACTGTCTAATCGTACTGCAAAGATCTCAGACCAATTGGTATTATTTGTGCTTGTGTTAAATCCCACGCGAAGTTATTTTGGCGACCTCTCCTATCGATTTACAATCTTATTCTGAGAACTGAAACATTTTTTTTTATTTTTTATTTTTTTTAATATAAAATATTTATTAAGGTGAAGATGAATATAAAATGTAAATAAGTAAAATGTTCTATTCAAAACTGTGATTTGGTGTCCTCTTGATCATAGAAGAGGACGTATGCTTCTCCACTCACGATAGATTTTGGTGATAGCGGTGATACTCTCGAGTCATTGGACTCGTGCCATGTGCCTGCATAAGGGTGCCTACAGTAAGCCGTGTAGTGTCTATTAAAAGTTGTTCCGCTATGGTTGGATACAGCATACAAGTTGTAGCGACACGGAGCTGCGTCATCTACACACGGAGCTGCGTCTTTATCTAATCCATCGAGAGGAAAGTCAATGAAGACATTTAGTTTTCCTCTGAATCTCTCCATCTGCGAAAATATTTTCAAGTGAATTACTAAAATTTTAGGGAAATTCAAGTATAGATAATGACTTCGTGCATTTTCTCCTTTCCTTGCATTTGGAACAAGTGGGTTTTTCGTCATCATCCAAAATTTCTTCCCTAGTAAACAAGTCTAAACATTGCGACAGTCTGAGTTTGCCAGTACTCTTTGGAATAGGGAGTGAAATGTCCCAGAATGGGTCAAAAGTGACAGAACAATGGCCACAGAAAGTACATTTCACCGATGATTTCAGTTGACCAACAAAGATATCGACAATTTCCGAGTTGTTCATTCATTCAAGATATCTTGACCAAGCATTATGGCCACTGAGCAAATCACTTTAAAGTGGGAAATAACCGTTGCGGTAACCATCCTGTACCACTTAAATACCACTTAGAAGTCACAGTCACTTTCAAGAGAGTATGATAGTTTCGGTGACGTTTTGGTAACTTCCATAAAACCTTCAATGTGGCAGGCACTTGATTGTGATATGTGGTGATGGTTGCCACGTTCTTGCTATCTCCATAAGTGATTACAATAACCTTCAAAATTCACCATTCCGCGCGATGACGAAAGCTAACCCAAGTTTTCTCAAATTATTTTATTGAGGCTTATGAAAAGTTTGTTTAACCTGTTACGTGAAACATGAATGATTCTATTCAATATGAAATGGGTTATGCGTTTTCAATAGACAATTTCCCTTGATTTTGAAGTGACCTGGATTGGTCCTGGATGAAAAAACCAATGAAACGTGAATGATATTCATTCGAAATAAAATGGGTTATGTGTTTTCAATAGAAATTTTTTCTTGATTTTGTAAAAAAAGGTTAATTTGAATAGATCGGATCTCTGACTTGTGCTCCTGCTTAATATTTATACTTCAATTGTTAATTCTGTTTGCATAAATGCCATCATTTTCATTACTTGTTAATTGATAATTGTCACTTGATAATTGTTGATTGGAGCTGCATAAATCCACTATACTTGCTACATGTCCGTTTTTAACAATTAATGAACATGTAGCCACAATTTCGAGGTTAAATCTTTGAAGTGGCAGGTTATAATAGCCCGATGTGTTCGCCCCTTTCAAGGGTTTAAGACCTATTGTAATTTTTAGGTTATAACTTTGAAGTGGTGAGTCATGGGCCTGCGACGTGAGTGCCACTTTCCAGTGGTGGAAAAGTTAATAATTAAGTTCCACTGGGCACTTTATGATGGGAGGAGCTTAAGAGTGGTATATTTACACTTTCTGTCACTTTAAAGTTATATCCTCCAAAAGCGGCCATATTTACAGGAATATGCTGGGTCGCCATTATTGGAGAAATTATCGAAATATTCAATAAAGATTTATTTGTCATCAGCACTGCATCAAACGTACTAATTTGTTACGTAAATATTTGTTTCAACTAACCAAGATTGATAAAACAATGTTTGAGGGATTTAAGTACATAATTTCAGAGGCGAGTTATTTCCAAAATTTATGATGTTTTCCTTAAGTAAAGTGTATTCAGATGGCGCGTGCTCACAATCAAGCTACAACACCCATATTTCACAAAAAACTTTCAATCGTTTTAATTTTATCTCGATCAGAAGTATCCAAATTCAATATACTCACTTAAGCGTTTGTATGTTTATATGCTATATATTTTCAAAGTTTATCGAGTGTTAGAAATGAATCAGGCAAAATGGAAGAGTGAGGAACATTTATCACAAAAATATGTTGCAGAACAGGGATCGAGCTACATATTATTTACACAAACGCAGTCAGTTGTTTAACGTGTCTAGTATCGGCCACTACATATCCACGTTTTTGCCAGGTGACCACAACGTGGTTGGAATGTGGCTATATAAGATTCAGGAACGTAGATCGGAACGTAGCAGCCACCAAAAAAGTGTTCCCCATTTTGGTAGCCGCCGCGTGATAGAACCGTGTATATTATGTGGCAGTGGTTGTGGCCAAACACTTCAAATCATTCCAGAATCGTGGCCGCTACGTTCTGTCCACTTAAAATGCTACTTGGGGGTGTGCAGTCATTCAAATTTATAGCTTATTCAGGAGTACCTCAAGGATGTAATCTGGGTGTTTCTTCTTTTATCAATTATATTTGCACTTCAGTCAAGCCAAGCAAACTTATTTTTGCAGATGATATGAAAATCTTTATAGAAATCCGAAATATTTTTTTGTTTACAAGACGATTTGAATCATCTTTCTGAATGGTGTACTGGAAATAAGTTACCTTTGAATGTTGAGAAATGCAAAATCATGAGCTATTCTAGAAAAGTATCCACCCTTTTATTTGATTATGAGATTGATAATGGTGATCTACGTCGGGTGAGCGATTGCAAGGATTTGGGAGTTATATTCAATAATAATAATATACTTTATTGTCATTAAGAATAAATCTTGTGAACAAAGCTTCTGAAAAATAAATATAAATGTAAATATAGAAATATAAAATGTAAATATAAAAACACATACGAAAAAGTAAAGTTAGAACATACACTATAAAGTTCATCGTCGAATTTTGAATCAACATGGTTAATTGTGCAGTTTTGTTTAAAAATATTATCAAAACTTATATAATACACATATAAACATATACATTTATATAAAACATTACATAAATGAACACACCTATTACACCAAACAGACATATATATCCAAGCAAGAATATAAACAAGAATCTTATATAACATATATTCAAATATGCACATTTTGTCACGTAAATTTATCATTATAGAAATCTTGCAAATTATAATAGGGTCTATCAGCCAGAAATGTTTTTACTCTTATTCTAAACTTTTTGTTGGTCAAATTTGCCTGTCTTATATCTGAGGGCAAGTGATTGAATATCTTGACCCCATCATTGTAATAAATAGAATCCCTGGCCAAATTTGTTAAAGGAATTGGCAATTTCAACGCGGTGGAACGGGTGTTATAAGAATTGCACGAAGCCTCGAATAGGGACATATTTTTGTAAATGAGACAAACCGATTCCAAAATGAACAAAGTAATCACTGTTAAAATATTTTCGTCAACGAATTTGTGTCTGCACGAATCACGAGGTACAATCTTACACATATACCTGATAGCCCGTTTCTGCAGTACTAATACAGTCAGAAGTACTGATGAATTGCATACTCCCCAAAACGGTATTCCATAACGTAGGTGAGATTCTAAGAGGGCGTAATACACCGTTCTGGCGGTTTCAGTTCCCAAATGTATTGAAGTTACTCTCACTGCATAACATCCAGAAGAAATTTTATTTTTAAGATGCTTGATATGTTCAATAAATTTGAGCTTATTGTCGATGTGAATACCTAGAAATTTAGTTTGAGTCTCGTTCTTGATCACTAAGTTATCACCAATTGACAGGTCATCAAGAGCACATCTGAATGATATAATGTTTGTTTTAGTGATATTGAAGGATAACAAATTAGCATCACACCACTCCTTGATTTTTTTCATATCAGTAGATATTGCATTGTGTAAATCTTTTGAGTTTTTGTTGTTCCACAATATCGTCGTGTCATAAGCGAAAAGAGTGAATTTTCCAGAAATACTCAAATTTGCAAGGTCATTGACATATAATAAGAATAAAATGGATCCCAAAACTGATCCTTGTGGCACTTCACACATAATATCCTTTTTTTCTGAATGTCCTGTTGTTCTTACCATTTGATTCCTTCCTGAAAGGTAAGAATCAAACCATTTGAGCGTCATTTCTCTGCAACCGTGTTTGTGAATTTTTCTTAGCAAGATCTTATGATCAACGCAATCGAACGCCTTCGATAGATCACAAAAGACCGTAGCAGCTACATTACCAGAATTCAACTTTGAATAAATATCATAAAGAAATGAAAAGATGGCATCGTGCCTATTTTTATTGCTTTGAAAACCAAACTGGCTTTCACTTAAAATATTGTGGCGTCTTAGGAAATCCGTCAGACGTATTTTCACAAGTTTTTCGATAACTTTGGCTATAGTTGGAATGAGGGAGATCGGCCGAAGATTCGCGGTATCATCTGAATCTCCACCTTTGTATAAAGGAAGGACAACCGATGTTTTCAAAAAATCAGGAAAAAATCCATAGTGGAATGAGGTGTTGATTAGAGATACAAATGTTTGCAGTTCATTAATTGGAAGATTTTGGATAAGTTTCATGGAGATTCCATCATAGCCATGCAGTTGCATTTTTATTCTTTATATTCCTCAAAATTTCTACTGAATCGTTAATATTTGTATCGTACAAAGTTAGGTTATCCTCAGTTCTGACTCCTTCAAGATCTAATAAGGGATCGTAAGGAATCACTATATTATTACTGAGGTTTTTTCAATCGAACAATAATAATCATTGATTTTATCAAGACTAAGTGATATTCCCACATGTGTTTTTTTTATTTTCCCGTAATATCACTGATAGCAGACCATGCTTCTTTCATTTTATTATTTGACTTACCGATTTGGTTATCATAATGGATTTCCTTCGCTCTCTCAATAGTGGATCTATATATTCTGCGGTAGTTATTGAAGAAGTCATGGAAGTAATGATTGTCAGTAAATTTTCGTATGTTATGCAGTGAACGTAAATTTTTCCAAGAAATTTTCAATTCTGTTGTAATCCATAGTTTTCTTTTTTTGACTTCAATTTTTTGTAAAATGTGAGGAATGGATCACTTTGGAGCAGAATACCTTCCCAGTTAATCTTTAGGCAATTTTCTGATAGAACCTATTATAATTTGCTCTACTGTAAAGTCTCCCAAACTTAAGTTCAGGTTGTGTATTCAATGAGTCGAGGAGTACAAAGCATGTAACTGCTTCGTGATCTGATAAACCTAATGGTATCACTGAACATGATATGTTCTCTACATCAAAATTGCTACGAACAAATTTGATAGCAAATCAATATTCAATCTGAATATTGAAAAAATCATAACAATTACCAACATAGCTTTGGTATTTCTTAAACGTAATTGTAAAGATTTCAAAAATATTAAAGCAATTCGATCTGTTTATTACCGCATAGTACGTAGCAAGTTGGAATACTGCAGTGCAGTATGAAACATATTCAGCTCTAGAAACAGTTCAAAAAAATTCATAACATTTTTTTTTTCAAGAAATACAATATCTAGTCTGAACGGCACCAATGTCACGATTCACTGCTAGAAAAGTTTGCCTTTGTCAGCTTGAGAAAACGAAGAGAAATTGCATACATACAAATTGATCAATAATCACATAGATTCAGCGTCCCTTCTCTCTACACTAAATTTCAATGTACCTTGTATCTCGTCTAGGTCTAACCTGATTCTTCGAATCGATGTGCCAAATTCACAACATCACTTCAATAGTCCGATATCATCTATGTGTAGAAGTTTAAATAATGTTCCGTCAGTTGATGTATTTTTTTCAAATTTAAAACATTTCAAAAAACAACTGTACACTCTCATACCAAATTAGCGCTATGTATTTTGTATTTTTTATTTTATTTTATTACCCATTTTTTTTCTCGCCTTTCTTTTCTACTGATCTGATCACTCCCACCTTCTACTCAGAATGTTATTATTATATACTCCTGTAATTGGGCTCTGGCATGTTGGATGTATTATGTCTAAATAAATAAAATAAATAAAATGACCAATTAATAGATAAATCGACCATCAATAGGTTTTTAATGGTTAATAATGGTGTATGTTTGGTTGCATATATCATTATTATGCATTAATAGATCAATTGAACGTTAATAGGGATCATTAATGATCGATTTCGTGTAGATTAAACAGAGTCGTTAGTACGAGGTAGCCGGAAAACATGTTTATGTTTATTTTTAAGATTGAAAGAGAATGCTTATTTATACCCCCGTTTGAGCAAGCGTTAACTCTGCCTTCTGGCTGTAGGATTACTGCATTATAACAACCTAGATGTAATCATCGTCCTGTAGTAATAGTCTACTCGACAAGTTGAAAATGGTCTAAAATAGAGATACTGCTCTCAAAAATGTGCCAAAAGCGTGTATTTACACATAAAAAATTGCAAAAGTTATAAACAATTAAAGATGAAAAAAAAAATGGCATTCCGTTTTTTGCCAATATTTCATAAACTATTAATATTTAAGAAATTTCAAAAAAAAATCTGAAACAGGAGGAAATTTTCAATAAAAAACTCCCAGCTCCCGGAACTCTATCTCCATTATTTATAATTTTAATTTAACGCTGAAAATGGGTCTCCGAGCGACATTTTTATGTTGCGCGCGCGGCGTCAAAGGCGGGTACGACACATTAATTAATTTATTTAAGGTATAAAATAAAAATAAATTAATTTGAAAAAATTATGGTGTATTTGGGACACTATAAATAATTCAATCCCGTTGGAAATACTTAAAGTTAATTTTTCAACAAGTTAAACGATTGTTAACTAACAAAATTTTCTCGAACTTCTGTCTTAATTGTAAATGAAATTTTTTTTTAAATAATTGTCGTAAAAATGTTTCGCTTTGTAGAGCCTTTCTTATATACGTACTCAAAAAGATCACGCCATAAAAGTTAAAAAAATATTCATAATTTGTTTATAATAATTTTTGTACTTGAATAAAAACTAAAAAATCCAAGTAATGTGGTTTTAAAAAAAACGTTCGTTCTTAATCATCATATTATCGTTTTTTTATTAATACAAGATATAAATTGATTTGCAAAAAAATTTTTTCCCGTTATTTGTTGATAAATTTTTTATAAACAAATTGATTATTTCGATAATTTTGAATTTTTTTTTCCACAACTCCATTATATTATGAATATTATGATTTTTGAAAAAAAAATCCTTAATAACAATTTTTAATTGTTTATAATCGTTTTTTTATATTTTTATTGTTTAAATAATTAGTTAAGGAATTATTTTTATTTCTAAAAATTATATTACAGTCTTAAATAATTTTTTTTTTTTTTTTTTTAACTTTTTAGATTTTTTTTTGAAACTCCTAAAATTTACAAAAACAACATATATAACAAAGTATAGAAAAAAAAAATTTATGTACTTTGGGAATTTTGTTTTCTATACTTTGTTATATGTTTGTTTTTGTAGATTTTAAAAAGTTTTAGAAAAAAAAAATTGTTTATAACAAATTGGTAAGTCAATGAACAATGGAATTGTTGATAAAAAAATATTTTTTGTTACTTTATAGAGGACTGTCAATAATGATTTTTAGAAAAAAAATAATTTCTCAACTAATTATTTAAACAATAGAAATATAAGAAAACGATTATAATCAATTGAAAATTGTTGAGGAAATTTTTTTTTTCAAAAATCATAATATTTGTAATATAATGAAGTTGTGAAAAAAAAAATTCAAAAATATTGAAATAATCAATTTGTTTATAAAAAATTTATCAACAAATGGCGGGAAATTTTTTTTTGCAAATCAATTTATATCTTGTATAAATAAAAAACTATAATATGAAATTAAAAAAAAATAATTTTTTTAAAAATTGGTTTTTTTAATAAAAATTTTAAAAAATTTAACTTTTATGGCGTGATCTTGTTAAGTACGTATATAAGAAAGGCTCTACGAAGCGAAAAATGTTTACAACAATTACTTAAACATTTTTTTTCATTTACAATTAAGTCAGAAGTTCGAGAAAATGTTGTTAGTTAACAATCGTTTAACTTGTTGAAAAATCAACTTCAAGTGAAATTTCCAACGGGAATAAATTATTTATAGTGTTCCGAATACACCATAATTTTTTCAAATTTAAAAGAAAATATTTAATACCTTAAATAAATTAATTAATGTGTCGTACTCGCTTTTGACGCCGCGCGCGCAACCTAAAAATGTCGCTCGGAGACCCATTTTCAGCGTTAAATTAAAATTATAAATAATGGAGATAGAGTTCCGGAAACTTTTTTATTGGAAATTTTCTCCTCTTTCAGAATCTTCTTTTGAAATTTCTCAAATATCAATACTTTATGAAATATTGGCAAAAAACGAAATGCCATTTTTTGTTCATCTTCAAATGTTTATAACTTTTGCAATTTTTTATGTGCTAATACACGCTTTTGGCACATTCTTCTAGGCATCATTCCGGGTCCAATAAGCTACCACACATAATTTTAAGAGCAGTATCTCTATTTTAGACCATTTTCAACTTGTCGAGTAGACTAAAAATAAAATCACTTATTATTATTATTATATTTAAAAATCTTATCGATTTTATTTTGAAAATGCTCCAATGGTCATTTTCGACAGTTGATTTCTCTTTATTGCTCTCAACCAAATATGTGTTTCAATAAACGATATAAGTATAGATGATGAGCAAGGCCCATCAGCCTTGCTCACAACGTCCAATTAATCATAATTAATAGACGTTATAGTCGATAAAGTGTATTAGTGTTACTTTTGACTGGGTTACGCTCACGAGCCATTACCTAATTATCTTATGCAATTTAATAATTTCCACACGAGTATAATTCTTTAGTAAATATATTAATTAGTATCTTATTGTGGAAATACAAAAACTAGTTGCAGCAATTCTTTAAGTACTATAATTGTTCCGGCTGTTCGTTTCGACTCCACGGAGAAAAATGCGAAGAACATAAATATATCGATTTCTTTGGAAATATGAACAGGATGTTCATAAAATCAGATATGGAATCAAGATATCTATGCTCTTGGGAAGTATGTATTCGTGTTGAAAAAGAACTCATTCTCAATTGAAAATTTGATAGAAGGATTTTTCATAATTTTGAACAAATCTAGGTATTCGTGTTGAAAACGGAAGTCAATTTCAATTAAATATCGGGAAAACATTTTTTTTATATATATTCAAAACGAATCGATTTTTGTCATTTTTTTGTAATAACTTCAGTTAAAAAAAGAAATAAACCACTTGCTACCGACTCCGATTTACAACTTCTGTTTGATTTTTGCTATCAGGTAGAAATTTCATGAGCGTTCTCAATATCCGATCTTTCATTCGCGCATTTTTCTTCATGCTGTGTTATTCCAATCATTTCGTTGAGAAGTATTTTTTCAAGATTGTCGACCAATGATGCTAACTCATTTGAAATCAAAAGCATGAAGGGATGACTTAGAGTGTTCTGCAAAACTCGTAGAATTTTTATTTTTGAATAGATTGTGTATATTTTTGCATTCCTTTTTGTGTTGAGTCATCCTGGTTTTTAAGTATCTTCCCATATGTCCTATGTATACGTTCTCACAATCCGCACATTGTATTCAGTAAATAATATACAGGGTGTTTCATAATTGAATGCTGATCCTGAAGGGCGATGATCCTTGGATGATTTTAAGAAAAATTCTTCATATGACCATAGGTCCGCAACCGCTTTATTACAAGATACAGGATGTTGAAATTTAACAAAAAAATCAGCTCTTCCCCAAAATCTCTGAAACCACTTTGTTTTTTTCTTCAATTTTGGTACATCCAAAGTACGCATAAAAATACATTTTTTCTATGATAAAGGATTTCTTAATTTTTATCAGTGGCGTCCCTGTTAACATGTCCTGTCATATTTTTGATCAAAATAACGATACGCCAATGTTTTTTTTTCAAATAAATATTGTTTTTGTAATTGTCCTCTATATTCTCATAAAAATGGTCTCTTGTCTTCTTTTCGTCCGGCAAACGGTTTTCGATTTAGAAAATAAAATACATTCATTTGCTTGTCCCTATTCGATTTTTTCTCTTAGTCTTAATCTCACAATTGTGGTAACCAAAGGATCTAGGCGAGATTTTTATAATTTTATGGTAAGTATTATTTAGTTTTTGTGATGAGTACGCATAAAAATACATTTTTTCTATGATAAAGGATTTCTTAAGTTTCATCAGTGGCGTCCCTGTTAACATGTCCTGTCATATTTTTGATCAAAATAACGATAAGCCAATGTCTTTTTTCCAAATAAATATCATTTTTGTAATCGTCCTCTATATTCTCATAAGAATGGTCTCTTGCCTTTTTTCGTCCGGCAAACGGTTTTCGATTTAGAAAATAAAATACATTCATTTGCTTGTTCCTATTCGATTTTTTCTCTTACTCATTTCACAATTGTGGTAACCAAAGGATCTAGGCGAGATTTTTAAAATTTTATGGTAAGTATTATTTAGTTTTTGTGATGAGTACGCATAAAAATACATTTTTTTTAAACATAACTATTATGAACTAAAAATACCAAAATCAAATTAACTGTTCAAAATGTCTGCCTCCTGCAAGTATGCACGCTTCAGCCATCCTTGTCATTGACTCGCGGTACTCTTTGGAAAATTCCTGGAGTATTCCTTATTGCTACACAGGAAACTATTACGCGGTTTCGCAATTCTTCCTCAGGTAGAATTGGTTGACTGTACACCAAAGTCTAAGATGTCCCCAAAGAAAATAATCAAGACTGTTTAAGTCTGGGGATCTAGCTGGCCATGACCTATCCAGCGATTATGAAAGTTTTGGTTTAAATTTTCGCGTGCCAGAGCACTAAAATGAGCAGGTGCACCATCGTGCAGAAACCATATGCTATTTCCCATTAAAATAGGAACATCTTCCAACAGAATTGGCAAATTATCTTCAAGAAATCGGCGATAATTATGTCCATATAATCTGCGTGGTAAAAAAAAAAGGTCCAATTAGGTAATCTCCAATAATTCCAGCCCAGACATTTAATGAGAACTGCTCCTGGTGATTCCACGATTGCATGCGGATTTTCCTCGGCCCAAAAATTATTATTATGAAAATTTCTGATCCTGTTTTTAGTAAAACTAGCTTCGTCGGTGAATAAAATTTCCCTGTCAAATTTTTGGTAACTTTTTGGAGAAACCATTGGCAGAAATTCACTCGTAATGGAAAGTCTCGAGGAAGTAGAGCCTGAACCCGTTAAATGTGATAGGGATATAATAAATAATCATGAAGAATCCTCCATACTAGAATATGGGCGATATTCAAATTATTGGCAACTTGCCTCGTACTTATTTCAGGATTTTCGTCAACTGAATTTAAACTACCTCAATTACTGGAGATCTTGCAGTCCGATGTGCTCCTTTCAAGTGATGATTTGGCTCAAAACTTCCTGTTTCACATAACCTTCTGTGGGTGCTTGAAATCGTTCGAGCATCAGGAACCATTCTATTTGGGAAGCGCTCTTGATACAGTCGCCTGGCTTCATATGCGTTCCCGTGAGCAAGCCCATACAAGTAATGCATGTTTTTATAACGTAAATAATATCACGTATCTAGCTAAAGAAGTATCAAAATTGTTTATGTTGGAAACAACGAAATGTGTTCTTAGCATACTAGATGTTTCTAGCCCACAAGATAATCCTACCACTTTTCATCGGCTGATTTCGCAAGGGACAAGCAAATGAATGCATTTTATTTTCTATCTCAAAAACCGTTCGCCGGACGAAAAAAAGGCAAGAGTCCATTTTTATGAGAAGATAGAGGATAATTACAAAAATAATATTTATTTGGGAAAAAATCCAGTGGCGTATCATTTATTTGATCAAAAATATGGCAGGGCATGTTAACTGATGAAAATTTTGAAATTTTTTATCATGCAAAAATGTATTTTTATGCGAACTTTGCATGTACCAAAATTGAAAAAAAGCCATAGCGGTTTCAGAGATATTGGGGAAGAACTGATTTTTTTGTTGAATTTCAACATATTGTATCTCAGAAATAAAGCGGTTGCGGACCTATGTTCATATGAAGAATTTTTCTTAAAATCATCCAAGGATTATCGCTTTTTAGGATCAGCATTCAATTATGAAACACCCTGTATATTCGATTTTTGGTCTTTTGGTGTGTTGGTAATCTTGATTAAAAATGATTATCAATTGTGTTTTCACATTTCTCACTGTTTTTATTTCCCAAAATGTTGCATAATTGTGCTGTCAAACCTTCTTCATACGATAGCTCAATATATTTGATGTTTGTCCATCCAATATCAATTGCAGAAGCTGTTTCTATAGGGAGCAAATAAAAACTCACTTCGCTAACACGAGCGTATAGGCGAAGAAACGGAACGAAAAATCATCTGTACTACTTGTATACAGTCTCCGTCTTGAGTGGACTTGAGTGACTGCTGACTGTTCTACAACCGATTCGTCTGGGCCAATCAAGTTGGACATCAATGCTTGCAGGTGTGTCCATACGATGGGAGGTCATAAATCACGCGTTATATTTGTGTTTCAATAGCTCTGAAAGATAAAAAACCAGTAGCGTCCGTGGTCTTGGTGTGTGCCGATCTAAATACGTTTTAGGATATTAAAATATCTAAATAAAATTAGTTATCTCCGCCACTGCTGCTCACAGGATTTCGCCGCAAGACTTTTTTATGCTTCTGCAATTGATATTGGGAAAACTATAGTTTATTTACCATTTTTGCTATATTTTCTAATTCAATATTTTTTTACAAGCTTTTATTTAACTTCACATTTGTATGTATGTGTTCAGTTCAAATCTTGCAAGTGAATTTTGACCCACTTCCAGTTGTCCTATCAACGTGAAATTTGGCAGGGGTTCATAATTCCGGTGACAATGCATTATGGAATTTTTTGCAAGAAAAAAAAATGCGGCTTTAATATGTCGTATGTACGAGTTTTGTGATTATGGTTCGATTCTATTCAAAATTGGTATGTGGGGGTTTTCAGATATCACGAATTTCTATCAAAATTCGTAAATTCGAAATGGCGGCTTCAATATGGTGACGAGTTTTGTGGTTACAGCCGGATTCCAACAAAAATTAGTATGTGGGGGTTTTTGGAGTAGGATATCATGATTTTTTGTCAAAATCCACGAATTCAAGATGGTGGCTCCAAGATGACGACGAGTTTTGTGATTATAACCAATTCCATTCAAAATTGGTGAATGGGGGTTTTTGGGGTCGGACATCATGATGTTTTTATCAACATCTATGAATTCAAGATGGCGACGTGTTTTGTTATTATTTTATATATTATGCTTATTGATCTAAAATAACTGTTTTTGTGGCAAATTGGAAGAGTTCGATAAATGCTTTCAATGAAATAGTAGTATGATAATTTATGATGTGCCATTTTTATTTTATGAGACTGATGACTATCTTTCTATCGGTATATTAGTAAATAGATATACTCTGCTATAAATGATAAAACTTATCCTCCATCTTGGAGGCAATTTTGAATTTGCAGTACCTAAGTCTTGCAGGTGCATTGTAATGAAGAGAAATAGGTAATCAATAGAAACAAAAGTAGAATATTACCATTATTTGAATTTATATAGGTATATTAAGACAATGTTTTATATATTATATATTATTGATTACGTTTAGCATATTCAGATCACGTCGTATATATATGAACAATACAAATGAAAGTAAAACACCTCTACCATTCTACTAGAACTACTTACAAATGTAACCACGGACAGCTTTGGCTTTGTGGAAATTTATATTTCTAATATCTAGATTTCAAATACGTACTAGTTTGATTGATCCACGACTTATGTAAAATTCAATGCTACCTATAAATAAACATCATTATTAATCAGAACTACAAGTGCATGCAAACTTTAAATCAAAATAGACTTGCAAGTTTTGTAGCAGACAGACAACAATAAAATCTTGTAAGAAAAACAGCAGATTCAACTTACCTTTGTTGATGATATCGCCTATTTTGACAGTCAATGAAAAAGTATGGTCAGAGTAATCGCAATCACTCGATATATGGCCATAAAAGTTAATGATTCGTCAGTCAAACAGGTGTACAGAAGTGTTCCAACTTGATGTGAATTCGAACGAACCCGGATTAGAATTGCCTGTTCATTTTTTTGTACCATTACCAGTAGTTGTAATACTTTGCTAATGACTTCATCGAAGTGTTATAATTTATAGACTATTTACAACCGGTTCTCGTTTGGCAATCTGAAAGATTCATTTTCAGTCTGTGGAAAAACGATGAATTGAATATGGACATGGAATTACACGAAACGAGACCTATCAGTGATGCCACAAATATGGTTAATTTGACGTCCTGGTAACATACTTCCGCAGCACTCGATAGCTGAATTCTGAATTGAAGAAAACTACCAACTGGTTAATAACATGTCTGGTCATTGTGAACATGGATATATGGAAATATGAATATCGATCGAGAGTTGTTTACGTAGAGGAATTGACTTCCTGTCTTGATAAGTATTTTTTTTTAGTTCCTAACGTTTCACAATCTCGAAATGCTAAAAATGAATAGTGTTGTGAAGAAGTTCAATCATGTTGGGTTACCCCAATAAGTTACCATATGATATTATGTGAAGAAAATGATACATTCAGTCAGTGAGTTACATGAAAAGTGTAACAAAGCGCATAGTATCTATTTTGAACGGAAATATTTCGTTCTCAAGATTCGACGACATTCACAATTCATTTCGGAGATATTGTTTTGTTTAAATGGTTCCGAAGAGGCTTCCCTCGGAGATGGGATGACTAGTCTAATCAACAAGTTCCAAAACGTGTTAAATAGGTATAAAGCTCCTAAAAATATGAGCGATAGCTCATTCGATTCGGAATGACGTCTAGAAAAATGTTTTTTAAGGGTTCATTAGCACGTAAAAAATTGCGATTGTTATTAACAAAATAAGATTTAAAAAAAAGGTATTTCGTTTTTTGTTAATAATTTCTAAAATAATGATATTTAAGGAATTATGAAAAAAGATCCTGAAAGAGGAGGAAATTTCCAATAAAAACTTTATCTCTATTATTTATAATTTTTTTTTAACGCTGAAAATAGGGCTCCGCGAGGTCGTTACGGCATAGGCGCACCGTCTAAAAAGCCTTTATATCACCTAAAATTTTTTTTTCAGTATTAAATAACAATTTAAAAATTTGAATAAATTATGGTGTGATCTAGACACTTGAACGAGAAAAACCTCGGTGAAAAAAATTTTCATGTCGATTTTTCAAAAAGTTACACCATTGTTGATTTTCCAATCTATGTTTTTATAAATTACGACATAAAAGTTTAAATAATTGGTCTATAAAATTTACGCTTCGTGGAGCTCTTTTCATTTAGGTACTCAATGAAGCAATGCAAATGTATTAAAGTTTATTATTTTGTTAATTATAATTTTTTTAAATTAACAAAAAATGAAATTTCTAAAAAATGTTATCAAAAAAAATATTTTTTTGTTATATTTTATTATTGCTGTTTTTGCATCTAATATAGGTATTAATTAACGATGGAAAAAAAAATTTTTACGTCATTGTTGAGAAATTGTTTATAAACAAACAGACTATTTTGTGATTTTAAAAAAATAAATTTTCCTTAAATAAATATATTTCAATTTTAATTAATTTTAAGAAATTGTTTTATTCCTAAAAATCATCATTGACCTTTTTCAATGAATTAACAGGGAAATACTTTTTTTTATAAATAATTTCATTGTTTATTAACTTAACAATTTGTTATAAACAAATAATATTAACCGTCATATTTTTTTTCGAAAACTTCAAAAAATAACATTTCAAAATATATTTTCATAAACAATACAGTAGTAGTAAATGAATGAAAATGATCAATGGCAGAATGTAAATTAGGTAACTATAAATTTAAACTAGTATATTATTTAAACAAAAATCTATATTGCTATAATTTATAGTAGCTGTATCTATATTATTTAACAAGTTATAAGCTATGAAATTTCAAAAAATATAAAAAAATAAAAAAATTTTATAAACAAATGCTTATAACAACTGATAAACAATGGTTATAGAATCGATTTTAAATTCATTATCATATATGTAACAATGCTGTAAAAAATACAAAAAAATTTTTCTATACTTTGTTATACATAGTTTTTTTTTGTTATTTTTTGAAGTTTTCGAAAAAAAATATAACGGTTAATATTATTTGTTTATAACAAATTGTTAAGTTAATAAATAATGAAATTATTTAAAAAAAAAAATTATTTCTCTGTTAATTCATTGAAAAAGGTCAATGATGATTTTTAAGAATAAAATAATTTCCTAACTAATTATTTAAACAATTGAAATATAAAAAACCGATTATAAACAATAAAAAAATATTTAAGAATTTTTTTTTAATCATAATTTCACCTATGCAATAAGATGGTAAAAAATTTTTTTTTTAAATCCCAAAATAGTCTGTTTATAAACAATTTCTCAACAGATGACGTAATTTTTTTTTTCCAATGTTAATTGATACCTATATAATGCAAAAACAGCAAAATAAAGATATTATAAAAAATTTTTTTTAATTTTTAAATTTTTTTTTAAAAAAAAATAAACTTTAATATTTTTTTTTTGCATTGCTTTATTAGTACCTAAATGAAAAGACTCCACAAGCAAAATTTTATAGACCAATTATTTAAACTTTTATGTCGCAATTTATAAAAACAGAGATTGGAAAAAAATTAGTTAATTAACAATGGTGTAACTTTTTGAAAAATCGACATGAAATTTTTTTTTTACCGAAGTTTATTTTGTTCAAGTGTCTAGATTACACCATAATGTATTCAAATTTTTAAATAGTTATTTAATACTATAAAAAAATTATTTTAGGTGATATAACGGCTTTTTAGACGGTGCGCCTATGCCGTAACGACCTCGCGGAGCCCTATTTTCAGCGTTAAAAAAAATCTATAAATAATAGAGATAGAGTTCCTCCTCTTTCAGGATCTTTTTTGATAATTCCTCAAATATCATTATTTTAGAAATTATTAACAAAAAACGAAATACCTTCTTTTTTTAATCTTATTTTGTTAATAACAATCGCAATTTTTTACGTGCTAATAAATCCTTAAAAGCCATTTTTCTAGACGTCATTCCGAATCGAATGAGCTATCGCTCATATTTTTAGGAGCTTTATATCTATTTAACACGTTTTTGAACTTGTTGATTAGACTAGACAGCCCGAATAAGTGACAGTCAATTATTCACGAATAGTTTGATTCGGTTCACTGGTAGATATGAGGAAAAAGTTCATTTATCGTCAGGAGATGCCATTTCATGTATGCAAATGATGCTCGACGAAAGATTTTCCTGAGAGAACTTAATGTTAAGTAATGATTAGATAACAGAAAATATTGTTATGAATAAGTAATCAGAAGTACGGGGCCCTGTTTTCCACCATGTGCTTTTTCGAATTCCAATGAATATTCAGTGGTTTAGGAGAAAAAATTGAAGTAAAAGAAAAAATCCCCGCGTATCGTCGGCATCTAAGATCAAAGCGACTAATCCTATTCATCAGATTTCCCTCGGTTTTTTCAGCTCATTCAACTGACTTGAAAATACTACATAGTTAGTGATGGTATGTCTGTTCTTTCGACTTATCGGAGTTTCCTCTGCATCAGCGTGTGAATTACTATACTTGCTTCTCCCTGGATGGAGATATGTAATAGTGGTATACTAAGTAAATAATCCAAGGTTGCAGTCAGGATATTATCATTGATCCAGTAACAATCAGACATGCCAGCCTTTGGATTCAAGTTATTAGCCGAATTGCCCTCGTCTGCTGTGTCTTTCACCACCACGCTACCCAACCATGGGCCTCACAACCCCCGTGCATAATTTTTGCGATCATTAAAAATAAAGAGAGTTGTCAAACCTGCAGAAAAAGTTGGCACCACGTTTAAACAGTGGCGACATATCACGCAACTGGCCGAACTAAGTTAGAACAGTTGGTAAAACAGATTTCTCTTCAGTAACCGATTGAGATAAGGCGGGTTTTCGATTTGCCATTCCTGTATTTCATATGAATGGTTGTATCATATGAAATAAAGGAATGGCAAATCGATCACTAATAAAATATATACAGTAATCGATTCGTAGAATCTGTTAGTTCGTTAGTGGTCAAAATAATGTTTCAAAATCAATCTTTGTTTCATGATATCAGGAACAAAATTAAAGTTCTTATAAAACAAGAATAATAAGTTAAACACTATAAAAAACATATTTTATTTTATAAAGGACAAGGTACAAGGTACAACTACAGACAAAACAATAATAAAACTCTGAAAAACAACAAAATTAAAAATATTCTTCAGTCTTCTCATGAAATCAACCAAAATAAAAACGTATTACATCTATAACAAACCTTCAATTTCAATAATTTTGTTAATTTATAAGCACAAAGGAGAACGAGTAGGTATAACAAATAATCCAGTTTGATGATAATCAAGCAGACCATATACTTCGTACTTCCTCAAATGCTGATAGGAAATGGAAACTGATGGATGGAAATAAGTATCAGTTTGTGAAAAAAAGTCTGCAACTGATGCATGCAAATAAGTATCAGTTTGTGAAGAGCAGCTTATATTTTACCTTGTGGAAGAATATTTTCAGGAATTTCAGCATTCTAACTCGAATAACAAAACATTATTTTTTTGACGTTGGGTTCCTAATTCAAGTACATAGTATAATTTCTATCATTAATTTTTCGATGACACTAACAGTAGAAGAATTATTCTGAAATTATTGCGTGGTTTGTCTAAATTAAAAATACATGTGTAAACAATAAACTTCTATTTTCAGACAAATGTCGAAATGGAAAAATTATCCTGTCATCAGTCGTCTGTCGATTGCGGGCAGCGCCTCCATGCGCGACTGGCCGTACCAAAAACTTGGTGGTCAAGGTCGCCAATGTTTCAATGTCTCTTTATTTTTAATTTGACTATGGTAAGAAGCAGATTTTGTTTTCTAACATAAAATAGTTTTGACAGTTGTCACGTAAGATGTCTAAAAGCCCTGGTGAATGAACTGATTCGATATTGTTTAGATTTTTGAGGGGACACCACCTGTTACTTCAACAGAGCTTCTCTCTGTGGTAGATGGCGCAGTCCAAAAATGAGAGAGAGAATATGTTTATTGTTGCTAAGAGTTATCTCTTGTTAACAAACACAATGTTATACAGTAAGATTATCGATAATCAGTCAATTTACAAATTTTGTACAGCTTATTTTAAAATTATAACAGACATTAGCTTATTGTAAATAGTTAAGTTTTCACAATAACATTAATAAAATGTAATATAATACAATAAAAGAAAATAAATAATATAGATTGAACAGATATATAAAAAGATGAAAAAATTGGTATACTTAATAAACTAGGATATCACAGTGTGTCATTAAAGTAATCTTGTAGATTATAATAGGCTTTATCACTCAATATGCTTTTTGTTTTTTTTTAAATAGTTTTAGCGATGTTGTTTCTTCAATTTCTAGCGGGAGTTTATTTTACATCTCAATACCATTACATATAAGTGAGTTATGTGTCAAAGTTGAATTGGGTATTGGAAGCCTGAGTTGGTTAGCTTGACGGGTTGAATATGCAGTGTTTGTGACTTCATAATTAGCTCTGTTCTTGTGGATTATGGTCACTGTTTCCATTATATTATTTATTATATATATATATATATATATTGAAATGACTGTTAATATTTTATGCTCATGAAAGAGGGGCTTACATCTTGCCTCTTGGCCTTACAAAGATATCTGATGGCTCTTTTCTGTAAGACAAAGACTGACTGCATAAGTGTGTTACAGCAACCTCCCCAGAAGGCTATACCATACCGCAGTTGGGAATCTATCAAGGCCTAGTACACAGCCTTAGCATTGGGTAAACCTAGCTCTTTCACAACATTTCTTAGCGCGTAACATCCAGATGCTAATTTTTTATCGAGATGTCTGATGTGTTCGTCAAATTTTAGATTTTTATCTAGATGGACTCCTAGAAATTTCGATGTGGTGCTATTTTCGATAGTGTTTGTTCCTAAAGAGATATCTGAAAATGTACATTGGTTTTTTTGGTGTTAAGTGTTAGGAAATTAGAATCGCACCAATCTTTTACTTTAATCATATCTGCACTCATTCTGGTATGCAGCCTGTATTTGTCTTTGTCATGCCATATTAATGAAGTATCGTCGGCAAAGATAGTGAGTTTTCCTGTAATTGGGATGTTAGTCAGATCGTTGATGTATAGGAGAAACAGGACGGGACCCAGAACAGAGCCTTGGGGTACGCCATATTTCACATCACTGATATTCGAATTTGAAGACGCCCTTACAATTTGCTTTCTTGCAGTGAGATATGATCTTATCCAAGCATGACTGTTGTCCCTAAAACCGTATCTGCTGAGTTTTTGCAGTAGTATATCATGGTTGACACAGTCAAATGCCTCAGAGAAGTCACATAGAACCGCTGCAGTTGTTTCCGCGTTGTTGATTTCATTATAAACTGTCTGCAGGTGAGCAAATATGGCATCGAATGTATTTTTGTTTTTTTGGAAGCCATATTGACGTGCACTCAGTATATTGTTGTTGTCTACAAATTCCATGATTCTCCGTTTTACTAGTTTTTAAATTATTTTAGCTAATGTTGGGATAAGGGATATTGGTCTGAAGTTCGCCGGTTCATCTTTATTGCCACCTTTGTGGATCGGGATCACTACCGAGGTTTTGAGGAAATGCGGAAAGAGTCCCTCTGTGAATGATCTATTAATAATGTTTGTTTATATTATCGCTTAATGTCAAAACTTAATTTCTGACATCTGCAGCATCTTATATGAAATTATTTTCAGTGTTTTGTCGGTATCTATGCGTTTTCCATCTCTTTGATTTGAAATCTTGCCTAGCTTATTCCTGAGCTTGTTCTTTAAAAAATCACTCGTTTATTAGTTCATTAGTGCGTGAGGAATTGTTTATTTTCAGGTAGTGTAGTGTGTAAGGATAATTTTTGTAGAATGGGCCACATTTGTATTTTGTGTGGACAGTATAAAGCCGCAGATTGTAATATTCACCTGTATTCAGTACCAAAAGCAAGTACAAATCTTGACGAATTGACTTATAATGATATTTTCATAGTTCATCAAATTGTATGCATTGAATTTCATATTTTCTGCAATTTAATGACAGTTTCATTTCCAATTCTCTGTCTGTCAAAATGCAGTTAACATCAAATTCAAATGGTACAAAATACGAAAAACAACAGGACAGTGCTTTCTTTGTGCAATGTTCGGGGGCTTCTAATTCTAACTTTGCTATTGGTGAAGTTTGACAGATGTCTGTTTTCAACCAATAGCAATGCTAGAATTAGAACCCGCGAACAGTTCGCTTCAAAAAGAGAGCTGAGGAAATATATATACCCTGTTACTGAATTGAAACTAAAACGAAATTGGCGTCATGTGACATGCTATTAATCTCTATTATCAAGTAGACCAAGTGTCGCCAAGTCGATCCCAAACTTCTACAGGTATAAGTGCAATCACAAGGGTTTTTAGACATCTCATATTTGAGTAATCAAAATCAACAATATTATTAAAAAAACATGGTACATGTTACGAATTCTGAGTTTGCAGCTATGCATTACATGTATGGGCTTGCTGATGTTAACGCACTGGAAGCCAGGCGGTTGTATGAAGACCGCTTTCCAAATAGAAATATCACGGTTGCATGAACATTTTCAAACATTCATAGAAGGTTGTGCGAAAAGAGAAGTTTGAACCAGACAATCATCTGAAAGGAGTACAACCTACTGTAAGAACACCAGAAATTGAGGTAGCGGTTTTGAATTCAATTTGAATATAACACATATTCCTGTTTGGAAAATTCTCCATGATTTTTTTTATATTCCTACCATATGCAACGGGTTTACGCGCTACTCCCTAGCGACTTTCCATTCAGATGAACTTTTGCCAACGGTTTCTTCAAAAAGTGTATGAAAATCCATTATTTCATACTGAAATTTTATTCACCGATGAAGCTGATTTTTCGAAAAACGCCATTAAAAACTTTCACAATAATCATTTTTGGGCTGAAGAAAAGCCAGATGAAATCTTGGAATCCCGTCACCAGGAGCAGTTTTCCGCCAACCTGTGGGCTGGAATATGCGGTGATTATTTAACCCTTTCACTGCTCTTGACGTATATATACGCTAGCCGCTTAACTTCTCCAGACGTATATATACGCATCGAAAATAAAAATAAGATAGGATTACCTACTGTATTTGGATACACTTTTTAATTTTGGAAAAAATTAAAAAAAAAAAAATACAATCGCGTTTGTATACCCTTGACCAATTCTAATAGTACAATTTTGGTTTTGCAGAAATGCGTTGTTGCAAAGTTGGTTACTTCGGATTACTGAAAATCTGATATGGGGATGATTCGAAGTGATTACTATACTAATCAATCAGGCAAATCGTGCAATGATATTGAACTTTGCGGAAATGTGCTGTTGCCAAGTTATGGACGCTAGAAATCATTTGGTAAAGTTTTATAGAAATTTTGTGGGAATATCGAGTAACTCTTCTGCTCAATCAATTTCTTTGTTGTAATTTTCGTCTCCAGAAAATGCGTTGTTGCCAAGTTGGTCACTTCGGATTATTGGAAGTCTGGTGTGGGAATGGTTCAAAGTGATACTATATCTATTAAATCAAGTGAGTTTCGCAAAAAAAATCGTCTTTGCAGAAATGCGCTGTTGCCATGTTATGGACGGTGGTTGTCGTTGAGAAAATATTTATGGAAATTTTAGATAAAAAATGGATATAAATCTTTTTGGTTTCGTCGGTGGAAAATTGGTATGTGGGGATTGGGACATTATGATTTTTTTGCCACAATTCATGAGTTCAAGTGGCGACTGGTCAAAATTCAGGATTACAAGTTAGCGGACAAATGTTATGATTTATGGTCCGATTTTATTCAAAATTGAAATCTTAGGGTTTTTTTGGGTCAGATATTATGATTATTTTTTCAGAATCCAAGGCGACTCCGAACTGACTGCCGAGTTTTGTGATTCCTTTCAGAATTTGTATTTGACATTTCTATTTCAATCACATCGAGCCCAGAAAACGGTTTGATTTCAACAAATGTATGTAGAATTTTTTTTAATAAATAATGAATTTTTTTCACTAAATTGTTGAAAATGATTTATTTAACGGTAAAAACAGAAAATTAAATCTACTGCAACCATAAGCTTGTTGAAGTAAGTGCTGAAATGCCCTCCTCTTGCTACAATATAGCCTCCATCCTTCTTCGCATAGACTGACGTACGCGTTCTAAAACTCCAGGAGTATTTCTTATGTGGTCAAAGCCATCAATGATCTGTTGACAAAGTACTTCAATGGAACGCACTGGTCCTGCATCATAAACTAGGCTCTTCAAATACCTCCAGAAAAAAAAGTCCAGCGGGTTGCAATCTGGTGAGCGAGAAGGCCAAGGTATTGGACCTGCTCTGCCAATCCACCGATTCGGAAACCGTAAGTTTAAATAATTGCGCACAGTTAAACGAAAATGAGGTGGAGCACCATCGTGCATAAATCATAGACGCTGACGAATGCTTAAGGACACAGAGTATAGAAAACCTTCTAAATTGTTTTGCAAGAAGAGTAAGTATGTGTCGCCATTTGCAATTTTCGGGGAAAAAAATGGTCCAATTATTTCATCTTCCATTATTCCGGCCAATACATTCGCCTAAACTGCACAAGATGACGTTTTTTTCTAATCTTCTACGGATTTTCTACAGCCCAGACATAAATATTGTGGAAATTTACTACTTCATCGCGGCTAAATTTAGCCCAGTCAGTAAACAGGATGCGGGATAAAAAATTCGGATTTCTTTCGCACTTTCTAAGTACCCACCTAGAGAACTGCAAGCGTCGTGGGAAATCCCCTGGAAGCAATCCTTGAACACGTTGAACATGGTATGGATATAAACTATTTTCACTAAACCGTGAAACACAAACGTCACACTTACAAGTAAATCGAATTGCTGTTACAATTTGAACGTCAAAAGCGTCAAAGGGGGAAACAAGGTAAAAAGTCATATCCCACTAAGTATTTTAGTTTACTTCAATATTCCCCTTTCATTTTCCAGCAATTTTCTCGAAAACTGTTCGCTGATTCAAAAAAATTCAAGAGACCAAAATTTCAGGTTTTTTCATGGCCAACTCAACTGTGATATTCAAATAGTTTTTTTTTTCGAAAATAGAAAATTTTGGCTATAAAAACTGTAGGGAACCCTCATTCACTCCCTTGAATCAGTTACCTTATTTTTGAAGCAGGAAATGAATAGAGCGTCCAAAAAACCAAAATCCTGTGAATTTTCCGAACATTTGATGCATAATTGTAGCCACAATTCAAAATTCACGATTTTTTTCGCGCAACTTGCGATGTCTGTAGCTTGAAGGGGGTGAATTTTAGGACACATGTTAATGGGAAAAAAAGTCTCATTTTGACCCAAGTAATGCGCTCTTAAAATATTTGTAATGAATTTTGTAACACCCTGTACATATTCAACTGATATTGGATAAACTTTGACAAGCACGCATGAAGCTTTCGTGGACGAATCGTAAGGTGCTAGCTGAGTCCGTAATATGAAGATGAGTCAGCGAAAGCCATTTGCGTACGTGCTACATAAAATATTTTTTTGTACAAGTTTTTCAAAGAATGTTTCATATAAAAGCATTTTATTTCTGCCATCAAAATAAAGAAATATCAATAATCAATCAAGTATGGCAACTTTAGGAACTGAAAAAAATTCCAAAATTGCAACTTGACCGTGAAGTGTTGCCATGGCTATGGCAATACTTTACGAACAAGTCAGTAAAAGTAACATTTTTGTTTTTTTTTATCCTAATGTAGTTTTGAGGAGCGTGTACAAAAAAAAAATATAATATACCGGTTCTCTCTAGCAGGATAGGCAGACGAATACTAGATCGGAATCGAGAATTCCGTTCAACTGAAAGACATTCCCTTAAATTAATTCCAAGGACTAAAAATACAACGATGTGAAGTTTGCGCGAAACAGCACAAAAGACGGGAAATCAGACATAATGTCGCACATGTGGAGTACCATCCTTGTTTAGAAACATAACATACAAAAACATTTTTAATTTTTTATTAGTTATGGTAATTTGTATGTTTTTTCCAGTTAATATAAACGTCAATCCAAAATATATATAATTTGTTTCCTTTGAATACCCGATGAATTGGCCCACACTGCTCTAGACGTATACAGGGTGTCCCTGGACTCTTTTCCTTTCGGGAATGTATAGATGGGGTCAAAATATCACTAGTATTTCATATAACTTTTGTTCCTAAAAGCCTTCGTTACCAAGTTACGGGCCCTCAAAGTTACAAAATGAAAAATGTTTTTCTGTGATAACTTTCAAAGTGAATGTTCAAATACATCTAAATTTTGGTGATTGACTAAACAAATTAATTCCTTTGATGAGCTTTCATGCAGGAGTCAGTTGTTTTGCTACAAAGTCAGGAACGGACTACCTCCGATGGTCCACACCCCAAAACTTTGAAATGACTGGGATTTGTCGATATGTTTTAACAAAACAAGGTTACCTGGACAATTTCCTGAATAAAAGTACTCGTATGGAAAATCGATTGGAGCAACTATTTTGATAAAAAATGCATTTTTTGTTCGACGACATCCAACCTGAGATGTCATACCATTATTCGAAAAGATTAATTTGTAAATGAAAATAGAAATGATAGGTACAATGTTCATAACGAATTTTTATCATGCAAACACGTTTACCTTACAAAACTCATGGTGTAAATAATCAATCGCAAGCCTCAAGAGCAAACAGAAATGCAAAATCCGCTACAAAAACTGCTCGATATGACCCCCGTCTCTCTCAATACATTTTCTTAGTCGACGCAAACATTCTCTCTGCACTTAAAATAGCATGCTAGGGTCGTTTCGTATGACTTCACAATGTAATGTAATTCTGTTCAACAAGGCACCTCTGGTGTGAATAGGTGTAGTGTAAACGAGGCTTTTAAGATGCCCTCACAGAATGAAATCCAATATGAATATGGCCCATCTCTACTAATCCATCTATTGGGAAAAATCTGGTTCAGATGGTCCCGCACAATCAAACTATAATGAGGAGGACCGCCATCATGCTTAAACCACATATCTCTTCGGGTTTGCAATGGAACATGTTCCAAAAGTCCTTTCAAATCGTTCTGAATAAACTCCAAATAACGTTCTCCATTCAATCGGTCATGTAGAACGAATGGTCCTATAAGATGGTTTCCCTATGATACCAGCCCAAACATTCACGTTGAATTTCCGTTGGTGTTTGGTTTCCAATATACCATGGGGATTCCCTTTGACCCATATGTGGAGATTATGAGAGTTGATCTCCACTGAAACCTGCTTCATCAGTGAATAAAAGTCGAGTAATAAAAGTCATATCCTCTCTTTGCTTATCCAGGAACCAATTGGCATATACCAGTCGTGCTGGAAAATCTTCAGGTGTCATGGCATGTACCTTCTGGATGTGAGATGGTTATTATATGAATAGTGGACTTGGATGTATAGAACTGTTCTGATAGGTTTCTGATGCTCATTGAAGGATCAGCAGCGACAGCTTCCAAAATATTTTCCTCCAATACAACGGTACGCACAGCCCTAGGAGCGCCCTCACCACCTCGTTTTGGCAAAACTGAACCTACAATAATATCGAAATAAAACAACAGGCTCCAATTAATTATCCATTAGACATACCTGTCTCCCTCAAGTTGCTATCGACACGCTCGAACGTTTCTCTTGCCGGTAACGTTCGATTGGGAAAATGCTCGGCATACAGACGACGGGCTTCTGCAGCATTACCAAATGCTCGTCCATACAATGCATGCATATCTGCATATTCGTTGAATGTAAACTGTTCGGCCATATCAAAACACTTCAAACTGTCCCATTAGAATATTGACAATACACTGACAACGCACCACTCAACAAAACAAAATCACATTCCAGTTGTCATTTTTTATCCACACTAATTTTATTTCTTTCTACAAGGTGTTTTTGTCAACATCTGTGGAAGAAATGGAACATAAATTTATTCACCGGATATTTTTCACCTATTCATGTGCAGCCGTTTTTGTAGTTTATTCGTTTGCTTTTTATTAGATATGTCTTCCGATGTGCGTTTTTTCAGCTAAATTTATCTCCGGGTTAAAGATTTTCTCCCATGAAATTATACTTATCAGTGAAACTCCTCAACATTTAAGCTGAGAATACGAATTTGCAACATCCAAATGTTGAGTTTCATGAGATTCAGATAACACAACACGAAACGTGCTTATTCCACGCGTACATACAAAATATGGACTGAATTCGATATTTCATATTGAAGTAGCTTGTTAGTTCAAAAACACCACGAGACTACATAACTTGATATTTTATTCGAAAAAATATCTGCATTGTGAATGAAACTTTCAACTAGGTACTGTACTTTTTTTTACGACTTTATTTTAGCATATTTTGTATTATCCCTGTTATAAATGTTGTTGAATTAACGTTAGCATTAGTATTTCTACTGTGAGAATTTGTCATTTCAAATAATGGTGGACGATCGGGTTCGATGTCGTCAAGTAAAACTGCATTTTGATTAAGAATCGTTGCTCCGATCGACTTTCCACACGAGTACTTTTTAAATTATCTGTCATTTCAAAGTTTTGGGGTGTGGACCATCGGGGGTAGTCCGTTCCTGACTTTGTAGCAAAACAACTGACTCCTGCATGGAAGCTCATCGAAGGAATTTATTTGTTTAGTCAATCACCAAAATTTAGATGATTTTGAATTTTCACTTTGAAAGTTATCAAAGAAAAACATTTTTCATTTTGTAACTTTGAGGGCCCGTAACTTGGTAACGAAGGCTTTTAGGAACAAAAGTTATATGAAGTACTGGTGATATTTTGACCCCGTCTATACATTCTTGGAAGGAAAAGAGGAAGTCCAGGGACACCCTGTATATACGCACAACCTAAAATATTGCGCATGTGAAGTTATATTTCAAAAATCATTTCCGCAGTGAAAGGGTTAATTGGACCCTTTTCTTTATGCGAGGTTGAATGGGCATAATTACCGGCAGTTTCTCGAAGAAGAGTTGCCAGCTTTGATGGAAGATGTTCCCATTTTAGTAAGAAATCGACTGTGGTTTATGCACGACGGGGCGCCAGCGCACTTCAGTGCTCTGGCGCGCAAATATTTAAACCAAAATTACCTGCGAATCTATTAGAAACAGTCCCGGCATTTTCCAAAGAGTATGTGAGTCCATGAGAAAAAGAGCAGAGGCATGCATATTTGCAGGAGGTTCACATCTCATTTAATTTATTTCTGTGTGGGTTCAGGATAATTTAGTGTTAGCATTCCAAAATGTATTGTTACTTTATTTCTATAATTTTACCGTTAAAAAATCATTCTTTTAAATAAAGTTACATACATTGTTTTTTCTCGTAAGTGGTCTAGCGAGATGCAATTGAATGAATTTTACTTTTGTATGCGAAAACCGTATGTCAAACAAAAAAAAATCAGGAGACCAGATTTGCCAGAAAGGAATGAGAATTTCAAAAATAATTTTTACTTTGAGAAAAGGCAGTGGCGTATCACTTTTCTCTTCAAAATGATTCACTGCAAATCTCGCACGAACGCCATTGGTAAGAATAAAAAATTATGTTGTACAGCAGAAAATGCCTTTTGATGCATAGAAGATGCGTACCAGGTTTCACAAAAATAATTAGAGTTATACCAAAGTTATCATAAACAAAAAAAAAATCTTAAAACTTTAGCACCCTGTAGTTCAAAAGTTAAAACCTTAGGGGTTTTTTTCTCAAAATGGGCCCAAGAATAACCTCCTTAAATATTAGCATGTTATTAAGAAACACCCTCTATATAATACTAACAGAAACATTATTTTGAACCAACATTAGTAAAATAATTGATTGCAATAAACCTTCATGTATCCAAGTGCCAAAAGAAGGTGATTTGAGTCATAAAATTGAATTACCATTAAAGATAATTGGATTCAATTGGATTTTATCTTCGATTATTTCGAAAGAATCCTATTAAAGTCACTCTTGAATTTCATTATTTAATTGTAGATTCCAATCGTCAATTCCAGTCCATTATTGATAACTCCACTATTACCATCATTACTACCATCATAAGTATCCTATTATTCTGCAAAATACAGAAGTAGTTATGATGATACAAAAATATTTCTACCACGACTTGGATAATCCTAATAAAGTGCGGATATCTAGTGAACGGTAGTTTCATTTTGTATAGTCCGAACAACTTTTATCATATTCGAAGTAGAGAATTATTCCCATACACATAAACAAATTGTAATGCAGAATTAATTCCTAGTAATCCTGAACATAAAGGAAAAAGAGATGCGATTTTAATAATTTCATTAAAGGGCATTGTATACGGGAACTATTTATTGGTAACGTAATTTTGTCTCGCCCTGTTCATTAAAAATAAATTTATTGTCACAAAGAAACACCCACTTCAGTCGGCAGATATCCTTTTATAATTTAATAATATTTCAGCTCATTTATTTCTTACACTAACACTGATAAAAAAATGGATATGTGTAACAGTTAAACGTTACAATCAGGGGCGTTGTGAGCATTCCTTTTTTTGCTTTTACTTATTTATTCATTCAAATTGGCAGCACTGTGAAAATAAAATGATATCTAAAGAGCAATCGGTAGATCTCAAGGCAAAATAGGTCAAAAAGAAAGAAACATGTGTATAACATGTATTTTTCGTAGAATCGATCGATAAAGGAAAATATTCTATATTGTGTTGATTCCATCTGAATTCTCATAACAAAAAGAGTGATAGAAGTGAGCATACATTATTTATTTATATTATACATTCGAAAGTGACAAGATGGTAAGTCGTGCGAAACGATCAATAACTCTGTTCAATCTGGTTGACAAACAAGGTTAATCATAGTCTGATATACAGAGCATTTCAAAATAAGTTTCAACAGATATAAAACATTGGTATATTCATGATATTTTGGACTGAATCATGTTGAAATCGGATTCGATATTCAGGAAAAACATATTTTTTATTTGATTCACACACTATGTTTTTCAATACTCATTAAGGAATATTTTTTCCTCAATTGAGGCGAGTGAGTTAAGTTGAGTAAAAATTCTAAAACAGAAAATCGGCAAATAATATTATGAGCCTTTTCAAGCATTATCAAAGGTATGTTGAATACCCTATATCTACTCGAATACAACAAAAAACCTAAAACAATGACAATTCATATTTCAGTCCTGACGACTTCAACATATTTTTTAGTACTGTTGCTGAAAATATTATCAAAACATTACCAAGTTCCTCCTTTACTACTTCTGATCTCATGAAAAAATTACCATCGCCAAAATCAAGTTTTTTCTTAGCCCCAACTACTCGAGAAGAAGTTGTATCAGCCATAAGTAAACTTAAAAAAACCAGCTCAGAAGACGCTTTTGAAATAAATGCTCTACTTATCAAAGAAATATTGGCCATTCTGCTCGAACCATTGAATGCTCTCATAAATACGTGTTTTTTAGTTGGCATTTTTTCCGATCTATTTAAAATCTCAAGAGTTATGCACTTACTCAAAAAAAATAACAGTGAAACTCTGGACAACTTTCGTCCAATTTCAATAATCAATACGTTCTCTAAAATTATAGAAATCTTACTGAAAAACAGATCAACATACTATTTTGAATCTAACAACTTCCTTGCCAACACTCAATTTGGTTGCCGCCAAAACAAATCCACAATATAGGCACTACTGAGGTCGTGGAAGATATTGTTGACGGCGTTGAGAATAGGCAACATTCCATTCTCTCCATGTGTGATTTGTCCAAGGCTTTCGACTGTGTCTCTCACGACCTACTTTTAGAAAAGTTATCATATTACGGGGTTAGAGGAACATCACTAAAACTGATGTCGTTCTTAAAAAACCGACAACAACTGGTTAAAATTCAAAATACATCATCTGAACTCAGGATATTGAAACATGGAGTTCCACAGGGTTCTGTCCTTGGACCCTTACTCTTTATTGTTTATATAAACGACATCTGTCAGCCCGTGCTACAGGACACTACCACCGTTCTTTCCGCTGACGATACATCACTTATCAATACTTCTCCAGATTTTTATGGCCTCAAAATTCTAGCTAACAATGCGATTGACTTTGCTAGAAATTGGTTCTTTTTTTGGTGATAAAACGCAACAGCTGATTATTTCCAGTAACAATAAGTGCACCTTAGGAGCACACTGCAAGCTCTTTGGAATTACAATCGATGACACTCTCAGCTGATACTATCATACTGAAAAACTGAACAGCGAGCATTCTAGTGCAATATTCCTCATAAGAAGATTGAGATATGTTGTAGGTTCTGAATTGATGAGGCAAATATATTTTGGTCTGTTTCATTCTCGAATTAGTTATGGAACCATTTTATGGGGAAATTCCAGTAATGCGGTAATCATCCCAGAAGAAGGCTATTCGCCTTCTAGCTGGTGTTGGACTCTGTGATCACTGTCGTCCCCTGTTCATTGATATGGAAATAACAACACTGCCATGCATTTATATTTATCAAACCCTCTGGGAAATACACTCAAACAAAGGGAGTTATACTCTTTCGTCTGATATTCACAAATACGAAACTAGATCGGCAAACCAAATAGCTATTCAACGCTTCAGGCTCACTAAGTCGAAATCTAATTCTCTGAATTTGAAACTTTATAACAAGTTGAGCTCAGAAGTGCGCGCCTTGAATGAAAATTGTTTTAAGATTAACGTGAAAAGTTTCCTGACAAATAAATATTTTTATAATGTAGAAGAATTTCTGAATGCATGAAACATTTTTACATAACTTACCATTTATATATTTATTTATGATTTTTTTACAACAAACTATTTCTAAATGTTATTTTTAAACACATGTATATGTCGATAATATGAATGTTGTTACATATTATCTTCCATACATAATATTTCTGTACAAACTGACGTGCTTTAAACCGATGTGTAAATTTGCCAAATAAAGTTATTCTATTCTAATAAAATGTATATTTATTGTAAAAAAAAAGAAAATTATTTTGGCGGTCAAAAAAGCTGAGAAGTAGTGTAACTTTGAATTCAATACACTTATCTTAATATTGATGTACTTTTTTTACCCTATGAAAATAGAACTTATGTGAATACGTGATTATGTGCGAAGAATCTCATTTGCTATAAATGTAATTCGTATAATATAGTCAGTAACATGAGTTTTATGTTGTAAATAGAAACTAATATGCTGAGAGCTCGCAGCTCAAATATGGTTTACTTTATTCACACCGATTTATAATGCATTTCCAACCATTTCAACCAGACGCTTCGTTCCTGACCTACCCGTTTGATAAACGTTCACTCAGATGACTAGTTATGCGACCGATTTTTCTGTCCAAGTGGTATCCTGAGACACTTTTCAAGACCATGGAAAGAAGCAACAAAAACCACACACACATTTATGAGCAAAGTGGCAGAACGAATCATTCAGGGTGGTGTACTTGGCAAGAGCAAGTTTCAACCAGGGAAAAGGTTACCACCAGGAGCTGTATTTCTGGATGTCCCCAATAGGCGCCCATAGACCAGATCTGTCATACCAGAACCGCCGACTTGGTCTGTGAGGGATCTGATTTGTCGTGTCTACACACGAACATTATTAGTCCGCGATTTGTCAAACGATCGATTCTTGCACCTACGCTGTCCCTCAAATTCGGTGTAATATGTGTTAGTACAAAATGGACAAAAAAATTGCTCTCGTAGGTTTATGTATTTCAAAAATCAGCCAAAAGGATAAAGGAAAAAATAAAATAAAACAATAGGTCAAGAAATGGCTTTTAGAACGAGGAAAATATGGTCCTATGTCTTTAGTACGTGAATTGAGACAAAATGGACAAGACGATTTGAGGAATTACTTAAGAATGAGCGGTCCAATTTTTGATGAGGTACTGAGTAAGTTGAAATGTAATTTAAAAGACTGTTTAAAATAAAAAATATGAAAAATATATGGTCGTGTTCAGGATTGAAAGGAAACAAGGATCCATTTTATCATCCGCAATGAATTAGATAACTATGCGAATTGACGATTTGACGATTTGATGATTTGACGATTTGACGATTTGACGATCTGACGATTTGACTATTTGAAGATTTGAACGATTTGACGATTTGACGATTTGACGATTTGACATTTGACGATTTGACGATTTGACGATTTGACGATTTGACGATTTGACATTTGACTATTTGACGATTTGACGATTTGACGATTTGACGATTTTTTGACGATTTGACGATTTGACGATTGACGATTTGACGATTTGACGATTTGACGATTTGACGATTTGACGATTTGACGATTGACTATTCGACGATTTGACTATTTGACGATTTGACTATTTGACGATTTGACGATTTGACGATTTGACGATTTGACGATTTGAGATTTGAGATTTGACGATTTGACGATTTGACGATTTGAGATTTGACGATTTGACGATTTGACGATTTGACGATTTGAGATTGGAAGATTGGGATGGACGATTTGACGATTTGACGATTTGACGATTTGACGATTTGACGATTTGACGATTTGACAAGTTGAAGATTTGAGATTTGACTATTTGACGATTTGACGATTTGATGATTTGACGATTTGAAGACTTGACGATTTGACGATTTGATGATATGACGATTTGAAGAGTTGAAGATTTGAAGATTTGAAGATTTGAAGATTTGAAGATTTGAAGATTTGAAGATTTGAAGATTTGAAGATTTGAAGTTTGAAATTTACGATTGGACGATAGGACGATTTGACGATTTGTAGGATTGACGATTTGAGAATTTGATTATTTGATGATTTGATGATTTGACGATTTCATTATTTGACTACTTCACTATTTGACGATTTGACGATTTGATGATTCGACGATTCGACGATTTGACAATTTAACAATTTGGCGATTTGACAATATGACGATTTGACGATTAGATTTGACGATTTCACGATATCATTATATGATGATTTGATGATTTGACGATTTGATGACCTGAAGATTTGACTTTGATTTAATTTTTTGATGATTTGATTAAAACTTCTGGATAGATTATCAGGATTGAAGAAGTTATCTAATTAATCGCCGATGATGTAATGTATATGGATATTAAATAATTGTATATGGATATTAAATAATTCCATGTTTCCTATTTCAAATTCAATAATACGAACAAATCACAAAACACAAACGTGTAGCAGGTACGTAAAACTCTTCGACTGGATTTCAAAGCCAAAGCTTCGAGTCAATTTGGAGCCTTGATATCGTGATATAATTTTTAAAATTTGCCATTTTATGAAAAAATTATTTATATTATGTTAATGTCTCTATTACGAAAACGCTCGAAACGTTTAGTCATTTCAGATATGCACACCAGAAATGAAATTCACTACTTCATTCAGAAATGCGACGAGAGATTTCTCTTGCCTTCTATTCTTCAAAATACGCACGGAATAGTTCGGTTTTCAGTTTTAAGAACCAGAGAACTTGAGTACAAATAAAAACATGTGTGCTAAACGTAATCGTTTGTGTTTTGCTATTGAATATTCCTTTTAGGACTATAATCTTTTGATATTTCATTATGCAGGAGACTATTCTCGGCAAAACTAAAACTAGAATTGATTGAATAAATTTGTGTAGCCACACATCATAATTGAAAATGAAGACTAAAAACATGTTTAACGCGAACTTATCTAAACCTGGTTCTGATATTGTTATACCATTCACAATCAATCACACTAGGTCACAATGATGGCCGATACTATTTTTAAAACAATTCAATACTGTGCCTTTTGTGTGTGTATTTGCGATAATTGTGATTCGATTATTGCCTCAAAGCCGTATTGACCTCATCTACTAGTTCTGACTTTATCTATCAGTTTGGATATAACGAGGTTCGTTTGTTTTCATCACTTTGAAATTGAATATCTGTCTATTGAATATCTATCGCAAGCAGTGTACTCTTTTTGTACATTCACCGCACAATCAATTCAACATTCCACATTATTTAAATATTTATTGCATCGGCAATTGAGTTAACTTACAGGTCTGATCAAGACAGCTGAGGTTAGGCGAGCGGCGCTGCCCAAAATTTTGTCAAATTTTACAAATTACAAAACATGTTTTAATTTTTTATTTTTTATTTTTAACCATTGTAAAGCGTTATAAAATGGCATTATACACTCGTCCCAGTAAGCACATAATGTGTATGAAACGTTTCTACGGAACCCTAAATCGAATCATTTGAAACATTCGGAACGCACGTTTCAGAAATATATCATAAACATCTAACATTCCACATTCACAAGTAAATGTGTCTAAAATGTTTCCAATGTACAGATTGAAATGTTTCAAATGTACAGATAAAACCTACCAACATAACCTTCAAGTTACGAATGATGAATGCAATTTAATCATTATACGCGCATGCGCTGATGTTTTGCGGGCGACCATCATAGACCTTATAACTGATGGACTGGCCGTCACGTGACTTTAACACACAGTTTCTGGCGAACTATATATGAGAGAGAGAGAGAGAGATGTTGTGAAGGATAGAAATACGAAGATACAAATTGGCTATGGCATTACATTGGAAAAACCTATTTCTTGTTATATTTTTTCAAGGGAAATATTGACTACTTTGAATGAGATGAGTTTTGAAAAAGTTCAAGGAATCACAGTGAGGAACTTTATGGGACATATTTTCATGATATCTTTCAGAAACAAAAGAATTCCATTGAGCCTCCATCTGAATGAAAATGATTTTTATATATCTTCCAAAGTTTTCAGAAAGTTCAGGAATGAAAAAAAATATTGATAATTAAATTTATATTCGATATCATGAAGTTATGAAGTGCAATTGAACTAAATTGGGAACTCCGGCGATTTCAAAATTTGTTATCATTAATGCCTACATGAGAAACTTTTACCTATGTAATCTATAAAATTTCGTGTCTGTAGAATAAATGGCCCAATTAATTTTGGGAAATACTAAGGAAAATAGTACGTGTTATTGGGAATGAAGGTGGTATTTTTTCTATCTAGCGTGACGGAGGTCGACGGACAATCCGTAGGGAAGTCTATTCCAGCCTGGCCTGGTAAAAAAATATCTTTACTCCGGCGGAGTAAAAGTATGCCGTTAGTCCAACGGAGTAAAAATTCCATGTATATTTAAAACGTTTGAAGAAAACATACTTGGATTTATAAACATATATATCTGCGTTTGTTCTCGGAAAAAAAGGAAAATTTTGGGAATTAAATAAATCACATTATACTTTTATAAATATTATTAACCAACATTAGTTTATGCAATTGCTTGGGAAAAACATCAAATTCCACCCCCGAATCAAACAAAATCGTACCAACCCACCTATGATACTAATAATAAATCTATTAACTTCAGCTACAATATAAATAGAGGCACAAAAATAAAACTAAGTTATATAAACAAGAGATGTCACGTAAAATGTTACCAGTTTGTGCGTGACTAAGAAATTAAATTAAAATTTTCTAATAAAGACGGAAACCTGTGAAAATGTGTTAAAAAAATCCACAAATCACTACCTACACTCCATGCTTACTCACCTATGAAATTTCCCATCCAGCCCTTTTTTGTATCTAACTACACAATTGTAGGCTGCACACGAAGAAGGCATAGATATTTGAGAATGTTTATTACTCGTCAAACAGTTCAGAAACACTGGATAAATTTATAAAAAACTTTCAAAACACCACACGAAAACACATATAAACAATATACGAAACCAATGTTATGCCAGAACTCATTCTGTCCTTTTTCACAGGTTCTGATATCAATGGTCTCTTTCTCACAACCAGTCCATATTTTAATGTCTATGGCGACCATCGATAATGATGATCACAGATCACGAGATCACAGCACATATGTTGTTATGCTGTGGACCATCTTCAAATGTTTCTGTGCCATCGTCGACGGTTATACACATTTTCAAGGGAGAGTTAAATGTGTAACAATCAAAATTACAATGAATCGCCAAAATCAGCTACGTAAAACTGTTTATTTTAGGCAACTCATTTTGGAGGTTAAGTTATGGCGTCTTTACTATTTTGGTAGTGTTTTTAAAAGTTTTTCTCATCTGTCTGGTTTAAATATAATAATTTTCGAAAACAGATCTTGTCTATCGGATCTAAACGATTTAATCCTGAATTCATGAAATAATCATTTACATTGGTGAAATGTTGATTTGGTACACGCTGCCTGCAGGCACTTGCTAATTGTCTTCAACATTGTTTCATGGAAAATACTGAATTCAATGGAAAACAGACAAATCAGAAGAACTGCAACGCTGACATTCCAAATAATTTTTTATGTATTAATTAAAACATTGCTTTTCAGCTTTATGTATGTACTGGTTATTATTACAATAAATATTGGATAGGGAAATACTTTTCAAAACAAAGAGACATTTGAGGAAAATTATAAGACTGTATTTTCTCCAATGACCTGCTCAGAAGAGGCCTAATGAGAATGTTTTCCAACAAACTCTCCAGAAAGTGTTCGTGGTATGAAAAAAAAACTATGTCCTTAATAATTTGATAGTTAGGTATATCAACTCTGAAAGGTGCAAGGTTCTTCAATGAATACAAAATATGGAGGCTTCCGAATAATCAGATGGAAGTATTCATTTTAATGTTGCCTTTTTTCGATGTCAAGAGATATAGCTTTTTTGCAAAAATAATATTTAGATTAATTAATTCGAAATGGTGTTCACTTGAAATATTTTTTCAGATGCAGCACGAAAATGATTTCGTAGTATGTCTGACACGGAATTCAAAAAACACACTGCTACCTGGTTTCGATTGGCAACTCTGAGGTTCAAAGGAGAAACGGTAGATAACAATCCACCTCCAGCCCTATAATGTCAAGTACATTTTGTATAAGTATACTCTATATATATATATATATATATATATATATATATATATATATATATTTATATATATATATATATATATATATATATATATATATATATATATATATATATAAATATATATATATATATATTTATATATATATATATATATATATATATATATATATATGGCTACAATAAAAATAATTTGTTAAGACCTTGTTTTATTCATTTTTAGGAACAATGTCAATTAACATAATTATCACTGATGCAAAAACGGATTCTGAAAACATTGAAACCCCCAAATATTATAGTTATCAGTAAGTTTTATTGTAATAAACAGGAAAAGCCAATATATATTTTAAAGACCAACTATTGCATTAGAATCATTTATGTAAATCCTGGCTTAACCCACCTATACTTTTCATGAATTATGTGAAATGTTTCATTAATGTTCAATGACATATTATGCAGTTATATAATATGTTCCTTATATGTTTTTTTGGAACATTGCATGTGAAATATTTCAAAATGAATTCTTGAGCAGTTATTTTATGTTTTATATGTGTTCCTTCTGAAACATTGCCTGTGAAATATATCTGAATGTATTCAAACACAGTTAAAATATGTTCCAGGAACATTTTTATTGGAACGTTTCATACGTAGGTCATTTCTGGTGTCTGGTTTGTTTCACAAATGTATCTGAGTCAAAAGAAGAAACATTTCAAATGAAAAATTAGTTGTTTCGGAAATGTTTCAGACACATATTTTGGTTTACTGGGGTCATTCACGGGTGTGCAAGAGGTTAGATTACACCCTGTATATATGGTACAGTAATTTAGTTTTCGCCCACAAGTTCTTCAATAAACTTCAGTGGATTAATCCAAACAATGAGATTTTTCGAGTATCTTTCTCAATAAATTATAAGTACCGCTTTCCGACTCCTGAATAAATACTAAAAAGATAAAAACTTCCGTTTGCAAATCGTGCACTCGAGCGTTCAAGACTGTGTCATCGATGAATCTTTTCAAATTGAATAGTAACAATAGTTTTAATATGATTCGAACATAACTGTACGCTGTCTGCAGGAGCAAGTACTCAATTATATGTATATTCAAGTGCCAAAAACAATGTAGACATTTGCTGAACAGTTATGTTCATTAAACCATGCAATCTACTTTGATTCTGTTTGTTTTGTTCTCTCCTATTCTGCTCATTAATTTTGTCACTCTTGAATCAGATTGGTCTTGGACTGGACTCAGTTTCATTTTCCTAATGACAGAGCCGAACTCGCTTCAATTTAGGAAAAAAAAAATCGGCTAATCGCCTCACCAGAACTCTTCAACATGAATTTTCACAATATAAATAAGGGTGTAGATTCAAAAAAAAATCAGACAAATATTCCTGAAAATTTATGATTGTGAATTTTTAATAGCTATGAAAATACAAGGGGTTTCCTAACTGAATGCTGATAGGAAAAATCATTTATATGAACATGCGTCCGCAACCGCTTGATTTCTGAGATACAGGGTGTTGAAATTTAATAAAACAATAAGTTTTATCTCATTATCTTTAAAACCGCTTTGTATTTTTGTTTCAATTTTGGTACATGCAAAATACACATGAAAATAAATTTTTTTCAGGTTGGAGATTTTTTTAATTTTCATCAGTGGCGTTTCTGTTAACATGCCCCGCAATATAATTAATCAAAATAATAATACGTCACTGTCTTTTCTTTAAATAAATATAATTTTTTATAATTGTTCTCTATCTTTTCATAAAAATGGTCTCTTGATTTTTTTTGCCGGCGGACAGTTCTCCATTTGAAAAATAAAATGCATTCATTTGCTTGTCCCAAGGCGTGCTTTTCTCTTAGTCTCAATTTCACAATTTGTAGTATCTAAAGCATCTAGGCAAGATTTGTCTAATTTTATAGAAACTATTTTTGTTGAAATTTAACAAAAAAATCAGTTTTCCTCCAATATCTCTAAAGCCACTATGGTTTTTTTCCTACGAGTATGTGGAAAAGTGCATTTTTTTAATGATTTGTCGTGTGGAAAGAAGCACTTTTCCGCTCTAGTGCGTTGGATACTTTTCCGCACTAGTGCGGAAATAGTATATTACGTATCAAGTGTTGTAAACAGCATATTACACACGAATGGAAAAATTACGCACGAAGCCGCGTAGAGGCGAGTGCGTAACTCCATGAGTGACAGTGTGCCAAAAAAGTCTGGACTACTTTTGATATTTTCATTATTATTAGGTATAGTAAATGATGCTTAAACACGTCAATTTTTTATTTTAGTTTCTTTTTTGTTGTTGTTTCATGTATACAGAGATATCTAAAAACTAGTTATAACATGGTACTTCAATTCCTTTTTAACCGACGAAACCAAAAAGGAGGATGTTCTCTAGTCCACACGTATATTTTTTTTAATGTATGATCACGCATAAATTTTTACTGAGACGTCCGATTCCGATAATTCTTTTTTTTTTTCAGTGGATACGGTGTACTTTGAAGTTGGTCCCATTTGAATATTAAAGATGAAATCCACCCCTAAGGATAGTAAAATGAAGGATATTGATCACTCACCCTCTGAATTCTGGTCCGTTAACCGATTCTATCAGGCATAACATTGTACTGGGTTCTTCGATTTGGATGATTCTTTTTATTCGATAGGTTGATCATATTTGGATTTCGAATGTGTTTATCCACCCTTACGGGTAGAAAAATAGGAGATGATTGATTTTTCACTTGTGAACATTGGCACACATATGTAGTTGACAATGACAGATCGCTACTGTCATTATTTTGGTTCTCCTACATCCGTCACAATAATTATGTTCTATGAGAGGATGGAATGATATACAAAGTAATGAAATAAACTAACCAGAACAACAAAAATGATTTATATTACAACAAATAGTAAAAGTAGATAATCATATTATTTAACTGGTAATAGTTGAAGTGAGGTGGGTAAGTAAGTATTTTGGAAGTAATCAAAAAACAAGTAGGTAGTAATTAGTAGATTTCAGCCACAAAAAATTAAAAAATTAAAACTTTTTAACAAAAAATTAAATCAACGAAATACGGAACTGAAAAGTAAAAAATAAAATAAACCTTCTTAGTCTCAATAACTAAGCTCCTAAACTAATGTAAGTAACTAATTTTGAGTCGGCGCCAAACGAACAATCAACGAAGATCATTAAATTACTTCAAAAAAATTATCAGAATGTCACCGCGCAACTCGATGCCATCATTTCACGTCCTACCTAATTAATTTGCTTGTTTGTTTGACTCAAAATTGGTTACTTACATCAGTTTAGGAGCTTAGTTATTGAGACTAAGAAGGTTTATTTTATTTTTTACTTTTCAGTTCCGTATTTAGTCGGTTTACTTTTTTGTTAAAAAGTTTTTAGTCTCCAGTCCATAAATCTACTATAACAATTTTCGGAGCGTTCGCGGGATTTACTTGGCAGTATTATTCGTTGCCATTTACGTTCTCACTATCACTTGACATATTGAAAATGTAGGTATTCTTTTTTAAACAGTATGTATCTTATAATTATTAACTAGAAACTAGAACTTATTTGTCTTTCGAAAAAGTTTGTTTGTATTATTTTGATTTTGACAGTTGCTATGACTACGCTGTTGACGGGCGATTGTGCGATCATGACCTACTTGCGGAATTATTAAATGTTCCGCTTACTTTTACGTATACATTTTAATATATTCAAACTGTGCGTTTTGTTTACGAAAACTGTGCGATTTGTTTACCGTGCGTAATGAGCTATTTACTGAGGCTGTGTGTCGTGTGTTTTTCCTATTTTCTACAGTGGTCGTATATAAATTATAATAAAAAGGCATATCAGGGATCAATGAGATTATAAAAAAAATCTGTTCATAGATAAAATCCAAGCTTTTACTTTTTTATGTAGATTAGAATTTATAATCCTAAGGCTTGGAGATATACAGTGTCCGCCAAATAGTATGTACCATATGTGGAAAAAGTTTATTATTGGAGTATTGGAAAAAATATTCTGGGGAAAAGTTTGTGCATGTCCAATTGCCTAAGAATCGATTTTGACACATGTCACGTGATTGCTAGTATGGCGGCAAATTGAAAAAAAAATCTATGAAAAAGCGAAAAGGGGGTTAAGACGGCAAGATATCAAAAAAAGTTATTTGAAAAAGTAACTTAGAATTCAATTTTATGCACAAAGTTCGGAGAGATAATTCGGAAAAATTGGCAATAGCTATTTTTTTTTTAAATATTTTTACATCTATTTAAAAATATCAATTTTTTTTTCTTATGAATGGCTTGACTATACTGAAACATTTGCATTTCAATGATAATGACAGATTTCTCTCATTTTCTCCCCACCAGAAGGCACTATATTTAAAAAATAGGATTTTGTCAGAACCCTTGCTGTTACATCGGTTCGTATCTAACAGTTATATCAGAATTCAACGACCATTGTGATAACATGACACTTCAAAAACATCGTGTTTTCCAGATTATAATCAAGTTTCGATGATAATCGTGCAGGAATATTTCACTTCGTACATAAACTGGAAAACTATTTAATTTATCGCACTATTAATCTAAAATAGAAATTCTGGATATTTTCATAGTTTTGTCACCATTGATCGATGGCTAATTATTGGTGTTAGATATAAATGTATAACTCAATTCAAAATGATGAGATGTGGTCCTGAAAAGACATTCTGCAGAACAGGTTTTTTTATTCAATCAAGTAATTCAAATATTCTATAAACAAAACAACAAATTTTCAACTATTTCTATATAATAACAATTCATATCTCAATATGCCTTCCTTCTCTTTCTATACATAAAATCGTTTTATGGTATATCTCTTTTCGAACGTTCAACAAAAAATTTGGAGAAATTTCTGCTGCACAATGACGGATAGTTTCTTCCAAGTGCTCAATATTTCAAAAAGGTCTAAATTTGTGAACAGTATTTTTTAGATAGCCCCACAAGAATAAGTCACATTGGGTCAGGTCAGGTGAACGTGGCGGCCAAGGAATTTCTGAAAACCTACCTATCCACTTTCCAGGAAAAGTGGTGTCCAGCCAATTTCTCATTGCCAAAGTACTATGGATGGGAGCCCCATCCTGTTGGAAATACATTTTTCGCCTTTCTTCTAACGTGAAATTGTCTAATTCATTGTAGAAATCGTTCCTCAAAAAATCCAAATACGTTCTAGCATTCAAATTCCGACGGAAGGAAAATGGTCCAATTATTCTGTCATTAAAAATCCCGCACCAAACATTCACTTTGAATGAATATTGATCACGGGCTTCTACTGCAAAATGTGGATTCTCATCCGACCACCATCTACAATTTTGAGATGAAAACACCATTTGAAGTGAAAGTTGACTCATCACTAAATAAAATAAATTTCGTAAATGATATATTTTCTTCAATTTGTCCCTGCAGCCAAAAGGAAAAATACAAGCGTGGATCGTAGTCTGTCTCCTTAAGCGTGTGAATAAATTTTGGTTTTTAAGGCTTGAACTTGTTATTTTTGAGCAATCTTCGGATACAAGTTGAAGTTAAACCCAAATTCCCAGACAATTTACTAATTGATGTTTTTGGAGTTTCAACTACACTCTGTATAACTTCAAACTCTGTTTCCTCAGCAATAACCCAGTGCCTATGTTATTTTCTGAACAAGGTACCCACGGACCCAGTATTTTTGAACTTGGAAACAATTCTTCCAACAGTTACATGTCAAATAATTTTATTGGTATGCCTCTCGTTGAAAATCGCTGCGGCTTCTCTATAGCTTTTGTAATTTTCTCCCACAATCAAAACAATTTCGATATTTTTTTGCTGACTTAACTTCGACATAATCAACCAAAAACTTGCTGGTATTATCAACGTCACTATGTATAAATATGGAGTTCGTACTTAGACTTGCAATAAGTTTACGTATTTTCTGTCAAATGGAAACCATGGCTATCTTGTGGAATATGAGTGAAATTTTGATACAATACTTAAACACTGACTATTTTCATGTTCTGGTGCATTTCATACTCAAGAAAGCATGTTTGGTGTACTATATTTTGATTTTGTGGAAAAGAAGGAAATTTACTATGCTCTTCTATTATAGAATCGTGATGTGATAAATAAGTAGGTAGTATTTGTTTGAAAAGCACACGAAATATTATTTTGGAAAGTGAATTTTGTGACCAAATTGAGGAATATGTTCACGGACACCGATGTAGATCACTGAATGAACCTGATTTCATTCCAGTATGGTTTATTTTCGATGTTTATATTTGCCAAAATTTGAGTCAAATTTAGGAGACTTATAATTTACATGTTTATGTGCGAAGTGAAACGCTCATCCACGATTATCATCGGAACTTGATTATAATCTGGAAAACACCATGTTTTTGGAGTGTCATCACAATTGTCGTGGAATTCTGATATAACTCTTAGATACGAACCGATGTAACAGCAAGGGTTCTGACAAAATCCTATTTTTTAAATATAGTGCCCTCTGGTGAGGAGAAAATGAGAAAGTTTTGTCATTATCATTGAAATGCAAATGTTTCAGTATAGTCAAGGTAGGGGAGAGGTGGGTACAGTGGCACACATTTTTTTCATCAATATATTTAAACTAAACTTGAAGACATATAAAAACTTTATGAACGCAAAACTGTTCTACTATAGTTTGTTTTTATGCCTTAACATATAAAATCAACAAAACAATGATGTCCATGAAGTAAAAAAATAAACTCTATTCTTCAATAATGAACCAATGTACCCTTGACAGTGGGTACAATGGAACACTACAGTGGGTACAGTGGACTAACTAACTAAAAATCATCACTGTAATCCTAACACATTATTTTCTAAGTTAATTGGGAACGAGAATGTTGCCTTTGTTCTTTTTGTTCCTCCACACTTCAATGGCTTGGGTGATACTCTTTCAATATCTTGTTTGACATAGATATAACGGTCTCCTGTTTTTGAAAATTTCAAGAAAGGTTTATTTTGCTGGTAGTAATTGAGTTCTATTTCATGCTCCATAATTTCTGTTATTTCTCCAATACTGTACGATTTCATAGATTTCTTATTTTCAATGACCACTACAAAATCTCCACATTTTAAACTATTTGGACTGAGAAACTCATCATCACTAAAGTTTTCTGATCCTATACTTAATTCAGATTCTTCGTAGGCTTCGAAATCATCTTCGCTCTCGCTGTCGTCAAAAATATTTTCTAATGTAGAAGTATTTTTCCTTTTTTTCGTTTTTTTCTTTTCGTAATTTTTTTCGTCATCAACAATATTTCTTTTGGCTCTGGCAGTTTAATTTCTTTTTTTTTGTCAATTTCTTTTGAATCTTTTTCTTGTATGTCTTCCAAAATCTGGTTAAAAACAGATGTATCGGTAAAAATTTCACTACACTTTCGTCGTTTGTTTTCTTTAGTCTTCTTCTCTTCCGCTTTTGGGAAAAGTCGAATCACATATGGTGAAAAATAATTCTCTTCGTCTACATCTGGTATTTCAATATGCTTGCTTGATATATTTGGAGCAATGGTTTTCTTATATGACTTCTCTGGGATTATCTCTCCTTTTCTGAAATTAGTGGACTCCGAATGTTGTCCCGAAGTTGATGACAGTGACGAAAATTCTTCAGAAGTTGATGGAAGGGGCGACAATTCTTCAGGAGTTGATGGAAGGGACGACAATTCTAAAGTTGATGGAAGAGGCGACAAATCAGTAGATATTGATTGATGTTCTGGCAATTGTGAAATACCTTGCTGTGGTGATACTCCTGTATCAGTTCTTTTATCTTTTCTGGAAGTAGCTTGATGTGGTACCGTTCGATCAGTTACATGAGAACTCAAGTAATCATCATCATTAAAAACGTTGCAATCTAGAGGCCAAATTCCTGTACACTTAAACCCGTTAATGATATTTTCTGGCGAGATTTCCCTTGGATAAGATTTCCCAAATAACGTCGAAACTTCGTAAATTGAAATCGTTTTGCCAGGATTGCCTAACATCCAGTCGTTGTAAGTGGCATTATAATTGACCTTCAAAGATTTAAAAACGGATCTATCCAATGGCTGCAATTTGTTAATAGTGTGTGGAGGAAAGGTTACTATAGTAATTTCATTTTGTCTACAGTAATCCAAAGCTTCAATTTGTATATGAGACTCATGACTATCCATAAATAATATTCAAGGTTTTTTCTTTACTACATTTAGTATGCTTTGTAAAATGTTTCAGAACTTGCATAAATATTTCGGAATTCATCCATCCCGATTTGGAAGCACTGCCACCAGTTCCTGGAGGAGAACCTAATAACATGTGCGTTTTTAAGTTCACTCGAGGGAACACCATGAATGGTGGCACAGTATGTCCAGATGCATTGGTACAACAGCACGCTGTAACAAAAACACCCCTCTCCCCCGAAGTTATTTGTCCTACTTGTTTTAGGCCTTTCATGGCTGATATATTCGGAGGATTATGTACAGTTGTTAGAGCGGTTTCATCTAAATTATAGATCATATTTCCGTTAAGCTCTTTATCTTGAAATTTAGTACAAACTCTAGATACATTGTCGAAAAACTTTATCACTGTAGTTCTATTGAAACTAGTACATCTAGTTAAGCTCGTGGCTTCGGGTTTTCTGATATATATTTCGGGTCATCGACTTCGAAATCCTTTCAACCAATCTTCCCCAGCAATTCTGTTTGTACTCTAAGAAGGCGGCATTTTCGAATTATTTTTTAGTGCTAATTGATATGCTAACAGTTTTGTTTGTTTTTTTGTTAGACCTTGATGAATTTTGCTAGCAAAAATTATATAGTTCTTCAAATTCTTTTCCATTCCGTTTGAGAATATTTTGTTAACCTCATAGTTTGGGAAAAACTTTACATTCGTTCTTTCGTCGCCTGTTTTTCGATTTATTTTAAGGGAATATATTCTTAACGTTGTAAGGGGGATATTAAATTGTCGGCTAACAAATCTCAAGCTGCAACCCTCCTCTAGTTTTATATGGCATTTCCCATAGACTCTGAAGAAGTTTTACCAACTAATCGTTGTGCACATTTCCTCACTCTTGGCATTTTAACCTGAAATTGAATTAAACATGTAAAAAAATAACATAGTGGGTACAGTGGAACACCGTACCAGTGTACCCATAATTGAAATGTGCCATAGTACCCACACGCGCCATTTTCGTAAAACATTCAGTTTTTGATTGAAACAATAAAAAAGTTAACTAAATAAGAACTTACCTGGACTCCTTATGGACTCATTAACAATTTCAGATGAACAAATCCACGTTCGACCAACTTATATGCACATAAATTGAAACTATGAATAAACGCCGAAAAAAACGATGTCACTTCTCTCAAGTTCAGACTCAAAATGATTACTGTCTAGCTATCCGAGAAGGAACTTATTGCATTCCTAGTATAACTTATACAACTGCTTAACAGATGGCATTAGTATGGAGAGCAAATAAATTCTTTGACAAAGTTCCAAGTAGTTTGTTCCACTGTACCCTCTGTGCCACTGTACCCACTCTTCCCCTATTCATAAGAAAAAAAATTGATATTTTTAAATAGACGTAAAAATATTCAAAAAAAATAGCTATTGCCAATTTTTTCGAATTATCTCTTGAAACTTTGTTATTGTGCATAAAATTGCATTTTTCGAATAACTTTTTTTGATATCTTGCCATCTTACCCCACTGTTCGCCTTTTCATAGCAATTTTTTTCAATTTGCCGGCATACTAGCGATCACGTGACATGTGTCAAAATCGATTTTTAGGTAATCGGACATGCAGAAACTTTAACCCAGAATATTTTTTCCATTACTCTAATAATAAACTTTTTTCCCATATGGTACATACTTATTGGCGGACACTGTATAAACGGAATATCTTTGGCTCGCCCGTGAAATATTTCATAGTTTTAAATGGTCCACTAGGTAGTTATGAACGAATCAATAATTTGCTTCAAAGTCAGTTGTGTTGTGTTGTTCCTGAATGGCTACCATTCCACTCAATCGAAAATAACAGCGCGTCCGAATGACAGACGAGAGATAGCATCAAGTGTATTTTTCAAGATATGTAAATGACAAAGGGGGCACGCATGACATTTCTTAAACACGTATCTGCTAGAAACATCGTCTGCATCGTGGATATCGAGTAGAGATGGTTAACATCTGCAAGGCGGTACGACCCAGTGACCCACTCTCCCAGTTCCTCTGCCATCCACAACCGCCTCCAAAGTGCAGCTCACCACGCGCTGCCTCGTTTTCAGCGTTCGTTCGGTGGGAGTAGAACTGAGCGTATGATTAATTGATCGAAAAAGGAAAAATGTAACTGTGTTATCTTTAGCATACACATTGATTGAAATATTACAGAGTAATTGATTAGGAGACAAAGTACGCCCGCGGCTTCGACCGCCTAATTTCGAGAAGTGTCCTATTTATATTTTATTATCGATGTGGGCGGTTTTTCCTGAGGAGCTGTATTGAAAAAACCTGATGGCGCGGCCAGTCGGAAACGTAGGTTTCAGAATTTAATTATTGATTCTGAAAAAGCCATCTATTCGAGAAGGTCCTAAGGAATAGATTAGTATCATACCTCAATAAGTATAAAATATTATCCGACAAGCAATTCGGTTTCAGGGAAAATGTTTCCACACAAGATGCGATAGTTTCCCTAACAAATAATGTATTTTCTGCCTTAGATAAAAGTATGCCTTGCCTATGTATGTTTATAGATCTAGCTAAAGCATTTGACACTGTTAGTCACCCACTACTTATGGAATCTCTAGAAGATATCGGAATAAGAGGTAAACCCCTCACACTCTTCGAAAGCTATATTTCGAACAGAATCCAATGTGTAAGAGTCCGGGCTGAGTACAGTGATAAGCTTCCCGTGGAGTTTGGGGTACCACAAGGGACCGTTCTGGGACCGATCTTATTTTCGATATATATCAATAATTTGTTCAAAATTGAGAGCTCTGAGAAATCATAGGCTTCGCAGACGATACGGCCATCGTTTACAAAGCAGCTACCTGGGGGGAGTTAAAAATGACAGTACAAACCGATATTTCTCGTATCAAACATTGGTTTGATCAGAAGTTGTTAACAATAAATTTGGAGAAAACCCAGTATATACCATTCACATGCTACGAATCCAAGACACCTGATTTTAACTATATAGAAATATATGAAAAAGGATCGGTTTCTCATATACTACCATCAAAAAGTGTTAAGTACTTGGGTGTACTCATTGATGACCATTTGAGGTGGGATGTCCATATTAAATACGTAATAAAAAAACTACAATTCATTCTATATAAATTCAGACACCTTTGTCGCACATTACCTCAGAAAGAACTAAAAATTGTGTATTTTGCACTTGTAGATAGTCATCTGAAATACGGCATCTTGGCTTGGGGTGCAACACATAACACCTTTAGAAATACTACAACGAAGATTCTTGAAACTAATGTTACATAAAAAATGGGACTACTCAACAGAACTGACTTACACTGAGTCAGGAGTGTTTGACCTCAGGCAGGAATTCAGTTATAAATGTATGATCAATTATCACATAAGTAAGAAATTCAAAAAAAGCAATCATGAATATGACACACGTAGAAAAAAATTACACTTCATTCCCTTCATGACAAAATCTATAGGACAAAGATCAAATGAGTTCTTAGCGCCCAAACTCTACAACAGCATCCCCGATGAACTTAAAAACATGTCAAATAAAACATTTAAAAAAAGTCTAAAAAAATTTGTGCTGACCTGCCCTATGGCATACGTTCATGGTTTGATAGAAACGAAAATATAATTAAATAAAGTTACATTTCATAAGGTATCCGGATAGGTAAGTATTTTGTTTTCATATCGCATCTCCCGTGCAACCAATCTCCAGATGAAATTGATCCAAATTCAAATATTCTAAAAGTCAATGTTGAATAAATCTACTGTTTCTTGCTTTAATTTTAATTTTTTTATTGTGTTCTGTTATAAATTATTCAGTTATTACAGTATATATGTGTGTATTTTTTATATTTGTATATTTTTATATATTTTATATTTATATTCTTAATTGCTACACTGTCTCGGAACAAGTATTTTACTTACCGAGTATATTTACTCATCATATCATTTATTTTAGTATTTAGTATTTGTTACCCATTCTCCATTTCATTAATGCCTGTCGTGTGATATTCAATAGGACGTTCTAGTGGAGTTTTCATTATTATTACCTCATACTACTTCTATTATAACGTATTGTATTGCTTATATTATTATGTGAGTGAATAAATTTATTATTATATTATTATCAAGCTAACGAATAATGTGTCAGAAAAATTAGGGCATGTAGGTATTCACTGGAAAACACATTTCTATTTTTCTATGAACCTCAAACTCTACAATCGAAAATTGGAGAAGAGTTCAAATCTCTGTGAACCTTTTGATATTTTTATGTAATCTGGCTTAAAAGAAAACATAAATTATATTTTTGTATAAACCTTAAACTTTTCATTCAAAAGTTGGTGAGGGTTTAAATCTCCCCAAATTCTTCCTAATATTTCTATCAAATGTTTCCTCTTGTTTTTTTTTGGTAGTTGATTATGTTTTTTTTTGGTAGTTGATTATGTTTAATCAACTACCAAAAAAAAACAAGAGGAAAAATTCCAACCAAATTTCACTATCAAGTGATCACAAAAAACAAGATAAAAATTTCAAAAAAAAAGTTTTGATAAAAAAGTTAAAGTACAGGTGTCACAATACCTCCTCCCCTATTATTTTGGTAGTTGATTATGTTTAATCAAGGTCGTAAATCACCAACCACTTGAGTTAACAGCAGGCGGTGGATTCTACGCAGAGTTGTACCTGCCCTAGCCATTAAATTTTGTTTTATAGGTAAGCATAATGATATTGGGTTAAGATAATGATTGAGAAAAATCGCTAGAATGTAATTGAGAATTGTTTATTTATATATAATATATGATAATAATATTTATATATATGAAAGAGAGTAATATCGAGGGGACTGTTAAAAACAAAATGGAAGGAATTTAATGGACATAGCCCTCAGAGAAAAGTGCTAACCGTAGACACGTGTTTCGGGTTCTCGGCCCTCATCAGTACGGTGGAGAAGTGCAAGGATGAACAACACTTGGTAGAAAACGACAAATCAACGGAGTCAACAAACAGAAGCCAGCCGCTCATTTGTGATTTCGGTCAGCAGACCCTGAATTCCAGGGCAACAACCAACGTCACCACGGAGGCAGCTATAGCTACCTGCGTGACATCCGAGTCCAGGAATATAAATATGAAAGAGAGTAATATCGAGGGGACTGTTAAAAACAAAATGGAAGGAATTTAATGGACATAGCCCTCAGAGAAAAGTGCTAACCGATATACAGTATGTCTCACTAAGTTGGAACCATATGGAAAACTTTTTTATTATTAATTTTGGGAGAAAAAGTTATTACTTATAAAAAATTCTGCATATTCTAAAATCTGAAATACATACATCAGATATCAATTTTTTTCAGTCGTATACGCGGTATGTCAAAATATATGAATTTTACTCAAGAGTAAAGTACCTTTATATTCGAAAATATCGAAATTCGTTAAAAAAAAAGTTGTTCAGAACTAAAAACTGCGTTCAAATATGCAATTATATCCATTTACGTGGAAAAATATTTTTTTCTTATTTTGTCTACAATAACAATGCAAATTCAACTGTAGTTACGTGTAATCTAGGATGCACTGACAAAGAAATGATTTGTTGATTTGTTAATAGCAAGATATGTTTGACAGTGGTAGCGTTATTAACTTGTGAAGAGAAAATAGAAATTGTTTTGATTGTGGGAGAAAACTATAAAACGCATAGAGAAACAGCAACTATTTTTAATAACAGACATCCCAATAAAAATATCAATCATTCAACTGTTATAATAAATTCAAGAATACTGGAAGTATTAACAATCATTTGTATGGAAAACGCCGAAAACTGGTTGCCGATGAGAATACGCAGTTAGAAGTAATGCTGTCAGTTGTAGAAAATCAAAAAAATTCATTGCGCAAAAGGAAGTCGTCGATGCAACAAAATGTGAGTGGCAAGAAAGAATTTTAAAACTGAATAAATACAGACCATTCAAACCAAAAATCGTTCACACATTGAAAGAAAGGGATTATGATAGGCGCTTTGATTTTTGCCATCTCATCCAAGGAAAATTAGAAAAGGACCCTTATTTTACGAGGCGTATAATTTTTTCCGATGAGTCAACATTTTCATCAAATGGAACTGTCTCGTCACAACATTGTCGCTGGTGGTCTGATGAAAATCCCAATTTTGTAATAAACTCTCATGACCAATATTAATTTAAGACGAACATGTGTTGTGGCATTTATAAGAACAGATTGATAGGACCTTTTTTTTTCGCCAATCTATAAATGCCGAACGTTATCTACAGTTTTCACAAACTCACATCAATGACTTCTTGAACGAACTACCCTTACAAGAACGTCAATGTATTTGGTTCCAACAAGCTGTTGCCGCATGCCACAGTACATTAAATTTTAGGGAATATCTTGAACATACATTCCATGGAAAAGTTATTCACAGATTTTCTGATCTTTTTTGGCCTGCTAGATCCCCTGACATAACCCCCCTCGATTACTTCTTATGGGGTTGCTTGAAACAAAAAGTTTATCAGAAAGGGCCGTTTCAAGATGTTGACCATTTGGAGAGAAAATTTCTCCAGAAATGATAAGGAATGTATTACGTGAATTTGCCAAAAGAACGATTATATGCATTGAACGAGAAGGTGGATATGTCGAGGCATCAGCGGAATGAGGAAACATTACATTTCTATTTATTTCCAGAATTAAAATTATGTTGGTTACACAACTTAGTATTTGTGTGTATTTTCTTATTTGCACAATATATGCATATGCATTCATTATGTGTTTAAATTGCAAAATTGGTAGAAAACATTAAGAAACGAAAACATAACCTTATTTTTCAATATCTATGAATGTAATTGCATATTTGGACGTAGTTTTTAGTTCAGAACAACTTTTTTCATTGAGAATTTTCGATATTGTCGAATATAAAGGTACTTTACTTTCGAGTACAATTCATATTTTTTGACAAACCGCGTATACGACTGAAAAAAATTGATATCTGATGATTGTATTTCTGATTTTAGAACATGCAAAACTTTTTATGAAGAGTATCCATTATTTTGAATTCCCAATAGATTACAGCTATGAAAAAATATGTAGGGATATATTCTAGGGAAAACTGTGTGTCATAACAAATTGGAATTTATCTCGTACCTACATAGCCAGATGCATGCTATCCCGTATAACTCGCCTTCACCCCTCCTTTTTCTACCAGAAAAAACATTTGTATATGCTGCTTTGTTTATGAGAAAATCATGTATTGTGAACTGAAATATTTCCACCACAAAAACTAATCTCCATAAATATAATTGTAAATTATAATTTGCAAAGATAAAATATATGTAGGCTTGATTGTAGTAAAAATGTATGCTACCTGCATACGGGCAACAGGAATTCCTTCACTTTCAAGCTTCATCGTCAGTTCTCTTACTCATTTCATACTACCGTAACTCGGAGAACTTCGTGAATACTTACCAGAAAACACAATTACCTATCATATACTATATGTCCATGGATTGTCAAAATTTGAAGCAAGAGACTCGTTATTTTTACCATTGTTTAAAGAGAAGATCATAGACAAAAGTTCTATACTGGAGAAGATTCTCTTCAAACTAAGATGTGTTTACCCCTTACCCCACAGACCTGTGGTTTACCCGTTTACCCATTCTCATGCGTCATGCGACAAATTTAAACGTCAACTGTCATGCATGTACATGTATGACGTTTAGGTGAAAAAAGTGTTTGTGCCAGTGGCTTCAATTTATTCTTATGTCTGCTGATAAAGGGAGCGGGGAATATCAATAATGTTTAGACATCTTACGTAAGATAAACACTAGTACCTACTTTCATTTTAAGAATAATTGAAAAAAGGGCATGATCTATATGGACACATCCCTCGAAAATCACTTTCTCCTCCAGCAAACATATAAACCAATTTAATTTCAAATTTCAACATTTACAAATTCTCTCTAGTCAAATATTTCAGATTGTTACTTCTAGCGACCTCTTCTAGAACTCAGCTCAACGCAAACAGGAAGAATATAGCTAGTTCTTGCCAGGGAAAGATGGCACTAAACAAGAAAGTAAGGACACTGGCAGCCGCGGTTGAAAAGATCATCGTGTCATTTTCTATAGATAAAAATAGATAACTACAGCTGCAAAGTGAACATGTAAAATATCCATACTTTTCTAAAAGTATCTGCACCTTGCTCTAATTTTGCTGTTTAAAAATTTTTAAAAACCTTCCAATCCCTTCCCGATAAAATGGTTACAAAGGTTGCTTAAAATACTCAATCATGTTCAATTTTTAATATAACTATTATCATTGTCTAAAAATCTTAAGACAATGCTATTATGAAATTAAATATTTATAGTTTCCTCGCGACCTCTGGTTGACTTAACGAAAAGTATGCAAAATGGGAACTTGGTTCATCCGACGGTGGTGAAGATGGCGTTAAAATGAAAAATAGAACACTGCTAAATGGAACCATTGTCTAAAGATATCTTTAGACAATGATGGAACCTACTCTTTAAAATGGAAGCCTCTAATTATTATTATAATTGATTTGGAAACTTAAAAGAGTCTGCAAATTGCCATTTTCAGGAGCAACAAGCGCTAATACTTCAACTACTTGTATCGGTTTTTTATTTTTGCACAACCTCCTACTAGGTACACTATCCAACTACACTAGCAGGTCTATTCCGTAAAAAGCCGTTATTGAACGATCCGTTATCAAACGACTGTCGGTAGCCGGCTCTTAACGATGCGTGTGAACGATCTGTCAAAAATACTTATTCCTTAAAAGGTGTCGCTAGAAATGACCTTGGCAATTTCAGTAAAGAGATCCAATGAATGTTTTCAGGATGGTTAATGATAATTTTTCGATCCGTGCTGAATGTTGCTTACTTAACAACTGTTATTTCATAATCAAATGTCAGTATAGAATATAGAAGTCTTGTCTAAGATCAGGTATTCGAAGATCCGGGTAGTTTGGATTTTATTAAAAAATCATGAAAAATACCAAAGTTAAAAGAAAACGTTCTTCGAAAACCACCAGAACGCAATATATGTTGTATTTAGAAACCCTTGAAAATAATGAACACTTTCGAACGAATAAATGTATTTATTTTTCTTCAGAATTAATTAAATTGCATATGAAAAATGTCAATACAACTTGCCTTCTATACAATTCTCCACCTAAAATGTTGATTAAACCTGCCATATCAAAATATAAATCCACAATTTCCACAAAACTAGTTCAAGTCGTTAACAAACGGCACCCATTCTATTCCCGTTAGCGAACGATAGACTCTGTCGTTCACTACCGATATCGTAACGACTTTATATTTTTACGGAATACGATTTGACACAAATATCGTTAATATAACGATAATAGTTGGATAACGACATCGCTATGGGTTACGGAATAGACCTGTAGGTACCGTTGTATGCCATATAAATCATAATGACTTACCAGCGATTCTGGGGCTAGGGGAGTTTGGATTGAAGAGCATATAGAAATGAAAATTTAAAAAATGTATGTGTGAGCGTGTGTCTCTGTCCATCCGCCGTAGGCACCTGCACCAATCCAATATAAATTTGGTGCTTTTTTCCACCAATTTTCCTGTTCCATTTTTCTAATTTCAAATTTGAAGTTTATTGACTTAAAATGAATGTTTCTTTTTTAGTTAGTGCAAATAATTTATTCAAAATTCCTATAGAACTGCTCTTTAATAATATTCCAAAATGACCCTAACAACACAGGGATGTCCTAGGTATGTCCTTTTTATGTACCGCGGTACAAGGACATGATTGGGACATTCAGGGGATGTCCCGCAGAGGACATCCCATCTGGTATATCCATAGGTTATCCCATTCATGTCCCTGGTATTTCTGATATCCATTCTCATATATAAGAATTGTCGAAACTCATCAAAATGTTCATTAAAAATTCAAAGTAATTTTGTTTTGAAAATGTTTGTTTTTCTCCTGGAAAATAACTATGAAGAAAATGGAAATATATCTCAGAAATTTCTGGGAAGTTACCATTTCGCAAGCAAAAAATTATTTATGCATAATATACCCTTAATATAAATTCTCAAGAATGATACAAATTATACACAAATCCCAAACACAATTGGCATTTCAAGAGAAGCGATACGCACTCTGGTGGCTCTAATGTAAACTAGTTTCTGCCACATCGCTTTCTAACCACACTTTCGTATCGTTTGTTTACCATTGATTTTTATTAATATAGTGCCTTTCTTTAAACCGTTTTTATTTGATCTTCTTTTATCATTTGTTTTTGTTATATTTTACTTGTTGTTCGTTATAATTTAGTGTTAATAAGAAATTGCCTTTTTAAAGGCAAAGCGACCCCTCCGCTCTTACAATGGCGTCTAATAATGATTATTGTTGTGCCACATTGCAATTCCTGGCTAAAAGAGACACTGAAAATAAATTAACTTTTCATAAATTTCCCGAGGAAATGACCCAAGGGTTTATTTTGAAACGGAGATGGGACGAGAATTAATCTCAAGAAGAAAAGCCTGGATATCAAAGGTTCGGATTGGCAAACCAATCAGCAAATTCATGAAAGTGTGTTCGCTCCATTTCAAGCAAGAAGATTATATTAACAAAGGTAGGTGGGTATGTTGTTTTTAGTTACCTATTCACTCAAATATAATTTATTTATAGGTGAAAATACAAGAAGAGGTCGTGTATTGAAAAAAACAGCTGTACCATCTCAGAATCTGCCTGCATCTGTTGTAACATTGAATAAAAAATCATATTCAAAACGTGCAGAAAGGCTGTCTAAAAGAACAAGTGAGGAATGTAGCCAAGTGGAAACAAGTAAGGAAAGGAGCCAGAGCGACAACGACATACAAGAAGCAGAAAAATCTGTTTGTGAAGAAGAGACGAGTAGTGAAAGTTATGTTCGTAATATTGCCAGTTCTACTGACAAAATACAGAGGATAGTTCATGACTTTGAAATTCAAGTTAGTATGGACAAAATTACAACATTAAGTGCCTTTTGTCGATGACCAGGCACATTTCAACTCAGTTTTGGAAACATGTTCCAACTCTGACAACTTTTTTCTGAAATTAATTTTAAAATTGTATAAAGTTAATTAGTAAATTCACAATAACCTACCTGGTTAAAAGGATTAGAAAAGTTGGAATGTGTTTACATCGGCCACCAGCTCCTGCTTTGCAAGAACAAAACATTTGCATAATTTTAATGTACCCGTCTATAATTTTGAGTTCTCCACTCACTTGATGAGGCTCGGATTGCAGAGCACTTGTCTGGAGACAGAGAGCACACACTATTGTCACTGAGGAGTTCCATTCAGTTTTTCCATATAATATTATATGGTCTGCATTGAGGACCTCTTCACCTTCTACTGCACACCGAGAACTTTCGGTCCCTTCAACATACCTCAGAAATGCCAATGAACTTAATTTTAATTGGGCCATTTGTCTTTGTTTATAAGAAGACGATTAAAGTATTTTATCACTAGCTTTGTTCTAACACTGTAACTATTAACACCTCAACACTAATCCTTACCCAATAGTTATTATACCTAAATGAACATTAATAAAAGGTAAAAGTCATCCGAATCACAGTTTTAACAACGTTTCAAATACAAACACGAAATAAACAAAGTAAATAATGAAATCGATATGGAAGAAAAAGTAAGGTTATAAATCAATGTGGTAGAAAGTACTCCATCTGTCCGCCGCCGGTAGCGCTACAATCTTAATTTGAAATCCCAATTACATTTCGGTTTCTGTGGTGTTGTCCTGTTTGGCTTTGGCAACATTGTTTGAATTATTTGGTGATCTGTCAACAATGGTTAACCTCACATTACACTTTGCATAATGTGCAAGTTTCAAATATTTCTTTGATTCCTTTGTTCGATGTAAAAAGATTAGCGGCATCCTTATTGTGTTTGACGATTTTTGTGAGCATTTGTGTATATCATAGTCGAAAAATTGAAATAATAAGTTGAGTTCAAGGTTGGTAAAACAAATATTAAAATATTGAATGTAATCTTTTGGATCGAAGACTTGATTGTTCCAATAATATGGTTATTATTCATTAATCTATTATAGGTACATATTAATGTAATGGATCATAGAGGAAGGTATCCTCAAGGCTTGAGAGAAAAAATACATTGAGTAATATTATAATAGGACAAGAAAACTTGGAAGAAAAATAAAAAGGGCCTTCTACTAGTCGATTAATGGCTGTAAATGATGATATTCATATAACATTACCTTCTACAAGTTCAGATAAAATATTCCTGAAGTTGATCACAATGTGAAAAAAGTTCTGAAAATTTGTCTGGTGGTTCTTCCCTTGGAGAATTGAGCCCTACATCAAGAGAAGACCTAGTTCAAAATATCCTGTTGAGAACTTCCATGAAAATATAACATAAATTCAAAGTTAAAGGAATGGGCCTTGAAACACAACATAACACATGCAGCAATAATACTTGGTGAGTATTTTTATCTATTATTGTAAATCCTAAAAGAGCTATAACATGATATCTGTATTAGTAATTTTTTTCATTGTCAATTCAATTCCACCTGCAATAATATCTTTGTTACAGGTCTTCTGAAGCCATTGCAATAAAAAACAGATTGAGGAGGCTTTGCAAAGTTTTTCAGGAGGACCAAGGAGAGAAGCCACAGAGAAAAAGATAATGCAATGCCTGCAAAAATGCAACACCCTAAAATTTTCACCTGATTCACCTAGTCTTTTTTTGTTTATTTGTCATATGAATTTATATATAGGATGATTTTTTGTTTGTTGTTTTTTTATCATATTTTAACACAATATGAGAATGTGTTGAGAATCTTCGGATTTAATTTTTTCCATATTTTCCATGAAATTTTTCAAATTAAATGAATGAAAGAAAAGGACATTTGAGGAGAATTCCAGGGGATGTACCCCATATAATTATAGAACATCCCTAGGATGTCCATTGTCAGGATTTGGTACATCCCTGGGACGTACCAGAAGAACATCCCCTGGATGTCCTTTTCGGTGGAAAGTAGATGTCCCTGGGACGTCCCTAGTATGTACCATGTCCCGACAAAGGATATCCCAGGGACGTCCTAGTAGCAAATGAAGGACGTCCCTGGGATGTACAGGGGATATACTTGTGTTTATTGAGATGAAATAACCTCAATAAAAAAAATCTATTTCCTCAAAAATTGTTAATATACCAAGTTGTTTTTTATATGATCAACAATATTTCGAGACGATTTAAAAAGTCAGTGAAAACGGCTACCAAATATTTGCGGCGTTCTGTTGATTTGGAAAACTGATACAAAAAAGGAAGCAAATGGCTTTAGTGGACATCATCTTAATATTACGGACTCGGCTGGCGTGCATCTGCCGTAGACATTCCGATTCGTCCGCCAAAGCCTCATTTTGCATACTTGTTACATAATAGTAGTTTATGTAACACGTACGCAAAATGAGGCTTTAACGGACGAATATGAAGATGATGTCCGCTAAGGCCATTTATGTACGACTTGCATACAACATTTTTTTGTATTAGCTTGGTGTGACAAGGGGGGCGGGGGGTCTAGGAAAAGGTGACGTTCGCAGTTCATCACACATTCTACTTTAGTTTTTTTTTTCTACTTTTTTTTATTTTATTTTTCTGTTACGATAGAAAGTCATTCGTTTCGTATTTGTCTCCATATTTCTGGAAGTCCTATGACGTCACCCATTTAGAACATGTAAAGAATGTAGTCTATATCACACTTTTAACAAAACTTTACTGCAAAATTTAAATAAATTACACCCAAAATGAAAAAAAAAAGATGAGGTGGTTCGTCGTATACAGCCAAGTCGTATGGCAGCTCGTCAAGCTCGAGAGCTACTATGCATATCAGGAGATGGAAGTGCTGGTACAGAAAATGCAAGTGGATAGATAAAGATGAAGTAAATGGTAGTTTCGAGTATTAAGGAGAATATACTTCAATGCCAATCATAGATATTGCTGAGCATTTAAAAAATCTTTGGACTTTATAATGATTTTAGATATTTTTGATTTATTTCAATATTATGATTGAAAAAATTAATATTTTAAAATATCAATATTTGTGTTCTATTAATCGCAATGAATCATATACAGGGTGAGGGGGGGTTCTAGCTTTCGTGGCATGATATTTATAGGGAGGGTCACAGAGTGTGAAGCAGCGTGACGAAGGGGGGTTCCAAAGAGGCAACATTTAGCGTGACATATTTTATGAACAGCCCATATGCTACAAATATTGCAAGTCGATTTTCACGTGCAAATTCGATATCTGAGGGTTCTCCAAGTTGTATATTTGAAATTTTTCATCAAAATTCGAGAATTTATGTTATTATAATAAATAAATGTTTCGTACTTGGCGGCTTCACAAAAAAACTAAAACAATCAAAGGTTATACCCATTTAAAAAAAAAAGAAGATGAAAATAACCCAGACAATTAACCAATTTCAATAGTACGAATTTTATCTAATAAACTAATAGAAATAGCTTTCAATAATAGACTTACAATGGATAAAAATAACTTATTCTCTTCTTCCCAATTTGGATTAAGAAAAAACATCTACTATACAAGCAATTACTGAACTAGTTACTGAGACAGTTGAGGCCTTTGAGAGAGGCGCGATAGTATCTACTACATTCTGTGATCTCTCAAAGGCCTTTGACTGTGTCATTCACAACATCCTCCTAGGGAAACTGGGACTATATGGCATTAGGGAAACTCTTTTGATTTCACTGAGGCCTACTTAACAAACAGAACTCAGCTTGGTAGAATATAATAATATGAAATCCACAGTTCAAAATATTTCAACAGGGGTCCCCCAAGGCTCAACCATAGGACCACTATTATCCATCCTGTACGTGAATAATGCAAAGTCAATCTTATATGCTGACGACACCACTATTTATCACACGCACTGTGATCCAAGAAACACGGAAATAATAAATAAAAATATAATTGAATAGATAAAGCCTTGGTTCACCTCAAACCAGTTGAGTCCTAATTTAAACAAAATTTATCTCTCAGAAATAGACAACATTAAATTCTTAGAACTCCATCTCGACTCTAAACTGTCATGGAAACATCATAATATCCAAGCTCTCACAAAAAAACTAGCAAGTATAACTTTCTTACTGAGAAAACTATCACAAACAGCTTCCACGGAAATTTGTAGGGTAGCCTACATGGAATTATTCCAAAGTCAAATATCATATGGAATACTTCTATGGGGGAATGCTACAGACTGGATAAAAATATTCCGTGTGCAGAAAAGAGCTATTAGAGCACTAACACAAACTCCTTATACTGAAACATGCAGACATGATTTCAAAAATGTAAACATTCTTACTTTCCCAGTGTTATTTATATATCACTGTCTATATTACATCAAATCGAATGAGCAAAACTTCTCTAAACAAAATACTACACTTATATGACACAAGAAACAAAAATAATCTAATAATCTCTCCATCCTATATAAGCATATTTTGGAAACAGTTTGGTTTGTCTCAAACATACTTGAATATCACCGACTTCACCAAAATCCCTTATAAGTGGAGAAGCATTCATCATCTTCTCTTTTTTTTTTAAACTGGTTTCTTTATAAGTAATATCAATGAGGATTAGCAAGAGCCACTTGAATAGGTAGCTTTTATCACCACAAGAAGGGTGTTCTCCATTAATTTTGTTTTATTCGCACCTGTATCCATTTAAAATAATTTTTTTACATTTTTTCTCACATAGCAAGTGAGGAAACGCAATTCGCGTTAACTCATTTCCATCGGTCCTGCTTTTTCTGAAAAAATATATTCAAATTAGTTTAGCATAGACAACTATAAAATTCAAAATCCAATTTTCTTCATATCTCTTCCAATAGAACATATTCATTTTGATTATGCCATTTGTTCATTACTCAAAAGTTATTTTTTTTATTGCTCATGTAACTTCATTATTCCTTCAAAGACCTAATTATGAATTTCATCAAGAATAAGATTATTTGTGAAACACATAATCGGAAAATATCAGTATACCTACTGCTCGTTAGTAAAAATACTGCTCGTTATGTTCTCTAGTCAAAACTGAAATGAATAAGATGTTCTGATTATATCTTTTTGGACCCTGGAAGATGATACTCAAAAAATTGAATTATTATATACTAATATAAAAATTTACACGGTTCACAAAATATATACGAAATAAAGTGTAATTTATTGAAATATATTTATTTTATTTTTTTAGACATAATGCTTTTTTTATTTAATATACAAAAGACTACAATACAAAAAAAAATTTACCTATACCACATATTTCAGACTATAAAGAATGACAATTTCAGTAGATGTATACATGCATATATCCACACATATATCCATACACACATATACATAGAAAATGTAAATAAAAATCAATTCAGATATTCAGGAAAGCTCAATTAAAACTAGCGAACATATCACAACAAACCTGTTCCCGAAACAAAGAAAATTCGAGACAAATATATGACATATATATACCTATATAATAAATATTTTTGTAAAGCATTGTTCCTAATCAGCAATAATTGCTGGTACCGGAACATATATATTTTAAATTTAATGGCTGTTAACATATCGCATCACCTCCGCTTTGAACGAGGAGTAACTATCTTTATTTTTTATGGAGTTTGGCAGAAAGTTAAATGATTGGAGACATTTAGAGAAGGGATTATTTAAAGCAATGTTTGTTCTCACCTGGGGTAGATAAATTTGGTTTTGACTTATAAATAAATTTACATTGTTCTATTTGTAGAATTTTTTACAGCGGCAAAATGTTAGTTTGATGGTAGATCAACTCTGTATTAGTTCTGAAATCATAGCCAAATAAAGATTTTACCACCTTATTTTTTAGAATTTGGATTTTTTTGAATAATGTTTGAGAACATACCCCCCCAGTTTGTTATCAGATAACGGAATATAGAAAGAAAATAAGCGCTATATATCATAATTTTATTTGGTACATTTAAGTAGCTCTGGATATGCTTCCTGCATCTGTTTTTTTTTTTGTTCTACCTATGGAAATCAGTGAACCTAGCTTTGAATAGGTACATAACTTTCTATGTCTTACTATTTCATAGTCATATTTACCACGGGATTAGCAAAAACCGATGCAGGACCCTGATCGCCGAGTGGATAAAAAGAAGACACCAACAATATTGGGATCAAACTGTCGGGCAAATACACAGCAAAGTCATGGTAGGGCATCCAAACCGGACCCTGACGGCTGACCTTCTGAACCTGAACAGAACGAAGGCTCGTATAATAATAGGTCTGTTGACTGGACACTGCGGCCTAAGAAAACACCTAAACACCATGGGAGTACGCAGGGAAACCATGGAGTGTAGGCTGTGTGATGAAGAGGAGGAAACAGCCTCTCATATCATCTTCGACTGTGACGCCCTAAGTAGTAGGCGACACAGAACCTTTGGAGAGATCAGCCCGGAAACAGGCATGAATCCGAAGAACCTTATCAACAGGCTTCTTAACCTAATTAAAGGCACAAACCTGTTTGAATGAGGAACCACTGACGACAGAGTGATACAATAGACCCTAGCTGGTCGCAGTGTCAAGGGAAGCTAAGTGCCAACCCTGTCTCTGGCTCGTCAGTCTCAAACCAACCAACCAACCACCTTATTTTTTAGAATTTGGATTTTTTTGAATAATGTTTGAGAACATACCCCCCCAGTTTGTTATCAGATAACGGAATATAGAAAGAAAATAAGCGCTATATATCATAATTTTATTTGGTACATTTAAGTAGCTCTGGATATGCTTCCTGCATCTGTTTTTTTTTTTGTTCTACCTATGGAAATCAGTGAACCTAGCTTTGAATAGGTACATAACTTTCTATGTCTTACTATTTCATAGTCATATTTACCTAGCAGATGATATATTCCGCTTGATTCTGTTTTCTAAATTATTTTCAATATCTGGTATCAAATAAAATGGTCATGAATATATACCACTAATATGTATAAAACCCCTAGCTAACTCGGTTAAAGTATAGTTTTGGGTGTATTTGAAAATAATAAACAGGTGCGATAGAGTATATTATATACCAAGGTTGTGAAGGATACATTATCATAGTGTATAAATTATTTTTTTACTACTATAAGCAATAGATATTGATATTTGTCAATACTTGGGCCCTCAAAATATGCATTCTTCGACAAGGCTTTATGATTTTAGGAAAGAGCTGAATAAACATTCATATTTTCGTTTCTATAATAAATATATTAATGTTTTGGTGGTGCAAGTATTGATATGAATAGAAATTTTCTGTTGCTGTAGTGAAATAAATAATATATAGGAAGAGCATGATTGGGAAGACTATTATAAAAGCGCACTTGCCTTAAATCCCTTGTCGCTCTACGTCACTGGATTTAAAATTGGTGCGTACCTAGGCTATAATAGTATCATTCCCAACCTTGGTGTATAATATACTACTTATTTATATACATATTTCCGGCAGCATTGCCAATTAAATTTTTTGAGAATATCTGGTAACAACAATTAAAAATGTTATTCAAGCTGTTTTTCTTTATCTTATATACAGAAATTCATCGAGAATATAGTCCAGTATGTGAGGGATCAGAAGGTTGGGTAGTTTTGATATATGTTATTTAGTTCCGGGCCCCTCCAAGTTTTCGACGTGGGGGGGTTGATCCTACGACAGAAATGTCAAATTTGAAGAAGACTAAATTGCCAACATTTTTTGTATGAACACTTTTTTTGTATGTCTTATGTGTAACGAGTTACAGCCATGAAAACGTGAACATTCTTCAAAAAAATCGTCCAACTGCTTTTTTTTCTCATTTTAAGAAATCATTTGTAGATATTTACTATATAATTATAATTTTATACATTCAAAGTCAACTCATTTCCACTCCTCTATGAGGTAGAGTGAAAGGGGCGTTTTTTTTTGTATTCCCAGTAGGTCTAATCCGCAGATGTTTTTTTTTTGCAATTGGGTACGGCTCTTGTTCTGTAATTTATGTCCCCGAGAATATTTCTGTTATTTTTATTTTTGAGGGTCTTGGTCGGGTGATATGTTGGTGTCTTCATAATCGTCTTCGTTGACAATGTAATCCTCTGCTAACCCATTTTCCTTATTGAGAATATGGGCTTCCAACCAAGTCATTGCCTCATCTTTGTCGTCGCTCTCGATGATGACCTCTGGTGCATTCTCGCATAATTGGACTTAGTGGTAGGTCCTAAATGCATGGTACCGTGCATCGTCCTTCGTTGGTGGTGAAGAATAGATAATTTGTCCTACAAGAGAAGCAATTAAGGATTGGTAATCTGGAAATAACTCTCGGGATTTCAAGAATGCTAACAAAATATGAGATAAGCACATGCTGAAATAAATATATTGAAATTGGTAAACATGGAATAAGTTTTTGATATTTAAAGATATTTAACCATGTGAGTTTGGAATCTTTCCTGAAAAAAATACATTAGTTCGTGTCTTGTGGACCATGTACAATATCCACGGAACTCATTAATTATAAATAGCGAGGACACTCTATACCTGCTCTATGAAATGGCTGTTACAAAACCCATGAAACCGAACTTGAAAAATCCATACACTAATCTTAATAATACTTTGTATAAATATATGCCACAGTGGCAGCAAAAAAAATATATGCAACAAAAAAATCACTTCAATTTGAAGAAGAATAATAATTTGTGAAAAGATTGAGTTGTACGATTTTGTGAAAGAATGTTCACGTTTGCGCCTCTGTAACTCGTTACACATCAGACTTACAAAAAAAGGGTTCATACAAAAAATGTAGGGAATTTAGTCTTCTTCAAAGGACTAGGCACATATATTATAAGGGGGTTTCTAGGCATAGATAGAATTTGTTGAAATTTTAGTATTCACACCTAAGGTATATTAGATTAATTCTACGCGACCAATAGCAATTGCATTAGTTGATACAGGGTTGTAATTGAAACTTTCGATTTCTTGTCATGTAATACGCGATTATTAAGATCATAATGCAAAATTGACATCTATAAAGGAATGCCTTCTTGCCACCATATTAAATATTCCAATCCACCCCCATTTAGGTGTAGTTTGTACTTGTGATTTTTCTAATAACTCTGCTGACCCGGGATTTCCATTGAAACGCTGAAATGTAAAATAAAATAGAATTCAAAAACTTGGAACCATATGGGAAATTGTTTTATTAATAGTTTCTCAGAAAATTTCATTCTTCATAAAAGTTGGTGCATTCAATTTGACTAAATACGGCCGTTATTCTAAATTCACTATAAAGTAAAGTGAATTACTATGGAAAATATCGAAAAAAATTATTAAAAAAAATATACCCAGTTATCCAATTACTAATTTCAATAATTGATTACTGAGTTGGCCTCATGGAGAAATAAACTCATTAAGCAGTAATTGGTGGACTAAACTGGATAACTGGGAATATCTTTTAATTGCAAACAACTTTTTTTAATAATTTTTTTCGTTATTTTTAATAGTAATGTAACGTTACTCTATAGTGAATTTAGAATATCGACTGATACCCCCTTAACCGCACGCCACTGATAATAACGGTTATGCGCGTATTTAGTCAAATTGAATGCACCAACTTTATTAAATTTTCTGAGAAACTATTAATAAAACAAAATCCCATATGGTTCCAAGTTTTTGGCGGACACTGTATATATCAGAATTGACCGCTACAATTTCAATCTTATCAATATTCAAAAAATATATGACTTAACTTAAACAAACAATAATGGTCAATCTCGACGACGATAGTCACATTTATGAGGGGATACTAATGCGATTTTTTTCTATAGTAGCACAAATAATATGTTTCATGCAATCATATTCCAGCATTTCATTGGAATATCGTCGCACTGGATATGTCCGGTCAGCAAAGTACTTCGAAAAATCTCAAGTATAAACTACCCCCATGGGACTGATTTAAAAAAAAATATGGTGGCACAAATAATATATAATGTATATGTAATCATTTTCTACCGTTTCAATAAAATTGAACCCTTGGTCAACAAATTTTCTCGAAAAATCGCAGGTATAAACTACCCTTATGAAGGGACTGATTTGCATTTTTTTGTGTTGACAAATAAAAATATGTTTTGTGCAATCTACATTTCAGCGTTTCAATGGAATATCTTAGCTGGAAATGCGCAATCAACAGAGTTATTAGAAAAATGACAAGTACAAATTACCCCTTAATGGGGTGGATTGGAATTTTTAATAGGGTGGCACGAAGGCATTCCTTCAGATGTCAATTTTGCATTATGATCTTTATAATCGCATTACAAGTTATTATATTAAAATCGCTTATTACATGACAAGAAATCGAAAGTTTCGATTACACCCTGTATCAATTAATGCAATTGCTATCGTGGTCGTGCACCTAACATACTAAAATATCATCGATGCCTACAAACCCCCTGCTTATATATATCTGTTCCAAGTCCTTTGACATTTTAGTCGTAGGATCAACCGTTGAGGAATTATTCGGACCTAGCCGACATCACCCCCCCCTCCCCAAGGTCCTCGGATTTTTCATCTGGGACCGGAAGTAATTATAACATATCAAAATCATATAATTTCTACCCCACCTTTTGTAGGGCAGATGACTTATTTTGTCCCCATTGCCTGGAGTAATAGGATATGTTATGTTCAATTTCACAATGTACATTATAATCATTTTGTTAACAATTAACAAGTCTCTGAGTACCTAAATCAATGTAGGTATACTCACAACTTTTGTAAACTCAGCATACCTATATCAGTTATCTATGAAGATTTATCTACTGCCTACACCTTAATACGGAATAACTCATGTCACAGCATAAAAATTAAGTTAAATAATTTTGTCCTGTATCGAATTCGATTTCCCCTCAAGAAAAGTGACATTCTACGGATATCTACTTCATTATACAAAGTTGTCAGCTATCATGCTGCCATCTATTGAAATGAATTGAATTCAGCTGTATTCAGTTCTGTTCTGTACTCTGTTACTTGACTAGGAAAACGAATCGGCTTTTTTAATATATCAATTAAAGATATAATTTTATGGAGAAATTTGACGAAACCGTTCAATTTAACTGAAAATGCATTGTTGTGAAAAGAAAAGTATGTAGAATTTTTATACCGGACGAGAATTTTCTAGGTTATGACAATTTACTTTTCTGCATTTGCTGTTTTACCGAATGGCAGATACGAAGATATCCCGCTAGACAGTTCACACTGTAAGTTAATTTTTACTACGCGGTACGTCATGGAGGATTAACTCAACAAACTTTTTCAATAGTGTCTGATGAATGCATTACACTTGTCCAGAAATACACTGAGGTATTGCCTATTGCCTTAATTTTTTAATGTATTGTTTTCAAATCATATACCAACTTGATTTCCTAATAGGATTCTGTGAAACTTTCTATCCATGAAAATGTCACAGCAAGAGGATCTTCAGAGTCCCAATGGTAGTGATAAAGAAGTAAAAGTTCATCCTGAGATGGAGTCTTCTGCAGCTATCGACAAAAGTATCGTAGAGAATGTCATAATGGGTTCCAAATCACAATCCGATACTTCGACAAAGGTGTCAGAAACAGAGTGTAAGGAAGATCTCAGTCACTCTGAGAAAACAAATGAAGATGACAGTTCCGAGCAATCAAACACAAAGAAATCCAGAGAGTTGAAGTTGTTGCTAGCTTTGTCGAAAGAAGCCAATCTAGACACCAATATATCACGCAAAAGGAAAGGCGTAGAAGGTAACAAATCTAGAGATAATCCATCACTAAAAAATAGTCCGTCTGATTTTGACAAGATTTCCAAAGTGGCAGCGGAAAATAAGCATCACTTTAAATATCCCGTCACTGCAGAGTCTGAATTAGAGGAAGAACTTCCCAAAAATGACCTGAACAGTTCCAGTGATACTCCAAATAAAGTGAAAAGAAGGAAAGATAATTTGGATGAGGTTAGTGTAGGGGGCGCCACAGAAGATTGTAGCAAAAGAAATAGGAAGACATTTTCTGGTGATCTGAAGATGTTTAAGGTGAGTGTAGAGAAAAGTATGTTGAATATTCATCACTATGTCAACAACTAAAATCATATCATTAATGAAATAACATCAACATCATGACCTTGATGAAAGAGTACTATCATTTCATATAATTAACCTTAAAGGTTGTGATATAGCTGTTCTGCAAAATCATATATTTACTCGAATAATAAGAAGTATTACTTTTTGAATTTTTACTTGTACACTACCTTTTGTAGCATTGCACAAATTTGCTGATTGAAAATCAACACAGATTTGCCACAGGTAGATCAATAACTTCAAATGGTATACCAGTAAGACGTCGAGGCCATGGAGAAAGGGCTTCAAATTGATGCAATTTACACTGATTTCAGTAAGGCCTTTGACAGGGCCAAACACGGTTTGCTGAAAAATAAGTTAAAGAAAACAGGCTAAAATGTTAACGAAATGGTTAAATAGCTATCTATCAGATAGAAAACAGTTGGTGAAAATTCAAAACCACATTTACAGCGATATTCAGGTTACATCTTTTGTCCCAAAAGGTTCACATCTAGGTCCGCTTCTCAAAATTTTCATCAATGATATAGTTCTTAATTTTTCCTATTGCAAATGCCTTCTATATGCTGATGACCTTAAAATTATATCAATCAATTCCGATAAAGACTGAAAATCTTCAATCTGATTTGAATGCACTGCTCAAATTGGTCACTTAATGTTGATAAATGCTATTGTTTTTCATTTTCTAGGTCGAATAACCCCATTCAATTCGACTATCAATTTGAAAATAGCCTCAAACGGGTTTCTGAAATCGGCTATTTGGGAGTCAGATTTGATCACTATTTAAATTTTACACAGCATATTAACTCTATAACCGGTAAATCTTTTCGGTTATTGAAACTTGAATTTTAAATGAGAATACGAATATTTATTGGTTCTTCAGGTAATTCAATAATGGCACAAGCTATATCAGTACATACCCTAGAATCTATTACCCCTCGAGATGTTCATTGATTTATCAATCAATGCAAAGCTACTACCAAGGGTGTAAGCTGCGCCATTAAAAAATTATTTAAAAATGTTGATAGTGATAAATGAAAGATTTACTAGCTTCATATCAGTTATTGCAAATTTTTTGGATAATAACCCAGGACATATCCTAAATGTTACCTATCAAAAGAAAATGCATAAATTACAAATAATAATATAGAAAACTGTACGTGATATGAAAGTGGTATATTAATAATTGATTGAAACTATTCCTAAAATGTAAAGTATTTTTTTGTGGAAGTACTGTTTGGCCTTTCAGGAGCTCTATCCGTTCCAGTTTTCATAACCTAAATGGAGAAATTGGGATATAAAGACTACACAAACAATTTTTTCAGAAATTCTAGCTGGAGTTGTTCTTTGATCTCAAATTGATAAGTTTTATTTTAGTGGTCGAGTTTATGATTGATTTCGTTAATTAAGGAAAGTTCCATTAAAAGTAGTTTTCATTTCTTCATTACATCATTCATTTCAGAAACTTTTGCCTCCACAATCATCACCAAACAGTGAAATTATTCTTAATGTCCTTGTAATCACATTCATGATATCAGGTTATGCCCTGTCAACTACGTATAGGTTTTCGCACGCCTTCCTTCTAACACGTGAGGACCAAAAAATTTGTGATATATGTGACACAACAGTAACTGTGAATCACGTTCTTCAAATCTGCCCCAAGTCCCAAGAAGCAAAAATAAAATTTTGAATACCAAAAGAACTACATGACTACTTATTGTTATGTTAAAAATCTCATTTATTCCTGACAAATATATGTTTCTGAATTACATGATCAGTATCATGTAATGTAACATAGCGCTAATAATTCTAGTGGTTAATGCGCTTATCTTTAAGTAAAAAAAAACATTCATGATATGTACAATATATAGAGGTATGTGGAATTTGAAATCAAAAGGAGACCTCAATGCAGATTATTTTCCACATTCTTCATCATAATAGAAATAAGGATTCAAATTATCGATTTTCCTTCAAGCTACTTCTGGATGAGTGAAATAAGATCAATATAAATCATCTTGATTTAATTGAAACTTGAATTTTAAACGAGTATACGAATATTCCTTGGTATTTCAAGTTATTCAATAATGGCACAAGTAAGATCCGTACATACTCTAGAGATTTTTTTATTTTGTAAATATACGGGAAACCCCCATTACATGGTTAAATACATGGTAATAATATCAATAATACATATTTAACCTTAATACTTATTAGCTAAATATCAATACAGAATAATGAATATTTTATTTAAATACTTATTAACTAAACATCAATACATAAGATTATATTACACAACACTTGTATTAGGAAAAAAGTGGAAAATATCAGACAATATCACGCAGAGAATTTTTGGCTTTATTAAATGTGCAACCTAAAACATCTATATCACGATCATTTATAACTTTCAATGTTCTTTCAATTGGAGCATGTCGGCCATAGTTTGTGGCATGAAATGAAATTCGAAATAATTAGCACTCTATTTGGGGCGTTGAAATAAACCATTTCGAGTAATTCTGGACAATTAACAGTTCCGTTCAACAGTTTATACACAAAACATAAATCTAGCTGAAGTGTTCTGTTATTTAATGGGATTAGGTTCAGTTTGTTTTTGATGATCAAGTATTGGTGATTCTCAATGCAAATGTTTAATTTGAATGCACAGAACCTCAAAAATGTATTTTGAACTCTTTCAATGGTTGTACAGTTACCTTGATAAAAAGGCGACCAAACTGTAGAAGCATAATTCAATTTGGAAGCAACTAATGAAACATATACTTTCCCAATAGAATTTACTGAAAATTCAGATCCATTGCGAAGTACCATTCCTAAAATGTTTGACGCTTTTACCGAAATCATATTTATGTTATCTACAAATCTCATTTGTTCTTCAAAGATCTGTGACAGTTTTACGGGGCTTGTGGCTCAGTGGAACGAGCGTCGGTCTTGTGTCAACTGTTTCCACCTGGCGCGGGTTCGATTCCCGCAGCTGGTGAAAAATTTTTTCAAGGTCCCAAGAGTGGTTTCGGATCCCACTATAAAAGGTAAGGTCCCCGTGATCTTAACTCGTACAAGTTTTCATTAACTTCTGAGGGTTGGTCAAACAACTAAGAAAGCGGTTAAAAACAATTTTACAAATATTTTTTTTTTTTAGTTGAGACGTTGTTCAACGGGCTATTGTTGATAACATATGATGTATCAAAGTTTTTATGCCCTTTAAAAAAATTTATGAAGCAGTATTTGTTGATATTTAGATAAAGATTACTTTTCACGCATCATTCATATAATCTATTCAAGTCCGCCTGTAAAAGGATTGAATCTAATTTTGATTCTATCCTTCGAAATAATTTCAAATCATCTGCAAACAACAGAAACTCACTACTTTCGAAACCACCACTGTTCATTGATCTATCAATCAGTTAAAAGCTACTACTAATAGTGTAGGCCGCGACAAAAAAAATCATTTTAAAATATTGATAATGATAAATGAAAGATGTACTCACTTCATATCAGTTGTTGCAAATAATAACCCAGGACATATCCCAAATGTTGCCTATCAATAGAAAATGCATAAATCACAAATTATAATATAGAAAACTGTACGCTATATGAAATATGAAAGTGGTATATTAATTTCATCGAAACTATTCCTAAAATTTAAAATCATCTTTTGTGAAAGGACGGTTTTTTGGATTTATAATCTGTACAAACCTAAAAATGAGAAGAATAAATCTAGAAAATCTATACAAGTAAATAAATAAATAATAAATAAATAGATAAAGCATTTATTGCCCAACAGAAACCATTTACAAGGCAATTAAATATAGATAATAATTTACAAGATAGTATTAGTATCTAACAAAACATACAAGGGAATTGAGGAGGAACAGTGCAAAGAATAAACATAAGGTATGAGATACAAAATAGTACATGCATGGTTTAATCCTAAATCACTATAAGTATCCTACCACAAAAAATTACGATTTGAAAATGATCTCTGAATATTGCCGTTTCAAGAGTTTTCTTAACATAAATGGTGAAATTGGGATATGAAAACCACCCAAAATATTTTTTCAGAAATTCTAGCTGGAGTTGTTCTTGGATCTCAAAGTGACAAGTTTTATTCTAGTGAAATGACCTAGAGGTCGAGTTCATGATTAAGGAAAGTTCCCTCAAAAGTTGTTTTCATTTCTTCACTACATCATTCATTTCAGATACTTATGCTTCCACAACCATCACCAAACACTAAAATTATTCTGAATTTCCATGTAATCACGTTCATGATATATACAATATATAGAGTTATAAGGAAATGTGCTAATTCGCTGTTCTAAAGGAGACCTCAATGCAGATTATTTTCCACATTCTTCATCATAATAGAAATAAGCATTCAAATTATTGATTTTCCTTTACGTCACTACAGGATTTATGAAATAAGATCAATATTAATCATTCTGATTTAATTGAAACTTGAATTTTAAATGAGTATGAGTTTTTCAAGTAATTCAATAATGGCACAAGCAAGATCAGTACATATCCTAGAATCTATTACCCCTTGAGATGTTCATTGATTTATCAATCAGTTCAATGCTACTATTAATGGTGTAAGCTGCACCATTAAAAAATGATTTAAAAAGAAATGAAAGATGTACTAGCTTCATATCAGTTGTTGCAAACTCTTTGGACATATCCTAAATGTTACCTATATTGACTATTTGTACAGAGTCAATGACTCAAACTTGTTAGCAACCAACACCATCAAAGATTTAGGAGTAATATTCGACTCGAAAATGACCTTCAAACATCACATAACTGAAACTTCATCTCGTGCTCGTAAAATGTTAGGCTTTTCCCTTCGTTCCACCAGGGAATTGTCCGTTAAAGCTCTCAAAATTATGTATTGTGCACAGGTGAGATCTATACTTGAGTATAACTCTATAATTTGGTCACCATGTTACAAAATCGATTCTGATCTTTTAGAGGGTTGTCAAAATAGATTCTTAAGAAAGTGTGCATACCGCTTGGGATTAAATAGAGACCAATATAGCTATCCTCATATAATAGATTTTTTGAATATGAATTCCTTGACACATAGAAGAATGGAAATTGATCTGGTATTTCTTCATAAAATCTTAAATGGCCACATCGATTCCCCTGAAATTTTGGAGCAAACTTCACTTTCTGCAAACTTGAGGAGAAACAGAAACAGTGATATCTTCAAGATACCATTTTGTAGGTCAAATTATGGCCAAAATGAGTCACTCAATAGAATTATGAGAACAGCGAAAACTCACAACCATGAAATTGAACTGTTCAACTCATCATTATGGTCTTTTAGGAAAGGAATAAAAAAAAACGCCCATTTATTATCATATTATTTAGTCTTTATATTTAGCCATCTATATGCATAAGTATATACCCTCTCTTTTTAAAATTGCATTGTATTATTGTATAATTGGCTTGTCCGTTAATAAATGAATTTAAAAAAATAATAAATAAAAACAAAATGCATAAATTACAAATAATAATATAGAAAACTGTGATATGAAATATGAAAGTGGTATATTAATAGATTTCATTGAAACTATTCCTAAAATGTAAAGTATTTTTTTGTGAAAGTACTGTTTTTTTAAATTTATATTCTGCACAAACCTGAAAATGAGAAGAATAAATCTAGAAAATATATACAAGTGCAGAAGGACAAAGAAAAAAGCAATTAGTAACTGAATTTTCCTACTACAAAAAAATATCTAACGATTAGAAAATGATTCTTGGCGTTTCAGGAGCTCTACCTGTCCCAGTTTTTATAACCTAAATAGATAAATTGGGATATAAATACTACACAAAATCTTCTTGGATCTCAGATTGACAAATTTTATTTATATAGATTTCATAGAATAATTCGTCTCATTTTCAAGTTGCGCAAGATTATGTTCTTGAAAATGTTCATGTAGAATGATTCATTCCCATTTTCAGCCGAATAAAGATGCATTCTGTTGGCGATGCCATAGGGAGGGTGTTAACGTTGCATGTGAAACTTGCCCAAGGTCTTATCACCAGAAATGTCTGAAGCAAACAATCAATAATCCGGATCATTGGCCTTGTCCAGAATGTGTAGCAATTCTGAGAGCTGAGAACACCCAGACAAGGTGATTTTTTTAGTAAACTATATTATAACTGAATATCAAGCCGTCAAAGTGCATTTGATACATGTTGACATGCTATCACTGGTTGTAAAACTATTTTTTTAGGACTGAGGCTATGAAAGGAATGACGTTGGAGCATCTGTGTAGATTGCTCAAATTTGCTGTAAATAGGATGATACAGTGTCAGGGGGTAAGTTATATATTTTTCAAGAAATTACATGTTTTTGTTTATTATTTTTCAAGAATAATTCGAATAATAGTTATGTTTTTATGCACTCTTATATCTGAATAATAACCTTAATCCAGTCCGTTGATAATTTGTAATATCAAATATGTCATGGTAAAGTTGGGTAAAAACTAATAATTGTTTTATTTTGTATAATAAACTTAAAGCTTCAATGACTAGTTTCTGGAGAAAACTAGAATCTTTCATTTATGAATGTTTTCCCATCCTTCTTTTTTCAATCCCCATTTATCATATATTTTCGGGACCATATCTAATATTTTCCTTCCGTTCCCCCCATTTTGGTAGTCAATTGTCATTTTGAGAGGAAATCCCATCTTAAAAACTATCAGTTTCAAGTAGAACATGGAGTTGATACCTGTTGATTTTTTAACCTGCAATTTGTTTTTCAGTCTGAACCATTTTTGCATCCGGTTAGTGATGCAGAGTTTCCAGAATACAAAAAGTATATAGTGCAACCAATGAATCTGACCATGTTACTCAATAATATCAAGGAAAACAATTATGGGAGTACACAGGCATTTGAAGCAGATGCCAAGTGGTTATTACATAATAGCATCATTTTCAATTCATGTATGTATTTCTATTTACTTTGCCCATTGCATACATTTAAATCGCTTCATATAAACTTGGAAATTGTATTTTATAGAAAGATGGAAATTACTTTTTGGATAATATCATCATTTATTTCTTCTGCATTCCTGTGATATACATTTATTATGTTTCCCAAAAAAAATGTGCCTATTGCTGATTTTTTTAGCGCAAAGATCGGAACGTGTGTCATTCTGTTAATAAAATATATTTTTGTCAACATTCACTTTGCCTCCATAAAAATAATAGTCGATCTAAATAAAATTAACTTTATATTCCTTTTGACAATGACTTAAAAATGGTATAGGAATCGTCAAAAAATCCTAAAAGCCCATATATTCTTGAATACTGTTAAAATAATTACACATTAGAAATTATTTCAGTCATTTCTGAGACATAGTCGATGTTTTACTGTTACTTGGCAACGAGTTGAAAATTCTAGGTGCCATAAGATCAGGGGAATTGTAAGCCAATATATTTCTATAAGATTTTCTTGAAGGTTTACCTATAATTGTTCGTAATATTCTTTTTTTTTCAAAACAAAAATGGGAGGTTCATCAAATCCCGAACAGCTTTTATCTTTTAATTTGCTACGGAAAAGATTATGAACAATCTCTTTTTATTACAAGCTTTTATTTAGTTTCACCTGTCCCGATGTTTGTCTTCAAATCTTGCAAATTAAATTTGATCCACTTCTAGTTGCCCGATTAACGTGAAATTTGGCAGGTGTTCAAAGTTCCTGTGACAATGCATTATGGAATTTTTGAGAAAAAACAAAAAATGGCGGCTCTAAGATGGCGGATGAGATTTGTGTATATGGTCCGATTCGACTCAAAATTAGTATGTGGGGGTTTTCGGGGTCGGAGATTATGAATTTTCTTTCAAAATTCACAAATTCAAGATGGCGGACGAGATTTGTGTGTATGGTCCGATTTGACTCAAAATTAGTATGTGGGGGTTTTCGGGGTCGGAGATTATGAATTTTCTTTCAAAATTCACAAATTTAAGATGGCGGACGAGATTTGTGTTTATGGTCCGATTCGACTCAAAATTAGTATGTGGGTGTTTTCGGGGTTGGAGATTTTGAATTTTCTTTCAAAATTCACAAATTCAAGATGGCGGCTCAAAGATGGCGAACGAGTTTCGTAATTATGGTCCGATTCTATTAAAAATTGGTATGTGGAGGTTTTCGGGGTCAAAGACTATGAATTTATTCTCAAAATTCATAAATTCAAGATGGCGGCTCCACATGGTTGTGATAATGGAACGTTTCTATTCAAAATTGGTATGTCGGGGTTTTTGGGATCAGAGATTATGAATTTACTCGAAGATTATTGTTTTTTTGTCAATTCATAAATTGAAGATGGCGTAGGAGTTAATCTTCAGATGGTCTCCTCATTGAAGAACTATATAGCTCAGAACTTACAGGAAAAAGGCTTCATAATGACTATGCATTAACAAAAATGCATAGATTAAGGTGTACTTACTAAAAAGCACAAAATAAAATAATTAATAAAAAAACCTTTTTAAAGACAAGCTTTTATTTAAATGCGCTAAAAAGTAAAAAATAATAGCTTTGGATGTGTGACGTAGGTTATTCCGTGAGTTATAGATTCCAAAGCTATTATTTTTAACTTTTTAGCGCATTTGAATAAAAGCTTGTCTTTAAAAAGGTTTTTTTATTAATTATTTTTAATCTGACTTATTATATCTTTTAGGGCAGTCCTGAAAAACTTCAGATACAATCCCCCAAACTCTCCTGGTAGGATTATCTGTTTTTTTTTATTCTTTGTTGAAAATATTATTTTTCAGTTGATTCAATTAAATTGAAGTGTTTTTGTTTTTCTATTTTGTAATGTGGAACATGATGTGATTTTTTCAAATTGTGGAGGTTTTTTAGGTTCTAACTTTGGGTTTAATTCACTATTATTATTATTTTTTGAATATTTTATACTTCTTACCTGACATTCACATTTATATTTTCGTTAACAATAACTGTTTTTTGTGCCCAAAACAAGTTTTTTTGTATATGCTCCCCAAAACGGCAACTTTGTTAATTAAAAAAAAACCTTAAAGTGTCGCATGGCAACACTTTACGAACTGAATTTTATACATTCATAAAAAATAACTGAACATTAACGGGTGTTTATAAACACTATAAAAACTATGAACTGATAACACTTTGATGCAGAAAAGCTAGGACGTTTTCAGAATAAAATTGTCAATGGTTATTGTTGCGGTAGGTACAAACATGATGACTTTCACACTTCTTTTCTTCGAACAATCGCAAACAAAATTATAGTAAATTCAAACAAGATATAATCCACTTACAAAATATATACGAATAATGGTGTAGTTTGAATTCAAAGCAAGTTTCGATTTTCACACCAAAACCTACATACATTTATTGTATGATAACAATTTATATTTCATTTATTCCAAATGTCACTTACCACGAAGTGGGCGAAATCTAGCATTCACGATTCAAATGTCAAACTAGGGGAAAACAGGATTTTGCTGTATACTGAATACATTTACAATTTTCTCTCAAATTTGAAGTATCTTTCTGAATGGTTGTTATATTTACTTACAAGTTTATTATATTCAACTATCTACAGAGTGACCCATTTGAAAGCGGGCCACCTCTCTAAAACTGTTATTTATTATCCGATTCAGAAGTTTTTTTTTTCAGTAGATAGAGCATCAATAGTTCTAGTTGAAAGCCATAAATTCGAAATAAAAATAAAAATTTCACGGCCTACTCCGAATTTTTTTCAAGGTCAAAAATCCAAAAAAACATACTAGCGATTTTTTTTAAATGAAATTTGACGACTCCACTGGATTTGTGATGCTTTCAAATAGGTGTGACCAAAATTTGGCATAAGTAATATTATTATTAAAATATGGCATAAGTTAAATTAATATCACTTTATCAAAATATTTCGAATAGTCGTCATATAAATCACAATCTTGTTAAAAATATCGTTTAAAATGCTCTTTCAGGTCGTTACCAACAGAATATTTTGATAAAGTGATATGAATTTTACTTATGCCATATTTCTGTTAAAAAAAAATGTTATCGTGAAATTTTGGTCACACCCATTTGAAAGCATCACAAATCCAGTGGCGTCGTCAAATTTTATTCAAAAAAATTGCTAGTTTGTTTTTTAGATTTTTGACCTTGAAAAAAATTCGAAGTAGGCCGTTATTTTTTTTTTTCGAATTCATGGCATTCAACTAGAACTATTGATGCTCTATCTACTGAAAAAAAAAACTTCTGAATCGAATAATAAATAACAGTTTTAGAGAGGTGGCCCGCTTTCAAATGGGTCACTCTGTATATGACCATTTTACACGGCCTTCTGCCGGTGCTGTCTACAAATATATTTGCGTATTGATAGCGGAAATAAAATCATAGTTCCTACATAAAACATTCTTTGGAAAGGTTATACAAAAAAATTGTATGCAACACGTATGCAAATAGCTTTCGTGGACTCATCTTCATATTATGGACTCGGCTAGCGCTTCATCCGTAAACATTACGATTTGTCCGCGAAAGACTCATTTTGCGTACTTGTTACATAAACTACTATTTTGGAATATTTTTCTATTTTAGATCAATCCAAATTAACATATTCGGCCAAATCAATCATCAAAGTATGCAAACAAGAAATGGCCGAAATAGAGAATTGTCCCAACTGCTACCTGAATGCCAACATAAAAAAATCAACATGGTTTGTAGAGGTGTGCCCAAAGCCTCACATTTTGGTTTGGGCCAAGTTAAAAGGTTAGTTTTCTTAACATACCCATACGTTCTTTCCACATTTTTCTAACAATTTCTAGGATTTCCATATTGGCCAGCCAAGGCCATGTGTACCAATTCTAGTGGTATGGTAGATGTTAGATTTTTCGGAGCTCATGATAGGGCATGGGTCCACTACAAAGAGTGTTTCCTTTATTCTGAGAAAGATCCCAACACATTCAAGCAGAAGAGATATGATATAGAAAAGTGCATCGAGGTAATATCTACCAACTGATTTTTACTTTCCCGTATTAACAGGGTTATTTTTCCTTCAAGGAGCTGAATATTTATATTGAAAATTTACGGCAAGCCTATGGAGAATTCAGATATGCGCCTTATAGAACGCCCTACGATCCGAACAATGAAACCAAACAGGTGCAGATATTCATACCGAAATATAAACAGTTGAGATTAAGAAAAAAGAGTTTCAAGCTTACTGCGGAGAGTAAAGCAGAACCAGATGATGTTAAAGAAGAGAAAGTTGAAGAGGAGAAAGCCTCTGAGGACTCGTCAGCCAATCCAGAAGATAAGTTTCATGTCAAACCCACAGATGAGTCTTTGGATCACAAGGATGAATCGAGAGACGGCTTTTCAAATGTCAACAGCCCTGAGAATGAAAACGATAATGACGTTACCATGGAAGGTTATGGAACCGACGATGAAACTATTGGGGAAATAGATATGGAAAGGCGAAAAGCATTAGCTGGCAAAGTCAATTCCAAAATGGAGGAAGATGAAGAAGATGACGATACACAAGTACCCAGCAATATTTCTGTGGAAAGTGCCCTTCCAAAAAGGAGAGCCAGGACTCCAGGGGGCTTGAGTAGTACGCCTGGTATGTAGAAGCAGTAAAGTGAATTTTTTGTTTCGGAATACAACAACCAAAAACGCTCAATTTTTTCTTTGTTCGGTAAAATTCTAAAGAAGTAACTATTGGAAAACTTACGCCCTGACTCCGAACTATCTCTCGGATAAATATTCTTTTTGTTTTCACAATGAGCAGGGCCACGTTCTACTAATTCTTGAATATTATGAGGACGTAATTTCTTTGGCCATAGTGCTGCATCTTTCGAAAGTTGTTGATTTCTCATTATCAGCGGAACTTGAAGATGTTGATGGATTGCTTTCTAGATCAGTTTCTCGTCTGCTGCTGATACTTGTTTCAAGTACAGGTTCAGAATATTGGGATTCAGCTGTATTATTGTTGTTATCAATATTTGGCAAAGTAGATTAGGGTTTTGAAAAAAAATGCGTAATTTTGACATGGTTTTCCAGTTCTTCCTCTCTTTTTCTTTTATTCGACAAATTTTGGTATCCAGACAATTTCTTCTTTTTTTCTGACATCCCGTATACTGTAAAGAAATTAATACGTAAGTAAACAAATAGACAAATTATTCATGAAAAATGGAAATGTTTTGTCGTCTCAAACTCGGAAGTATTTTCTCAACATTACTCATTTCAAAATTTATAAATTTTTGTTTATATAATCAAATATTAAATGATTTTTAAGATGCAAGTTTTTGGCTTTTAATGTTTTAATAAATTTAAAATAAAAAATAAATTTTAGATGAACTCACCTTGATTCACAACACAAAACACAAGTCTGTAAAACTACAAAAAACTAAAGTTTCAAAAACAGATATCTTTTACCCCATGCACCTTTTCACTTCGCTAAGTTAATTATCGATCGGACATCTGGCAACAAATGAAATCGCGACCGATGCAGCGCTTAATATATAAAGTTTCGTACATTGCGCAAGCTCAGACAGGAAAAAAACCTTGTCCTCTCGTTGCAAGCCTAATTTCAAGCTCAAACATGAATCAAATCAGATTTGTTTGAGTTTACACAATTCATCTTATCATGTTACGTATTCGATCGAATAAATGCTATTATTGCGTACTCTCATTTGGAAAATATATTATTTTCGAGAAATTCGGTTCCCTTGTCTCAAAAAGTAAAAATAAAATAATTAACAAATAAAAAACAATGTAATATTTCTTACTGTTTTTTTTTAACATTATAAATTTTGTTTTGACAATGTTGTTTGTTGGTTTATCTTTTTTTTACTTTTGAGTTTTGCCTGCCTGCCTGCCACAAAATTGTGCAAGAAACAGTCCTCCGGCTGCTATGCCAATAGGGTTATATCTCAGGAAGTGGGTTTTATTGCAGCAAAATCGGCATATTATGCTCTTGTCGAATCTCTGCCTTACAGAATTGCATTCTGGGATGTGTGCGGCAAGAAAATTATGCTGATGTTACAAGTTATGCAAAAAGATGTCTTTGCACAGTAAAGCCGCATGATTATTGTAAGGAGCTATTCAAAAATCACAGGATTCTCAAAATAATGTCGATTTTCATATTAGAAACATCCTGCTTAATCCACAAGAATCACGACAGATACATTGTAGCATCATCTAACTATAATAGGTACACGTTCCCCACTAATAACCCTGTCAAGGATTCTATCATATATAACGGTCTGAAAATATATAATATATAACGGCTTACCAGTACATTTAAAATTAATTCTGTCAGACATTTTTTAGAAAAAAGGTTAAAGAATTGTTATGCGACCATCCCTTCTATTGTATGGATGAATTTTACTTCAGTGAACCCTTTTCTCAACACATCTAGTTACTTTATGTAACCATTATTTCAAAGTGTTAGTATTAGTACCATTTTACACTTCACATTCAGGTTGCTTTTTTTAAATTTTACTAGAGAGGATGTTTTATATGTACCAATTTTTATTCTTCTTTTTTATATGACTTTGTCATAAAAATTGTTTTCTTCTGACAATAAAGCATATTTTGATATAATTTGATTTGCATAAAAATAACAAAAAATGCTTCCTTGAAAATACCATCATAAAAAAATGACAAAAGTATTTTTCTTTTCAGGAGAAAGTAAAGTATTATCCAGGAGGAAATCTGAAATGGACAGTGCAAAAAAACGCTTATCCACAGACGAAACGTATCCTACTCAGCACAAATTATCGAGGAGGAACAGTGACCAAAGTGTCAAAAGTGATTCAAGTCGCTTATCGAATATATCTGACAAAATCAACAGAGTTGACATTTCCGAGAATATGGAAATAACTCTTGGTAATGATGACATTGGATGTGTTAGTATTTCGGAGAATATATCCCCTCCCAATGGGGATTCTTCGAGATCGGGCAGTGACTATGGTGTGGAAATCAAAAGAAAACCAGTTCAGGTTGATATAGATAATGCCGAGTTTAGTATATCTCCTTCGAGCAAACTCAAGATTTCCGATCAGCTCATCAAACGGTTGTCAGATGCAGGAGATAAGATTGAGGGAGTCAAGAAATCCATTGTCGAGAAGAAATCACAAACTGATATTCTCATTGAAAAGTTCCAAGATGTTGTACAACACGAAGTTGTAGATTTCAACCAACCCTCAACATCAAGCGGTGACAAAAAGGATGCGTCTCCCCAAAAATCAAAATCCGACACTGTTGTGGGTGACATAGCGCCTGTGAAGGATCTGTTTGAACGAGAAAGTGGCAGTGGGACTATTATCTTGGAAGAAAAGTCACCAAGTACTTCAAAAAGCAATGATGTAAGCAAAGAGAATGAAATTGATTGTGAGAAGACCGACTCTAAGAAAGATTCAGCTGTACAAAATCCTTCAGAAGTTATCGAGAATGATGCAGATTCGTTGGAACTCTATGATCATTCTGAAGAAACAAAAACCGGTGATGAAGTTGCAGTGCAAAAGAATCCTACTGTAGAAATAACACCGGACATTGGACAGAAGCAGAAAGTGATTCAAACCTCAATAACAGAATGCACTACCAAAGACGATAAAACTGAGACAGAATCAAATAAGAAACCTTCTGATGAAGACGATACTAATGTTTCGGAAAATAAAAAGAGCGATGAGGGAAACAGGAATTCCGAAATGGTGAACATTGTCGAAGGAGAAGAAACAGATTCTCTGGATGATATCCAGATCGATAAAAAGAATATATTCAACATAATACATTCCTCTTTGAACGAGATGAAAAATCAAAATTCAATAAACAAAGAATTAAAAAATGGCGATGGTCACACCCCTGAGGAAACAACTCAAATAATAGGAAACATGATAGGTTCTTTCAAAAAAGATTTGCCAAAGTCAACTGATAAAAGTTCTGCAAATTCCAATTCGATTATCACAGACTCGTCTAGTAAACCTGTAACTCCTCTTATACGTGATGAGAAGAATGAAGGCAGTAAAGATATCAGAGAAAACGAAGACAGTACTTCACTTATTGCCAGTGCCAATAAGAAGAGAAAGTTGAGCTCTGGGGGCATGCCAAGCCCTCAGGCCAAAATTGTCAAACTAGTTCCCATCGAAAGTATCCTGAATAAAAACGAAGAAAAAGTCGAATCTCCACCCAAGAACCAAGAAAAAGGAAAAGTAGTCATTAAAAGGTTACTCTCCACTTCTGTTCCTTCCTCAAACTCAGCCAAAACAATCTCTAGTAGCCCAGCTACCAGCAGCATCGAGATTGAAGTAGATGAAATCAAGAGTGAGCCAGAAAGTGATGATGATTTCACCGAGATGGAAAACTTGGAAGCCAAACGGAAATATTTGTCTGCCTTGAATATTTCTGAGAAATTGGAAGATACCGACAAAAATAAAGCCAACGAAATCCGAACTCGCGCCAAGGCCGAGGAAAAACGGGAAAAATGCAAAATTGTTATAATCTAAAATTTTTACACGAGAGCACGAAGGAGCAAAAATAGCTCCTAAAAATCCAGAAAGGAGCAGTAACGGTTCGCAAGAAGGAGAGATCTTCGTTAAATCGTTCGCCAAAATTCAGTCAACAGGTAACGCAAAGCAAAGAGCAAGAAAATCATTCCCTACCCCAAGTTATGCCAGTTCCGTTGAAAAACCGAATGTCGTCGCTCCCAAACCAGTAATACTGGCAACAAAAGATATCTCGAGTGCCAATATTCTAACAAAGACGCCCAAAACCGTTGTCTCTTCTAGTGCTCACTCTATTACAGCACCTCTTAGTGCTAAATCCATCACGATGCCTTCCAGTGCGCACTGTAGTACAGCTCCATCTAGGGCTAAAATACTTCCTCTAATGGGTTCCGCGAATCCATCTGGTGCGAAAACTTTTCAGACTCTCAGCAATGTTCTCATCTCGGAAGGCAAGGCGGGTGTCAGTCAGGCGGCTGTCGGCGTTTTACAGGCCCCGAAAACGACCGACCCCAGTGGGAGTGCGCTGACTCACGTTTTCTTCATGCCCACCACCTCTGGAATGAACTATTGTGTTCCTTTGCAGAATCCCGTGTTGAGTGCGGTAAGTAGTCAATCATACATACTGATAGTTTCAGGATATAATCTATTATTGTTTTTAATCAAGCTGGCGGGATCGGAAAATCCGCAGTTAATCTTGAAGGTATGTCATTTACTAAATTTCACTCATTTGCATGTTCTGATAATATTGGTATATTTCATATAAAAGCAAAAAAAGAAACTAAATGTAAATACTTATTTCTTTTTAATAAGTAGAAAAATATTTTACAAAGGATATCAAAATAGAAATCTAATCCAGGAGGGGCATGGCCTAGGTGTCTGTAAATAGTTTATTGATTTGAGGTGGCACTTTTTTTCAGTTAATTTAAATTGATAATGCTTTTGTAAATCAAAAGTAAGTTTAATCACCTACAATTTTCTGATAACAATCACATTTATTGTCAAATATTTTGAATTTATCTAGATTAGATGGAGAGACACTACGGCACAACTGAGTCATGCCCACCACTCTTTGGTCCTTACCAATTCATTACAGTAAGTTATAGACTGAACTATACAGAGGGTTGGTTATATTTCCCGCGGAAAATATAACTTGAGCAGCTAACTTACCTTCCACACTGTGTTCCGTTTGAATTTATGCGTGAATTGTTTAATTTGTCTACCATTCTAATCTCTCAAAAATTTCTGACTAATAATAATAGAATAAAAACTTGACAAAACTATAAAAACGCATTGATAAGTCTATATAAAGTATATTCAATATATTCGCTGTGTGCACGACAGTGATGCCGCCTAGCAACCGCAACATTTCAGGACCCAAGAATTATTCCACAGTTTTGATAATTTCTATCAGAATCAAGTGGAAAACTTGAAGAAATGTGTAACATTGTCGATATTTGAATGCAATTTCATACCAAAGTCGATAATTTTTGAAACCAAAAAAAATAATAGTAGGATGAAACGTTTTGGAAAAGGAAGAGAATATCACAAAAGTGAAAGGAAAAGTAATTTACGGGCGATCTGAGGTCGGGAAGCGGAAGGGGGTGAGTTTTTAAGGGTAAAAAACGGTTAATCTTGATTTCCGACAAAACTACAAGTCCTATGGAAAAAAGTTAAATGGTAAAGTTGTAGGTAATAAAAAGATCTACAACTTTTGTATTCACACTTTTTTCACATAACCTCAAAATTTATGTGAAAAATTGAAATAACCAAGTTTTTGTTTTTTATTTTTATCTTTTACAAAAAAAAAAATCCACGAAATTTGGTGAAAACTTACCTTCTTATGTCCCAAACACACTGTAATTTATTTGATTTGAAATATTTATTTTTTCACCTTATTTTGACTTAATATCGAAAAACCACCCTAATTTTCAATCAAAAATTCTCGCGTCAAAATATCAGCTTTTTTTAAAAAGTCTGTGGGCTTTTTATTCGTTGAAATCTCTACTTTCTGATGGTGAAAAAAAAATACATTACTATAGTAAATGTTCTCAGAAAATACAAAGAAACGAAAAAAACTCGAATCCGAATTTAATAAGATCTACAATATTTTGAGAAAGTTATAGAATCTTCTTTAAATTATATGCCTAGATGCCTATTTATTGCTATTTTGAGATAACTTATATACCTGAGTGACCTACGGAAAATTTTAGCCCATCAAAAGGTATTTCATAGAGAAGTGGGGAAGGGGCTAGGAGGGTCTGGGCCTTACTACCTGTTATTTCTTTGCATTTTCTGAGAACATTTACCATAGTAATGTATTTTTTTTTCACCATCAGAAAGTAGAGATTTCAACGAATAAAAAGCCCGCTGACTTTTTGAAAAAAGCTGATATTTTGACGCGAGAATTTTCGATTGAAAATTAAGGTGGTTTTTCGATATTAAGTCAAAATAAGGTGAAAAAATAAAGATTTCAAATCAAATAAATTACAGTGTGTTTGGGACATAAAAAAGTAAGTTTTCACCAAATTTCGTAAAAAATTTTTTTTAAAAGATAAAAATAGAAAACCAAAAACTTGGTTATTTCTATTTTTCACATAAATTTTGAGGTTATGTGAAAAAAGTGTGAAAACAAAAGTTGCAGATCTTTTCATTACTTACAATTTTGCCATTTAACTTTTTTCCATAGGACCTGTAGTTTTGCCGGAAATCGAGATTAACCGTTTTTACCCTTAAAAACTAACCCCCTTCCACTTCCCGACCTCAGATCGCCCGTAAATTATTTTTCCTTCCATTTTTATTATATTCTCTTCCTTTTCCAATGGGTTTCATCCTACTATAATTTTTTTTCACTTTTTACCATTTTTAAAGTTTTCAGCCCTGGTCTATTTATAATATTTATAATTTAACATGTGAGAAATGTTGAAGAACTGAGAATTAACGGCCTAAGTTATTCAATACGAGCCCATATTATAAGGCAAACTTCAAGTACAATAATTTGTCTACCATTGTAATCTCTCTCAAATATTTCTGACTAATAATAATAGAATAAAAACTTGACAAAACTATAAAAACGCATTGATAAGTCTATATAAAGTATATTCGCTGTGTGCACAACAGTGACGCCGCCTAGCGACCATAACATTTCGGGACCCCGTGAATTATTCCACAGTTTTGATAATTTCTATCAGAATCAAGTGGAAAACTTGAAGATGTGTTAAATTGTCGATATTTGGATGCAATTTATAATATTTATAATTTAACATGTGAGAAATGTTAAAGAACTGAGAATTAAATATCGTGGAAGTGTGGAAGTAAATGTTCGTTTAGTATTATGTTAATTCAATGCTTCTTATTGTTTTCATTCATGATTCAGCTCATGACTCACTTAGGGATGCCTTTATTTATTCATGGATTATTACTAACTTTTCACCACTGCATACTATCAATCAATCTAAATATACTTTATTGCCTGAAGATTAATATCTCATTGACAAAGTTTTGTACAACATAAAAAAGTTAATGGTAAATAAAACACAATAAACAGTAATAAAAATTGTTAGATGCGATACATAAACATAAAGGAAAGGTTTACATTTGCTCACTGATACAAAAAAGTCAAGTAAATTGATCTTGATAGAATTCTTCCAGAGTATAATAGGCTTTCACGACCAAGAGCTTTTTTACTTCTTTTCTGAACATGATTACACTTTGTATATCTTTTAATCTGTTAGGAAGGTGATCAAACAATTGTTTGCTTTTATAAATGAGGAAATTTTGAGTGAGTAGGGATGGGAAGTGGAATATGGTGGCATAAACGTGTATTATAAACTGAAGAGTTATTTAGTTCATATCTATTTCTTGTGAATTAGACATACTGTCTCTAAGATGAAAAGTCCCGTCAGTGTTGAAATGTTATGTTCTAAAAATAGTGGTAGGCATGAATCGCGGTATTTGGCTTTGCATAAACATCTAAAGGCCCTTTTTTGTAGGGCGAAGACCACCTCAAACACATACCCCAGAAGCAAATGCCATACCGTAGGTGTGACCCCACTAATGAAAAGTAAACTTTTCTAGCATTAGTAAAATCTGTATCATTGAGAATGATACCTACAGCCTAGCAACTTGATGCTAACCGTTTGCAAAAGTTATTAATATGGCTTTTGAATCTTAATTTTTTATCAATATATGAACCCAAAAACTTATTTTCCACAGTACTTGAGATTTTTTCATTATCCATTGAAACTTTCTTGATGAGACAATGTTTGTTTTGTTAAAATTGAATGATAGAAGATTGGCATCCCATCATTCTTCCACCCTTTTTACATCCACACTAATATGACCTAATAGATCACCGGTTGATCTGTCATGCCAGAGAATTGTGGTGTCATCCGCGAACATGGTAAATTTACCCTGGATGTCTAAATGAGTCAAGTCATTAACATACAATAGAATAGGTCCGAGAACTGAGCCTTGGGGGACACCAGAGTCAACAACGCATTCTTTGTATTCAATCCCATTGAGTAACACATTTTGGTGGCGTTCAGAAAATGTAAACCAAGACAATGCAGTACCCCTAAATCCATAGATTTCAAGCTTATGCAGCAGTATTTCATGATTTACAAAGTCAAAAGCCTTGGATAAGTCACAAAATACTGCCGCAGCTAACTTTCTATCATTTAGATTGAGGTACAGGTTTTCTATAAATGCAAAAATAGCATCATTTGTAATTTTAGAGGCTTGGAAACTAAACTGATTGGAGCTCAGTATGTTAAACTTCCGCAAGAAGGATGTTACCCTTTTTTTACCAATTTTTCAATGATTTTTTATGGAATGGGTAACAAGGAAATTGGTCTAAAATTAGCGGGAATATCATGGTCTCCACCTAAGAATTCTTGTATGATTATTAGTTATATCTTTAATAATATGTAATCAAGTAGATCAGAGGTATTTAGAATGATTACTGATGATTCAATAACTGACAATAGATTTATTCTGAATGACTGGCAATTCGCACTGGTTTAAGTTATCAAATGCATCTCTACTGATTAACTTCTAAAAACTTAATGATCTAATGAATTGTTTAATTTTTAACAGTATGCGGACCCACACATATGTAGTTTGAATGGCTACTGGTGTCTTAATGATGCTCTCTTATTGATATGTTTCTCTTTTATAGTAACAATTCTCTCTGAATGCGCTTTGGGAGATCAAATAGTTCCCAAAACAAATACGTAATTTATTTTTATGGCTTGGACATTTTAACCCCTTATTTTGAGTATTTAATAGCCGTCTGTGCTGGATAAAAGTTCCTCAATGACTTTCTGAAATGATTACCATATGTTTAGTTTTAAAATAAAGAAGGGGTGAAGTATCAATTTATAATTTACCCCACAAAGAATCACTTATCTTCTGACATTTCTAACGGTAGTACTCTGGTAATTATTAGTTCAACATGTTGTGATGCTTTCAATTACAAAAAAATGTAATGTTTTAGTGAAAGGTGTTAAAGCTTTATCAAATTTATGGCTGTTTTCAATTAGTCGCCACTGCGGCGGTTATTCTTAATTCTTTCAGGATGTGGTGTTCCGAAGGCTATAATAATTAGAACTTGCCCCCTTCAGACAGATTCCATTCACAAATTGGTTTTACATTTTTGTTCCTATAAACTGAAATTCTTATTATACAGCAAGCTTTATAACAGAATGTATTTGAAGTAGGGCATGAACCTTTTTTTTCAAATTTAGGAATTGCATGAAGTCCTTTATTTCGAAAGTAGGTAGTGCATGGATTCTTTATTTATTTATGTACGGATAACCCCATTTTACAATAGATTCTTTGATTATGTCTGATACATTGATATAAATTTAAATTTTTAAATACATCGTATACATTAATTACATTAAAATACATTAAAACAATTTAAAAGAAAATAATACATAGGATAAGATAATACGAATAAGTACACCAGATTTGGAATTTATGTCATAACTTTAACAGTTGTTATTTCACACTTCAGTAGGATCTCTTGAGAGCGATTTTGAATTTGTTTTTAGATACATTAAAAATATTCAACCCAAGATTACAATGATCATTGCCTAGTCTCATTATTCGTGATAATAAGTTGTTTATGCCATGGTTTGTGTTATGAAAGGGTATGTTAAATAGATCGGTACTCTAAAGTTTAACAATCCCAATAGTTCAGGGCATGAGATTTCATTGTTGATTAGATTGAAAAAGATAATTAGATCTGTTCTTTTTCTTCTATTCTAGCGTTAGAATGTTTAAAAATGTTAGAATACTTTTAATAGTCGTAGATTCAATCTATAGGCTAGTGGGGTGACCATACTGTAGATGCATACTAGAGTATGGATCACACTAATGAGTTATAAAGAATCTTCAAGGCATTAATTGAAAAGTCTCTTGAGTTGCGTGAGAGGAAGCCAAGAATTTGCTTTGCCTATAGTTGCATTTATGTGAGGGATATATGTTAGATGTGAATCGAACTAAACAAGTCCCTTATTTACATTATCAGCTCCTTTCGTGGTTGATCCATTTATTTCGTATTGGAAATTCAAGGGAATTCTTGATTTTGTAAAAGATATAATGAAGCATTCAAAGTTTAGAGCTAGACCATTCATTTATTATTTATATCATGTTGAAGTTTTGAGCAGTCATTCGAAGGCTGGATAGGAATTAAAAAAATCGTCATCTGCTAAATCGAACACTGACAGTAATCAAAGTGTGATGCTAGGTCATTTATATATAAATTGAATAGTAATGGTCCCAGATGAGATCCCTGTGGAACTCCCGAAGTGACTAGAACTGGATTGGAAAAATGATTCTTAATTTTGACATACAGATTCTCTTAGTGAGGTAGCTACTCAACCAAGCTAACCACCACGGTGGAAAATAAAGTACTTCCAATTTACAAATCAAAAACTCGTGATTCACAAAGCTTTGATCATTTCACTAATTTCTGAAGTCATCCATTCCTTCCTTTTTTTTATTATACGCTTTATATTAGCTTCACTTGTATGTTTGTTTGTAACCGACTCCTTTGGACTTGATTTTCACCCACTTCCAGACGTCCGAATGATTTGAAATTTGGCAGGTGTACATAATGCCGGTGACAATGCATTAAGAAATTTTTGTGCGAAAAAAAAAACAAAATGGCGGCTCCAATATGGCGGACGAGTTTTGTGATTATGGTCCGATTCGCTTCAAAATTGATAGCTGAGGGTTTTCGTGGTCAAAATTGAAAAATTCAAGATGGCGGCTCCAAAATGGTGGACGAGTTTTGTGATTATGGTCCGATTCTATTCAAAATTGGTATGTGGGGGTTTTTGGAGTCGAATATTATTATTCTTTCGTGAAAATTGAAAAATTCAAGATAGCGGCTCACTGTATATATTGACAACGTTAAAATCTTTGAATGACTTCTAAATTCGAGATTTGACTATTAATACAGCTGTACACATTAATGATTTGGAAAATAATTACAGTTACTAATAGTAATCACGGAATTAATAGTAGATTAGAACAAATAATAGTTTAAAAAAAATTAAAAAACACGCTTTTATAAATAAACCAAACTAAAAAGTAGAAAATAAATAATAGTTTAAAAAAACTAGAAAACACGCTTTTTATAAAAAACCGAACTAAAAAATAAATAAATAATATTTTTAAAAAACTAAAAAACACGCTTTCATAGAAAACCAAACTAAAAAAATAGAAAATAAATGTGAATTAAGAATAGTGTAAATTTTTTTAATAAATATAAATTAAAATAATGTAAATAAGAAAAAAAAAATTTTATTTAAAAAAAAGCGTGGGGTGCGTAATCTGAATCTTGAAAAGCACCCCACGCTTTTTTTTAAATAATTTTTTTTTTCTTATTTACATTATTATTAATTTGTTTATTAAAAAAATTTACACTATTCTTAATTCAAATTTATTAAAATTTGTTTTCTATTTTTTTAGTTTGGTTTTCTATAAAAGCGTGTTTTTTAGTTTCTTTAAACTATTATTTATTTATTTATTAGTTTGGTTTTTAATAAAAAGCGAGTTTTTTAGTTTTTTTAAACTATCATTTATTCTTTTTCATTTTGTATGTACATGAACTTTTTTGTATTTCATTGTTAGTGATAGAGATAAATAATTTGGTTGCTGATTCGGCATCTTGGATCTCTAGAACACGGTCCCATGAAATGTTAGTAAATCGATTTTTTAGTTTGTTGTAATTGATTTTCGTAATTGAGTTAGTATTAGGTTTGATATTTTTCTTTTCCTGTAGTTCGAATAAAATTTGTAAAAGCAGAGAGTAATGGTCAGTCAGAATCGTCTTGACAATAATTGGTAAAAGAAGCTCAAAATTTGAAATAGAAGAAAGTGTGATATTCCGTTATTATTTCTTCTTCTACATAATCATCTCTAACTAAAAGAAACTTATAAATATTTTCTCATTGATGGTCAATTTTCCTTCCAAAGAAAATTATCAGAATAATTACACCAAAACTGAATTTCATCATGTTTATTTTGCCATTTTCTCAAAGGTACCTTCAACAACCTCAACTGGGACTCCTCTGCCTCAGCAATCTTTACTGAAACCGTCATCATCAATTCCACTGAATGTAAAAGCTTCTCAAAATTATATACCCCAAAGCGATGAACAAGATACTGTCAAGAAATCAGCGGCTGCCAACAACCTGTTGAATGATCTACTGAACCAACCGCTTGCAAGTGCTGCTAAGAATCCTGAACAGCCTGTCCAAGCAACTAGTACCAGTACTACCAACATTGATAATAGTAATAATACCGCCACTACGAGCACTAGTGGTGTTGCGGAAACGCAAGAGGATGACGAGTTTGCCGTACTGAATAGCATATTGACGGAAAATGTTAGTAGAGCAGTAAGTGATCTTCTGATGAGGCCTCCTCCCAAATTGAAGCCCAGACCTCCGGGAATACTGAATCAAATGTTTGATGAAGGCACACCTAGTTCCGCGGGGACGGTGACAACAAGAATAAATTCAATAGCTCATAGGGTGAGTGCAAACCTAGTTATACACACATCAGGAACTCCAAATATCGACATGAAAAATATTTAGTAAACTCTTTTTTGTTTTCATTTCTTCATTTGTTTCAGTCACATAATCAACATTTTTAATATACCACTTTATAATAATTATGATAATTGTGTGTATTAGGATTCCTTTTTTATATAAGTTATTTTTATTATTAAACTTGCTAAGCCGACAGACGTCCTGTCCAAATATTCCCTGATTTTTTTTTCCTAAAAACTCTCATCTGCGTAGAATTTCTTTTTTCTTATGGTTTTTTTGTGTTGTTCAATCTACATTATGCCTTTGACTCTTCCGTTTTCCCTCTATCCCGTTTTTCCGTTATCCTATTTTCCAGTTATCCCGTTTTTCTGTTATCCCGTTTTTCCTTATTCCGTTATTTCGTTTTCCTGTTCGTTATCCCGTTTTCCCGAAAAAAATTGGTCCAGCAGTTCTCAAGTTATGAGCTTACCAACACAAACAGGCATTCATTTTTATTTCATATTATATATTCCTGAAAACTTTTCCAGGACAAAGAAATTTCCAATAACTTCTAAAAATCCTTTCTTTCCCTAAAAACCTTATTCAGAGTATTACGAACATTCAAAAAAACAATTAGGGGCAAATCTGTTGTTTTTATTAAATAAAAAAATGTTCCCCTGACCGCGATTTGTTCCTGTGACCTTCTGTTTGGTAATAAATGACTCGATAGTCTTTTTCTTTGCCATATTTCTGATATACCCGAATTTTCCAATTTCCGGCAACTCTCCTAATTTTTTTTTCCGCATCAACCATCCTCGGGCTATTATTTGCGAACAAAAAAAAAAAAATAGCCAAATCGGTCCAGCTGTTCTCACCTTTTGCGCTTACAAAGAATCGGGATTTATTCTTATTGTATAGATGTACAAAGTGATTTTTCAGATGGGCGACTATTTCCGGGGTATGTTGATCGAAACGTTAGAAGAGATGGGAAGGAGCGCAAATCCTGAGGCGAAGATAATCAGTCTCCAAATGGAACTGGAAACGCAAAGACATCGGCATGATCTCGAAATAACAGAGCTAAGGAAAAATATTTGCATCATATTGAAAGACATCCAAAAGGCGGTCCTAGATGAAAGAGAGAAAGTCATCGATGAAACAAGAGCTGCATGCGAAGCCGAAGCTATCAAGAGGGTGGAATTGGCCAAATCGAAACAGTGGTGAGTGATGAAAATAATTAACCTTCAATTACAGTCAATATATAATTATATTTAAAATCTACAGTACAATTAAATTTGAAATACATACATACAATCAGAGTTTTGGCCTAAAAATGTGGGTGTGAAAAGGTTTGACTTTGATAAAAATACAAAATTTCTAAATGATTTATTTTCTATATTTCCTAATGGGTATTTATCATCAATTTTAACTTGATATTTCTACCATGTTTTACTGGACTAACCAAATAATATATATTTATTTCTACAATTAAAATGCAAACAATACATCAACAAAGAAAACATCAAAGACAACAATGTTTAACAAAAGAACTCCTTGAGAGTATAATAAGTTTTTACACGCTTTATATTAGCTTCACTTGTATATTTGTTTGTAACCGACTCCTTTGGGCGCGATTTTGACCCACTTCCAGACGTCCGAATGATTTGAAATTTGGCAGGTGTACATCATTCCGGTGACAATGCATTAAGAAATTTTTGTGTAAAAAAAAAACAAAATGGCGGCTCCAATATGGCGAACGAGTTTTGTGATTATGGTCCGATTCGCTTCAAAATTGGTATGTGAGGGTTTTTGGGGTCGAATATTATGATTCTTTTGTAAAAATTGAAAAATTCAAGATGGCGGCTTCAAAATGGCGGCCGAGTTTTGTGATTATGGTCTGATTCTATTCAAAATTGGTATGTGGGGGTTTTTGGGGTCGAATATTATGATTCTTTTGTAAAAATTGAAAAACTCAAGATGACGGTTTTAAAATGGCGGCCGAGTTTTGTGATTATGGTCTGAGTCTATTCAAAAGTGGTATGTGGGGGTTTTTGGGGTCGAAGATTATGATTCTTTTGTAAAAATTGAATAATTCAAGATGGCGGCCGAGTTTTGTGATTATGGTCTGATTCTATTCAAAATTGGTATGTGGGGGTTTTTGGGGTCGGAGATTATGATTTTTTTTGTCAAAATTGAAGGATTCAAGTTGGCTGCTCCAAAATGGCCGCGAGTTTTGTGATTATGGAGAATAATAGTTGAAAAAATTTAATAATAATAATAATAGTTTAAAAAAACTAAAAAACACGCTTTTATAGAAAACCAGACTAAAAAAATAGAAAATAAGAAAAAAATGTATTTTATTTAAAAAAAAGTGTGGGGTGCATGGTATCAATAATTATAGAGTACATTACACACCTAGGGCAGTAAAGTAAGAAATGTCTCAGATCACAGGTAATTGTTGGCCGAGGCGATACCATGCACCCCACGCTTTTTTTAAATAAAATACATTTTTTTTCTTATTTTCTATTTTTTTAGTTTGGTTTTCTATAAAAGCGTGTTTTTTAGTTTTTTTAAAACCATTATTCATTATAAATATAAACAGAAATTTCATAAATATAAAGGCTTATGAATGTTAGTATTTTCAAGTCTCCAAAAGCCACTCTACAGGATTGGGACCACTTGAGGTGTTTTATTATTCTAATTGCACATTTCTGTAGGGTAAAAACTCGTTTTGCATGCATTAGTTTTTTTTTAGCGTTCAGACCCTCAAATGGTCCCCTGTCCTTCTTTAAAAAGTCTCCTGGCTCAATCCGCATTTCTCTACGACCCCCCCTTTAGGCTGTGCGCTTCCCCGTGGACTATTTTGAATAACGAGAGTAGTTTTGATTATATCTGTCAAACTAGATGATGGTCAATCACTTTGATTTTTTTTCACAATATCTGTGATATCCTGTTCTAGCTCCTCCTCGTTTTTCATAAACTTCTTAATTTTAGTACTAACGGTAGAATTAATAATGTGTGTTTGCCTATGATGGTCATTTTTTTTTTAATTGCAATTAATTATATATATATATATATATATATATATATATATATATATATATATATCTCGGGTTCGGAATGTAGAAACTTGTAAAATTTTTATAGAGGTATTGTTCACATGTTAAACAATACGTATGCCAAATTTTAATAATTTCCTAATTTAACTGTCTCGTGGCGGTACTACCTTAAAAAAATTCAAAGAGTTTTAGAGGTAGCCCACGTATACCGTACCTAGATAGTTTAGATAACAATAGTTTGTGATTGACATTATCGAAAGCACGGGAGTAGTCAACAAAAAGTCCGTGGCCATAAATAAATCCACACAATGATTGAAAGGTCGTCCATTATTGACCAAAACAAATATATATTTCTGTTAACTGTTATTTTGGCTAATCTGTAGAGAAATAATTTTAAAATATCTTCTTTTCCAAGCATCTATTCTGAACAAGAAAATACTTAGGTAAACAACGTACATTTTAGTAAAAAATCTATATTCATAGCACCGGCTGACAGCGAAGAAATCTTGGATCTGGGGAAAAGTCTGATAAATAAAATTAGTAGTGGGGTAGATGTGGTTCCCACAAAAATAATTGAACACTGCATAGAAGTGCACTATTTTACATAATAAATAATTCCTTGCAATATGGTGATTTTTCGGAATCTTTGAAGATAGCTCTAGTTGAACCTATTTATAAATGAAATAATTAATAAAAAAAACCTTTTTTAAAGACAAGCTTTTATTCAAATGCACTAAAAAGTAAAAAATAATTCCTTTGGATGTGCGACGTAGGTTATTCCGTGAGTTATAGATTCAAAAGCTTGTCGCTTTTGTATTCTAACTGAAAACTTTGCGTGACAAGCTTTTGAATCTATAACTCACGGAATAACCTACGTCGCACATCCAAAGCAATTATTTTTTACTTTTTAGCACATTTGTTTAAAAGCTTGTCTTTAAGGGTTTTTGTTATGAATTATTTTATTTTGTGGTTATTATGAGGTCTTTTTCCTGTAAGTTCTGAGCTATCTAGTTCTTCAATGAGGAGACCATCTAAAGATTAACTCGTCCGCCATCCTGGAGCAGTCATCTTCAATTTATGAATTCTGACAAAAAATCAATAATCTTCGACTAAATTCATAATCTTAGACCCAAAAACCCCGACATACCAATTTTGAATAGAAACGGTCCGTTATCACAAAACTTGTCCACCATCTTGGAGCTGCCATCTTGAATTTATGAATTTTGACAATAAATTCATAATCTCCGACCCCAAAAACCTCCACATATCAATTTTGAAAAGAATCGGACACTAATTCAGATCGTTCGCCATCTTGCAACCACCGTTTTGATTTTATGAATTTTGACAAAAAAATCATAATCTCCGACCCCGAAAACCCCCACATACCAATTTTGAATAGAATCTGACCATAATCACAGAGATCGTCCGCCATCTTGGAGCCGCCATTTTGATTTTATGAATTTTGACAAAAAAATCATAATCTCCGACCCGAAAACCCCCTACATACCAATTTTGAATAGAATCGGACCATAATCACAAAACGTCCGCCATCTTGGGTGCATTTTGATTTTATGAATTTTGACAAAAAATCATAATAATCAACCCGGAAACCCCCCACTTACCAATTTTGAATAGAATCGAACCATAATTACAAAACCCGTCCGACATCGTGAATTTTGAACAAAAATTCATAACAAATTTAACCTAATCACAGAGATCGTCGGCCATCTTGGAGCCGCCATTTTTTGTTTTCTAACAAAAACTCCATAATGCATTGTCACGGGAACTATGAACACCTGCCCAATTTCACGTTAATCGGGCAACTAAAAGTGGGTCAAATTTAACTTGCAAGATTTGATTACAGACAGACTGACTCTGGGACAGGTGAAACTAAATAAATACTTTTAAAAAGGTGACCATTCTAAATTTGAAAATTTTAGGGTGATCAGTTTATAACCATCATTTGCAAAAATATTTTAATCAGTAGTTATTTATTAACTTCATGGTAACGTAGGATCATCTTAGCTCGCTTCGTGTATAACTGGAAGAACTTGTTGATGAATCTGTTGTTGCCATATCTCTGTTTTAATTGGGTCGCTGTATTGTGTTCTTCTGTTTCAATTGTTTGGGCTAGATTTCCAGGTTGTTGATAGTTCCTGGCTATGGTCCGTTTTATTTAGACTGATAACAATCTTGAATTGTAGGTGTGCAACCTGTTCAAAAGAAGCCCAGTTTTACTGCTGTTGGAATACAAGTTACTGTGATTACCCCTGCCAGCAAAAGAATTGGCCCCAGCACATGAGTAAGTGTACGCAGAGCATTGAAAAAACAAACAACACTAACTCACTACCAAACCGCCAGTCCCCACAGATCGTCTTGAGGCCTGCCGGGCCTCCAAAACCAGGAGTTGGGGTGAGTTTTTTGCTTATACGTTGTGGTGCATTAGAGTATTGATGTTACAAGGAAGTTTTGTTCGTTTTTTGATTATTGCATTTGTGGAATATACTAGATACTTATGTATAAGAATACTAATAAATATGATGTTTCAGTTGTACATTTTTCTTTTCGTTTTAGCAAAGAATTGTTGCAAAACCAACCAAGGTTTATCCGAGGGCAAGTGCACCAGTAAAAACTTATAAGGTATGTAATTTTTCAACTAGGAAAAATATATCCTAGAATTGCCCAGTTCACTCTATTTACTCTATACAGAGTTTTGTCATAACATTAATATATCAGTAGTTGGATTATTAGTGAAGATAAATACATGTCCTCTTTATAGCTTGGTAAATTATTAAGGGCCCAAGCGCGGATCCTTGAGGTAGTTTCTATTCAATTTCAAGTCACCTGCACTCAATTGTTTTATATCTGTAATTTCAGCAGGGTCTTTCTTCATCGAACAGCCATATAACGGTAATAGAGACGACACCAGGCAGTTTTGAACTCGTAGGCAACGGACCTGTGTTTGTGACTGGCAAAATGCCCATCTCTAGCCCAACAGTTTTAAACCCAAAGATGAGAGTCACCAGCACCACTTCAAATATGTCCCCCACCAGTTATGCTCTAACAACTGCGCCCCGATCTAGCCCGTCGTCCGCGACTTTGAAATCGTCGTCTGTGTCTGCTAGATTTCTTGTGGACGACAATTAAGACAGTACGAGTGTTTTTTGTAGTAGAAAGAGTAGATAACTGAACGTTAATTCTGAGAATAACAGTTGGTTATTGTACTAGATATCTAGTTGTATATTTCGAATCAATTTATCAAGATTTATTTTGGCGGCAATGTGGAGGAACGGATTTTTTCTTTATTTCCGTCAATCAGTGTGGGTTTGAAAAATGAACTGAAGTGTCGAATCTAAAAATTGGTGCTAGCGACCTGAATATATTTTTTGTGAATGGATTGAGTTGTTCCAGCATTCAGGTATCAATTTAGTATAATATGAGTTTCATCGTCTCGGAAACAAAATACTTTACATTGCACAATCAGTCAGCTGAAACCTGACTGGGTTATGATTCATCCTCTCACAAAAAGCGTTTGGTAATTACAAAAAAGTTCAATTCCGAAGCATTCATCCAAAAATATGAGATTTCTATGTCAAGAATTAGAAAGATTTGAGTTGCAGGAATATTTTGTCGAATTCATTGTAAATATAGGATGTTAACGTACAAGGCATGAAGTGATATGTTGAAGTTGAGTTTTTAGTCATCGTCATTACTATGCTCACATTTTTATTCCAGTGAAATTGTATATTTTTGCTCCACAAGAATAAAAGTAGAATAGAAACGTATTCAATAATTTTGAATGATTTTTTGTTTAGAATAAATATCAGTTTGGAGTAAAAATATGTTTGGGTGGCTGGCATGGTTGATGGACTCTCTTGTAGGTCATGCTTCATCCTCTAAGCTCGCCACACAAATGGGTCACTTTTACCACTAATAACACAATATGCCATTATTTTCCGTTAGTCAGAATAGTGCGAAATATCTTGGATGGGTTACAGTCCCATTGGAAAAGGTCCAAAATTAAGGAATATTGTTTTTACACACAAAATATGCGGAGCTGTTGCAAAAATGTTTTAAAAAAATCCATGCTCCATTAAACCGAGGACATTGCGAACTAGCAAATTTATGAATTAAAGATATTACAGTAAAGTTTTGATACAGGTTTTTTTCCTGAAAGTTATCCCGGAAGTTTCTTTCCTTTTTGTTTTAAATTGTAAATATTTGTTAAGGCATAGTTTTTGTGGGAACTTTCCACTTTAAAGGTTGATTTAGTCAACTTCGATTCGGCAATAGAAATAAGGATAGTCAACTTCCTGTCTCGCAAGAGTGGTCACATAAGAGTGGTTTCGGATCCCACTATAAAAGGTAAGGTCCCCGTACAAGTTTTCATTAAGTTCTGAGGGTTGGTCAAACAACTAAGAAAGCGGTTAAAAAGAATTTTACAAAATTTTACATATTTTTTGGCACACCTTGGTATTTTAACAATAAATCACTTTCCCCAAATACAAAATATTCCAAATAACTTTTACCCTTCTCCAACAGTGAAATTTAAATATTGCTTGGTTCTGCGCCGTCGTCTGAGGGATTTGAGCGCTGGAGGGAGACACAAGGGAAATCTTATTTCATCGGCTGGACTCTGCGCGATGGTCAATGTTCTATCTCCTCTTTCATTAATCTAAGCGCGTATGAATTTAAGAATCGTAGGACAGGTACGACAAGTGACAGTTTCCCCAGTTCTGTATTCTAGCTATATAATCTCTTTGGCTATTTTCAATTTGAAACATGTTTTAGACTTCCGTTTCTGATGTGACAGAGAGCAGGCGTCTGAGAGAGAGCTGCTTTCGAAGAGGGCATGTGGATGTCATGTCGGAAATGGGAGTCAGTTTTATGTTTGTGAATGTCGCCATCTTTATGGGCATAAATATTTATATATTTACATAAAGCAAAGTACATGTGTGTGAAGTTCTACAAGTATCTCTTTCTCTACGCTGGTAACCAGGCCAGATGACAACGGATTTGTCGGAAAGAGAGAATACCTGATCTGGAAGAGATTCCAAGTTTTTTGTCTGTCATAGTATATAATCATAAATATTTATATATTTGATGAATACTATTTAATGTTTGTGAAGTTATACAATACCTGATCTGGTGAAATTGACACAGTATGGAGTCAGAAAACAAAAAAACCTAACGAGAAGAAGAAACGTGTTTTGTTTATTTTGAGATTATGGAGCATCACAGCATTGTAAGTATGTTTCGGCAGTTGAATTGTGATTGAAAAATTGACAAGGAACTATGAAACATGTATTGGTATCGGTTAGTCATGACATACATTGCCCGTGCGCATTGTAGACAATTTTTTGCAATGGCCATAAGATTCTGAAAGTTGGAATATTTGAGGTCGGGTTCTTAAAGTTATTGCTAAAATTAAAATAGTTGACTAAATGAAACGATATGATCCAACAGTTTCCACTCTTAACGACGTCGCTATTACTATTACTAGGCTAAAAAAAGTTGACTGAATCAATCTTAAGCTGTAGCTTGCAGACTTCTGATAGGTGTTTCTTTCCCTCAAATTTCATTGTTACCACAAATTGCAACCATCAGAAGCCTTCATTGTGCACAGCTCATTGTAATATACAAAGTTAGGTAAATTTTTGTATAAAAATCATTTGAAGCCTCTTCCTTAACGTCAATGCAAAAAAACTTTAGTTAAAAGTATTTTCAGCTCCCCTTTTGCGTTAAAAGTAATAGAATTGTTGAATTGATAATAATCCATATTGAAGTAAACAAAAAACACTTCACCATGATTTTCATGAAATTAGCTTTACAAAATCACATGTGTTTTACTATACAATTGCTTCAGGTGAAACATTTACTTGAATTTCAGTTTAAATTCAAGTAAATGTTTCACACATATTTGAATTGTTTTAGTTTATTTCCACCTCAAGAAGCGAGAATTGTATAGCGAAACATGTGTCGTGGTTTTGTAAACCCAATAGTGAAATGTTGGAAAAACATTCTAATCAAGATGGAATTTTAACGAAAAGAGTACATAAATAAAAGATTGAAAAAACAAGAGCAATCTTTTCCAATAATTTAAATATTCCATTTCCGGAAAAAGTATTTTTTTGTAGAATAATCTATGAGACGTTATATCCTGCCATGTATTCGATCTTCTATGTATGGTATTAAGAAAATTTTAGTCCATTCATTACAAACAGTTCAGTCTTTTCCCATACATTGAAAAAAATGTGGTCATTCACATTCTTATGATTAATAACTTTCAATTTATGTAGGGGTTTCACAATATTTATTCTAGGTAGTTGATATACCCTTATGTAAAGGCCTCTTTTGACTATAATTGGTTTGTTGGAACATTTGGAAGTTTTGTTCAAAATCTTATTGATTTTTTTATGCTTCTAAATCATAAACAAACATTCTGTCAAATCATATAAATCCAAAAGAAAATTGTCTATTGAAAACGAACTATGAAGTGAGAAAAACATAAACTAATCGATCCAAGATATTCGGAGAAATATCTCAAATTATTGTAAGATTCTGTAAATACAGTGCCCTGTTTATAAAGGGAAATATAAAGTTGAAGATTAGTTGAGTTCTAACATTTTTGTTGATATAGTTAAGATGATTTTGAAAACTAACCCATCTTTATTATTTTGTATATTTTTTAAATACACCAATCTGTTTTGAAAAATTTAAAATCTTAACATTATTGATTCTAATTGTTGACTGACTTTTTCTATGTATATTAAGGTTGTATAAATTTATACAAAATGTATGCTGCTTTTGTTGGATATTTCTTTTACGAGGTCAACTCTTATACATAAAGTATTTTTTCTGTAAGTTGATTAAAATTGTTTATATTCGAAACTTTTTTCAATACATTTTTGAAAGCTCATTCCACCAAGTTTTGATTATCCTGTGTATCTATGTGATTTTTGAAGATAGGTTCCGTATTTCTTTGGTATTCCTCGTAATTGAGTCTCAAGAGCTCTAGTAACCCCGTAATTTGGGCATCAGGCAACCTCCTAAAATGGGTCCTAGGTCACTTTGTAATTGCACCTCGGATCACCCCGTACATAAGCCGCAAGCGGCCTTAGAAATAGTTCAAAAGTGTGTCTCAAGTAACTCTGTAAAAGGGGCATTGAGATAATACACAATTAAGCCCCAAGTTGCCTTGTAACCTCAAGTATTTGAGGGTATATTCAAAAGAGTATCTCACTGACATCGGACCATCTTTAGACTGGGAGAAATGTAGATCCTGGTAGCACTTCTACTGACTCTATACTTCTTATATTTTATATGCTGGACTTTAATAAATATAGAGAGAAATGCAGTGAAACGTCAACTTCCCCAAATTGAAATTTCCGGAAATGATTTAAATGATTTTTTCTGTAATATAGCTGAAAAAACTATAAAAGATCTTCCTATTTTATCAAATGACGAATTGAATCATTTCAAAACGTTTCCTTCACCTTGTGGGTCTTTCTTCTTGGAACCAGTATGTCCACAAGAAGTGTATTCCGCAATAAACTCGATGAAGAACTCAAATTCTCGTGATATACATGACTTGAATAGTCAGATGATAAAATCGGTGGCTGATATACTCGTAGTGCCTTTAACATCGATAATAAATCAAATGTTTTCAACTGGAATATTTCCTGATATTTTTAAAATATCCAGGGTCATACCCTTGTTTAAAAAGGGCTGCAGAACCTCACCTGATAACCATCGACCGATTAGCATTATTCAAATTATCGGAAAGATAATAGAGATAATCCTAAAAATCGGTTGTATTATTATTTCGAAAGTCACTTCTATTTTAGCAAATCCCAATACGGGTTTCAGTAAAATAGATCCACTACTCAAGCTGCTTACCAAGTCGGGACTAACATAGTCGAGGGTCTTGATCAGGGTAAACATACTTCTTTAACCCTATGTGACTTGACCAAGGCTTTCGACTGTGTTTCCCACTCTATCCTCATTCAAAAATTGAGTTATTATGGCTAAGAGGCACTGCTCTTAATCTGGTAGGGTCTTATCTGGAAAATAGGTATCAGTGCGCGACGTAAACAATATCAAGTCAGATTTAAAGCCAATTTGTCTATGCTCCTCAGGGTTCTGTCCTCGCCCGCTATTATTCATCATTTATATGAATGACTTATGTAGCTTTATTTCACCAACAAAATGTGTTTTGTTTGCCTCACATACAACCCTCATATGCTCAGACAAATCATATACTAGTTTACCCAAATGATGGACAGAAATAAAAATTTAGCAAACACTTGGTTCACAGCAAATAAACTGAAACTGAACGATGAGAAAACCCAGAATATTGTGATATCCTCAAACACCAGTGTTACTCTAGGAGACAGTGTTAATTTTCTAGGTATTCTTATTGATGCTAGACTTAGTTGGTCCAGCCATATTGAAGCTACTACTCGTAAGCTGTCTAGTGTTTTATTTGTTCTTAGACAGTTGAGGAATGCTGTAGGTTTGATGACACTGAAAATAGCATATCATTCACTATTCCACTCAGTTATTTCATATGGAGTTTTGATTTGGGGGCATTCCACAAACTCAATCACAATTTTCAGATGTCAGAAAAAGCCATGAGAATCATGGCAAACGAGGATATAGGAACATTGTCGTACTCTTTTATTCAATTTGAAATCATGCCACTTCCTATCTATATATTTATGTTGTGTTGTTGGAGATTCACAAGAATATTGAGATGTTTCCAAACACTCCCACAATCATGATTATTCAACAAGATCCGCATGTTTATTGAATAATACAAGACATAGGTTAGCCGTTAGTCAAAAAAACTCGCTAAATTTGAATTTATACAACTGTCTCCATCCTTCAGTTAAATCTTTGGATTTCAGAAATTTCAAAAATAATATCAAGAGATATCTTCTCAACCACAAATTGAAATTTTATCTGCTTATTCAGTAATTTTTTACTTTAAAAAAGCTGGTCAATTCATAGTTCTTGAAAAATGATTCTGTGATAAAGCCTGTTCTCATGTTTGTTGACTTTTTTATATTAATATTTTATTTTATTCCCAATCATGTGACACTGTGATCATTTCAAGAAATTTTGTTATGCCAGTTTTATTTATAAAATTGATTACTTTTATCTAGAGACGTTGTTGCTCATTTTAAGTGTTTGACATAGTATCTATAGTATATATGACTTGCCATAAATGTATTTTGTATATAAAGTGGTCAAATAAATTACTCTACTCTACTCTATATTACTGATAGAACTCTTGTCCGAAGGGTACCTTTTTACTCAATAAATTCAGATTTCCTTAGTATTTTTTCTCATTCATTAGAAATAAAGCACAGATTTTGAGCTTTTTAACAAAAGATAATAAATTTTATTAAGCTCTTTTCAATTAAATATTTTGTGGCTTTAAGTTTGCTAAATTAGCTAATAGGCTTACAGAAGGAAAGATATTCATTCTTTGCTTTCAATTATAATGTAAATTTATTAAAATGAACGTAATCTGAAACTACTATTTCTTTAAATGGCTTATGAGAAAACAAATGAGTAGAAAAATTCAGCTAGTCAAGGCCTGCCTGTATCAATAAACAAAATGCCCTGGAGAGATGTTATTGTTTGGAGATCTAAAACGCAACTGATTCCCTCCGGAAATATATGAGTACCACTCGTCCTTAAATCAGGCTGCAGACATCTGCTAAGATTACAGACATTCTTAAAAAAATATATATATTTTACTTTAATTTCTTAACATATATATTTTCTTCGGTTTCTCGGAATAAAGATTTGATTCAGTCAAATTGTATAATTCCTTTTAACAACGTTTCGACGTAGTTTTTGTCATCATCAGGTTAAAAACACAAAAATTCTTCAATTTTTCTCCGTTGCAATTTGTCTGTTTATGTTTGAGTAATCTTTCAGTAATTTCGTGTTGTATCTTCCTATTCTATTTAGATATTTTCTTTAGTTTCTTGACCATATATTTTCTTCAGTTTCTGGGAACTAGAAACTGCCAAAAATGGATGGATATTGCACAATGAAGAAAAATAGAATAGGAAGAAACAACACGAAATTACTGAAAGATTACTCGAACATAAACAAGAAAATTGCAATAGAGAAAAATAGAAGAATTTTTCTGTGTTTTGATGATGACCAAAACTATGTCAAAACGTTATTAAAAGGAATTATACAAATTGACTGAATCAGACTTTTATTCTGAGAAACTGAAGAAAAAATACATTATATACATATTTATATATATAGCACAGTCATTATAGGTGTTAAATATCTACGATAGAATTATTGACAATTTGATTTCTTTCCTCCTAAGCCACATAATATTTTCATTGGTTCTTCATTTGAGTGCCTTATATGGCATTTCTTGCAAATAAAATAACTTATTCACTCGTTTCTTCCAGTGATCCTAATCAACTCTTCCTGAATTGTTTTACCCTGTTTACTGGACTAACCAAACTTTTGGCAGTCATATCTTTCAAATGCAATAATGTATCCAATTTTTACAAAAAGCATTATTTTTAAACAAAGATTTTTTGGAAAGGTCGATTATTTGGGATCATTATTTGTAAAACTGTAAAAAATCGTCAAATGTTTACCGATAACTTTTTTAATTTTAATAAAACTTGTGCATTGGCGTCGATACCAGAACAGGTAATACACCTGCATAAATACGAACGATTTTTGTACATGTGGTTCACCCCAAGAATAAAATTAAAGCCAGCGTTAAACTACTTTTTTCCTAAAAGCTTTGCACTTACCCTGTAGAACAATTGTTGCCTCCAATAACCAATTTTTCCAAATAGTTGTCCCATGTTCCATAGACACTCGTATATATTCCCTTTCGATCTACCGATACAATAAAAATCCCATACTTAACACCACCCATTTTGACTCACGAAAAACTCACTTGATCCCGAAATTGCATATAAATAATCCTCGACGCTTCAAAATGTTAGTCAAACAAAATATTATTCCCCACCGTCGTATAAAAAAAAACCCGAATCTGTTACCAAACATTTTCTACCGAACCACTTCGCCCCGTGCCTAGCACGTCTGTTCGGGTGAAGCCCGTAGACCGAATTTCTTTATTTCATCTCCTTTTTTTTTCTGCTCCAAGTTATCGTCAAGGCGTAGTCCCCATTTTAAAATCCCTTATTGGTCTTTCATTTAAGTGGTACTTTTGCATATTCAAATCCTATTGGCTACTAATTAGTGCGTGATTTTTCTAGATGAAGTCTTTCCCCGAATAATTCTTGTTATTCCAGCACAACGGCAATTAGAACATAACACTTAACTGTGTGAATAAATCTTAACACAACACACTTAAATAAACAATTAAACTCTAAACCGATAATTGATTATTTTTCAATCGCCCATCGAAGATTGATTGATGGTTGACTTCCAGTAACCACCATATATGAATATTATTTCAATGAGAGAAAATAATAATTTCTGAATAACTAAGATATGAGCTCTTCCAGTATTTCTTACAATAATAAAATTTCAATCTCATAAGTTACCAGAAAAATAGATACTTTCATTAGGGCCAAAAAGTAAAACAACAATAACATAATACCTTACAGGGTGTTACAAAACGAACAAATATATTTTTATGTAAAATGGGATACTCGGCGAATTCTGAAGAGAAACAATTTGTGGTTGAATATTCAACATGCATTTTCTACAAAATGTTCGAGGGAATATTCAAGTGAGCAGCTAAAAATGGGCTTCAGGTTTCCCGGTAATCGAGCCCTAGGGTCGAAGAGTGTGTTACAAGTCAGCCGTAAAATAGGCCTCAGGCTACCTCGTAAAATAGGCTTGAGATCACTTTGTAATTGTGTCAATTCATGAGCCCCAAGTTGCCTTGTAATTGAGCCTCAAGTGTTTTAAGGGGTATGTCTTTTTCTTTGCACCAGGTGGGGTAGCTCCAGAGAACTCCGGGCACGTAGGCCTCTCTACTTGGCCAATTTCTCTGACAAAACTGAGCAGTTTTTTCAGCTGAATCTCTTTGACATTTGGGTGCAGAATTACCTTGTAATTGAATCCTAAGTATTCCAGTTTGTATCTCAAATCAAATATTTATTAGTACCAATACATAAAAGAATGTTTATACAAGTCAAATATCCTAAGTAAAAGAAGATATTAACAATTCACTAAAATTGTATTATTATCAATTAATTCATTTCTGCCATTAGCTAAAATTCACAATAAAATAATATTACATAAACTTCTAAATTATTGGCCTTTACCCATTTAAATTTAAATTAATAACAAATACACTTTTGGAAACACATTCCACGTTATTATAACCCAAAAAAAAACATCACAGGTCAGAAAAATTATTTTGGAGATAAAAAGCCTTCCAGGTAACATTTAACTTTTAAATCGAACTGGTCCAAATCTAGCACCCTCACATGGTTTGGGAGGACATTGAAGAACTTAATGCAAAAATGATCAGTGCCCCTCCATGTCCTTGATAATCTATGAATGTCAGGGAGTATGTCACACAGTTACGAGTTAAGTGACTGTGTAAGACAAAAATTGAGAAACGTTTTCTTTGATGTAGGCGAGACAATCAATCAATCAAATATGCTGTATTGTCCGAAGAAACAATTCTTATAAGTCATTGTAGAGGTGCTAAAAGTTAAAACCTAAAGTTAAGTAATAAAAATAGAAAAAACACTAAAAATGCTAAAAACGGTAGTAATACAGGCGTTTTAAAATTTGTATAAGTAAAATGTACACGCACAAATGTTAACTGGTATGACATTTAAGTAAAATGATATGCAAACATATTAAAATTGATAAAGCATATTTTAGTGCTGACGAAAGGGTCCACTATTAAAAAATTCTTCCGTATTGTAGAATGGATGGATAAGAAGCAATCAATTCTTTTACAATTTTTTTAAATAATCCAAGAGATTCAATTTCCCCTCAAATGTATTGGTAACTGGTTATACATTTTTAGACCGTTATAAATGAGAGATTCCTTAACAAGATTGTTTTTAGGGATAGGTAAGGATAATCTCAATTTTTGCGAGGATCGTGTGTTATGGTATTAGGGCAGTGCATTATATTTGTGGCGATTCTTGTGTATAAGGCAGGTGGTTTCTAGAATGAAGATAGAAGTAACTGTGAGGATTCTATGATTTTTGAATAGATCTCTGCAAGAATCACGCTTTTTTACTTTACAGAGGGCCCTAATGGCTCTTTTTTGTACAACCTGCACCATTTGTAGTAGTTGTTTGCTGCACACTCCCCAGAAGGCTATGCCATAGACCAGGTGGGACTCAATAACGGCAAAGTAAGCTGATTTAGCGGCTGTAAAACCCAATTCATGTGATATTATCATGATGGCGTAGCAACCTGATGACAATTTTTTGCACAACTTCGTGACATGGTCATTGAATTGTAATTTATCATCAATATTAAGTCCGAGAAATTTAGTGAGAGAAACATTTTCAATGTTATGAGGGCCTAGGCTCAGGGCAGAAAGCTCGCAGCGGAATGTTAATAGGTTTGTTTTAGTAGGGTTGAAGACCAGTAAATTATCGTCACACCAGGTTTTAATTTGTTCGATGTCTTCTTGAATCTTGTGATGTAATGTTTGTTCATCTTTGTCATGCCAAAATATGGTGGTATCGTCGGCAAATAATGTATACTTACCAGATATTTTAACTTTTGTGAGATCGTTTATATACAGTAGGAACAGTGTTGGACCGAGTACTGAACCCTGTGGTACGCCACAATGAGTTGGCTCAGTTCGAGAGAGGTGGTTAGTTTTTACCAATTGCGAGCGATTTTCAAGGTATGATTTGAACCATAGCTGGCTGATTCCTCTAAACCCATAGTATTCGAGTTTGCTCAGCAGGATTTTGTGACTCACACAGTCAAATGCCTTGGATAAGTCACAAAACACTGCTGCAGCTGCCTCACCTTCATTAATTTCGTTATAAACTTTATTAAGAAGGGAAAATATTGCGACGTTAGTGTTCTGCCTTTGAAAGCCAAACTGGTTCTCACTCAAGATTTTATTTCTAAGTATAAATTCCAAAATTCCTTTCTGAACTAATTTTTCAATTATTTTAGCCGAGGTGGGTATGAGAGATATTGGACGATAATTTGACGGGTCTGCATGGTCGCCTCCTTTATGAAGTGGTACTATAATTGAAGTTTTTAGAAAATCAGGAAAGACCCCCTGTTGGAGTGACTAATTGAGGAGAGTTGCCAGGACTTCGAGGGCAGAATAATAATATTTATTTCACTTCTTAAACAGTATGAAAGCATTACAAGAAACATTTACATACAGTAACAAGGAAGACGTCTGTGTATAAATAAAAAATTGATATAGAACAAAACATGACAGATACTAATCAGGACATACAAAGATAATTAACAATAATTTATCGAGAGAAGTTATTAAAACTCGTCAACGGTGTAGCAATTTCTTTCTATGAGATATTTTTTCAATTGTCTTTTGAATATAGAGATATTCATTGAGTCCTTAATAGAAACATCTAGCTTGTTATATAGTTTGGGTTTGAGATACAGGTGACTCTTCTGATAGAGAGAGGTTCGGTATCAGCAAACCTCTAGCTCTAGTTGCATATGGATGGTCTTGTTGGTTTGCCATAAATTTTTCTCTATTCTTATAAACGTAGAGACACATCTCATATATATACAGACCAGCAACTGTGAGCATTTCCAGCTCTCTGAATGCGTTTCTGCATGTCTGTCGCCATCCTAAATTAGCAATTATTCTGACCGCGCGCTTTTGCAAAATGAATACTCTTTCAGCAGACGAGCTCCTACCCCAATTTAAGATTCCATAGCGCAAGTGAATCACGAAGGTTTGCAAATATATTGATTGGGAGTTCGTCCTGCCCTGAGCCTTTTTTATTTTTTATGCCGCTGATGATTTCTTTTAATTCAGATGTGTGAGTTGAAACAAAATAGAAGTTTTCTTCGACGTAGAGGTTCGACATGTAATAGTCTATGTTATTTGTGGGAATCAAGTGTGCAGTTAATTTAGAGGCAACAGTGCAGTAATAGTTGTTAAGGGTATTTGGACTGAGAGGGATTTCAAATGCAGTTTTCTGTTTTCCTCTAAGGTTGTTAATTATTCTCCAGCTTTCTTTAGACTTGTTGGAAGATTCTTCAATTCTTGATTTATAATACAGTGGTAAATATATAGCGATGGAAAAGTAAGTATTCCAAAGGAAGCAAAGTTCTGACAACAACAATCACGGTACTTCAGCTAAGGCAGGCACACATCTTCGTTGCAGGTTAAAGATTATTTTTGCATGAGAACTATGTCTCCAATTTTGAATTCTATAGGACATATGCGTGAGAAGTAACCATGGTAGACTGTCACAATAATCAGAAGAGGCACATTATGTGCTAGTGCCCTAATAAGGTAGATTATTTTTGATAGTCTGCCACTCAACTGCAGAACATCTTCTTCCCAGGTAAGACCAGCATCGAGTGTAACTCCAAGGAACTTAACATGTGGAGCACAATATAGGTCAGGATTATTTTGACGAAGAGTTAAGATATGAGTCTTGGATCTGTTACAGCTAAGTTGATTTGTGGCAAACCATTCAAGTAGATTTGACGGAGTCTCACCCACAATGTCAGCCAACGGTTCTGTAGGATGATACCTAATTATTTTGGTTGTATCCTCAGCAACAAGAATGAGCCTGGAGTTATCCTTAAAATTTGACAGATTATTTTATGTAAATTAAAAACAAAAGAGATCCCCGGCAATGATCCCTGTGGTACCTCATGTCTTGATGTCAAAGTTATAGTGTTATAGTTTTTAAGCAAAATTGAGTCAAATGCTTTAGTGAGGTCATAGAAGGAAGCATATGTATCTAAGTCTTGTTGTGGAAGCCATATTGTCCAGTATGAAATTGGTTATTCTGCTCAAAATAAGAGTTTATTTGATCTTTTAAAATTGAATCAAAGATTTTAGAAAAATGTATAGAAGGGAGATAGGGCGATGTTAGTAACATCATCTGCAGACCCCTTATTTTTATAGGTATAAGTGCGAATTTACACGATTCAATAAATTGGTCAATTTTGTGACCTTGAATTTTATTGATAGGTGTAAACAGAAAATTGTCGTCAATTTGAACTTGACCAATAAATTGATGAGTTTAGAATCGGTTCTAATTTTTCATCAATTTTTAGTGACAATTTGCAGTAACTTTCGGTCATGAATTGGATGCCTGCTAGAACAGAGATTTTCAGGTTATATGTTATTATTTACGAGATTTCACATACCCTAACCGCAAGAAAAATGATAATCCGAAAAAAAATACATAATTTACGTTGCATTACATTCGCAGCAATGTGCATTGCTGAATATAAAAGACAGATATGTAGAAGATGGTGGATTAGATATTGGATTGAGAAAAGAGGGAAAGGAAACTTGACATTAGTTCACGAAAAATTCCTGAATGCAGAACCTAATCAATTCAAACGATATTTAAGAATGGTATTTCTTGTCAGTATGTTGGTATTCCTGAGTAAAAACTTTCCAAAATTGACCAATAAATTGTCAGGTGTAAATATAACCCATATTAGTCAATTTTATTGGATGGTGTAAATTCGCACTAACTTTAGTGTTTTCGAGGTCAGAGGGTAGGCTGCAGCTAAGATGCAATGATTTATCAATTTAGCGAGTGAATAGACTATAATGTTTTTTAGTGACTTGATAATTTTGGTACTAGTCAAAACAATCTCTTTTTTGGGGTTTTTTAGTTTAGAGATGTTCTCCCTAACTTCATTGAAAGTAGTCAGATGAAAGCTAAAGTTATTAGTTTGAGGTATATACTTGAGAGGTAACTATCAAGAGATTTTTGGGTTACAGGTAGATGTTTAACAATTTCATCAGCAATGTTTATAAAAAAATTGTTGATGGTTTGTGCATTTAGAGAATCAGAATTTTCCACATTGATCTGTGGCTTGTTAGAGTTTTTTATGTAAGAATGATAAGAAATCTTTTTGATGTTACATATTTGAGCCCTATAAGCCATTTTACATCTGGTAACAAGATGCTTTGGAACCAATTCAGGATATTGCTTGCTTGTGGCATCCAGAACATGGAAGCCACTTTCTCGACTCTCTCAACTCATCATTATACCACTCAACCCTTACAGATTGTTCGCCGCTACTGGTAAAATGGGCCTCTTAATAGCTGAACCTCAGAACTACCCCAATGTGGAATCTATCAAATTATATCAATGAAGTGGTAAAAAGAGAAAATGAAGAAGAATTGAAAAACAATAACAAGTATTGCGATAAATCCTTTCAACTCGGATGTATTTGTACTCACATAGGATAGTTGCAAGTCATTTGCATGATTTAGTGTACTATATACTAGAAAAGCCAAATTTATTTATATAACAATCTTATAAATAAAACGAAAAAATTTCGTATAGATCTTGTTGCAAACTTTTCACTGCTGGGTTTTAGATTTACAATCCATGTTTCATAATTATTTTCAGATGTAAAAAACAATAAATTCAGAAATAAAAGACAATATATTTCTATTGACGTTTATTAACAAATGTATCAAGGACCCAAGCAAAAATTATAGAGTCAGGGATTTCTCAGTCTTTTACGGTTGAAAACTGCTGAATATGAGAAGCAAATGAATAACCAATCTTCCTGAGAGTTGAAAAAAAATGCTGCCTCCTGTGCCAGCCCAAAGTTGTTGAAAAAACCTGTACAACAGTGCCTATACAAAATTAAGAATGACTGAAGACTAGAAATCTACAGGAAAGGCAAAAATTTTCATTTGGTTTATCTGAATTACAACAATGGATGAAAAATTTCCCACCAGTGCATCTTGACTATAAAAATTGGTCATAAATATGGAATGTTACAAAAATTTATTCAGTCCACTAACACATACAGTCCTCATTTAATTTTCAATTTGGTGGATTTCAAGAGACTAAAATTTCCATATACCACGTGCCTATCGCTGAAATATGGTATGAAAAATGATCTAAAGTACCTATTTGAGACCTCTGAATTCAAAAACGGGTAACTTTTAATAACCTTCCACCTGTCTTTCTGTCTTGCATATATCGGCTCCAAAGCTGTTTCCTTCCCAAAGTCCAAATCCAACAAAAAATGGCATTTATTGATATCAAAATACAGGCTTGGCACTTCCTCGTTCTTATCATTGAAATGTTTGTGAACGATCATCGTTGCGTTTTCACCCTCTGAGTAAGGTGCTGGTAGCATACCGTCAAATTCCGACTGGATAAATCTCATGTTCCAATTATCGTTTGGCAGGAAAAACGAACTTTGATATCTGTGCCAGTCTTTTCCGAAACAAACGTTGACTTGAGCTCTGTCGGGTATTTTGCTGTCCACTGGGTATCTGTTCAGTTCCATCATGAGATCGAGAGGTGCGTGATAATTTCGGTAAAGGGAAAATACCCTGGAGACACCTGTAAACAAAAATTCCAGCTATAGATTTTGTAATTTTATGTACACTTGCAGAATACAGAATTAGACCAAAAGACCGTGATATTGTTAGAAGGGAAAATTATGATTGGGTGGAGTAAGTAGCAAAAAGAAAAACCACATAGCAAGCATCGACATTAGAGATCAAAAATGAAAAAATTAATGTAGTGATGGGAATTCCCAAAGGATCACTTCTATGAACAAAATATAGAACATTGAACATTCTGAGCTTCCTGCAAAATACTGCATGTTTGTAAACGATACCCAATTTCTATTGGAAAAAATCTAATTGTTGACAATTATGTAAGTTTTTAAAAATTGGTTACAAGTTAACAAACTTACGCTAAATCTGGAAAAAACAAGATTTATGTCTTTCAAACACACATTTTTGGAATTCAATCTATATAATAAAAATTAACCTTGATTGTTTGTGAGCGCAAAATGTGAGAACGGCTGGACCGATTTAGCTTTTTTTTCTTTAATGTTCGTAATAGCCCGAGGATGGTTGATACGGAAAATCAGGAAAGTTGCCCGGAAATTGAAAAATTTGGGTATATAAGAAATTTGGCGGAGAAAAAGACTATCGAGTCATTTATTACCAAAGAGGAAATAGCTCAGTGGTTAGACTTCGCCTTCCAAGCAGAAGGTCACAGGAAAGAATCCCGCTTGGAGATTTTTTTTTTATTTGGACCGATTTGGCTAATTGTTTTTTTTTAATGTCCGTACTCCGAATAAGGTTTTTAGGGAAAGAAAAGATTTTTAGAGAAATTATTGAAAATGTCTTTGACCTTGGAAAAGTTTTCAGGAATATACAGGGTGTTTCAAAATTCAGTATCAAGATTTCAGGGGCGTATTTTTCAGGTCAAAATAAGACTTTTTTTTTTCATAAACATGTGTCCGCAAATGCTTTGTTACCGATCTACAGAGCGTTAAAGTTTCAAGATTTTTTCATTTTTTTCTGCATAGCTTTCAGTTTTTGCGATATTAAGATCAAATTTGAAACAGGTTACGTTTTAGGGTTTACATCATCCAGTATGCCGAGTGATTAAAAGAATCTACAGGGTTATTTTTTGCCCCATAAACTGTTTTGTAGTGCTCTGCTGGTGGATTCTAACATATGCAATGAATTCTTTGCTTTGTTTATAAATTTTTTTGTCTCTTGTAATTTTCACGCATCTGTGACCGTTATCGGGCAAAAAAGTAAAATCACTTTTTTTTAATTTGCTAGAGTTAATTAAATTTTTCAACGAAACAATGGAAAAGAGAATTAGTGGGCTTTGACTGCTATTTTCATTTTGACAATTAGGTTTGTTTTGAAGTATGTGACATTATTTGAAAGTTGAAAAAATTAATGTGAAAAAACATTAAATAAAAAAATACAAAACAAATTCCCTGTGTTACCAAAACGGTATGATAACCAAAATGGCATTATAGACTCGTCATTCAAGAGAAAGCAAAAAGTTAGAGTTTAAACCTTGTTGAAAAAATTGTGTTATATTTGATTCCAACATACATGATGAATTAAGTTAGTGTACTGTAACGTAAATAAACTTAACTTGGTTCTACTAATTTATTTCACACTTAATCTACAACTTAATTTATATTACTACTCCACTGTATAGCTCGATCGTATGGGCTCGTTCAGACTGACCGACTCCACTTGAGGGTTGCCTATTTATCTCCGATACAGCATTCTCGATGTTTCGAATTCGGATAGTTGGCGACCGGCATGTTCCAATTGTTTCCAATATCGACCGTTGCTTCCACGGCAGAGCGACTGGACTGTTCTCGAACATCTCCGGGATGACCTCATCGCTGTCGACGGCAACGCGCGAGGCGACAGGTCCGGCCTAGGTTCGTTACATTGCCCCTTCTTAAAGACATTTCGTCCCGAAATTTCATCCTTGGAGTGTGACGATATCTGCATGACTCCATATCTGCACCGTGAAGTTCGATGGAAGTAACACTCCACGTCTTCATGATCGGTCGAAGAGGGTTACAGCAAACCAAAATCTGGACGCCGCTGGATCCCTGAATATCGCATCCAGCATACTTCTTATGACTCTCCAGTCCAACCCATCAATAACACAGGACAATTTTGGAATTGCCAGATCCTACCAGATTCTGGTCCACCATACTAGATCTGAGTTTGGTGAGACTCTTTCAGACATCTTCATAGGACGGTTTATCTTGGGAATGCCTCTTGGTAACTAGGTAGTAGATGTTTCTCTGGCCTTTCTTCAACTGTAGCACCCCACCAACTTCTGGATTCTGCCCCGCAGTGTTTGGAGTTGACCAAATTTCTTGGAGAACACTCACGGCGATGCCCCTGGACATTCGAAGATCTTCTGCCACACAGTGCGCTAGTGCGTAGTCAGCAGGCACCTCGAAAAGGTCTCGTGACTCCTCTCTAGTAACCCCATGTAGAACTTTCTGCCCGTTTGAATACAAGGACATAAACTTCTCGAACGCATCATCATCCTCCGTGCTTGAGGGTGCGAACTTGGTCATGGTTTCCAGCGTAAGGGGCCAACCTGTTGAAATGGACGACCCTTGGTTTCCCTCGGGTGGCTTATGGATTCGGTACACAAGGTCGTTTATCCTTTTCACGATTTTATACGGGCCTTCCCACGAGTTCCGCAACTTTGGTGATAGTCCACGACGACGTTTGGGGTTGTACAGCCAAACCAGGTCATCAACCTTAAATCCTCCAGCGTCGGCCTTGATGTCATAGGTCTTCTTCATTTTATCGCTGGCACTCTGGATGTTCAACCGGACTCGTTCGTGGATGTCGTCCATTCTCTGCCGAAGTTTGCTGACGTAGTCCTCTCCCGCAGTGTCTTGTCCTGGCGGTATCCCAAACTTCAGGTCACAAGGCAGTCGCAGTTCTCGGCCCATTATAATACTAGCAGGAGTTTGACCGGTTGACTCGTGTACTGCGGATCGATAGGCCATCAGGAAAAAAATGAAGATACTGGTCCCAGTCTCTTTGATGGTCAGAGACAACCTTGGACAAGTGGCGGTTGATCGTCCTGTTCATCCGCTCCACCATTCCATCGGACTGCGGATGTAGGGCCGTGGTTCTTGTCTTGCGGATGTTCAGCAGTACATATTTCTTGGAAAAGGTTGATTCGAAATTTCTGCCTTGATCCGAGTGCAGCTCCATTGGAATACCGAATCGACATATCCACTCTTTCACCAAGACGTCGGCGACGGTGATGGCTTCCTGGTTGGCAGGGCATAGGCTTCGCCCACTTACTGAAGTAGTCCATTGCCACAAGATGTATTTATTCCCGTGGTCGGATACGGGAAACGGGCCGGCGATGTCAATGGCGATTCTCTCGAACGGGCTGCCTACGCTGTACTGACGCATCGGGGCCTTGGGTCGTATTCGAGGTCCATTGCTAGCAGCGCATACAGCGCACTTCCTGCACCAGTCACTGGACGTCAGCTTGACAATTGGACCAGTAAAACCGTTGCCTCACTTTCTGCAGGGTCTTCGCTCACTCCCAGATGTCCTCCGGCGACTCCATCATGGATTTCCGCAGCACTTCCTCTCTTCTGTTCCTGGGAACAATTATTTGGCGTCTGTCTTCCCACCAATATCGGCCTCCAACACCCGTTTCAGGATCCCATTGTCCAGAATAGAGAGTTCCATTGTGCCCAATAGGACTTAACAGCCGGCGAGTAACCTGCGACTTCCTGCCATGATGGTCTTCGATTGCCCTTCTTCCAGCTGACGACTAAGCCAAGGTCGGGTCTCTCTTGGTCTTTCTGGATCTTGCTGTCATTCCAGTTGTCATCCATTGCCGCGGTTCTACAAAGTGTTGCTTCTTCTCTTCTGCTCGTCGGCAATGTGAGCAATCATCTGACATGGTCTTCGCGACAAGGCATCTGCATTCTTATGGCTAGTTCCGGCTCGATGTTCGATCTCGAAATCGAATTCTTGGAGTCTCTCGATCCAACGTGCTACTTGACCCTCAGGATTTTGAACTGTAAGAGCCATTTGAGAGCGGCATGGTCAGTTCTCAACAGGAATCTTCTTCCATACACGTACTTGTAGAAGTGTTCCACTCCCTTTACAACAGCTAACAGCTCTCGCCTGGTGACACAGTAATTGCGCTCTGGTTTGCTGCCGCCTTGCTGAAATAACCAATGACCTTCCTGTCCCTCCTGGATCTGAGATAGGACAGCTCCAAGTCCCACGTTGCTGGCGTCCGTATCCAAAATGAATTTCCCTTTGGGTAGGGATAGCTCAGTATAGGTGCGTTGATCAAAGCTCCTTTCAGCTTCCTGAATGAGTCTTGACATTCTTCGACCACTAGAACTTTGTTTGGCCTTCCGTGAGCTTGGTCAGTGGTTTAGCGATGTTGGGAATCCCAGCACATATCGGCGATAGTATGTGCATAAACCAAGGAAACTTCGAAGTTGGTGAATGTCTTTGGGATGGGCCAATCCTTAACAGCTTTGATCTTCTGGTCATCCACTGCTACTCCTTCTTCAGAGACAACGGCCGAGGTATCGTATTCTTTTTGGAACAGATGGCATTTCTTAGGGCTCAGCTTCAACCGAGTTCCTCAGTCGCAGGAATACTTCTCCAAGTTTTCACGGGTCCTCAAACGATCTGCCGACCACAATTATGTCGTCGAGATACACTAGACACGGTTCCATGAGAGTCCCTTCAGTACTGTTTCCATCAATCTTTCGAATGTGGCGGAGCATTACAGAGCCCGAATGGCATAACGTGAACTGCCACAATCCTGAGCCGATGGTAAAGCAGTCTTTTCTCGATCTTCCTGAGCCAGTTCTACTTGCCAGTATCCACTCTTCAGATCAAGGGTCGAGAAAATCGTGGAACCAGCCAACGTGTCTAGGTTGTCATCTATTCTCGGGAGAGGGTAACTGTCCTTCTTCGTGACATTATTAGTTGGCATAGTCTACACAAAGCTGTCGATCCATCCTTTTTCTTCACCAGTACGACTGGAGAGGACCAGGGACTGTCAGATGGTTCGATAACTCCTTCTTTTCCCATATCGCTGACTATTTTGTCAGCCTCTTCCTTCTTGGCAAGAGGAAGTCTTCTTGCTGATTGCCGGATCGGTCGGCACCCCAGTATCAATCTTGTGCTGGACCACATTAGTTCAACCCCTTTTCCTTGTCCGTATCGAAGATGTCTTGGTACTTTTGACTAAATCTCTTAGTTTGGGCTGTTGAGCTGGTTTTATGTCTTTGGAAGAGATGGCAACCAATTTTTCTAGTTCTGTGGGCAAGTTGTTGGGTTGGCTAATCGTACTGCGCCGGATCACAGATGAAACTGACGAGCAGTGCCCTAAAATTGTTCCTTTCTTTAAGGTCACTGGAAGTAATCGACATTCATGACCCTTCCCGTACAAATTTTTCAGCACGACAGGGTTTTCCCTAGGGCAATCCTCGTCCAATTTTCTCATCATGAAGTTTGGGCTCGAACATCATCACGTCTCCACTGCTCGCACTCCCGTCCAGGCGAGCCTCCAGGATGGTTTCAGCCCTCTCAGGTATGCTTACATCTTCAGCCAACAGCACACGGATCAACTCTTCACTTCTCCCATGAAGTACCAGCTCTTCTCCGCTGACACGTAGGACACCGTCTTTGAAATCCAATTCAAACCCTCTGGAATTCATGATGTCCATTCCGATGATTGCATCGTCTTCGATCCGCTACAAGTGCCTGATGTTTCACTTTAGTGCTGCCCAAAATTATTTCAATCGGTAGCTCGCCATATACAGTAGCTGGCTCCCTGTTGCTGTGCGTAGCTTCCAAGTTGTCGGTTCAATCTGTTCCGGTGTTCTGGCAAAGGAAGGTCCGAGAATTGTCCTAGTCGCACCTGTATCTAGCAGCATGGTGCAAGGCTCGTTATTGATGAGACCGCTCTACTGAAAACACCTCTGTTCTGTCGTTTCAGGATAGCACATATGCGTTGTTAACCGGGCTTGCTGGACACAGGCCGACGATTGCCCCTTCTCGTCGACCTTCTTTAGTTTTCCTGCATCGGAGTCGTGTTTCGAATGTTGACATTTGCTACCACATGTCCAATTTTGCCACAATTCCCAGCATCTTATCTGTCTTTTCTCAGGCAAAACTTCCTTCATCACTTTTCTTATGGCAGCTTCCAAGTCAGCATGCTCTTGTGAGTCTTCTTCAATACTTCGAACTTTACTTTGGTTTTGCAGGATTGCTTTGCTGCCTCAAATTCCAAAGCACGCTGCAGTCGCTCTACGAGATGTGTTGGACGAGCTAGTGTCAACGCTTGTCTGGTTTCTTGGTCACGGAGTCCATCCAAGAATGCCTGAACCGCTAATCGCTCCATTACATTTTCCGGTGTGGCTGGATATGCGAGACGAACCAAGCGTGCAATGTCAGCTTCGAATTCTTGTAAGGATTCGCCCGATTTCTGGCAGCGATTTTTCAGTTGGGAGTGGTATACGTGTTCCAAATGGGCGTGGCCATATCGTAATTCTAGATGTTTAATCAGCTGATCATAGTCCTCCTGTTCTTGGGCGGTGAGAGTTTGTAGAATATTTGTCGCTTCTCCACGTAATGCAAGTGTCAGTGCTACAGCTCTTTCCCCTGCATTCCATCCGTTGCTTTGGGCCCGCTGCTTCAAACTGCCGGCGGTAATTTGCCCATGGAGTTTTGCCGTTGAACTGAGGCGGCTTCATGGAAAGCTTCCCTATTTCAGAAATGACCTTGACATCTTGTATACCCTCTTGAACTTTATCTAAGTTCAAACTCAAGTCCAGCATTGCATTTTTGTTAACAATCTCTGTGGAGGGCGCACTATCAATTCGTTTTTCCAGCTTACTGATCGTTGCCTTTATTTTGTCCATTTCTGCCTCGATTCCGTCTTTGATTTCATCGCTGATTATTTCCTTCATCTTGTCCATCTCTGCCTCGACGGTTCCTATTCTTTTTTCTAGACGATTCGCCACACCACAGAGTTCTTTTTTCAGGCCTTCTGTGTTTTCAAGGAGCTTATCTTCCAGGCTTCTTGAATTTTCTTGAAGCTTTCTTCCAGATTTCTGAAAGCTTCTCTTCCAGATTTCTAAAATTTTGTTGCAGTTCTTCTTTCAAGGATTTAGTAGTTCCTTCGAGTTTATTCATTACCAAACTTAAATCACCTCCGGAACTTAATAAAAATGTTTCGGGTCCTCACCTTCTTGTATAAGTCCTTCTGCAAGTCTTTCCTGGAGTACTTGCTTTTACCCGTTGTTTCCAGTTCCTTTCCTCCAATTCCTGTTTCAATTCCGCTACCTTCAAGTCCAAGAGCACTTTTCTTGAACACATTTTGTCTTTGACGAGGTATCAGTCTGTTTCACACGAAAAGTTTATCAGTTTGTTAAAATTCACTTCGCGAATTCTTTCCACGGCCACCAGTCTATTGTCTGTTTCCGCGAAGAGTGTATCAGTTTATATTCCCACGCACAATTGTCCACTTCCAAAACGGCCACTGTCTATTTTCTGTTTCAGCAACAGTGTATCAGTTTATATTCCTACGCACAATTGTCCACTTCGCGAAAACCGGGTCACTGTCTATTTTGGGCGTACAAAAAGGTCTATCAATTTATTTTTCTGACTATCCACTCCACGATCACTTGTTTATTTTCAAAATCTCACTTCCAACACCAATTGTAACGTAAATAAACTTAACTTGGTTCTACTAATTTATTTCACACTTAATCTACAACTTAATTTATATTACTACTCCACTGTATAGCTCGATCGTATGGGCTCGTTCAGACTGACCGACTCCACTTGAGGGTTGCCTATTTATCTCCGATACAGCATTCTCGATGTTTCGAATTCGGGTAGTTGGCGACCGGCATGTTATAGAATAGAATAGAATAGAACAGGGCTTTATTTTCAAGAATAACAATCACAGTGACATTACATTTAAAACAAAAATAACATACATTATCACAGTAACCAGAATTAAAGAAAATAGTGTCATATAAAGTTGATTGAATCAATTCCAATTGTTTCCAATATCGACCGTTGCTCTCCACGGCAGAGCGACTGGACTGTTCTCGAACATCTCCGGGGATGACCTCATCGCTGTCGACGGCAACGCGCGAGGCGACAGGTCCGGCCTAGGTTCGTTACAGTACATACCAAATTAATTATTACTTGTCCTATCGTGATTGGTATTTGAAAAATCGTTTTGAAAATAAATAAAATACTTGTCTGAGAAGAAAATTCGAATTTCAGGAACCTGAGGAAAATATTTAAATTTTGTGCACTTTTTTTGCAGATACTTCTGAACAAAAAGAGGAATTGTATAATTTATTTTGATACCCTTTTTTGGATTCATGGTGTTCAGATGTTATCAGGGCATACTATCAATGTGCTTTCCTATAGTTATATAGATTTTTCAGGTCATTTTACCAAAGTTCTAATCACAGGAATAACCTCCAACTAATGTTGAGATCTGGATTTATTCCATTGACTCACCTAACCAAGACGTTATCACTATGCTCAATATCATGATGAACATTGTTTTATCCAAATAATGAGTCCCTACTGGCATCTTCTTCACCATATTCCATAATCTGAAGAACAGCTTTTGTCCCACATCCACGGTTATAGCTCCACTGACGCATATCAGCGGGTATATGGGAAACAAAAACCTCTCCTCTTTATGCTCTTGCAGCATGAAAACTAACAACCATAGATACATGGGACTCAACGATAACCAATAAGGCAGGTAGACTGTGCACTTATTTTTGGCAGGTACAAAAAAGTAGTTCATTATTATTGCTAGGGGGCTCAAGAGAGCAAAAACCTGAAAATTAAAACAAGGATAAATAGATATTTAAGGATATTCCAATATACAAAATTAATATTAAAATTTCTGTCCAAGCTGACTTGTTTTTTTTTTAAACAATAGGTCCGACAATGAGGCACATTCTAAAAATATTTCTATTTATATACAGGATGCCCCAAAATAAGATACAACTAAGTTCAGTTTTTTTAAATGGCAACCCCCCATTTTTCTTCCATTTTTGGATTTGCTACTGAATTGTCTGTTGAAATATTGTCACGCCCTGCTTTGGGAGACCCTGTGAAACCCTGGCCCCCTAACTGTTTAGGGTGCCCACTAATTATCTTGCTTAGCTTGCGAGAGATTAAAACATTTTACTACTGTGATTTTGACCACCCTGGTATAGTGAAATAAAAAAGTTAAGTGAAAACTATTATGGTTTATTTTATTAAAAATTATAAAAGAGCAAAAAATAACATGATGGTGAATACCAAAATAGTGAAGTGAACAATGACCAAAAGAAGTAAATGAAAGTAACACTTACATTATAATAAAAACTCAGGGAAGGAGATGTGTCATCATCGACTGGCAGCATAAACAGGCACAATCATTTCAATTTATATTAAAATCATCGTTGCGTCATGATTTATTGCGCTGCCTATTGCAGAATCAGCGTTCTTGCCATTCAGTACTCAAGAATTGCTTTGAAATCCTATACCTGGTTAATGAATGGCGATGAACTTTAAATATGCAGGAAATACTGTATTTCAATAAATGTGACACTGAATGATGAATTACCAATAAATAAATGAACTATGGAATTATGTTCAAATTTTATTTTCAGGTCTGGTAAATTAATTCTGAATTTTGAAAAAGAAATGATTGCTATATTTCTATCGGGTAATATTTTTCAAACTTGACAATATCACAAGAGAGTGAGAATAAAGTGAAAATAATTTGACAGATTTTCTAAAACTTGTTGCCAGGCAATATACACGAGAGCCCAAAGGGCACAATGATACAATGTACCGAACCGGTTTTGATTCATTTCTCACTTTTCATACGAATTGATGACATACGTCAAATTAAAAGTATACGTTGTCAGACAATAAAAACAAAATACCTCAAACTATTCCCGCGGCAATTTTCTAGGTAGAATATTCCCACTATAATAATTTTTTATTAGTAGTATATGGGTAATCCCCATGAGGAAAAAAGAAATATACAAAAACAATAATGGCACTTAATACTAACTTAATCTAACTTAAACTAAACATGTGTCTGTGTTTTTACTGTAACATCTATCTACTTATTTAATGTATCTGTGTTTTTATATTTTTTTACTTGCTAGTTATGTGTAATCTTAATTATATTGACATGTTCTACACCTGAAAAGGTACTTTTGAAAGAACTAATAAAGGATCTATCTATCTATCTATATGTGTGTAAAGAACAAAAAATTTTAATGTAAGTATAAATTGAAAATGAAAATCATAGATGGTCAACTATTCTGTTTCTACACTGTTTTTTAAAAGTGTTCAAAGAGATTCCCATAATGTCATAGTTAAGACTGTTTGCCTCTCGCATAAACCTTGACATGGGAGAGTAGTAGCCATAGTTAGTCTGGTGAATAGGGACAGTGAAGAGATCATTGTTCCTAGTAAAACGAACAGGAACTCGGAACGAGACTATGTGTAATAGATCTTTACAATTAATGTCACCAGAGATCATTTTAAATAATGTTTTGATTGGCCAAAATGTACATGAATGATTTGAATTGAAATTTTCCATTGGTTTCTAGAAATGTCAAAAAATTATCCATATAACGCACCCGGGGTTTCTTAGACTTATCTGCTATAGTTTTTTACTTATTTCAATTTATGTTGCAAAATAGCGTCGTGCATAGAACCACAGAAAAATTCATAACTTTAGAACCGTTCGCTTAAACGCATCTTTTGAGATTCAGGCGAAATCATTGTCATTGTCCATCGCCTACTACAATTTTTTGAAAATAACAAATTACAAATGGCAATATACTCGACTGTTTCAAATGCATCACCCTATATTTATTGCATCATTATAGGGCATTTTCTAAGAGCTTTTTGCCGAAATAAGGTTTGTGGGGTCTACTTTGTAAAGTTTGCGAGATTTGTAGGCCGCTGTCGTAAAATTTGACACATCCATACAATTCTGACAAGAATATGTTCCAACAAAATGAAATTGTAATAGAAACAGGATACTTTCACAAGAAGCTCAACTGCAAGGAGAAAATGGTATGTCCTATATGCTCTGAAGAACATGAAGAAAGAAATTGTCCTAAAAGAAAGATATCTTGTAAAAACTGTGATCTTTCAAACATAAAATACAAAATAAATTATGATACGAACCATCAAAGTAATGATTCAGAATGTCACACTCTGAAATATCATATCAAGATACTACAAAGTAAAATACAGTACTTTGAATGATGATTTCGTTTTTTTCAGTGAATTCACAATAAGTACATCTCTATATCTTTTATATTTCCCACATTTAATGGATAACACAGAAATACAATTATTAGATGATCTGGAAACTAAAACACCATCACTGACAACTGTCAACCAATACATTGAAACAAACGAACTCACTGAAAAACTGAATCAGTTTGAAAAATACACTATTTTTCAAATACTACACTTAAATATTAGAAGTGCTTATAAAAACTTTGATGAATTTTTGATTTTTTTGAATATGAATAATTTGAAAACTATAGATATCATAATTTTAGGCGAAACCAGATTTATAAGTAATGTAAATGATTTTACAATTCCTGGCTATACTACACTGTTCAACGACAGCACAATCAACCTATGTGATGGATTGCTTATTTTCATAAAATCCAATATTAATTTTAACGTAACACACACAATCTTGCCGATAACAAAAATTACCATAAGTAGAATAACATTTGAGTTAAACAAACTCAAATTCAATATTATACCCTGTTATAGATCACCCTCTACCAACGACAATGATTTTGTTGAGGACCTAGACACATACATCTCAAATGAAACTAAACAAAATATTGACTTACTCATTGGTGATTTTAACTATGATATACTGAATGATGATAATGCCAAAACAAATAATTACACATCAATGTTGATGTCTTATGGATTCGAATCCTATATAAACACACACACAAGAATTACACATACGTCAAAGTCTTGTTTAGACCACATTTTTATTCGGAAATCCATACAAGAAAACACAATTAATTTTGTACCACTCGTAATAAACTCGAATATTACCGATCACCATCCAATTTTCCTATCAATTAATAGCACAAAATCTGAAAACAAAACTAATAGAATCATACAAAAAATGATAAATAAATTTGATACAGATAAATTTCTACGGATAATAAGTGAATGTAAATGGGATAAAATTGTAAAAGTCCAAGATCCTGTCCTAGCTTATACCGAATTTATAGAAATTTTTACCAATGCTATAAAACAATCTACTTCGACAAGGACTGTACAATTCAAAGAAAATAACAAAAAAAAAACATGGATAACAAATGGCATAATTAATTCCATCAAACACAGGGACAAACTTAAGAAACAACTGAATAGAAGCAGAAATAATGTAGAACTACAGGAAATATATAAAAGTTATAGAAATCATCTCAACCGATTGATAAAACAATTAAATCCGCTTACTACTCTGATCTGATTTCTAACTGTAAAACGATATAAAAAAAATATATAACATAGTCAAGGAAGCCACAAACGAGAACGACCAGAAAACAAATCAAGACATATTTATATATAATGAAAGAGGGGAACACTTTACTGATGATAAAGAAATGGTAAATTATTGTAATCAATACTACATAAATGTAGGCACTAATATGGCCGCAACAATTCCTGCTGCACCCCAAAACTTCAAAAATAAGCACCCGCAAATTAAAAACTCTCTGTTTCTCAAGCCAACTGATGAAAACGAACTCATCCATCATATTAACACCCTAAAAACATCCAGTTCTCCTGGAATAGATGGAATAACCGCTGATACTGTAAAAAAATGTCATATGCATATACTAAAACCACTTGTTCACATAATAAATCTTATATTTTCAAATGGCAAAATACCTGAACAACTTAAAATGTCGGTAGTTACACCAATTTATAAAAACGGAGACAAAAATTCTATACAAAATTATAGACCAATCAGCTTGATAAACACTTTTGCAAAACTATTTGAAAAATGTCTTAAAGTAAGATTATATGACTTTCTCTCGAATAATAATATCTTGAGTGATAAACAATTCGGTTTTCGTCCAGATACAAGCACAAATGAGGCAATGTTTGAACTGATTAATCAGATAAAGAATAACTTAGACTGCGAAACAAGTGTATTGCAGTCTTCCTTGATCTAGCTTAAAGCTTTGATACTGGTTCCTCATACATCACTCTTGGAAACTCTGGAAAAACTTGGTGTGAGAGGCATTGCATTAGAAATTTTCAAAACTATCTATCACAAAGAAAGCAAGCTCTGAGGATAAGAAATAAGCGTAGTACATATGAATAGCATAAATGGGAGTACCTCAAGGAACAGTTCTGGGACCACTGCTCTTCATAATATACATCAACTCATTACTGAATACAAGCATAAATGGTACTATTCTATCTTACGCAGACGATACCGCCTTATTATATGAAGGTAACACATGGCAACATGTCAAAGAAAAAGCTGAATAGGTACATCTTTAGTAAAAAATTGGTTGGACTACAATAAACTCTCACTGAACGTAACAAAAACGTCATATGTAGCTCTCTTTAACAGACGTAAATAGACCAAATCTTTGAAGAAAATAAACATCATAAACACCAATCTAGAAAGAAACAGCAATGATAGAACTAAATAACGAGGCATCATCATAGACAAAAATCGCAAATGGAAGGATCAAATAAACACCTTAACAGCAAAACTACGCAGATTCATCCACAAATTTTATGAGTTACGAAAAATAATGAACAAAAAACTCTTGATCACATTGTACAGGACTCTGATCGAATCAATTCTGAAATATGGCATTATTGTTTGGGTAGGTCTCTACAGTAATGCCCTAGAACCTTTAACTACTTTTCAAAATTACATAATTAAAATTATACTACAAAAAGGAGATTGTACCCACAAGGCTTTTATATAACGAAGATATATTAAGTGTGAGATCCTTGTATTTTCATGCATGTTGTGTTTTCATCCATAAAAATCATCACTTGATTAATAGAATTGAACACTGCCATGAAACACGCACAAAGACCAACAACTTACTAAAAAATCCTTTTTATCAAAAAGACGCCAACCAAAGATTCATAACAACAACAGCTCCAAAAATATTCAACACATTACCACCAGATATTAGAAACATAAAAACAAAGCATCTTCAAGAAAAAGCAAGACAACACATAGGCAAACATCAAGAAGTATATACACAGCCTATAGACTGTGCCAATTTTATACTACTTAACTATACAGATACCTACCCAAAATGTAGTTCTACACATATAATCTTTCGAAACTAAAATACACAAACAACTGCACATACAGGTGTAAACCTAGGTGCGACCAAAAAAAAAAAAACAGGAATTTATTAATATTTCAAATTAGTATTGTTAATAACACGAAGGGCCATATTGAAAATCACTTCCATTGCATCCTTGTGATCCCTGGCAGTGAATATAGTCCTTTTCAGTAGGCTTTCTATTAAAAACATGTATTATTATTTTGTATTATTATTTCTATTACTATCATTGTTAAAATTTATTTTCTGTAAAAAATGGCTTATTGAATAAACGTTCTTATTATTATAGTACATCAGGAAGGAAACAATTCTTTATCTTTAAAACTAGAATAGGAAAGAATGATTAACAGGAAACAATATAAAAATTTTGATGAAAGGCTACTTATAAATGCTCAAATAGGTCACCATCATGTTCCACACATAACTCTAGCAAGCATTGCTCCATCAGTTGAACGGAAGGCTTCCGTAATCCTGTTTTTTATATCATCTGAAATCTGAAAACCCTTTCTTCACGTACCCCCAAGGAAATAAATCCATAGGAGTAAGGTCTGGGGATTGCCTGGGCCAAGGAATAGTACCTCCTCTGCATATCCAATGATAGGATTGATAAAAAAATGGTTATGCACTGCAACACCATCGTGTTGCAACCACATGGTCCTTCTGGTGCTCTAATCCACTTCTAACATTCTGGAAAGATGTTCACAAAGAAAATGTAAATACCTTTCATCAAAGTAGGATCCAATAATGTGATTTACAATAATTCCTCCCCAAACATCAAGCAACCATAGCTTTTGGTGATCAACAGTCTGGAATCTGGTGAGTTTGCATGATTTTATTAACTTCTATGACCTGAAGCAGCATAACAATATTTTGAATAGAAACGGTCGTTTGCTCGATCTAGTACTATCCAACCTAGAGTGCCATGTATCTCATGAGGATCTACCGTTTGTTAGGGAAGATGAATATCATCCTGGATTGAATATTGAAGCGAAAGTACCGAAAACCACGCCAGTAATAAATTATAACAAAAACATCAAAAGCTATAATTTCAAAAAGGCTAATTTTCCACTGCTCTATGCTCATTTGTACGAAACTGACTGGACATTCTTGAACAATATTTCAGATGTTAATACAGCTCTGCATGAATTTTACTTAAAACTAGACTCAATTTTTGACCTTTACGTACCATCTTTGCAAAATTTTGAAACGAAATTCCCTCCTTGGTTCACAAAGGATATAAAACAAGAAATCAAACAAAAAAAAATACATTTTAAAAAAACTCAAACAAACAAACTCTGAGGTACACAGTCAACAATTCAAAACACTCCGCAAGTCCATTAAGAGAAAAATCAAAACTGCATACCAACAGTACCTAACAAAAATAGAAAATTCTATAGAAGAAGACCCTGCAAAATTCTGGGCATTCGTTCAAAATAAAAAAGGAACATCTAGAATACCTGGTCTGCTAAAATACGAAAATGAAGAATACAGTACTCCTCAAGATATTGTAACAGTTTTTGCTAACTATTTCCACAATGTATATGTAAAGCCTGAAGAAAACATAAATCACCCCATCTCAGAGCCATCAAATAATCCAGTTATTACTCTGAAATATTTAAATAATAGTGAAGTCTTAAATGCATTCAAAAAACTCAAACCAAAACAATCCTGTGGTCTTGATGGGATCCCTAGCTACGTGATCAGAGACTGCGCATATGCATTTACTGAACCACTTCAAATCATTTTCAATTTATCCCTGAGAACGAACAACTTTCCAGATTTGTGGAAAAAATCCAAAATATGTCTAATTTTCAAATCTGGCTCTCTTTACGAGATCACAAATTATCGTCCGATTACCTTACTGTCAGGCTTTTCAAAGGTCTTTGAAATATCTATCTACAGTCAAATATTTCCCAAGGTCAAAAATCTTATCCAAACAGAACAACATGGATTTATTGAAAAACGTTCTACCGTGACCAATCTAATGTGTTTTACTCAAGCCGCATGTGATACAATAGATGCAAAAGGGCAACTAGATGTCATCCACACAGATTTTTCGAAGGCCTTTGACAAGCTTGACCACTCGATACTATTGAGAAAGTTGGGCACTCTTGGGTTTAATCAAGAACTTCTAACATTTTTAGCAAACTATCTTAAAAACAGGACATTATCTGTAGAGTATAGAGGTCATAAATCCTATGAGTTTGAGGCGACCAGCGGTGCTCCTCAGGGGAGTAACTTAGCACCACTACTTTTCCCACTATTTATTAATGATATAGGTGATGTCATAGAAAGCAACGTTCTGTTATTCGCAGATGACATGAAAATCTTCAGGAGGATCGAAAATGTCCAAGATCTAAATAACCTTTATGAATGGTGTCTTACAAATAAACTTCCACTCAACATAAATAAATGCAAGTATTTAACAATATCTCTGCGCCACAACACCAACTTATTCAACTACTCAATCAATGAAACCCCGCTACAATATGAACAACACATCAAAGATCTTGGAATTTATTTCAATGATAAACTAAACTTTTCTGTACACATAACAAAAACTATTTCATCAGCCAAAAACATGCTAGGATTCATCTTTTGAAACTGCAGAGATTTTACAAACATAAAATGTTATGCAACCCTATTTAATGCATATGTCAGGTCTAGAATCGAATATTGCTCACTAATATGGTCCCCAAGCTTTACCATAAATATTGAGCAAATAGAATCAGTTCAAAGAACCCTCATGAAGTATATGGCATGGAAAACGGATGGACAATATCCCCCTCAAGGCATACACAATAACATCCTTTTAAAACGTTTTGGAATGATCACACTCAGAGAACGGAGAGTTGATTATTCTTGTATTTTTTTGTATAAACTCATCCACAATCTCGTAGACTGTCCAGATCTGACTGCTCAACTGAACTTCTATGTACCAAGAATTAACAGCAGATCCGAACAGACATTTTACATTTCAGTCCCGCGAACAAATATCATGGCAAACTCACCAATAAATTCAATGTGTAGTAATTTTAACACACTTTGTAAAAAAATTGACCCATTCCTAAGCTCACTGGACCAATTCAAATCACAGTTAAAAGCCCATAACTGAAAAAGTTGAAAACTGCAAATAAAATGTAACATACATATCACAATAATCTTAATCTGTCCTGTAATTGGGTGCACTCCTGTTTGGACAATAAAGTGTTTATTATTATTTATTAACAGTCCTCAAATGTTTCAATATTATTCTGTTCACACTAATTTCCGCTGCTATTTCTATAGGTCTTAAAATTTATCTGGAGCTTAAATGAGGATTTTCCTGTAGCATCAATAAAACTCATTTTCCTCATTGATCCGACCACCAATAATTTCCTTTTTGGTATAAGACACACTACCAGTGAGTTCAAACCGATCTCTCAACTTTTGGAATGAAGACACCCTTGGAGTCCTTGCTTCTGGATATTTTTTATGGTAGATTCTGCTTGCTAATAAAGGATTTCTGTCAGCTTCCCCAAGCCAGTAGACCATATTCATTAATTCTTCGTGAGTGAAATTAATTATCAACAATTAGACGTGTACAATTATTGAAAGTAGACGGATGTGTAAGTTTTTTTACAGCAGCCTACTCAATTCCTTTTTTTTTCAAAAAAAACCATGAAAATTTCTTATTTTGCAACAAACCTCGCAAACATTACAAAGTAGACCCCACAAACCCTATAAGGATAAAAAGTTCTTAAAAAATGCCAATCAGTGATTCAATAAAATATTGAGTATTGCATTTGAAAAAGTAGAGTTATTGCCGTTTGTAATTTGTCATTTTCAAAAAATCGTAGTAGGCGATGGAACATCGACTCCGAGTTTGCCTGCATATCAAAACATGCGCTAAAGCGTAAGGAAACGACAGGAAAAATGTTGGTTAAGTTATCTTGAATGGTTCTGAAGTTTCGAATTTTTCTATGGCTCTATGCACGATGCTATTTTGACACATAAATTGACATATGTCAAAAACGATTGCAGATAAGTCTAAGAAACCTGGGTGCGTTGTATCGATAATTTTATTGCGAATCCAAAAATGGGGGGGTTTCCGTTTAAAAAAAACAGAACCAGTTGTGTATCTTATTTCGGGACATCCTGTAAATAAATAGAACATTTTTTGGAATGTGCCTCATTGTCAGACCTATCTTTTAAAAAAGTACCAAGTCGATAGCTTGGATAGAAAAAAAAGTTATAGAACTTGCACGCACCCCTGGGTCACCCTGTACGCAATATAGTTGAAAACAAAATTAAGAATGTTATGAAACATGAAATATAAATTAAAGTAGAAACTCAAACCAGTTGAAGCTTTATTACACCGTATTTAAAAAAAATTAATAGTTGTCAGACAATTTGTCACTTCAAGTTATGAAAGTAAAAATTTGTTGAAAAAGGCACTATCTTATTTAATTAACGTTGTAAGAAAACCGAAAAAGTATTTAACATATTTGTAGAATTTTCTTAAGACTTGACAATTTATTTTATATTATTTCATATGTACATTTTATGTTATGGTGGATTTATGCAACACCAATTAACAATGATCAAGTAACAATTATCAATTAACAAGTAATGAATAAGATGGCATTTATGCACAATCAATTAACAATTAAGGAATGCATGCTCACAAGTCATACAACTAGGAAATTGCCGAATGTGGTCGATCAAAATAGCATCATCAATTTCAATTTTTTACAATATATTTTCACAAACAAATAAAATTCCAAAAGACGCCACAACCCAAACCAACCAGAATATTTTATTTAATAAAAGTAGGGTTAGCTTTCATCATCGCAGGGACCAATCTACGGTCATCTGGGTACTAGTTGCGCACTAGAAGAAAATTTAGTTCAATTAAAGTAAGAATTAAGCTAAAAGTTGGCCAATTTTCTACTTGTTAATTGATCATTATTACTTGTCTGCATAAACACGACCATTGTGAGATGATGGTTCAACTTATAATTGCTAATTGATAATTGTTACTTGATCATTGTTAATTGGTGTTGCATAAATCCACCATTAATCATCAATAAGTTATATTTTCCTTTATAAACAGGAAAAATAAATTATTAAATGAAAACAAAGTAGTATAATCTCTTATTTTATATCTTCTCGATTAATTTTAGTAATTGTTTCCTATTTGCCTTCAATTATTGATGAATAAAACATTTTTTTAAATATTATTATGAAGTCATAGAAATATTTGATCTCAATTTTGAAATCAGTGGTTTGCTTGTCTAGCTCAAAACAAGCTGAAGGTAACATTGTGGCAAACAGTGGTTCGGAAAAATCAAGTTTATTCAAAATAATAGTTCCCAAGGTACCATTTGTCTCCTAAAGTTTCAATAGATTGTCATACACTTTTTATTACAATCTATTTCCATACCACCATGGAGCTAAAGTGAAGGACTAATCCACTCAGTGCAGGGTCAAGGTCATTTTGATTCATAAAACCATGTTGATCATGATTTATTTCCTCTCATTTGTCATCAAAATTCAATAAAATTTTGAGGTAAAAAATTAAATTACAACTTACCCAAACAAAATTGAAATTCACAAAACCATTGAAGAAATAAAACGAAAACGGTTCTGTTCCATATAAACTGGGTCCTGCTCCGCCCAAAACATTATATTTAATGATATTAAGCGGAGCGATAACGAAACGTCCAAAAATCATGGAATCAATCAAAACCATTGGTATCAAAATGACTAGAGCACATAACACAGACCAAGCGGCAAAATCAAGGTACAATTTTCTTCTAACTAGCATGTCAAATGCTATTGGTATTCCTAGAAGAGCTGCAAAGGGCCAACCTAAAAAGAAATATTCAAATAAAATTAAAATGCAACTATAGACCTGGGCAGAATCATGGTATTGAAAATCGGGAAACTGGCTTGCATATAGAACTCACCTAGAAGTGAACCAAGAGCAGTGAAGAATATAGATAGGGCAAATCTCTGCTGCCACCATGCAGCACAAGCTGCAGCAGCTGTATACATGGCAAAACTTGATGGCAAGAATGCTGTACTTGAAACAAACATCCCTGCTGAAAATAACTGAAATGCCAGGCATATTCTTCCGATATGCACCCCGAATTCTCGGCAAACAGCTCTGAAAGAGAAAAAACATTTATGACTGACTGAATATATATTTCACATGTAATTCTTACTTGTAGAAATAAACCTCAGCAGTTGCACAAATCCAACCGAGAAGGCATCTGATGAAATAAAACAGCAGTAACGGATTAGGCTGCAATAACTTATGGTAGAACCATGCTGGTGCTGCATGAAGCATCAAATAGAAATATGAACGCAATGCAAACTCTGGACTGTATTCCCATGTTTGTAGCCCCTTACCGAAAACTAAAAAAATTAAGTCATATACTATTTAATTCATGGCGAAGGACAAGGCCACCCTAACCACAGGGCTAAATAGGCTCTAGCCCCGGGGCGCAAGCCTTTTGGGGGCAGCAATTTTTATTGACAAAAATAAATCATTGTATACAAAAATATCTGTCTTCATAAATCGTATAATAAAGGAAGATAAAGAAGCCTACAAATACATTTCTTTAAGAAGGGTGAAACACTCTCTATGGAAATTACACAGCATGAGCAACACAGAAAAGGAGAAGAAGAAAATTAACAGTATGATAATAATCATACAATCAAATGAGAAAGAAAAAGAAGATACTCGAACACAACAAGAGGAGCAGGAGTAACAAATCCCGCAAAAGCCACCGCCAGAGGATCAGGGAAGATGATATTTAGATAAAGATAATAATATGTTGAGTGCTAATTATGATGATCCTGCCTTATGGAGAGGGAACATTAATTGAAGATAAAATTTTAGATATAATGATGAACATATCTAACGTAGATGTAGATATTCAAAAACTGGACTGTATGTAAAGTGGTCTACAAATCGCAGAGCAGATATGCTACGAACACCATATTTTATAGACATTTACTAAAAGGAAAACAACAAAAAAGAAACTACGGCCTCCAAAATTTAAATGAAAACAGAACGAGAAAGAATGTTGTGAAAGTTGTGCAAAACTTATATGGATGATTTAGAAATTAATTTCATTGAGGAATGCCTTCATTTTGAACACGTATATTTATTGGAAAATGAAGAAGATATATCTACTGAGGAACTTAGTTTAAGGACAATAATTGCCTCCAAAATTGACTGAAAAATTGTTTATGGTCTTCTTTGGGGCAGAGCAAACTAACACGTTGAGGACGGCTGTACAAAGACAAAAAAAGTCACTCAGCCAGCAATATTTTTTAATTTTTTTGTTGTCACTTTTATTTAAATATGACTTATTATATTTATTTATATATATAATAAGTTTTGAATTTAAATTGGTTTTTTGAAAGATTTAATTTGCGTTATTACGTTGATCTCACGCCGTAAATAGAAATAATTGTATTATTGAGCCGGCATGGTACCATGGTATGGTCACATGATGCAGTAGGCATTGTGGTCGTCTGTTTGCTAGAAACAATTTATTGTTGTGGCTATGTACAACACATGGTTTCTGGAGGGTGCTGACTACAAGATCAATTGATGCAGTAATTCGAGTGAATTCATATTATTTATTGAAAATGGGCGATTACGAGAAAAGCCATGCACATGATGCTACTAAGGCTTAAATATGTTATCCTATTATATTTGTAATGCTTTAGCCTATTGTATTCGTAATGTTTTGTAATGTTTCTTATTTCTGATTTTTCACTTTGATGCCCATAAAAATCATCCTAATTAATAAATCTTGGTTCGACTCATATAAGTTTGTCGCTGGGCCAGCACTTGATCGCCTACCATTTATTTAGCATTATAACGCGAGTCCCGATGAGATACACGCCTTCCGAGTTAAAATATGTTGTGCGGCAACACATTTATGATTCGCCCGCCCTGTATAAAAACAAGCACTGCATCCGCATGATCTCATGCCGTCTTCAACGTGTTAAATGATTTGGGTATGTTATCCATACAGTCATTTATTTAATAACTTATATACGTGTGATATTATCAATCCATTTGCATTATTTTTAGTAGCCCACGGGCGCCGAATATGTTAGGGCGGCCCTGGCGAAGGATATTTTAACTGAAACTAATCGTGTATTTACTCAAGTAATGCATTGGTTCCCAATAGTTGAAAGTTTCATCGCAGTCTGATATGTGGGACCATATTGCAGCACAAAATCTGGCTGATAATAAAGTTTTGAAAGCTGTATCACCAGCCGGAAAGATCAGTCCGGTAGAATTTGTTTCTGCTTTGCTGAAAAATAAAATTCATTGGAGAGCATAACCTAAATGTGTATTTTGTCAAGTACCTGACTGGTGCCTTTACCGTTTTCTTTTGTACTTTTTCTCGAGAATCCTTTCGATTTGATTGAGGGGCATTTTGTCGGAGTCTGAAGGACAGCTGGCTTTTCGTCATAATCTAAATGATTTTCAAAAACACATTTATTTTCTCCACATTAAACATTTTCAGTCAGTGATACCAACCAACCCCAACCACCAACCAATGAGATAAGGTATAAGGTTCGCTCCACAGACCACCTATGGGGTAGGTGATCTGTGGTTCGCTCGTATCTTGTTCTGTGATATAATCAAAGAGTAGAGGACAAGACAAATCACTCGCCGTATTTAGGAATGAAATAGTAAGATTGTCTTGGTATCCTTGAAATGCTGTCATTCAAGGTTTCCCTCATAAAAGTCGAGATCTGGTGAGATTCTGGTCTGGCCAATCACGAACCAGAATACCACGTCATTTGACAGACTCGTCAGAAATGAGGAAACGCTTCGGTATTTTCGTATTTGCAAGACCAATAAAATAATTATGTTGTTGGGTAGAATTGAATATATTAACACATCAAATGATCAAAATCAGTCAAGAAAATTGATTTTATGTATATTTTTTGGTGATCCATTGATTATCATATCTGTCCATATTTATTTTGGAATATAAGTTTACTGTTAATTATGAATGAACAATACACGGAAAAATCTATTGAAGTGATGATATCGGAATGGATAAATATGTATGTGCTAGTAATTTCAACCATGAAAATATTTTGAGGAATTCGACATACTCGTTATGGATCCACACTAACCACAATTACAAAGGACGTTTGCTAATGATGAAAATCTGGGAAAATAGGCTTTGATGAAGTATTGTAAATTACATACAGTTACTTAATTAGGCTTTCAAGTTGATAAAAATACAGGATCTTTCACTTCTGAAAAATCTATATTCTAGTCTGAACTTGAAGGAAGTGAGCGCTGCAGTATTTTGTGATATGGCTAAAGCTTTTGACTGTGTCAATCATGAAACACACTGTACATTGTTCAGTATAAATGTATATGTCAGTTTTCGCCACAACGCTTTGAAAAAAACGTTTTGAGAAGAAATCACTTTAGAAAAATCGAAGTCATCTGATTTTTTATTTTTGACGGACATATGTGACCATTATAGTAAATTTCAATGATATCATCTCATTTTCACGCCAAGCGTTTTGTGCGCGGGATCTCGTTCGTAGAACTATAATCTTTGATAGAAAAAAAAACAGCTGTATCAGTGTTGCCGGTGGACGAAAACGAAAAGATACACCAACCCATTTGAAATTATCCGATTTTATCCAAAATTATTTTTTTCTTGTAGTAATATTTACGTACATAAATGGGTGATACTAATACAAGCAAAACCATATTTTCTTCAGCCTCATGAGGTTTCGAGATATGTCTTCATCACATAACGTATACCCCAACATAAACAACTTAATCTCTCTTGACCAACACGGTTTCATGAGCAAACGATCTACGTCACGAACCTCAGTGTTTCACACAGTCAGTAAGCAACGCCCTCGATCACTCTCAAGTGGACACCATCTACTCCGACTTTTCAAAAGCATTCGACAAGCTAGACATCAAATCATCCTGAGCAAACTCAATCACCACGGTTTTGACTCACAACTCATTAATCTCCTTCAGTCCTACCTGCAAAATCGTATACTCTGTGTCGAATTCAGGGGTAGAACCTCATAAATTCATAGCATCAAGTGGAGCTCACCAAGGCAGCAATCTAGCTCCCCTCCACTTATTCTCAATCTTTCACTGCATTAACCCATTTCATTCTTAAGTCTTGTTTCCAATCTTGTTTAGCGGATGGAAAAGAATGAAACTTCATTTCTGCCGCTTGTATTAATACACCCAAAGACGCAACACATCATACCCATGCTTTGTTATTCAAATACTAAATGCTACTACATCTGATCTGTCTAGAAATTTTGCAACATTCCGCCGCCGTGGTGGCGCTGGAGTATACACGCTAGAGGTCTATTGGTTGGTGACTCTGAAATCAGAACATGTATAGCTCGTCCAGTATTGAAACGACCACTTTGGCCTTCCCCTACCTAACAACCAATTTTTCTCGAAGATGCCCGAGCCATTGTCTAACTGTCGCTATTAATAGAAATTCCATAGGCGTACCAAATTATTTGGTATAGGCGAAACACGAGACGTAGTTTTTGGCGGACGAGTTTTGTGATTATGGTCCGATTTTTATTCAAAATTGGTATGCGGGGGTTTTCGGTGTCGGAAATTATGAATTTTTTCTCAAAGTTGAATAAATAACTGCACTACCTATTTATTAATCAAACAAACCTAACCTTTCAAACGCTGCATGATAAGCCACTGGTGAAGATTCGTCGTAGCATAAGCAGCCACATCAAATCGTGTCCACTCGTGTTTTCCCCCTCTGTACCTACCAAACGGTCGTTTCAATACTTGACGAGCTCTACGTTTGAGGTAGATGTTCACATTTGTTTGTAGCGCCATCTCGTGAAACTACCAATATCGAACAAGACTCTGACGTGTCAAAGAAGAAAATTTATTCGGAAGGAAGTATAATTTAGGTTAGGATTTTAGATATTTCCCTACTAAATTTGAGTCAAATACCAAAATGGAACAATTTTTCACAATACCGTTTGCAATTTTGGAAATACCCTATATGAAAATTAAGAAACCTTCCTGGGTAAAGCAACCCTCTGCCATGACGATGTTTTCCTTAGTTTTGGTATCTTATTTCTTGGTCACTGGAGGTTTGTATGTGGTGTTTGCAAAATTATGTTTGAATCTAATGTATTTCAGGTATAATATACGATGTTATAGTTGAACCCCCAAGTGTCGGTTCCACTACAGATGAACACGGACACACAAGACCTGTAAGTTTGAAGGTTTTTGGAAAGGTCAAGAATATGAGTTCAGCCGGATTCTCATAAAATTTTTACAGGTGGTTCAAAACACGATAATAGCAATTCAATTTTTTGCGCGGAAACGATAATTTGAGGAGATATAGGCCCTCGAAGGTCCATAGAGAGAGGTTATGGAAAAATCACTTTTTACACTAAAATAGTAACTGCACACTCATTTAACGTTTTTGGGTGTGTTGAATAGCTTCTGAAAATGAGGCACGACTTGTGTCGCAAGATGCACCTTTGGCTTGGATGTTTTGCATACGAGAAAACACCCAACCACTTTCTTACGTAAAAGGAAGTTACACAACCTAACCTAAATCGACCAACATTGCTATCCAAGTTGTATGTAAGTAACGCTTCCCTCGCTAGCAGTAATTTTTCTGTTTTCTAAAATTATCGTTTCCGGGCAAAAATGTATATTGCTATACTGTTTTTATCGTGTTTTGAAGCACCTGTGAAAATCCTGGCTGGTCTCATTTTTCACCTTTACCATGTTTTTTCACAGTCAATAACAAATACCATCATTTTTTTTGCAGGTAGCCTTCATGCCATACAGAGTAAATGGCCAATACATAATGGAAGGCCTTGCTTCAAGCTTTCTATTTTCCATGGGTGGATTAGGATTCATAGTTCTAGATCACATACACACCACTTCCACGCCAAAGCTCAACAGATTACTCATAACCGCAGTTGGTTTCATTTGTGTTCTAGTGTCATTTTTCACAACTTGGATATTCATGAGGATGAAGTTGCCAGGATATCTCCAGTCTTAATCAAATCAAGTTAATGCCAAATATATTGTTTCTGCAAAAAAATACTCTCTACTGTCCAATACACATACTTCAGCAGACCACAAATCGTAATTTTATAATGTTTCTATGTCAGGTGGTTATTTTATTATGAGTAGGTTTTGAAAAATAAACTCAATTTTCAAATTATTCTTAGCTGAAATTGTATGATACATCAGTTGAGTTAGACCTGTGCTATCTCATATCCAAAATTCATAAAATAGTGCTGGATTTTGGACACAGTTATAATTAGCCAAAGGAAGCATTTCAGGAGGGAAATAGGATGGGCACTGAAAAGATACTCTGAATTACAGAATGTTTATTGCCTCAGCTTTGGTTGGTATCAATAAATTGTGCAATTTTGAAATCAGTCATTATTATATTTCTCGTTATTCCAGAATCTCAGAACTCAGCATTCCTTATGAATTTAAAGTGAACCTTGCTCAAAACATTTTATTGCTTCTAAAAACCATAATAATTTTCTGATGTAAGCAATATTTTGTTGTATTAGCATGGGTGTATTCAATTATTAAGAATCAGAAGTATTTGATTCTTCGAGGATATCGAGAATGTATGAGAGTAGAGCTCGTCCAGTATTGCAACAACGTTTTGGTAGGTAGAGAGGGGGAAAACATGAGTGGACACGATTTGATGTGGCTGCTTATGCTACGGCGAATCTTCACCAGTGTCTTGCCATGCAGCGTTTGAAAGGTTAGGTTTGTTTGATTAATAAATAGGTAGTGCAGTTATTTAATCAATTTTGACAAAAAATTCACAATCTCCGACCCCGAAAACCCCCACATACCAATTTCAAATCGGACCATAATCACAAAACTCGTCCGCCAAAAACTACATCTCCTGTTTCGCCTATACCAAATAATTTGGTACGCCTATGGAATTTCTATTAATAGCCACAGTTAGACAATGGTTCGGATATCTTCGAGAAAAATTGGTTGTTAGGTAGGGGAAGGCCAAAGTGGTCGTTTCAATACTGGACGAGCTCTACTCAAATACTTGGAACTGCGCAGCCTGCTCTATGTAGGACATCACAGAACTTGAATGCAGAGCATGATCTAGTGGTCTGAAGCCTGCAAACACTAGGCCATAATCTGGAAAGTCTCTTTTTCAGCTCAGAAATGAAAAGTCTAAGAAAGATAGACACCAAGTAAGATTCTGAACAGGTCCCTGTATTCAATCATCTAATTCCATTAAATCTTATGTGGTAGCAGAGCACTTGCACTGCTTCTCGAGAAAAAGTCCCACTTCTTGGATTCCAGGCTACATTTTATCATCAATTAATATATAATAAATATTCAAATTTTTAAACAAAAAGATTTATAATTGGATTTTGTTTTGTATTTGATTCTGCCATCACTAATTTGTAATGTAATGGTTGCACATTGGGTTAAAACAGGCTAGTTTGGCAATATGAAATTGAATAGCTTGAGACTTGCATATCTTGTTTTAACGTTAGAGAAAATGTATTAAGAGTTGGGCTGAGCGATTTCAGCTAATTGCCATCATCACAGTTTTTTTGTCACATTAGGGTGAGAATCCATCTCTTAAGATACACAAACACATTGCTAACATTAAACTGGTGTTGAATAAAAATTTTTGGCACACACTAATTTTATGTTAATGTTAACAGCAGAATACACTAGAAAACAGATATTTACCAATTTTATCTAATACAAAGAATATTGAACATATTTCTTATGAGTATCAAACTATGAGATATGTTTTGAAAATTTCTTTTGAGTATCAGATAACATCACATCAATAAATCCATTATTTGAGCAATTGGAAAAAAATATAAATAAAAAACTCAAATTGAAGAGAGCATTCATCGCACAATTGTTGCAGTTGACTTAAAGACGTATCCTGAAAGCACTGGAAAAAAAAGTTGATTCTGAATTCTCAAGCCAGATTAACAAGAACTATCACATTGAAGCAAATACATACCTTAGGAAATCAGATGATCTATCTGTTATATGTTCGAATTCTGCAAATGAAAGAGATCCATCATCATCCAAGTCTGCTTCTTCCAGAATATTCTGTATTAACATATTCATTTCTGATTCATTGAGTTTGTTCTCTCCTGTCAATCTTTTCACCACTTTCTTCAAGTCAGATACTCCAAGCATATCATCACCGTCAAAGTCTAAAATAAAATGTTTAGCCATAGAGAGAGAGAAAAAACTATACTTTATTGTATTCATGAAGAAATCATGGTCACAAAGCAATACATTGTAGAGTTAAAAATACAATTTAAATACTATAAACATATAGAATAATAAAATTAAACAACAAGGACAGAGTGTTAATTACATTTAAGTAAAAGAGTATCACTGAATTAGTGAGTCAATAAAAAACTGATCCAAACTATATTCGAGCGCTTTTCTGAATTTATATGGTGGTTTACTTTTATATTATCATTGGGAAGATGGTTTTAAATATATGTTATGCAGAGCATTGTGTATAGAGGAATATAAGCCAAATTAATTATTATTGCTGCTGAGAATATACAGGGCAATTACTGTTAGTATTTTATGGGATTTGAACAACTCTTTGCAAGAATCTCGAGGTTTAGCTTTGCACATGTATCTTCAGGCTCGTTCCTGTTCAATAAGTGGTTGTTGCAACTTCCCCAAAATGCAATGCCATAGCGCATATGTGAGTCGATGAGAGAGTGATAAACCATCTTTGCTGCCGTGAAATTTAATTCATGTGAAATGAGCTTCACTGCGTAACAGCCAGAAGACAGTTTTTTTTTCAATGCAACCATCACGTGATCTTCGAATTTTTATTTATGATCTACGTAAAGACCCAAGCATTTTGTGTAACTTTTACTCTCAATGATTCCTGAATCTAGATCTGTCATCAAGCTCGCATTTGAAAGTTAGCAAATTTGTTTTAGTGATGTTAAATGATAGTTTATTAGATTCACAACTTTGTTCAATTCATCAGTCTTTTTGTTGTGCCATGTGATGGTTGTGTCATCAGCAAATAATGTGAACCTACCTGAGATATTCTTATTAGTTATATCATTAATATATAGTAGAAATATAACTGGACTCAGGACAGAGCCCTGAGGAATTCCAAAGTGTATCTGTCCTAATGAAGAATTTGTTTTCTACCTTGTAGGTACACATGATTGTATCCATTTGTAAGACAGACCTCTGAAATCATAGTACTGGATCTTCTGCAGCAATATTCCGTGGTCAACGCAATCAAAGGCCTTCGAAATTCACAGAAAACTGTTGCCATCGTATATATATATATATATATATATATATATATATATATATATATATATATATAAGGAGCAAAAATAGCATAATCTGTTTTTATTGGATTGAAATCCAAATTGGGTATCAGTTAAAATTTTATGTTTAGAGAGAAAACTCAATATTCTCATTGCTATTGGTCGATAGTTAGAGATTTGTCCTGTGTGGAGTGTTTTAAGTGGCTCAGAAAATATCCCTGTTTGAAATGATTGGTTAATTAATTGTACTAAAATTTTCTGTGCTTCATCAGGTAGGTTTTCTATTATATGTATCGATATGTTGTCAATACCAGAGGTATTTAATTTTTAATCGTAGCAATAACTAGTTTCAATTCATAAAGGTCAGTATCATGAAGTACAAAGGAATCATTTATTCTATACTGTTTCATATTGTTAGATGGATCTAATACCAGTATAAGTTTATTATGGATTTTTTTGCAATTGTGCAAAAATGATTATTCAAGATGTTTGGGGAGATAGGAATTTCATGTCTTCTGAAATTATTCCCTCTGAGGTCATTAACTATTCTCCAGGATTCTTTTGTTTTATTCAAAATCATTGAGAACCTTACCAAATATACGAAAGGCCTGTTCAGCTTTCACAGATTTTGGTGCTGCTTCACTGAAAACTGACATCATATCCAGGAAATCTTCAAAAGTACAATCTCCATCATGGCTTGAGCTAAATATCTCGCATATTCTTTCACCAAATGGATTAACACTCAATTCTGGGTATTGTAGCAGCTTAGTAAGAGGGAGTTTTGCATTTTTATTATGTCCAACCTTCTCAGGGGCCAGTGCTTTGAATTTCTTATGTGCTCTAAAAAAGTGAAAGTGAAATATTTCAGGGTGTATCACCTGGAAACCATAATAAACTTACTGTATGACCTCTTTCTTGGTGAAGTATGTTAAATCCTGTGAAAGAAAGATTAAATAGAATAAATTTATTTTGAAAAACATGGTATCTGTAGAAAAAATTCGAGTTGTTAAATATAATACAATAAAGAAATAAATATACACAAATTGGAATTCAATTCATGTAGCAGATGATCCTATAAATGCAATTCATGAACTTGTTACCTTGAGTAACAAAAGGAATAAAGAAATCATCAAATAATCTACGATGCCTACACACGATCAGGAAATTTCATAGCAAAAATATTTTTTTTAAGTACCGTCCTGCCTACAAACATACGATCAAATTAGCTTAAGATAAGTATTATAATGAAAGACTCTACACGGAAGACAACAAGCAAAAATAAATGTGGAATAAAGTAAACGAATCTTAGAGGCAAAAATAACCATAGCCATCCAGAAATAAATGTAGATCTAAATTTATTGAACAAATACTACTATTCAATAGCAAATGAATTATCTCTGGATATAATTTCGATCGTAAATCCCCTTGACAATGTACAGAAGGTAGCTTATCCAATGAATTTCTTACTCCTCTATGAGACAAACTTGTATGAACTTAAGTTAGTAATAAATGAAATAAAGAAAAATTCCTCGGGTGATGACAATTTGTTAGCTAAGGTGTTATCACAAATCAGATGAAGCTCTAAGCACCCTAGTACTGGCTATAAATAATTCTTTTGCGACAGGTGTCTTCCCTTCAAGGTTGAAGACTGCGTATCAATACCCCTACATAAAGGAGGTGAGACTGATGATCCTGGTAACTACAGATCGATCTCACTGCTGTCAACACTTTCAAAAATCATTGAAAAATTAGTTAAACGTAGATAGACATAATATAATAAATAAAGAACAGTTCGGTTTTCAAAATAAAAAACACTAATGACAGCTGCAGCAGTGTTTCTTGACCTCTCCAAAGCTTTCGACTGCGTAATCCATGAAATTCAGTTACAGAAGCTCTTCCACTATGGTTTTCGGGGTACAGTTTTGGACTGGTTTAGACCATATCTAACTGACAGGAACCAGAAAATATCATTGATTAAAAATACTTCTAAGAAGAAAAGGATTGTAAGTGGAGTCCCTCAGGGGTCTGTTCTGGGTCCAATTTTGTTTTTACTTTACATTAACGATATATTTTGCCTCGACATTTCTGGACACCTAACACTGTTCCCAGACGATACCACAATTCTGTGGCACAATGAAGACCGTGCTGCCTTGGATCAGTCTATTTCCGCATTTATGTGAGACATGGGATAAACTTCAAAATTAAAAAGAAGATTGTTCTGAATAGTAACTATTGGATCCAATTCATCGAGATTCAAATAGGAAGTACGAAATGGTTAATTGGAGGTCTATATCATTCACCTAATTCAAGTGATTCCATTTTTGCTGATATGTTAGAAGATATGCTCGAAGGTTATTCCAATAAGAACAACAAAAGAATTATACTTATAGGTGATTTCAATATTGACTTTAAAAACAAGTCCAATTTTTATACAAAAAAAATTATGAATCTTTTTAATATGTATGGCTTTGAACAAATTGTGAGAGATTATACTAGGATAACAAATACCAGTATGACTCTAGTGGATTATGTTGTAACAAATAGCTGCAATATTAATGCTTATGTTATTGATACTCCAAAAATCACTGATCACTCTGTTATTACAATAAGTTGTTTCAAATCCAAACTTAAAAATACTGCAAAAATAATAAAAACAAGGAAATATTCAGATGACACTTACAAAAACATAAATATGGAACTGCTTTCTCAAAAATGGTTACTAAATTCAATAGATGTTAATAATATTTTGGACGACATTATTTCAAAAACTACAATCACTGTTGACAAACTAGCTCCGGAACACTCCGTTTTAATCAAGGAAAACCAATTACCATACTATGATATTGATTTAAGAAACAAAGCAAAAGAAAAGGATATTGCCTATAAAAATTTCATAAATAGTAGAATTCATCTCAAAGACCAGGCATGGGAAAACTTTAAAACTCTGAGAAATCAGTATGTAAACCTTCTTAAACATAAAAAAATGTCATACTATGAGCAACAAATAGATCTAAACAGAAACAACCCTAAACTAATGTGGAAAAGCTTGAAATCTCTCCAAAATGACCTTTGTTATGATAAAATTATATTTACTGATGGTATTCAACCCCGGTATTGTACTGATAGCTTAGAGATTGCCCAAAATGTTAACAATTATTTTGTTACCAGTGTTCAACAAATTGCAAACAGTATTGACAATGAAGAATTGTGGTCGAGCCATAACTATCCCCCTATTAATCAGTCACTTAGTGAATTCACACTAGTAAGTATGGGCCATCTCCGTAGGATCATATTTTCATTAGACAACAAAATAAACAAACAGGAAATCCTTAACAGTAAACTTTTGATTGCTTTGGACATGTATTATTAAATTTTATTAATACATCTCTCAAAAAGGGATATTCCCAGATCACTTCAAAATTAGCACCATTATTCCTATCCCTAAAGTTAACAATTCCATAGATTCCTGTGAGTTTAACCAATAAACACTTTGCCATATAGAAAAGTTCTTGAAATAGCAGTCTATGAACAGATTGAAAATTATTTTAATAGCAATGATCTCTTTATTGGTGCCCAATCTGGTTTGGAAAAATTAAAATGGAAAAGGGCATTAGATCTTAGTAAATATACTGTAGCTATTTTTCTGGATTTAACAATAGATCGAAACATCCTTTTGGAAAAATTAAGATATTATGGTTTATCTGGCAATGTGTTAAATTGGTTTAAAAGTTACCCGAGCCATCGTTTCCAACAGACCCAGATAAACAACATTCTATCTGACAAAATTTTAAATGAAATAGGAGTTCCTCAAGGAAGCGTTTTGGGACCACTTCTATTCATCATATATTTAAATGACATTCACTACACACCAGGTTCGCATTCTTTAAATCTCTTTGCAGATGATACTTTGGTGTTTGACTCTGATGATAATCTTGATAATGCAATTTCAAATATAAACAACTCTCTCAGTAATATTGAAAAATATCTAAAAGTTAATAAACTAAAACTTAATGTCAATAAAACAAAAGCAATGATCATAGCATCGGAATATAAGTTGAAAAATCTAACTAATTTGAATACAATCAATATCAGTGGTGAAAGTATCGAAATTGTATCCGAAATCAAATATCTCGAATTTATTATTGACAGTTCCTTGACACTAAACAAACATGCTGAGTATATTATCAAAAAAATATCAAAAAAGCTCTTTTTCTTTTCTAGAGTTTCGAACTGTTTGAGCACTTATGCTAAAATAACGACTTACAACTGCATTATTAAACCACATTTTGATTACTGTGCTTCTATACTATTTCTACTCAAAGAAAATAAACTGTCTCAAATGCAAAAACTCCAAAATCGCGGAATGCGTATGATTCTAAAATGCAGTCGCTATATTCTTATATGCTAAATTCTCTTCAGTGGTTACCAGTAAAAAAAAGGTTATACTTTTTAACAATGGTTTTTATTTTTAAGATTGTCAAGCACTTGCAACCAGCGTATTTTAATGATTATGTGATTTTAAATAGAGATATTCATCATCATAACACCAGAAACAGTAACAACTTCCATATTAGTAGAACAAATTCGAGAAGATGCATGAATAACCTATTTTTTAAAGGCTTAAATGAATTCAACAAACTCCCAATACATCTGAAAAATTCCAATAATGTTGTTAATTTTAAGAAGAGTCTAGTGGCATTTTTAGATGATTTGTAACGTAATACTTTTAATGTAATACTTTTAATGTTCTTTATATTTTAATGTTATTTATATTTTATTACTTCAATAGTTATAATATTATCCTTATAAAATTATGTATATCTTTAATGATTATTTTGAATGTTTGTAAATTAGATTTTTATCTATTTCAAATAAACTACTACTACAGATATTGGAAAAATTAAAATTTGGTGTGATGCAAATAAGCTAACTCTAAATATATCTAAAACAAATTTAGTCACATTCAAATCAAATATTGAACAAATTACTCTGGGGGATCAGCTGATTGAAAGCAAGCTCGCTACAAAATTTCTCGGTGTGAATAACACCCCTCAAGAAAAAATTATCCTCTGGTTGTTTTGCCATCAATGTAATACGCCGCGAATTTGGATAGTCAGCTTCATTAATGGCCTACTACTCACTTTTTGAAAGTCAATCTGCGATATGGAATCCAATTCTGGGGCTCTGGCAGACAGGCTCTACAAAGTGCATTCGTTCTTCAAAAGCGAGCTCTAAGATTCATATTCAAAATAAAAATGCGAGAATCATGTAGACCAGTTTTTTCTGACAATAAGATTTTGACAATATATGAAATTTTCATTTTGGAAACGGTATGTTTGCTTCATAAACATAGAGAAAAGTTCATAAACGTTTCAGATAATGAAAAAAAAACTTGCCCTTCCGTTCCCTGCTATATCTCTGGCAAAACAATCACTGATTTATAGAAGTAAACAAATTCACAATCATTTACCGAACCAAATAACAGTTATCAATGATCTGAAACAATTCAGAAAATCAGTTAAGCACCTCTTGATGCTTCTATAGTTTAAATGAATACTTCACATATCAATTCTAGTCCTATGATACAATGAACTAAGTTTTAAAATGTTGTTTTGTCATAATCTTCTTTAAATATGCCCTAATGTATATATGTTCATTTTAATTCAATTTAATTTATTTTATTTATAGGTATAATAAATATTTAGTGTATTATTGGTACTATATGGAAAAAGTTACTGACTCTTATTAACTTTGTCGTCAAAATGTTTTCATTTTTGACAATAAAGCTTATCTATCATCATCCATACAATATTGAGACCAAATTATATCATGGATTGGGACAAAACTAGACGTTTGATTAGTGAAAGTACTGCTTTATATTGCATCACCTTCAGTAAAATATTTATCTTCCAGGTATTCATTTACTGAATAATAAGCTTTTCTACATAGAATATCTTTGATTTTTTGTTTAAAAGTTCTGTAATTATAATTTTTATCTGCATTGGAGTTTGTTATAGAGTTTAGCATCCATGTAATTAAGCACTCTTTTGAAATAGAGTGGTGTTATGTGGGGGAAGAATGATTATATTAGATGATTGACGAGTTAGAAAAATAATATAAGTTATTATTGTTATGTACAAAAACTAGATTTTGGATATATATATATATATATATATATATATACTTGGCATGGTGAGAATTTTCAGTTCTATGAAATGATTTTTACATGACTCTCTCCTTTTCAATTTTTTTATTATTCTAACTGCTGTTTTTTTCAGTACAAAGGCTGACTCTCAGACCGGGCTGATTCCCTCAGAGCCGGCCTTAGTGAGCGCGAGGCCTGGGGCCAACTTGTTGTGCGAGGCCCTTATATATTTTATTTATTGATAAATTGATATTTTTATTCTTTGAAGAAATTCCTACTCAATGTTCTTATTTATTCACCTTCCCCTTACTACCTCTCGGATGGCGTGCCTACTAAATATATGTTCAAAATATAAAACACATAATTTAAATAAACAATTTATTTGGCGAGAAAAACACTTTTGAATGTTTTGACAATGACAATATAATAATTAGTACTAGATAAAATGATATGAGAAAGGTAACAAAATCTAAACAAAACAATATATAATATATCACGTAATATACCTACCAATAATTTGAATTATTTCACTGAGTGAAAATGAAACGTGAAACGTACATGTGAGACTCATGAGATCTTATAAAAAATCACTCGCCTAGCTTTAATATTCGAAAATTCATCTATAATGGCATGAACTCCAGCCTGCACTTATATCAGACTCTATCGATAATGTGGCTAATGAACTTGAAGCGATCTTGAGACATGGATGTGCGTAAGTAGGTTTTGATCAATTTCAGACGAGAAAATGACCTTCCGATACTAGCAACTGTAACAGGAATTGATAACAGTACTATATGCGATGAAAATATTGGGAAAGCGGTTTCCCATTTCTTTCAGTCGTGTCAACAAGTCAATTGCAGTTAGTGTTTCTGGTGGCAAAACTTCTCTCAAAATTCTCAGTTCGATGAATAGTTCTGCTCTATCTACATCCCGATGTTCCCCACTACTGAGATACAAATCCAAATCAAAAGCATTTTTCAGATCTTCATCTAATTTGTCGCAATTTTGAAATATTATATGAAAACCGAAATGTTTCGGCCCATAATAACGATAATAAATCTGTCTGCGACTACATAAACACCGATGGCTGGTCAGGTTGCGAGAGTCTCATCGATATCTGAAGTCTAGCAACGTCGGGCTGGTTAGTACTTGAATGGGTGACCACCGGACAAGAAAGTTCCACGTTAAATATCCTAACAACTGTAGCGTAGTATAGTCCATCCAATATCAATTGCAGAAGCTGTTTCTATAGGGAGCCAATAAAAACTCACTTCGCTAACACGAGGTATATCGCAAGAAACGAACGAAAAATAATCTGTACTACTTGTATACAGTCTCCGTCGGCACAAAGAGGCGCTGGTCAAGCGTGGACTTGAGTGAATGCTGTCTGTTCTACAACCGATTCGTCTGGACCAATCAAGTCGGACTTCAATGCTGGCAGGTGTGTCTATACGATGGGAGGTCATAAATCACGCGTTATATTTGTGTTTTAATAGCTCTGAAAGATTAAAAACCAGTAGCGTATGTGGTCTTGGTGTGTGCCGATCGAAATACGTTCTAGGATATTAAAATATCTAAATAAAATTAGTTATCTCCGCCACTGCTGCTCACAGGATTTCGCCGCAAGACTTTTATGCTTCTGCAATTGATATTGGGAAAACAATAGCATATTCGCAGCTGCAGGCGTCTTATCAATGAGCACGAGATAAGGCGATAGATAAGTCGTCCTGGAGGGGCGTTAAGATGTCGGTCGAGTTCATTTGATGTTGAGTTCGTTAAAGAACCCCACCTCTGAAACAACAGAGGATTCGGCAACATTTCCGGTTGGGAGGATGTGCTCACCGGCGTCGGTGTCTTGGTAGCAGAAATAGGCGGCGTTAAATAAAAAGAAGGAAGGAAGGACTACATAAACACGTTCACGTTAATGTCGTCAATATAGGTATAGTTTTCCCAATATCAATTGCAGAAGCATAAAAAAGACTTGCGGCGAAATCCTGTGAGCAGCCATGGCGGAGATAACTAATTTTATTTAGATATTTTAATATCCTAAAACGTATTTCGATCGGCACACACCAATACCACATACGCTACTGGTTTATAATCTTTCAGAGCTATTAAAACACAAATATAACGCGTGATTTATGACCTCCCATCGTATGGACACACCTGCCAGCATTGATGTCCGACTTGATTGGCCCAGTCGAATCGGTTGTAGAACAGACAGCAGTCACTCAAGTCCACGTTGACCAGCGCCTCTTTGTGCCGACGGAGACTGTATACAAGTAGTACAGATTATTTTTCGTTCCGTTTCTTGCATATACTCGTGTTAGCGAAGTGAGTTTTATTTTCTCCTATAGAAACAGTTTCTGCAATTGATATTGGATGGACTATACACGAAATATTCAGTTATTATTCAGCGACTGGATCAAATAAAACTCTTTACTCAACATGTGAGCGGTTAAACATAAATCTGAAACTATGATGTTGAAACGAACTAATGACTAATAACATGTCGTTCTAACCGTGATCATCCTAAATGTAGATAGGCGGGAGAGTGGTAGGGCCTAGAGTACAATTCCGTACTTAGGAGTTTGGTTCCTTTCTGTTAAAGAAAAGCGAAGCGTTGAGCATTAACTAGAAATTTCTGAAGAGTGCACAAAGAGGCCAGTATCAGAATTTCAGTAGTAGCAGAAAATTCATAATGTGTAAAAGTTTTTAAAAAAATTGTAATCAGTGATTTTATTAACGAAACGAAACCTTCGGTAGCGCGAGGCCTCTAGAGGCGCGAGGCCCGGGGCCGGCGCCCCGCTTGGCCGGCTCTGGATTCCCTAGTGAACTTTTTCACTCATATGCCTATTAGAAAGCGCACATAGGCAGTAACAAGATCTGCTTAGTTTTATATTTGTTAATTTGATATGTTCTTTCCATGTTAAATAACGATCAAGATGAAAGAAAACCGAGACATTTAATGGTGTTCACTGATTTCAGTTGAAAGGGAGAGGGTATTTCATCAATTTTATTATGTGCAAAAAATATGAGTTTTATCGAAATTTATTTTATTGATAGTTCACTCAATAATGTTGTTTAGACAATCTGTGTGGCATTTCTTTCCAATATTTTCTCACTACTCTCGTCAATGAAAAGTGCATCATCGGCGTACATTGTAGCTGTCATATTACCACAGTTTTTCGAGAGATCATTAATGAAAATTCAGAAACCGCAGAGGACCCAAAATCGATTCTTGAAATACCCACTTTTGATGTCACCCCATTCTGAAATTATTTTATCTTTTTTACTAGTAGTTAGGACCACTCTTTGCTCTCTTCCTTTCAGAAATGTTTCAAACCAATGTAGAGTGACACCGCGAATACCAAAGTGTTGCAGTTTTTCCAACAGAATATCAAAGTTAATGCTGTTGAAAGCCACATGCAATACCTACAAAGTAAAGTTTTTTATCCGCATTATTGATAATTTTTTTACATATATATGTACACGTCCGTCATAATCGATTTACCTGGTAATTTTGTAACTCCTCTTCAGAAAATTGGCTTTTACTTTGCCCCATTTATGAATTTTGAATGAAAGGGTAGATATAAATTACAGACTATTTTGAATTCCAAATTGTGTGTTGAATGTCTGATATAAAAATAATAATTATTCAATTAATTTGGCTGTCCTCATTAATACATGACTAGAAATTTGTAAAATTCAGGAATTAATCACAGAAAAAAAACAAATAAACGTCAACTAATCTCTCGACTAGTCTTTTCCTTTCTGAAATCGGATGCGAATCACTAAATCTACTACAAAAAAACAGTGCAGATTAACAGATTTTATATATATATATATATATATATAGCTATGTATTTTATTCGTACACTTCGTTGCTACCACTGAAATAGGATTAAAGTTATATTGTATTTTCTAGTGCTATTGATTCAATATTTAAAGGGAGAATCTCCATAAGAGTAATTTTGTTTGTAATCTAAATCGCACAAAAAATATAGCTATGTATTTTATTCATACACTTCAGTGCTACCACTAAAGAGAATTAAAGTTATATTGTATTTTCTAGTGCTACTGATTCAATATTTAAAGAGAGAATCTCCATAAGTGTAATTTGATGTTTGTAATCTGTCATGGCCCTACTATTATCCTCAGAATCACAATAAACACAACTGATTGACAGTGTAACGTCTATTAGAAGAATATGTGAAGCGCCTAAACGTCTTAAGGCTCGTACATACTCATCCGAATAAACGCATTTTTTTGCGAATTGCAAATCGGAAAAAACCGCCACATGAACGTTCATAGTTATACAGCAAAAAAGTTGCGATAAACTATGATTCATAATAGAGAGTTATTGGACTATGCAATAAGGGTAAGCGCTAATAAAGTCGCCTTTATTTTGACAGCTACGCATGCGCACATAAATTTTATAATAAGGCAAACCATAATAAAATACCCTTATTTACGTCAAATTACCGTATAAATTTAAGGTCAGTTATGTGATCCTCATTTTGACAATCTAACCTGATACGAAGAAAAAAGAAGATAAGTTCAAGAATATAACATATAACCAAACCAACTGATGTTGAATTGTTTTAGTTTTGTATTTTCATTTATGGTCTCTGTAAGTGATCATTAAAATAAAAAAAAATAAAAAATGGCAACTGTTGAAGTTTTCAGTCCTAAAAATAAAAAGTTTAAAAGGGTTAGATTCACGTACAATGATGATTTAGTGTTTCTTTGGGAAATTGTAGGTCAAAATCCCATCATAAATGTGGAAGCGTGAAAGATCGTACAGCAAAATCTTAGTATTACTACTGGGAAATTCATTACAATCTTCTCATCAGTATATTCATCTAAATTAAAAGGATTTTGTCCTTGTTGCGCATGGTCTCTGTCAATTAATATATTGTCCATAATAATCATTTCAATTTCGTCGTCATCAGCATCTCCCCACAAACCAACTTCTAACATTTCTTCCATTATTCAAATTGTTTAACTGTTAATATATAAATAATGATATGCAAATCAAACACCTATCAACAAAATCTTAGGTTAGAAATAAAAGACTACCAAACGTCTATTTATTCATCTCAAGTCAGTTCCAATAACTATAAATACAACAACGATTTAAGGTAAATCCTAATTTAAATAAGGTAATGCACAAATACTGCTTAGCATTGAATATGTACTTCCAATAACTCTCTAATATGTGTCATTTTCTCAATATTCAGTGTTTGTTATTTTATAATTTAAAATATTCCAATCAGTCCGAGCCACATGCTTGATTGATTTCGAATCAAGTACAGATCAAATTCCTTAACCTTATGTCGAAAAATTGAACTGAATTATCCTTTTTCAGGGCACTCCTTTACTTGTTGAATTCATAGATATTTCTGGAGTATAAAGCAAACAAAACACTATCCCTAGTTTGATGTGTCCCTTTTGAATATTTAGATTTGCACATAAAGATTACCACCTAGAAAATTCACCAACAAATTTGGGTTTTCAGTGAACTGCCAGTCAAAAACTTTCACCGCTAGTCTTAGGAACTGTCAACTATAATATCATCTGTATTGGTTTATATGTTGTACTAATATTTTTATTCTGACTGACAGTATTTTCAATTATTACTGAAACATCACATTGAAAGTGGAGTTGAATAAATGTTTGGGTTGTAATAAATAGTATGGTCTATCAATATTCCTGAAACAACCACAATTAGCGCTAGTGCTAGGTCAAATCGAGTTTAAATTGAGAAGCATCTTTAAATTTAAAAATTTTTGTGATTTTAGGAATGATTTCCACAAAATGTAATTGTTAAGCAGCGAACTGAGGCAAATAAAAATTAAAATAAAATCGGGTATTCTCTATTGGAATGGGAGCTTCCTTTTGTTTGGAGAGCGAACTGTACCGAGGTTTCTAATTCGAGCGATGCCATTGGTTTAATTAAAAGTGGCATCTGTCAAACTCCACCAATCATGAACCACGAAAATAATACTGACTGCAGATGTACGATTACATATTTTCTGTTCCGTATTTCGTGCACTATCCCTAATACCCTTGTAGTTAAAAGTTAAAACACTGGGGAAGATTCACCGTAGCATAAGCAGCCACATCAAATCGTGTCCACTCTTGTTTTCCCCCTCACTACCAACCAAACGGTCTTTTCAATACTGGACGAGCTCTACTATCGATGTTTAGCTAACCCTACACTGATGTGAAACAGAACTTATTATTCTGTGACGGACAAAAAAATATGTTATTTTAGGTTATGTTTATAAATCTATAAAATGTCATCCGTTTCGGTATTTTGTTGTTTAAAGGGCTGTTTGGATAACTTCAACTTTAGCCCTTCTGTTCCAGTTATTCCAAGAGAAAATCCCATTCAATTGGACACGGCGTTCATGGGTAAATCAAGTAGGAATCTCGGGAATTATTAATATCAATCTTCACTTCCAGGATATGAAGTTGTTATTGTAAAAGGGGGCAAGAGAATTTGTGGTTCTGGTGCAGCGTTAGGCAATGCTCCGTTAGTACAATCCAAATCATATTTCGAAGTCAAAATTCAACAAACTGGAACATGGTCGGTGGGTCTGGCTACAAGGCAAACTGACCTGAGTCTCACACAAGGTAATTTCTTCGAAACATAAAATACTTTACAACAGCATAGAAACCTTCAAAATGAAGCTGTTCCTTACAAAGGCGTAGAAGTGTTAGTCACATGAAAGGGAAACATTCCCGGTAAAGATCAGGTATATGGGGCCTTTCCGGATTTTCTCAGGTGCTTGAAAACATGATATAAATAGTACAGCAATCGAAAGATAATTTGAGGAATCATGGTTTCTCGAAGGTCAATAAAAGGTGGTTTTGGAACATTACTCCAGAAGACTGTAAATGGCTAGAGACTATACCTTTTTAAGTGGGAGTAGTAGGGCTGTGTGCCCTGGGCAGAACCAAAAGTCTAATTTTGTATTTCGTGCAATTGAATATTTTTCAATAGTAGAACGCTTTCAACCCTATAAGGTCACCTTCAGTGCTTTTACACCAAAACAGTAACTGCATACTAATTTATCTGTTTTATTCACATTTTTCAATAATTTTTGGAAAAGAACAATTTCTTTCCATTTAATTTCCCATAATACAGTTAAAGTCTTCTCTCAGTAAAGGTGCTTTAAAATGTCTTAATAAACCACTTGGCATTGTGTACTTTTCTTCTCTTTTCTTTCTTTCTCTACTTCTGTAATAGGAATTTTACACTGTACACTTGCTCTCACTCAAATGTTCCTACTGCAAGTATTTCTAAGATTTTATTTTTAAGTTCAAGTTTTATTTTTACTTTTAGCTTTAGATTATGTTGTCCAACATTTAATAGTTTTATTAATTTTCATCTTATACATAGGCATCTTATCATTTGTTAGCAAAACCTGTAATACTTAATGAGCATTTGCTTGTAAAGAAATAAACTACTAAAATGATAAAACCACTTCAAAAAACGAAATTTTTGTGTGAAAAAAACCCTTTTAAGTTCCAAAAAGTGCGGTTTAGCAATTTCAATATTGGATTGTCTAGATGTGCTTCAACTTGTCCTTCTTTCCATCAGTGCTTTATTTGAATTTTCATTCACCCATTCCTTTTTTTTGCAATTTATACATATGTGATCTGGAGAGTAAAAACAATCTTAACTTAACAATAATAAAATGTAGGTTTATTGAAGCACCTTTACCTACACCTAACGTATCACCTGGCCTTTGAATTCCAACATGTGATACGTTAGATTCTAAGCCAAATTTATAATCATTTGATTAACAATGTACTCATCTATTGCTTCACTTCCTGCACCTGACATGAAGCACTGAAGATGACGAAAAATCTTTCATTTATTCAATAGCTATTGGCTAGCACGATTATTAAGATTTCAAAGGTTGTTATGTATGTCTTGATTTTATCTTATCCTTCATCTTCATCTATATCTGCTGTGTAGTGTATAATGTATTTACTGTATAGGAACTGTCTGTCTGTAATTGGGCCTAGGCCTGTTGATTTGTCAGTATAAATAAATACATTCATTCAAAGGAAATTAAAATGTTTCTTGCTTCTATTGATTCAAACATTTACTGGGTGATATTGTTCCGGTAATATATATTATATTTCAGGTGGCATGGATGAGTTCTCATGGGTTTTAGGTCATGACCATATCATGCGTCATGACAAGCAAGAGCTTCATAAAATAGATGTCAGTAATAACACCGATACTAGTGAGGGGATGGGCATACAAGAAGGAGATATAATAGGTGTGGCATTCGATCACATACAGCTGAAATTTTTTGTCAACGGGGCCGAAATTGACCAATCTATTACTAATATAAAAGGAACTGTTTATCCTGTACTATACGGTAAGATGCAATTATTAATTTCATTATGCTATTTCAAAGGACATTTTTCCTAGTCCATATATACAGGATGTACAATTTACATCACTTGTTTGAGCACCCCGACATTAACACTGTTTTTTAAATGTCACTCTATATATATTTATCCATGCATTTTCTTTTTCTGCATCAAATTTCGAATACAATGATATAGCACTATATTTTTTTGAAGATATTTGTCAGCCCTTTAGAATAAACTGTTTTTTTATGGTTTCAGTGGATGACGGAGCAATACTGGATATAATTCTAGATAACTTCAGTTACTCTCCGCCTTCGGGATTTGACAAAATTATGCTTGAACAATCACTTCTTTAGGATATCATCAACTTTTAAGGCTGATAACTGAACAAATTTTACTTATTTATTTTATTTTTTTAAATATTTTATATACGGTTAAGCTTTTTAACTATTACCTAGTTAAGTTTAAAATTGCATCTCATAACTTTCGAACAAAACCTGTGTATAAATGTATAATATATATTTATAATGTATATAATAAAAATATTCCATCCTACTCCATCCAATTCAAAAACATTCTTTTTGCATTGTTAACAAATAATTTCAGAGATCTATGATTAAATAATGGAATGCGTATAATTGTTTGATTTGTGAACCGATTAATCTTCAAATATTTAATTTCCAACTGCAAATCTCGGGGTTTATAATTTGAATGAGTTTTAGGTAGATTTCAATAGAATGGACTTGACATATATTCGCCAATCATTGTCCCCAGAACCCAAAAATACCACAAGTTCAAAAGTTTATATATCCATATACAGTAAGCATGCAATGGTTGGAATAAAGTCTTCACTAAACATGCACGTTTTGACATGTAATTCTTTTGGGTGACGTCATAATTGTTCAGTTATGACATCATAGACTTTTTTTTTTAAATAGCAACCCTCGTATTTGAAAGGGGAGATTTCCCTGCATACAATACGTTACATTTATTTCATGGCATGGTACATAAGGAAATTGACAAAAAAAATCTCAACTACTGATGTATATTGATTAAAATGAAATAAAAAATGGATGCTCAAAATGATCAAATTAGGTGTTCAAATTGTCCCCAAATCACTTTTTGATAATACCCAAGGCGATACTGAAAATCACGCAAAAGCTTTGTTATTGTTTCGGGTCAAATTCTTCTAATTATGTTCTTCAATTCTTCAACGTTGGTGGATCTATTGCATTAACTTTGGATTTGGAATAACCCTATAAAAAACTCTTACGGTGTAAGGTGTTTCATCCAAATAATCACGAACTGGTCGCCAATAATGCGATGATGCGACATCTTGTTGAAACCACACAGAGTTATCCAGCACATTATGGTTTTTGCCATTTGGATACAATGCGGTAATTCCCGGAATTGCTTCGTTGAAGCAACTCCAAATAATTTTCACCATTCGGTGATCCTTCAATGAAAAATGGACCTAAAATTGAGGTTCCAGCTATTCCAGCCCACTCGTTAACTTTTTGTGGAAACTGGGTATGTGCCTCCATGTTTCAATGTGGATTCTCAGGGGCCCAATATCGACAATTTTGTCTATTCACAGTACCACTTAATTAGAAGGTGGTTTCATCAGAGGAAACTACTCAGTTCAAGAAATATGGATTGTTATTGCCCGTTCCATCATGATCTCTTAAATTGTAATCTGAGGTTGAAATCATCTTCGTTAAGCTTGTGAAATAAACGCGCATTGTATGGGTGCCATTTACTAGTTTTCAAACATTTCAAAATGGACGACCGAGTGAATGTTTAGCAGCAACTTCGAGACTTGGTTTGTGGGGATTTTCCATTACTGTTAGTAGAACATCCAATATTTCATCTTCTGAAATTCCAGGAAGACCCCTCATGGAATTGTACCTCACATGACCCAAATCTCGGAACTTCTCCTCAACTTTGCTAACAGTTGATTGTGTGATATGATGATCAGGGTACTTTTCATCGAGTACTTGACATACCTGAGCTTGTGTATGAGACTGGCCTCTATAGCCAATCATCATCAATATTTCAATTCTTTGGGTCTCACTTAAACCATTTTCAGAAATTTAAATACTCTTTGACAATACTTGGGTAATACTTTAACAATGGAATAACGAATAACAGCCAGGTCCACGTTGCTAAGTAACAAAAAAAAACAGGGTCATATCATAAGTAGTGCATGCTTTTGACATTCAATTGATTCCTTCTCGACAATTTCCTTATGTATCATAGAGCTCATCCAGTATTGAAACGACCGTTTGGTAGGTAGAGAGGGGGAAAACACGAGTTGACACGATTTGCTGTGCTACGCCAAATCTTCACCAGTGTCTTGGCATGCAGCATTTGAAAGGTTAGGTTTGTTTAATTAATAAATAGATAGTGCAGTTATTTATTCAACTTTGCAATAGTTTACTCGTTACCTTGCCAAAATGCCCAGTGGTAAGTACTATTCAGTAGCGGAAAAAGAAATAGGAGTGTTAGGAAAGTTATAGGAGTGTAAGTTCTCTACGTCTCGTGAATCGCCTATACCAAATAATTTGGTACGCCTATGGAATTTCTATTAATAGCCATAGTTAGACAATGGTTCGGGTATCTTCGATAAAAATTGGTTGTTAGGTGGGGGAAGGCCAAAGTGGTCGTTTCAATACTGGATGAGCTCTACCATGAAATTCAGTGTATTGTATGCAGAAAAATATCCTCTTTCAAATACGAGGGTTGCTAAAAAAAAATTCGACATAATAACTGGCACAATTATGACGTCACCTAAAATAATTATATATCAAAATATGCAAGTTTAAATACTGAAATTGACCTAACCGAGCGATTTTTCTTTTCTGGCCCTGTTAAGGCTTTAGCCAATTTATTCCACCCTTACTCTCTCACTGTATATATGGAATAAAACGAAACCTGTTAACCAAGTGGAGACCACATTTTTCAACCGAATGGAATTTGGCACAAAAATACTTTCCATGCTCGGATAAGTTAGAAGATGGGCCAAATAGGTACACTAGTTTAAAAATGGCGGCTAATAAAAGATTTAAAAAAATCTCATCTTTCATTTTCATACCATTATTGTTTACCCTGTATTCTCCTTTCATCTGCGGTTCATTCGCTGGTGTCAATCAGATACTATTTAAGTTTCTCTTCCGCTGACAAACATAATATTGTATTTTAACATTTATAACTTTATTGATCCTAAGAAACATACATCACTTTAGAAACTTCAAATTAGAAGAATGAGGATAATTTTGAAGTGTAACAGGCGCACACCTATTCGTCACATGTTTGCATTGACTTCTATTTTTAAATTATTGAAGGACCTAATGCCAGAGTATCTAAATCAGTTTGTTATTTTCTGTAGAGAAATGGGTATCAATCACAATAATTTCTATCTTAGTAGAGTGCTTACTAATAGGGGTATGAACTCAATGTTCTATAAAGGGTTAAATGAATATAATTCTGTTCACCAAAATATAAAAGAATGTGATACTATAAGAAAATTTAAAAAATTGATTAAGGAGTACCTGAAATTAAAAACTTTTTAACAAAAAATTAAACCGACGAAAGACGGAACTGAAAAGTAAAAAATAAAATAACCCTTCTTAGTCTCAATAACTAAGCTCCTAAACTAATGTAAGTAACTAATTTTGAGTCGGCGCCAAACAAACAAGCAAATGAATTAGGTAAGGCGTAAAATGATGGCATCGAGTTGCGAGGTGAAGTAATTTAATGATCTTTGTTGATTGTTCGTTTGGCGCCGACTCAAATAATTACTCATAGTTAGGAGCTTAATTACTGAGACTAAGAATGTTTATTATTTTTACTTTCAGTTCCGTATTTCTCGGTTTAATTTGTTCTGAAATCTACTAATTACTACCTACTTGTTTTTTGATTACTTCCAAAATACTTACTCACCCACCTTACTTCAACTATTACCAGTTAAATAATATGATTATCTATTTTTACTATATGTTGTAATATAAATTATTTTTGTTATTCTGGTTAGTTTATTTCATCACTTTGTATATCATTCCATCCTCTCATAGAATATAATTATTTTGGCGGATGTGGAATAATGACAGTAGCGATCTGTCATTGTCAACTACATATGTGTGTGCCAATGTTCACAAGTGAAAAATCAATTATCCCCTATTTTCCAAAAATGAGGTATACCCTATCTATTAAAAAAAGAATCATCCAAATCGAAGAACCCAGTACAAAGTTATGCCTGAATGAATTCAGAGGGTGAGTGATCAATATCCTTCATTTTGCTATCCTTGGGGGTGGATTTCATCTTTTAAATTCAAATGGGACCAACTTCGAAGTACATCCTATCCACTGAAAAAAGAATTATCAGAATCGGACGTCTCAGTAAAGAGTTATGCATGATCATACATATAAAAAAAATATATGCGTCGACTAGAGAACCTCCTCCTTTTTGGTTTCGTCGGTTAAAAAGAACTTGCTGTGACATAGGCAAAATTTTATTGTATTGAAATAAGTATGCTGTGTAGTAACTTGTTTGAGATTTTAATTTTAGATAAATTTTAATTCAGTTGGATCTGTGAAATTATTAATAAATAACGGGGCCTGTGGCTCAGTGGCACCAGCGTCGATCTTGTGTCAACTGTTTCCACCTGGCGCGGGTTCGATTCCCGCAGCTGGTGAAAAATTTTTTCAAGGTCCCAAGAATGGTTTCGGATCCCACTATAAAAGGTAAGGTCCCCGTGATCTTAACTCGTACAAGTTTTCATTAACTTCTGAGGGTTGGTCAAACAACTAAGAAAGCGGTTAAAAACAATTTTACAATTTTTACAATTTTTTTACCTATCTTGAAATATATTCTATTCTAAGTAAGTACTGGCTATATCGTTGTGTGCTTGTTATACTTCTTTATTTTAATTCGAGTAAGATTTTTTTTATTGGGAATTCAGGAAAAATGAGACACCTTTGTAAAAACTAATATATTTTCTTTCTTGCATTATAAATACAGGTGAATGCTTAATAGCTACACATGTACTTTCTTGATTGAAACTTCTGTCTACAGGTAGTCGCTTTAAAACATAAAAAATACAGTTCTAGAAGAAATCATGGTTTGAGTTGATTTTCTCTGATATATTCGTTTTTGTTGAGGATTTATATCCATTTTGAAAGTAAATTCATCGTTACATTTGGGTAATCCACAACCAACCGGCTAAATCACAATTTCACAGAAATCACTTCACAAAATTTTTGATTGGGTTGTCCCAACGTTCGCCCAATAATATAATTTTAAGTAATTCTAACCCTGTTTAAAAATCAACACAACAAATGTAGTTACCAAAGTTAATATGTATACATTTCATTTTAAAGCAAAATTTAGTCTTCTCTTTTCAACTCGTCTATATTCCGGCATATTTGATGGGTATCTAAATCTACTTTTGAAAAAAATCATACGCAGAAATATCAGCAGACTTCACTAGTGGAAGTTTCAAGTCACACTGTTCATATATGAGTATTTCTTTTATTTATGAGCTGGAATTATAACAAGAATCTTATAATTTGTCTCAGTTCAGTAATTTTTTTCAATTTTTCTTCACAGGAATAATATTTTGTTTAAATGAACAGAATATTTATATTGTGATATGAGAAATAAATCAAAGTTAATAAATATTTCATTCATCTGGCTAACAAGAAAAAACTTACTTGATATTAGTAATAAAATTGTATCATATCTAAGTGAAAAATGGAATCAAATATACAATATAAAATTGCACAAATCTCATTCTATTTGCTATTCTTTGGTACAGTATAAAAAATAATTAAAATATCCGGAATTCAATGCAACTTGCAATATTTCACATTTGTTCAAGGTGCAGTAGTGCACATTTAATAAGTGTATTTGTGAATTCTTATTCTACTCATCTAAATGTAAATTTAACTATTTTTAAATATACTTGTTGAAATAAAGCAATACTGCAAGTTGCATAACTTAGCTAAAACGTGTTTCATTACACAGGTATTGATTTCATACCTCATCATGAAGACACAATATTAATCTAGAAATTAAACTATTTCGATGTTTTGTTATGGATTAAAATTCACAAAAACAAAACTAAAATATGTTACTTAACATAAAGGCAGTGAAAGCTATAATCCACTCAAAAAAAGAGTATGTTACACTGGTTTTCTGAATTCACACATGTCTCGGGTCAATTAATTTTATTATAAATGCATGTGGATGGAACAGAAAAAAGTTAACATCAGAAATGATCATTTGTACTACATACCGGGTGACACAGGATATCGGGCCACCCCTGTAACTTCTGCATTCGTGAACGGATTTTTCTGAAATTCGGTACAGTTATATAAGCAATCATTTCGGATTTGATCACATTACAATCCAATATGGCGAACTTCCGGTTTTTCTGGAAATGCCAGTAACTTTGTTTTTTCAAATGGTACACCCTGTATATTTTTACGTATTCAAGTTCAACAGGTCAAAACAAGTCCAAACCGTATGTCAAATGTAATTTTTTTTTAACAATTGAAATTAAAATTGTTTTTTATTTTACCTTGTGGATAAATGAGATTTGGTCGAAGCTATTCACAATGAGTCGCAAATAACAGAAAAACTGAATTTTTTCTGAAAAATTATTTTTTGTGTCACTGGTTAATCAATTCAGTCACATCACATTTCGATCAAAAATTATTTTTTTCAAATGAAACCCCTATGGGCCACCTACCTGTCTCTCTAGAACATTCATTAAGGAAAAAAATGACATATCATTTTTGTATTTCGGTGCAGTAACAAATTGTATAAATTCAAAAATCTACAACTAGTTCATGAGTTTTCTGGCAGTTCGAATAATTTTTCAACTTAGTAAGCTGTGGAAAAAAACAACTAATTGTGTGAGTTATACTTATAAGCATGATAATGGTGTTTTTTATTTAAATTCTTCTAGCGTTTTCTCGACTGACATTGCATTGGTATTCCAATTCCCTCGTCGAAGCTGTTGGATCAAAATCGACATAAACAAAACATTCATTTCTGCCTCCTCACTTACGATCATCTTCTCCATTGTTGGGTTCTTTTCGGAATCTTCTCTTCACATTTTTGAAAAAAATTCTTTGTGGGTGTCTTCTGTGTGGGTATTGTTCAACGTATAACTGACAAGCGGCGACAATGTTTTCGAAACATTCTCCGTAAATTAATAACATATCAACCTGTTCACTTCTTGTGAACCTATAATTTTGATTTTACATTTCTACTAAACTTATTCCCGGAAGTAAACTAATTTTCGAGAGTTGAGAGGAAAGATGACAACAAAACACAATTAGTTGACAAGATTCAGAAATGTTGTTTTCCACAGCTTACTAAGTTGAAAAATTATTCGAACTGCAAGGAAACTCATGAACTAGTTGTAGATTTTTGAATGTATACAATTTGTTACTGCACCGAAATACAAAAATGATATGTAATTTTTTCCCTTAATGAATGTTCTAGAGAGACAGGTAGGTGGCCCATAGGGGTTTTATTTGAAAAAAATAAATTTTTGATCAAAATGTGATGTGACTGAATTAATTCATCAATAAATGACACAAAAAATAATTTTTCAGAAAAAATTATGTTTCTCTGTTATGTGCGACTCATTGTGAATAGCCTTGATCAATCAAAAAATCAAAAAACAATTTTAATTTCAATTGTTTCAAAAAAATTTCATTTGACATAAGGTTTGGACTTGTTTTGACCTGTTGAACTTGAATATGTAAAAATATACAGGGTGTTCTATTTGAAAAAACAAAGTTACTGGCATTTGCAGAAAAACCGGTAGTCCGCCATATTGGATTGTAATGTGATCAAATCCGAAATGGTTGCTTATATAACTGTACCGAATTTCAGAAAAATCCGTTCACGAATGCAGAAGTTACAGGGGTGGCCCGATAAATATTTACACATATTTTGACAAAAACTTTTTTACTACTTGTGAACTACAATTTTACTATTTTTGTAACTGTGACCTGTCATAAATGTATTTTGTGTACATAGCATGATTAATAAAGTATCTATCTATCTATCAATCCTGTGTCACCCGGTATAATCGAATGAACCAATTTTGGTTTCACCAGAAATTCTGAACTTTCTCCCAAATAATGATATTCAGAGGACAAGAATATTCCTTGGAAAAACAGCTTCTTCACAAAATGAATATTTTTGTTGATGTGATTTCTTTTTTCCACAATAAGTATTCAATGGAAATCGAGGATGAATTCAGAAGAACACAAAAAATGCATGTCTTTGTTTATCCTAGTAATTCAAGACAAGTAATAACCTAAACCATTTATGCTAAATTGAAATAAATGGCACTTCTCAGACTTTATTCGCGCCATGCTATTCTATGAAAAAAATCAGGTATATCAGCCAGGTCAATGAAAAGATCATGTAGATCATACATTGTTTCAAGCTTTGATAAAAGTTCAAAACATAACTTACACAAAATTTCAAACATTATAATAAAGACTACATGCTTCTCTAAGATACCATGAACATGCGACATTTCACTGTGTCGAAAAAACAAACAAACCAGATTGACTTTCAATAATGCAGTCACAAAATATTCGGAAGAAACAGTAGTCGATTTGTGCTCATCAAAAGTTTTATAGTCGAATGAATTCATAGGTAGAGTTCCCTACTTTCTACTTGTTTCCGATTAGCCAAAATTAAAAGGAATTAATAGAATAATACCTACATATTCTCCCAAAAAATTAGTATAAAAATGGAACTCTTACATCACAAACAGGCAAACACACCTCCAGCAGGCTAAATTTACTATAGTCCTGTTCGTTTGAAATGCTCAGCCTGCTCAAAAAATCATGAAGATTATATACAGTAACGTGATTGATTTGATTTTTATGATCCAGTAGCAAAAATATACTATTGGTCAAACTCAAATGAACACTAAGCAAATCATAACCTAATTATTTGTAAACTAACCTCTTCTAATAACATTAACCTTTGAACGTTTATTTTTCGCCTATAATTCAAATTTGCATCTATCATATCTCCATTTGATATTTTGATACTATTTGCTATAGACCAAGAGCCCCGTATCACTTTTAAAACGTATCATAAGTTTCCGCACACTGAACACGGGAAGTTGTGGTATCGATGTCATCGTGATGGTGACGGTAGGAGGGATGCCGAACTGTTATAAAAAAGAAGGTGAATAATATTGAAAGTTCACGACTGAGGGAACTGAGAAACAAATGTTTACAATAAAATAACTTGACGCTCGCCGGTTGTCAGTCTGTAAAACTTGGCGTTTACCTGCTGCAACGTTCAAAACATGTCAATAAAACGGGCCCGAAAAATCTGACAGTTTACTACTGACAATTGGAGGGATCTTACCATTTGCCTTTAACAATATAAATTTCGTCCGCCAGTTATTTTCAATGTTGCAAAAGGGCGCTGGGCACACCGAATTTGGAATGTAAACTTTTAAAAAAATGGCAAAATTTTCTCCAAAATCGGAGGGCCCACTGCCCTATGGCCTCATTAAAAAAGGCTGGCGGAAGAAATCTGTGTTGTTTGAAGGCTAATAGTAAGATCCCGTCCATTGTCAGTCGTAAACTCTCAAATTTTTGGGGGCCCGTTTTTTTTTAAATATATTGAAGGTTGCAGCAGGTGAATGCCAAGTTTTAGAATACTGACAATCGGCAAGTGTCGCTTTATTTTATTGTAAACTTTTTTTTACTACCCTCGGTCGTGAACTTTTTATTTATAACAGTTCAGCATCCCTCCTACCATCACTTCGCCCCAGAAAAAATGTATGGCGGGCATGTCTGTAGCATCATCGACATCGATACCACAAGTTCCCGTGTTCAGTGTGCGTAAACTTATGATACGTTTTAAAAGTGACACGGGCTCTTGGTCTATTCTAACTTCCTCCATTTTCTTATTGCCGCCTTCTTATCACTTTGATTAGATGTTTCTGCTCCCTGAAAATTGTTGTAGCAAACTAACACTCTTAGATCAATTGCTCGGAACAACAACCAAATATTGCTCAATTCAGATTAAAGCAACATGAGCATGACAAACGAACAGGCACTATATGTCAAATCAGTTTAATTTTTTTTATTCATTATACACATAATTTGAAACGATTTGTTGTGAATTCTAAGATCATATACAAACATGCTTAACTCAATATGTCCTCAAACCTTGATTTTTAGCAAGTCGACAAAAAATAATTAAGGGAAGGTGATGTACCTTGCCCAAGGTTCGTACCTTGAGCCACATTCAATTTTACCGCCAATTTTGGCCGTGAATATTTTTTTTACAGTTCCTAGTTATCGTCTATCACACTAGATGTTGCCACCAACAAATCAAACAATTCGACTGTATTGGTCAACAATTGTGTTATAAAAACTGTTTTTTGGCTTGAAAATTAAATAAACATAAGTTTTTGCGTAATTTCATGGTGATTGCGTAATTTCTAGCTGTTATTACCAAAGACAGTGCATTAGTTTGCCCCTTTGAATGATGATATCACACGTAGTTATAACCTAACCAAAAAATCCGGCGTATCACTTTATATACTGACCTAACGTGTGTTGTACCTTGAGCCAGTCTTGAGTAGTGTACCTTACACCGCATAAAGGTACATCACTTCTGTAATATATCATTTCATTTATTACATTATTGTTAAGAAATTAAGCAAATTAATAGTTTAACGGAGGATTATTCTATTTTAGCAATGCCCCGCAGTAAACTAGATGTGGAACGGCCTCCGGTCCAAAAGACTGACATTGAAAAGGCAGTTGAAGACATTTTTAATAGAAAAATATCATTTCGAGAAGCGACTAACATACGTTTCAGGGCATAATTAATGAGACACGTTAAAAAACATAAACAGTCGCGTGATGAAAAGTTCGAATACATTACCCATTGTGATGTAAATAGAGTTTTCTCCTATCATGAGGAGGCAGAACTTGTTTCGTACCTGAACATGCTGCAAGGCTGCGCTACGGTCTCACTTTACGTAAAGTTCGAGTTCTGGCCTTTCAATATGCAAAGGCAATAACAAATAAATAATAGTTTAAAAACTAAAGAACACGCTTTAATATAAAACTAAACTAAAAAGTAGAAAATAATTTTAAATAAGTGATTAACAACAAATTTATTTCATCGTAAAAAAGCGTGGGGTGCTTGATGTCAATTGTTGTTAATATTTCATGGACAAATATTGGTAAAAGTAGAACCATTATGAAAATATCTTAAAAAGCACCCCGCGCTTTTTTACGATGAAATAAATTTATTGTTAATCACTGTATTCTTATTTCAAACTTATTTAAAATTATTTTCTACCGTTTAGTTTTCTATTAAAGCGTGTTCTTTAGTTTGTTAAACTATTATTTATTTTCAACTTTTTAGTTTTGTTTTCTATTAAAGCGTGTTTTTTAGTTTTTCAAACTATTATTTTTATTATTATTTAATTTTTGTATCTATTACTCTCCAATTTTGAATAGAATCGGACCATAATCACAAAACTCGTCCGGCCATCTTGAATCCTTCAATTTTGACAAAATAATCATAATCTCCGACCCCAAAAACCCCCACATACCAATTTTGAATAGAATTGGACCATAATCACAAAACTCGTCCGCCATTTTGGAGCCGCCATCTAGAATTTTTCAATTTTTACAAAAGAATCATAATATTGGACCCCAAAACCCCCACATACCAATTTTGAATAAAATCGGACCATAATCACAAAACTCGTCTACCATTTTGGAGCCGCCATCTTGAATTTTTCAGTTTTGACAAAAGAATCATAATCTCTGACCACGAAAACCCTCAGATACCAATTTGAATAAAATCGGACCATAATCACAAAACTCGTCTACCATTTTGGAGCCGCCATCTTGAATTTTTCAGTTTTGACAAAAGAATCATAATATCCGACCACGAAAACCCCCACATACCAATTTTGAATAGAATCGGACAATAATCACAAAACTCGTCCACTATTTTGGAGCCGCCATCTTGAATTTTGCAATTTTGAAAGTATCATAATCTCCGGCCACAAAAACCCTCGGATACCAATTTTGAAGCGGATCGGACCATAATCACAAAACTCGTACGCCATATTGGAGCCGCCATTTTGTTTTTTTTCAAACAAAAATTTCTTAATGCATTGTCACCGGAATTATGTACACCTGCCAAATTTCAAATCATTCGGACGTCTGGAAGTGGGTCAAAATCGCGCCCAAAGGAGTCGGTTACAAACAAACATACAAGTGAAGCTAATATAAAGCGTGTAAAAATATTCTGAGAAGTGGAATTTGGAAAATATGGCCGAAAAGTCATGGCTGCAAGGATTTAGAAGAAAAGATAGAATGAATTGTCTTTACGTAAACCGGAAGCCACCAGCCTTGGACGATCCACAGGATTCAACAAAACCAGTGTAATAACTTGAAAAAAAAAAAAAAAAATTGGATAGGAGACCAATTGCACCAGAGAGAATATGGAACTGTGATGAGACGCGCATCACCACAGTCCATGTCCCACCCAGCACGGCCCCCAAAGGAGTGAAACAAATTAGGAGCATGACATCTGCCGAGAGAGGAACCATTGTAACCATGATTGCTGCAATCAGCGCCATCGGAAACAGTGTGCCTCCAATGCTCATTTTCCCTCGTGTGCATTTCAAAGATTATATGATGAAAGATGCTCCAACTGTCGCAATAGGTGCTGCTAATCAGTCTGGATGGTCGAATGAGCAACTTAGATCACTTCATACGAAACCTTTGCCTGACGATCCAGTCCTTCTTCTGATTGATAACCACGAGAGCCACGTGTCCTACAATAATCAAGTGCAAAGAAGCAGGGATGATTTTATTGACATTTCATCCACACACGAGCCATAAAAATCAACCATTGGGAAATTGCGAATTATAACAGCCACCCCAGAAAAAGCACATATTGAAGAGAATCAACGGATGAAGGATTTGAAAAAGAGATCCCACAGTGAAGGATCTTATAAACAAGAATAAAGTTCCACCGCCAGCACCTGCAAATGATTCATCTAGTTCCAGCACGAAAGAATCAGATGGGATGGAAATTTCGTCAAACTCTGATGACGATATAAGTTTGGCTGATGAAATGAATGCCAAACAACTGGAAGAACAGTTATGAATGAAACTATAAATGAGGGCGATTTCTTATTTCTTAAATTATCCGGTAAAAAAAGGGCAGGATACTATGCAGCCAAAGTGGTCAGAAAAAACACAGAACTCAATGTAATATATTTGAGGAAAGTGGCTGGTACAAACAAATTTTTATTGGATTCGGATAACATGTATATTGTCGAAGAAAGTGACATAATTTTGAAATTACCAGCTCCTATGAACACTGGTGGATCAGCTCAACAGCAGTCCTATTTAAGATTTCCTGTAGATCTCAGCTCTTACAATGTAAATTAATAATAAATAATAGTTTAAAAAAACTAAAAAACAATTACCTGTAATCTGAGACATTTCTTACTTTACTGCCCTAGGTGTGTAATGTACTATATAATTATTGATACCATGCACCCCACGCTTTTTTTTAAATAAAATAATTTTTTTTCTTATTTTCAATTTTTTTAGTCTGGTTTTCTATAAAAGCGTGTTTTTTAGTTTTTTTAAACATTTATTTATTACCTACTTTTTAGTGTGGTTTATTTATAAAAGCGTGTTTTTTTTAACTATTATTTTTTTGCAAATTAAAAAATGGAATAATCTTATTAAATTAGGTAATCATAATCTCCGACCCCAAAAACCCCCACATACCAATTTTGAATAGAATCAGACCATAATCACAAAACTCGGCCGCCATCTTGAATTTTTCAATTTTTACAAAAGAATCATAATATTCGACCCCAAAAACCCCCACATACCAATTTTGAATAGAATCAGACCATAATCACAAAACTCGGCCGCCATCTTGAATTTTTCAATTTTTACAAAAGAATCATAAGATTCGACCCCAAAAACCCCCATATACCAATTTTGAATAGAATCAGACCATAATCACAAAACTCTGCCGCCATTTTGGAACCGCCATCTTGAATTTTTCAATTTTGACAAAAGAATCATAATCTCCGACCACGAAAACCCTCAGAGACCAATTTTGAAGCAAATCGGACCATAATCACAAAACTCGTACGCCATATTAGAGCCGCTATTTTGTTTTTTTCACACAAAAATTTCTTAATGCATTGTCACCGGAATTATGTACACCTGCCAAATTTCAAATCATTCGGACGTCTGGAAGTGGGTCAAAATCGCGCCCAAAGTGAAGCTAATATAAAGCGTGTAAAAAAATAAAATTAATTGTAATGAGTGTTTTTAGTTTTTGGCTCAAGGTATATTATGACATGGATTGAACCTTGAGCCAAATTTAACTTTTTTTTTAATAAATTCTCATAATTTTTCACTGAATTGAAGTTATGTTGTGTTCGAAATTGGGATTATTTATTGTCATTGAGAAATTTAAGATGTCTAAAAACCCTGGTGCTTGAACTGATTCGATATTGTTTAGATTTTCGAGGGGACACCACCTGTTACTTCAACAGAGCTTCTCTCTGTGGTAGTCCGTGGTAGATGGCGCCATCCAAAAATGTTTGTTTATATCCTAGCTTAATGTCAAAACTTAATTTTTGACATCTGCAGCATCTTATATGAAATTATTTTTAGTGTTTTGTCGGTGTCTAGGAGTTTTCCATCTCTTTGATTTGAAATCTTGCTTAGCTTATTATTGAGTTTGTTCTTTAAAAAATCACTCGTTCATTAGTGTGTGAGGAATTGTTTATTTTCAAGTAGTGTGTGGACAGTATAAAGCCGCAGATTCGAATATTCACCTGTATTCAGTACCAAAAGCAAGTACAAATCTTGACGAATTGACTAATAATGATATTTTCATAGTTCATCATATTGTATGCATTAATTTTATATTTTCTACATTTTTATGACAATTTCATTTCCAATTCTCCGTCTGTCAAAATTCAGTTAACCTCAAATTCAAATGATACAAAATACGAAAAACACAGTGCTTTCTTTGTGCATTGTTCGGGAGCTTCTAATTCTAGCTTTGCTATTGGTGAAGTTTGACAGATGTCTCTTTTCAACCAATAGCAAAGCTAAAATTAGAACCCCGGAACAGTTCGCCTCAAAAAGAAAGCTGAGGAAATAAATATACCCTGTACTGAATTTAAACTAAAACGAAATTGGGCCATCTGACACGCTAATAATCTCTATTATGAAGTAGGCCAAGTTGATCCCAAACTTCTACAGGTATAAGTGCAAGCACCAGGGTTTTTAGACATCTTGGAGAAATTGAACATTCAATATATTTACTTTTGTCAAAAGTTATTTTGACAGTTATCTATTTTTGGAGTTGACTGGTAAAAGATTTGAATAAAATATCGATTAGAAAAGAGTGAATTCAATAAATTTTCACATTGATCTTTCAAGAAATTTAAGAAAAGCGCGGTAAATATCTAGTTACATCACACATGCACTCTGAATATGGGGAAAATACTTTTCTTACGTGTTTTTGCCTCCTGAACACGAATCCGGAAGAAAAATGCGGCGGTCTCATACCGTACCCGAGTTACAGCACTTTAAAAAAAAACTAACCTCATTTTCAAGCACCGTTTTCTCGCACAAAAATCACTCAAAATGCCTCCTTCTTTTTACCAGCATAAACAATACACCCTAAATCACTTATTTTCGGCACAACTTTGCACAAAATATCGTCGTTTTTATCGAAAAAATCCTCCTTCTTACACAGTTGCAAATGAACAATTTTCGTTCCTTTGACAGAAGTCATTCTAAATGTCTTCTGTCAAAGGAACGAAAATTGTTCATTTTTCTAGGCGTTATTCCGGATCCAATGAGCTATCACACATAATTTTAAGAGCAGAATCTATATTTTAGACCATTTTCAACTTGTTGATTAGACTTATCAATAAACAGGGGAAAATAAGGAATCAAAATTGGGCTTATTATCAACGGTTGCATTGACAAATTTTGCAATGATTTTTAAAAAATTGGTCGCAAGGTACAACACGTTCCCCTAAATGTTTAAAATAATACCATAAGCATTGAAAGAATTTGTTTCAAGAACAAAATCGGCAAAGCACTAAAGTCACAGATTTCTCTCATGCATGTTCAAAGTAATGTTAATTTCACAAACGCCAAACCTTCATTTTAAAAGGAAGTGTAGTACACAGTCCCTTCAGATATCTCCAAAGAAAAAAATTGCATAAGTGGAAACTTCAGTTCAAAAGGCTAGTTAGTGCAACTTGCCCAATTTTCTTGTGATGTGATGCATTCAATAGAGTTTCTCCTATAATTCCATGAGAGATAAAGGCAGGTAGGGTACAGTTTTTGAAAAAGTGGAATAACTTCCCAATGCCCCGCCCCTGAATTCCAAAAACGAGTAATATTTTTCTTCAACAAAAATGTATTCAACCGGTCAAAATTCATTAACTAATAATCATATGAAAAAAATCCACCATATGCCACCATAAAAGAAAAACCCTCTGATTTATTTATGTTCACTGAGAAAATACCTCAATGTCTAGTGAATTCTTCACATAAACACATCTTCATTTAAAAAATGTTGAAAAAATAAAAAACATATCCTCAAATAGTGTTTCAGAACTTTTTGATAAGAATTTTGAGATTAAATTACAATTGAATTGAAATAGTGATTTTTATGAAGTAAAAAAAAAACCTCGCTAGTCGAGTAATAAATGCAGTTATATTTGTGTGCACGATTCAAAATTGGTCTGTATAACTCCCTCTATTGATAATTTTTTATAATTTCAAACTGATGTCAGAAGAAAAAGAAAGAAAAAAGGTATTTTTTTCAGTGCCCACATCAGAACATTTTCCCTACAAAACTCCTGTTGGTGCTGATTTTTCAAAATAGACAATCGTTAATTTGTGTGTGTGGGAGGACATATCACTCAGCATGGATACTCAATGTAATTTTACGATACTGGCTCTACCCAGTTGGGGTGGCAAGGGATTGAGAAACTTCAAGGAAAAAAATCTGATGTTTTCGTCCCCTTCCATAGCTGCATTTCTTTTTTATCACAGAAAGCCATGATTTGATCGGCTTGTATTCAGTCTGGAGAGTTGGTGGGATCTTCCAACTTATCCCAATCGAATTCGGTGGGACCGTGTTTAATATTCAACTCCCCCAAATGCTTGAACCTCTCTTGGAAATCCGTATCCCTAGCTTTCAATTTTTCGAATCTATCGAACAATATTCGCTTGGCAAAATTATATAACTGATTATCTAGACTATTGAGTGCTTTGATTTTTTCAGATTGTTCGGGTGTTAAGGTTGTCAGAGTTGAACTAGAAACTGTTGCATTGTTCTGCTCGAAGGGGATGGCAAATCTGAGATTGAACGTTTCTTCAAATATGTATTGGGATATTTTCTGGTGTTCGGTCAAGCCAAAAAATGCCATCGACTTGAGATTCTTCTTTGCACTTGCCAACATTATTCTGTCACGGTCTTCTGTTGGCATGTACGACTTATTATAACAACCTGAAATATAATTTTCAAATTACTTACAACTAGAAAAAATTAAGAAAAACTTTTTCGTGGTATTGTTCAAATGGCATTCAATATGTGGCAAGGTAATAGATAGATAATATTGTTGAAAAATACTAGATTCAATTTGAGTGAAAGAATACCTACCTGAATGGAAATGCAAATTTTCAATTTCAGATTTTTTCATTTTGAGTTAGGGTCTTTTCAGAATATCTATCAGATGTAGTTTAATGTCCAGCATGGCTTTAGCCGGGGAAGTAGTTGTTTTCTGTTAGACATTCACAAAAAATAACTTCATTTTTATGGTGGATTTTTCAATTCACAGAAAAATATTTTTATCAATATCCAATTGAGAATGTTTCCCTTTTCAACATGAATACCCCACAAACAAGAGGTTATCTTGACGATGGAAGATAGTGACTAAAGTTTATCTTTCAGTCGCAGATGATTCCACATCTGATTCTATGAACATCCTGTTCATATTTTCAACAAATCGAAATTTTGGTGTTTTCGGATTGATTTTTAAAAAGTTTCGCAATATTGTTGGATATTGTGTTGTAGTATCTTATGGTATTGGATTTTATTTTAGTATTGTTTGTTCATGTGTTTGTAGTACAGTTTTTTTATGTGTTCTGGGTATCCATTTTGTTTGGGTATTTGATTTATAATCTCCAGTTCTTTTCTAAATTTGGTTGGGATCAAATGAATATTGAAGAGCCTATGGAACATGAATGAAAAATCTCTAATTAAAATTTAATCTCGTTTTTGTCTAACATTTATTTTTTTCAATTTTGGAGTTAAATTTGATGGAAGGGTGTATGGAATTCAAAAAATCAGCAAAGGTTTGTATCTTTTTTGGGGCCTTTAAAAATAGTAAAAACATGGTTTACATAATGGTACCAACATTGTATGTGATTTTTAAACAATTCTGTGTTTGAAACTTTCTGTTCGAAGGAAAACATGAAGGGGAAAAGATTAGAGCCCATGGAGAGTCCAGTTTTTATGATTAGTTTTTATTGAATATATATTTTCAACTTACCAACAAGTTCTAGGTCTGCTAACATTCTAGTCTGCCTGTTAATAGCCAAATTACTTTCACAATTTATGAATTCATCTACTCCAACCCCTTCCCAATTATCACCCTCATAACATGAAGGGAGGTCCCTTTCTCTAGCTGTCCTTCCGTTGCAGAAATGCCTAGCTCCTTTCCAAGTAGCACCTCTTTGTACATGACGGAATTCGGATAGATATCTGAAAGTAAAATGTTTGCAACCACTTCCACTTGTATTTGTGACATGAATTTATTATATTTATATTTGGCTGAATTTATTTTCAAATCAAATAGAAAGACAATTTCAAAAACTATCAAATCTCTATAAAAAACTTCCAGATTTTTTTGTTTGTTTTTAGATTTATAGATAGAAAATTATGAAAATATTCAACTTTGTACACAAAATTAAATTTGTTGGAAACGAACATTCGAAAATGTATTAAATTAAATCGTTTGTGGGATACTTTCAATAATACGAAATGGAAGAAATTCAAAATTGCTGTTTGTTGCCATTATTATAACATCTACCTAACCAGGTTAGGAAATGCTTATTTGATAATCCTAGACTTAGCAAAGGCCTTTGACACTGTGTCGCACCACATTTTACTAGACAGGATGTACAGTATCAGAGGCATTGCGCTGGAATTGTTTAAATCCTAGCTCAACGAGAGGTCTCAGCAGGTTAAAGTTGGTGACTCCATAAGTAAATCCTGCCTGGTGGAGTGTGGTGTGCCACAGGGCACAGTGTTAGGTCCAGTATTATTTACCATCTACACAAACAGTCTAATCCATTTGGTACATGGAGGAGATGTGGTCTGTTATGCTGATGACACAGTTATTATGCTGCAGGATACCACGTGAGATCTTGTATATAAAAAAGCAGAAGTGACAATGAGTAAGGTTAGAGCATGGCCTGATAACAATTTATTGACACTTAATGTGGGCAAATCTAACTTCATGTGTTTCACTTCAAACAAACGAACCTATCCTAGTAATAATACGATAAAGGTTCACACTAATAAATGTCATGACTTTGTAAATTGCAATTGCTCTCAAAAAATTTAATTAGTCCCTAAAACAAAATATCTAGGATTGTTCTTTGATTCACACATGAAGTGGCAGCATCACGTAGAGTATATAACAACAAAATTAAGAAAAATGTACCAACAATGTTATCAAATTAGAGATTGGTTACCAAAGAAAAACCTAATAAATGTATACAGTTTTGAACCATGGCATTGTCGCATGGGGCTTGGCATGTAAATCCGTTTTGTCTCCACTAATAACCCAAAAAAAAAACTCTAAAAATCATACTTTTCAAAAACAGAAAATTTCCCACAGAGCAACTATTTGACGAGATTAGAGATCTGAACCTTGATCAAGTGCACATAAAAAGTGTTTGTAGATTGATGCTGAATAAAAAGTATATGACACAAGAAGTTTTACATCGTATCACTACCCGAGCTATAAGTCTAAATCAAGTTACATTCCCAAGCACCTATTTACATCAATACAAAGATCACTTTATTATATTGCCCCTAAAGTGTTCAATATCATACGCTCACAAAAAATATATTCTGGTTGTTAGAAAATAAAATTACCTCTTACTGATTAAGTCATTACTTTAAGTACTGATTAGCTTTCTTTTCTTTTATGCTAAATATAATTGTTACAAATTAATTCTGGTGAGTACTCTCTTTTGGAAAACATTCTTCTTTGCCTCATTCATCAATGAGTTCTGGAATAGAAAATCAAATAACTATCTGAATAAAAATGCAAATTTTCAATTTTAGATTTTTTCTTTTGAGTTAGGGTCCTTTCAGAATATCTATCAGATGTGGTTCAATGTCCAGCATGGCTTTAGCCGGGAAAGTGGTTGTTTTCAGTTAAAAATTCTCAAAAAATAATCTAATTTTTATCGTGGATTTTTCAATTCACAGAAAAATATTTCTATTCAATATTTAATTGAGAATGTTTCCCTTTTGAACCTGAATACCCCACAAGAGGTTATCTTGAACGATGGAAGATAGTGACTAAAGTTTATCTTTCAGTCACAGATGATTCCACATCCTCCACATCCTGTTCATATTTTCAAACAAATCAATACTATAATATTACCAACTAGTTTCTATACATAAGTAACACACACCCCCACATTCTTTCAAGAAAATTGTGTGTTAAATGAGAAAATTTTTTTACTGATATATGAAAAATAAAATATTTTTTTTTTCATGTTATGAAATCTTACTAAAATATGTTCTACACCATTTTTGAAAAATGAAAAGTTACCTAAAATACTGACAATTTTTCTTTTTTAAATCAAATCAAGCACTGCACTGTTTTAGCCAATCAATTACTGTAGGGATATAAAATAGAGTACAGAATTTAATTAAAAAAACTGAACCTAGCTCTCAAAATACGTAATATAACCACGAAAAAATATATCAGGAACGGATTCAGCTTTCAATATGCAATAAAGCAAATATATCAATAGTTCACCTTACGTTCATTTAACATTGGTTGTTGCACCCATAATTCTAAGAATGAAACTAACCAAAGGTTTCCAGATATATCCCTATTCCTCTAAATCTTCCCCGGGAATTTAAACAGAAGTTGTTTTTGTACACACTATCGGCACAAAAAGATCTCAAACTTCTCTTTCCAAGAATTACTCCCTTCCGCACAAGTTTTCCTTAAAGGAATTATTGATAGACACCGAAAATTCTCACGATACCCCAACCCCATGAAAACGAAAGAAAACTATTAATAAATAAATATTTCTACTAAAGTGAAATTTATTAGTGATTTTTTTTCAAGCCACTTATATGTTTTCTCAGTGTATTATCACACATGCTGCATATTCATCTACAAACATCCCCATCTGAAAATTAGTCGAACGCATAATCATGAAACTCGGTCAAAAGTTAATAATAGACTAATAAGCCCCTTTTATCAGAAAGATGCTAACCAGAGGTTCATCACGTCAATAGCTCCTAGAATAATCAATTCTTTACCACGAAACATAAAAAAAATAAACAATCTTGAAACCTTGAAAAAAAACAAAGCAGTTTATAGGTAAAAACCAAAATAAATACATAAATATCCTATAGTTACTGTAAATACATGGATTTATTAATCCCAAACAATGTACATCTGAATGGAAAGCATTAGTTTTTGTTGGCAACTCTTTAGTCTTAAAATCACATCTATTGTTACACTTATCCTTCCAACTTTCCAATTGGATTTACTTAATGTTAGTTAATCTCTACAAAACTATGTTAATGTATTTACTACTACTATTTAGTCTACTCGACAAGTTGAAAATGGTCTAAAATAGAGCTCTTAAAATTATGTGTAATAGCTTATTGGATCCAGAATAACGCCTAGAAAAATGTGCCAAAAGCGTGTATTAGCACATAAAAAATTGCAAAAGTTATAAACAATTGAAGATGAAAAAAAAAATGGCATTTCGTTTTTTGCCAATATTTCATAAACTATTAATATTAAAAAAAAAAAATTATGAAAGAGGAGGAAATTTCCAGTAAAAAACTCCCAGCTCTCGGAACTCTATCTCCATTATTTATAATTTTAATTTAACGCTGAAAATGGGTCTCCGAGCGACATTTTTAGGTTGCGCGCGCGGCGTCAAAAGCGAGTACGACACATTAATTAATTTATTTAAGGTATTAAATATATTTTTTTTTAATTTGAAAAAATTATGGTGTATTTGGAACACTATAAATAATTTATTCCCGTAGGAAATTTTACTTAAAGTTAATTTTTCAACAAGTTAAACGATTGTTAACTAACAAAATTTTCTCGAACTTCTGTCTTAATTGTAAATACAAAAAAAATGTTTAAATAATTGTAAAAAAATTTCGCTTCATAGAGCCTTTCTTATATACATACTTAACAAATCACCATAAAAGTTAAAAAAATATTCATACTTTGTTTATAATAATTTTTGTACTTGAACAAAAACAAAAAAATCCAAGTAATGTTGTTAAAAAAATTTTTTTTTTCCTTAATCATCATATTATCGTTTTTTTATTAATACAAGATATAAATTAATTTGCAAAAAAAAAAAACTCGCCATTTGTTGATAAATTTTTAAGAAACAAATTGATTATTTCAATATTTTTGAAATTTTTTTTTATCAACAATTCCATTGTTTATTAACTCACCAATTTGTTATAAACAAATTTTTAACTTTGTTAGATTTTTTTTCTAAATTTAAAATTTAAAAAACAAATATAACAAAGTATAGAAAAAAAAAATTCCCAATTTTTCCCAATTCCAATTCCCAAAGTAAAAAAAAAAATTTTATTTATTTTTTAGATATATTATGTTGTAAAAAAAAATTTTAAAAATTGAATTATGATCTTTAAAAAAAAAAATATTTAAACAATAGAAATATAAAAAAACGATTATAAACAATTAAAAATTGTTATCAAGGAAATTTTTTTTTTCAAAAATCATAATGTTTGTAATATAATGAAGTAGTCAAAAAAAATTTTTCAAAAATATTGAAATTATCAATTTGTTTATAAATTTTTTATCAACAAATAGCGGGAAAAATGTTTTTTGCAAATCAATTTATATCTTGTATTAATAAAAAAACGATAATATGATGATTAAGGAAATTTTTTTTAACAACATTACTTGGATTTTTTAGTTTTTGTTCAAGTACAAAAATTATTATAAACAAAGTATGAATATTTTTTAACTTTTAGACGTGATCTTGTTAAGTATGTATATAAGAAAGGCTCTACGAAGCGAAAAATTTTTACGACAATCATTTAAAAAAAAATTTCATTTACAATTAAGACAGAAGTTCGAGAAAATTTTGTTAGTTAACAATCGTTTAACTTGTTGAAAAATTAACTTTATTTTTTCAAATTAAAAAAAAATATATTTAATACCTTAAATAAATTAATTAATGTGTCGTACTCGCTTTTGACGCCGCGAGGGCAACCTAAAAATGTCGCTTGGAGACCCATTTTCAGCGTTAAATTAAAATTATAAATAATGTAGATAGAGTTCCGGGAGCTGGGAGTTTTTTATTGAAAATTTCCTCTTCTTTCAGTTTTTTTTTTATGAAATTCCTTAAATATTAATAATTTATGAAATATTGTCAAAAAACGAAATGCCATTTTTTTTTTCATCTTCAATTGTTTATAACTTTTTCAATTTTTTATGTGCTAATACACGCTTTTGGCACATTTTTCTAGGCGTTATTCCGGATCCAATGAGCTATCACACATAATTTTAAGAGCAGTATCTCTATTTTAGACCATTTTCAACTTGTCGAGTAGACTATATTATATTTACTACTCTGTCATAAATAGTAAAATAATGCAACAACACAAATTGATCTGTACACACCACACAGGTCCTTGGCCCTAGGTTTACATACTAGTATAGTTAGTTTTAGAAAATTACCCTGTAGGAAATGTTATAATTGTACTTTATACTTTTAATAAATAAATAAATAAAATAAATGAATAAATGTATAACTGGTATTTACCTTGAAACAGGGTCCCGAAGTAAGGTGATATAAAAATAGCGTCTTTTCACTACATCTTCTAGTTCATCCAGTTTTTCATCAACACAGCTGGTCAGTTCAGTCCAGTCGGCATGCAGTCCGCATTTCCATCCTGTGGTGTACCGACTGAACAACCAGCTCTGGTTTGAGTGGGGCCGAAAACAATAACATCTCTTCCTGCTAAGTGGACACGTACAAGGCCTTTTCAGATCAAGATCGTGCACTAGGTGCTTGCCAAAAGATGTACCCCCTGAATGTAAATATTAATGAGTCATTTTCCATACCATCTACTTATAATATGATTTTTTACTTGAAATAAACGATTTTTTATTATTTATTATTATTATTATTTATAATACTACTCAAGGTACATATGGTATGTCAGTAAAAATAAGATAATTGTAGATATGAGAGTAAGAATAAATATATGTAGAAAAATATACAAATTGGAATCATTAAAATTACTATAATATATAACTAGACAAGCACACTCAATAAAAGACTTGTAAAAATATGATAAGGCTTATACAGATTCAAACGTATTTGTACCCCTGTTTCAAAAAATGTTTGCCAAATTGTCATTAAAGTATTCTTGGAGAGTGTAATAGCATTTCTCTATTAAAAACGTTTTAATTTGCCTTTGAAATAATTTATCGCTTCTGACCCGTTTGACTATATCAGGTAATTTATTGTAACAAGTTATTGCACAATAGTGAGAATGTGACAACCGGTGTTTTGGGATAAGCAAAAGATCGCCGTTTCGTGTGTTGTGTTCATGCTCTGATGCATTTTTCGAATATATTCCGGAGTTTTTAACACATAACACATTTGAGGATAAAAATTGAGGGAGGTGTCAATATCTTTCTCGAAAATCCAAGTTAAATATGAGTCTTATAATTATTTTCTGAGCTATAAAGACCCTTGTAAAATCTCTTGCTCTCCCCCAAGCCATAATGTTCAAGCTGATGTGAGAGATGAGAGTAGACCATTGCATAATAAATACTTAGTATTCCAGATTTGCTTTATAGTATAATATGCTTTGTTTAAGTTTGCGCAAGTATGGTCCACTTGTTTTTCCCAGTTTAAGTTGGAATCTAGGTAAGTACCTAAGAATTTAACTTCCTGTAAAATTTGGATTTCGTCTATTTTGAAAATATTGTCTGGGATATTTTTCCTGGAGTGAAATCTCACAGAAATTGATTTAGAAGTGTTCAGAATCAATTTATGTTTTTGACACCATATACTGAACTGTTCACTTTCAGATTTACTAACGAGTTGCTCTGCAACTTGACCAGATATGGTTATGGTAGTATCGTCTGCGAACATTGTGACGTGGCCTGCCACAATATGTTGTGGTAAGTCATTTACATATAGCAAAAATAGTAGAGGTCCCAGGACCGAACCTTGTGGCACACCGAGTTTAATGTTTCTTGGCTCTGAGGATGACCCATTACATACTACGATCATATTTCTATTTCTCATGTAAGATTCTATCCATTTTACTATATTACTAGAAAAACCAAGATTTAATAATTTTTGGATTAGAAATTCAGGGCACACTGTATTGAAAGCTTTCGACAGGTCAAAGAACAATGATATGACACATTTGTTGTTGTCAATCTCACTGTATATATAGCTCAGTAGGTAATAAGAGGCTGTTTCGATAGTTTATTTTTTCTGAATACGTGCTGAGATGTACAGAGTATGTTATTGTTTTCCAAATGTTCAATTATTCTGACTGCTACAACTTTTTCAAATAATTTGGATATGTTGCAGAGCAAGGTTATTTGCCTATAGTTGCCAACTTCGGTGATATTGCCTGTTTTATATACAGGGATAACAATACCTGTTTTCATAATGTCTGGAAAACACCCCTGTGTAAGAAATTGATTCATGAGATGGGTTAATGGTTTGATTATAGCAGGGATTATTTTCTTAATTGTGACTATGGAAAGTTCATCAAAGCCAGAAGATTTTTTATTCTTCATTTCTGATAGGGTATTTATTATCTCATAGTCGGAGATAGGATGACAGCTAAAGGCTTTAATAATATGAAGATTTTCAGTTACTGTACATGGGAGAGACATATTTTGCCCAAAGTTATTCAGTATAGCATTTTCTGCTGCACTTGAGAAGTGTTCAGCAAACAGTTCGGGGACCTCATTTGTGAGTGTTTTGTGATCAAAATTTGTTTTAGATAAATGGCTGTTTTCAGTTTGTCTTCATTTCTACCAAGTTCATTGTTTATAATTTTCCAAGTTTCTTTTATCGCGCTAAAAAAATTCTTTTTTGCTCTTGTAATTCCAGTTAGTATCCTTCATTTAGATTAGAATCAATATTTCCCGAGTTTGAAAGAATCCTCAAGTGATTTTCTTCCTTAATTATATCTGGCAATATCCAGCCCTTTGGGTTGCTTTGGTTACAAGTTTTCCTTTTTTGGCACGAGACATTGAAGCAGTAGAGAAGCGAGACGAAGAAGAAATCGAATGGTTCATTTAACATAAAATGATAGATTGGAGTCCAATCTACATTCATCAACCTACTTTGGAATTCTGCAATGTTTTCTGGGTGTAATTGACATCTTATTGTGTATAATGTGTAATAAGAATAACACCATAAAACAGATCAATAGTTAATCCTACCAGTATTAATTTCTTGTGAAATTTTCTACCATTATGCGACAAAAGGTGTAGTAGCACAATAACAATAATAATAAATCGACTTTATTTGACAAATTGAAAAGGCGAAGATTAGCTAAATAGCTACTCTTGAACTGTCAACCTCTTCAGTTTACAGAAGGTAACAAAACAAAAATAATAAAAAGATAATGAAAAAAGAAAGCATTTACAATGTTAATACTATCGATAATCAGTAGTAGAGAAAAAGTAAACAAAATAATAGGTATTGTAATCTGAAAAAAAAAAAAATAAAATTTGTATCAATGTGAATTCAGCAGCAGTTCATTTTTAGCGACTTTTGTAAATCTATTCAGTGGTGTTGATAATCCTGGTTTGAATTAATTAAAAAGTTTTACTGCGTTATAGGTAAAACTGTGTTCAAACAGAGCTTTCAAGTGGCATGTGGCATGTTAACTATATGTGAACATCTGCTGTTAAGATTGTCAAGAAGGTATGGAGCACTATTAGTATTAAATAATGTATGCAAAAAAATGAGGAAATGGTGTTTAAATAGATAAACTTTGAGCCACTTCAACTACAGGATGTATCAAGAGATACGATAATATTTCCTCAGATTAAATATGAATCTGCAACAAGTATTTTGCACTCACTGAAGTTGATATTGAGTGCATTTATCAAGACATGGGTAGCAGACAATGTTACAATAATTTTGAAGGAATAAAACCAAAGATTCTGAAAGTTTTTTTCTTGTTTTGAAATTTAAAATATGTTTTTAGCATAAAGTAACCGAGTGCGCATATACAATTTCCATAATGAAAGATTTACATGATTCTTGAACCTAAGAGAAGTATCTATGGTCAATCCTGAATTCTTTGCACTATCAGAGATGTCTAAATGTGTGTTATTTAGTTTAATATTCATATTATTCAAGATGTTAGACTTTACATTTTTGTTTCCAAATAATAGGACCACTGTGTTAGAAGAATTGATTGAATAGGTTGTGTTTATTAGAATAGTCAACAATTGATTGAAGATCGCTATTTATAGTTTCAGATGATGTAATATATGATGTAGGTTGAAAAAAAATATTTGCGTATCATCCACATAAAGTTGAATTTCACTAGTATTTATAATAATAATAGTGTTTATTGCCAGTTTCCCATTTACAGAGCAATGTTACAATTGGAGAATTGATTAGTAGTACACTTTTTAAATATGAATGAATATCACAAGTCATTTTTGAATACCTTCAAAAATTCAAAGATACGCACAAGATTTATTTTTTAGTTCACATATGCTACAATAAAATATGTTACAAATGCTAGAGAGTTTGTTAGCATTACTGCACATCAAATTTATTGGTGTTTTCAACATTAAATTTGTTTGAACACTTTTGCACAAGAAGGTAGTGTTGTGTCTGGATGTTATTCTAGGAACAAGAATATCAATTTGCAACAGTAATGCAGGACAGTCAATTTTACTATTGAGTAATTTATATAAGCATAAAACAGATGCCTGATTTCTAGGTTTCTCTAAAGACACAAAGTCAAATCTATGTAGTAAATCAAGATAATTACAACCTCTTGGGGGATAAAACACATAAATTTTTATACTTAGGAATTTTTTTCTTCTGAACTTTATCTATACCAGATGAATATTAAATATATATGGGATTCCATGTTATGGATCCATATTCTAGTTTTGACCTAACCAAACTGAAATATAGAGAGGTTATATGATAAAATGTTATTAAAATTCTTATAGTTCCTGATAATAAAGCCTATGCATGGTATACCAAACTGACAATAAAATTAATGTGATAATTAAACGTGACTTGATCAAAATGGACACCTAAATCCCTAATAGTATCAGTTCTTTCTAAAATAATATTATCTATAATATAAGGAAATTGTAACTCTTTACCTTTGCGGCCAAATAATTTTACATTTAGATATATTCAAAGAGTGATTTTCAAGACACCAATTGTGTAAAATATCAATTTGATTTTGTAATATGACACAATCATCCAAACTGGTAATAGAGAGAGAGAGAGAGAGAGAGAAAATATATGTTTATTGTACATAAGAAAAAATCTTGTTGACAAACACATAAATAAAAATTCACAGTATGCGAATGAACATACGTTACTGTCAAAAATTGATAACCACGTCACAGGATAAAAACAAATATAAAAACATAAATGGTGAGACTTAATTAAATACTTTCACAAAAACATTAAAAAGTTTGACCAAAATTAACAATATGAACAAATGTAAACATTAACTAAAGTGTATCATCATAAAATTCAATCAAGCTATAGTAGGCCTTATCACTAAGTAAAGTTTTTAGTTTATATCTAAAAACCTGGAGATTTCTCTCTTTGATATCACTTGGTATTTTATTATACATTTTCACTCCATTGTAAATCAGAGAATCTTTTACTAGGTTAGAAGTGGGAATGGGGAGCTTTAGGCTATTTTCTTTCTGGCGAGTATTATAGGGGATGTTGTAGATTTCATATTCCAATCTATTCTTATGAATTACAGAAACTGTCTCCAATATGAAAATTGAGACAAGAGTTAGGATTTTTTTATCTTTAAAAAGAGGTTTACAAGAATCTCTCCATTTGGCTTTGCAAAGGTATCTAATTGCCCGTTTTTGAAGCACAAACACTGACTGGAAGAGTTGATTGTTACATACCCCCCAGAAAGATATGCCATAGTGTAAATGGGAGTCTATAAGTACATAATAAACAGATTTGGCAGCAGTAGATCCTAATTCGTTTGATACTGTCCTCATGACATAACAACCAGAAGCCAGTTTTTTATTTAAATGAGTTATATGCTCTTCAAGTTCTTGTTTACCACCAGCTGCCTTCCTAAATGCACATTTGATATACAACATTTGAATGTAATAACACTTGTTTTTTTAAAATTCAGAGTGAGTAAATTAGAGTCGAACCAATTCTGGATTGTAACCATGTCGGAAGATATTATTTCGTTCAATTTACTTTTATCTTTATGGTGCCATAGTATGGTGGTGTCGTCAGCAAATAACGTGAACCTTCCGGAAATTAGTAATGGTCAGATCATTTATATATAAAAGGAACAAAACAGGACCCAGCACCGAGCCTTGTGGTACTCCACTTTTAATTTCTGCAGTATTTGAAGATGTTGTTAGTCTCACATACTGCTTTCTATCAGAAAGATTCGAGTCGAACCATTTAAAAGTGTTTCCTCTGAATCCATACAATTGAAGTTTGCACAGTAGTACCTCGTGGTTGACACAATCGAATGCTTTCGATAGGTCACAGAGCACTGCTGCGACAGCTTCTTTATCATTAATATCTCTGTAAATCATTGACATAACTGAATGTATTGCATCAGTTGTATTCTTTGATTTCTGAAAACCGTGCACTCAGTATTCTGTTACGTATAAAAAATTCCATAACTCTTTTTTTCACCAGTTTTTCGATAATCTTCGCTAAGTTGGGTATCAATGAAATAGGCCTAAAATTGGCTGGATGTTCTTTATCACCCCCTTTATGGAGAGGTTTTCAGGAATGAAGGAAAATAACCTTGTGCAAAGGAACTATTTATGAGTTGGGCAAGAATACTGACTACACTATCAGGGAGGTTAATAAAAATGTTTATAGAGATATCATCTAAACCAGCGGCATTTTTATTTTTTATAGTGGAAATAACTTCTTTTAGTTCATATAAGTTGGTGTCATAGAGTATGAGATTGTTATCAACTTGGATGTCTCTGATATAGTTTAAGGGATTTTGTGTAGGAGATATTTTACTAGTTAGCTTTTTTGCTACTGTACAATAATAATTATTGATTATGTTAGGTTCTAGTGACGTTTCTGTGTGTTTTGAGGTTCTTCCTTTCCCCCTGAGCTCATTTACTATGGTCCAGCATTCTTTCACTTTGTTATTTGCATTCTCCATTCTGCTATTGTAAAACATATCTTTTGCTGCCCTGATAACTTGTCTTTATATTTTCCTGTAAGAGTTGTAGTGATTGTCAAAGTTGGAATTAGTTACGAATTTTCTTATATAGTGAAGATACCTCATGTTTTTGGAGGAGATTTTTATGCCATTTGTGATCCAGGGTTTTAGTTTTTTTAGATTGATTTTTTGTTTTGGAAATGCCCTTTCGAAGTTAATGACTAGGCCATTGTAAAATGATTCAAAGGGTTCTTCTGAGTCCAACAATATCTCCCAGTCAGTGTTGACACAAAATCGATGGAACCTACTATAATTTTTGGAACTGTAGATACGGCCATAGCGGTGTTGTTTGTTGGTTATATCTAGACTGAAAGTAGCTTTGCTTAGATTAGATGGTATAACTGAGCAGGGGATGCAATCCTGATTGAGATTTGTACAGAAATAATCAATTGTGGTTGACGAAAATTGTGATACTCTTGTAGGAGTGTCAATATGCATGACCAGATTGAAAAAATCTAGGTAGGTAGGTAGAAGCGTATAACTTTAAATCATCTGCAAACATCAACCGATTGCACTCCAATGAAATGCACAAACCATTAATAAATAGTAAAAATAATAATGCACCAAGATTGGACCCTTGAGGTACTCCGCTAGTTGCAATATAGACATTTGAATAAAAACCATTGGAATGAACATACTGTTGGAGTTGACGAAGGTAGGATTTTAGAAGTTGAATATAAGTTTCATTAGAGCACATACTAGTAAGTTTATGAAGAAGTAACATATGATTGATCTTATCGAATGCCTTAGAGAAATCCGTGTACGCCGCATCAAATGAAATTTGATCAAGTAAGTCACCACAATTAATTGACATAGTTGATGAAATGGGATAGTTGTACCAAATTGCTAGGGTCAGTTGTAAATGGTCACTAACATTATAGTTCTCAATACTAAACATATAGTTATATAATATATAAGACAAACCTATGCAAACTTATTTGAAACAACTCGCTCTTTTGTTAAAGAAACCATATCTCGTAAGTCATAAGTTATAAATTTATCGTAGAGTTTTCAAAACTATTTAAAAAAAAAACAGGATTACGGAAGTCAGCCTGCGAATATCAGTGAAAGTTCTTGTAGCTTTTGCTCTCTTTGAAAAAATAGGAAAGTACCATTAAATACTTCCCATACCAACTACTAACCTTTAGTAAAATCAAGATGTAAAACAAACTCCTCAGATATATTAAAATGTGTCTTCTTTAAACCTATTCAGGAAAATTCTGCAAGAACTTCTGATTGATAAAACCTATTATTTAGAATCAATTTTATGAAATTTTAATCTTTTAGTGCTGATATTTTGTGTATTGTTTTCCTGATTTTTAACATATTTCAGTTCATTAATGCTGAAATTCTAGTACAATTATGTTACATTTTGGAAAATATTTTATTATATTACCTATAGGTAACAATTTAATTTGTAAGGATATGTAAATAAGCATCTTTTCCGGAAAAAAACAAGATTTTATAGAAAAAAAACAACGAGCAAAGCTCGGTTGCCTATGGTTTTCATAAGTGTTATTTTGGTCCTTTCTGTATATTTTCTGATATTTTTTCTGAATGTTCATTAATTATCATATGGACTATGTTATTTTTTAGAAAAATGTTTTTTAATATATTATTTATTCATAAAATAAACGCATATATCTCTCTATAGTCAACAGAGATAAAAGCAATAAGCCAATGACTAACAAGTATTACTTATTTCTGCTAAAAAAGCTACAAAAAATAGTTATTGTAATAGTGTAACTTACATCTCATTTATGTCACGAACATACTGATAACCCACCCTGTAGTTCAATTTCAATATGTCTCTGATGTAGTATCATGCAATTTCATTTTTATAGACACAAACAACAGTTCAAAAAACTCGTTAGATTATGAAAGCTGAATACAAATGAGTACAGTACATTTTATATGTGACTGCATTACAATATTCATAAATTTGAATTGAGTTACCTTGAGCCTTTGAGAATGACAAGGATAAAAGCTAAAAGCAGTAATAAATGAATACTGAGGAAATATAGGATGAAACCAATTCGAAAATCTAATGTTGGACATACAAAATATTGTACAACAATAAAAAGCAATCAATAATTTATTGTGAATCAATTCTTTTATTTCTTGGAAGCCCATATTTTTTTCGGATATTGAAATACTAATAAAAGTCCAGGTTACCTGGAAACCCTGGCAAAGACTACTCTTCATAGCACAACCATTCTTTAAACTTTTTCTGTTTATTTTGCAGGCATTTCAATTGTAATCACGGATTTTTAACACAGCCAAAATTGAAATCTCCATATTTATTAACCCTTTCATGACAGAACCGGATACATCCTCAAAAAAATTATGTGATCTCCTACCGGGACTAGGATAAGTACGCGAGGCAAGAGGCAGCAGTTAAAGACGGTATTCGAACGCATCTGCATATGTAATGGGCAGGCACAACATTTACTAGGCTCCTCCACCAAAAAATGTATTGGCTTTCATCACCAACTTGATTTTAGGCAGTGATGATGCTAGCATGTGTTAGTTTGGGCAGGTGATGTGTGATCCCATTCGAGTTCCACTTCAGTACGTTTTCTAATGTCGTTTGTCTATGTATACAGTACCTAGGTTGGCAATAAGTAGTTATTGTCTATTTTCAATATGTCTTAGAGTAATAGAAAGTGTTAACAAAGCAGCAAGAGATGAAAAATTTGGACTTTACCGCTGCCGAACCGAAAGGGTTAATAGGCCTATACAGATCGAATATGGATACATATGAATTAATTCAATGGATCATACGAATGATAGAAACCTTACCAGTTTTTTGCATGTGCAGGAATACCATGACATCATGGGAATCCATATCAAAAGTAAAATCATCATTCAACATATCGTCATAGCTCAAGCCAACCTTGCTGTTGATATGGGGCTTCCCTAGGTTATCCTCTATGAAAATAGCTTCTTTGGAACTCAAGGCACAAACCTTGAAAAAAAATCCACTATTTATAAATGAAAACAATTCTGCACTAGACTCACCTTATCGGGACAAAAATAGCCAAACCCGAGGATTCCGAAAACGCACAGAGCCAAGCAAAAAAGGCAGATCTGCCTTAATCTGGAAGATTTTGTTTCCATTTGTTTAATTTCATATACACCGTTAGGTAACAGCAATGCCAAATCGCTGTTTATCACTCGAACAGAAACACTTTTCAAATTCTTCATCGTTCAATCCATCGAAAAGGGTTAAAGGTTCATTTAATCTTTAAATCGGGAAGTACCATTATTTGTTTACAAATTCATTATATCTATATCGTCGGAGCTCGGAGTCCGACTTCTACTATTTGACATGGAATAAGAACTACATTGACGTATGACGTATGACATTGACGTAGTGGAGCGACATCTTTGCGATAGACACTAGACTTTTAAAATCTCCATTGCCTTATGGATGTAATATTAGACACTCCTTGGTATATATTGTCATTGTTTAAAGAATGATATTATTTACTCTCTTTGATCTAAGTGTCCATTGCACTAGACTTTGAAACCTGACGTCCTACTTTCATGCAGAGATAACTGACTGTGATCGGACAACCATATGCAATCCCCTTGCTGACGTCACACCATCCATAATACTCCGCCTTACCACAGTCACAGTTTATAGCTAAAGAAGCAGTTAGCTCACTTGGCCCAAATGCATGTTCCAAGGTAACATCCACTCCAGGGAAAGAATTCAGGATGCGCAGAAGACTGTAAGCGATTAATCGCTCTTCGAAGTATACGAAAAATGTCAGTATTAGTAACACAGTAACACGCGGTATGCTCGAGGGATAAAAATCAGAGTTGCGCAGTGTACAAACGGGAACATAAAGATCAAAGTGCCGACGCCAAGTGAGCTAACTGCTTCTTTAGCTATAAACTGTGTCACAGTTTATAGCTATAAACTGTGGCCTTACTTAGATTGTGATTTATACCGTCTGTAATGCAAACGTGAGTGCCAGTCGGTACCCATTTCTCTATAACGGCCAATTCACGTTAACTGAATGAAAGTTGATTACAACGTGGACTGTTGCGATAAGATTGTAATACGCCAGAAATAGATAATAAATAGGGTTAGGGGCCGATTATTGAAATATTCTGGGAAACAATGCCATACAAATTAAGAACAATATATTTGAGAATTGTATTTGGGTGAAAATTTAATTTTAACGTATAATTCCCAAGTAGCACAGAGTCATAAAATTAACATAATGACTTCTTATAACGTCTCAAAGACCACGTATTTGTAATGTTTTAGAACCAAAAAGTTAATGTGCGTTTTATAACCTTTAGGCGTCGCTATGACGTCGTGTAGTAGATATAAGGAGAGTACAATAAAGAATTCTCAAGATGAAGTTGTAATGTGGTTTGTATGTAAATAAATTGTATGTGTCGTTAAGTAGAACTTAAGAGCAGTTGCTGTGACGTTATTATGACTATGAACATATGTGGTTCTAATGAATAGATTTTTGAAACGTTTCCACGACTACATATTGTACTCATGTAATGTAGTTTTATCAACTGATGAACTCTGGTCGTAATGACTACATTATGTATCTATGGTTAGATTATTTTTGTTGGTAATGTTATTTTTCTTGGTTAGGTATATATATTGTGTTTGTATGTGGAATATTCAGTTACATATGAATAATTAAAATGCCAAAACCAAAATCCCATATGCCCTACAAGAGAACTGGAGCATACAGAAAAATTTAAAAAAATATAAAGAGGAAAGGGTGCCTACCCCAAAATTAACTCAGTCTATCGGGACACTGCAAAAAAATGGAAGTTTATCCAGTCCCAGATGAAAATGTACCTGGAACAAGTTCAGAACTAACCTCAGAGAGTATCACTGTGGAAAGTGCTTTTGAAGGAGAAAGTATGGATGAGGGTGATGAAGAACACTTAGAAAAATGTTTCGTTTTCAAATAAAAATTGAGGAACTGGGCATTAGTTCACAAAATTCCGCATACTGCATTGAATGATCTGATGAATATTATAAAACCTTCAACACAAATTGAAAATTTGCCTAAAGATTCTAGGACATTACTGGAGAGATAAATACAAAATATTTAAATATAACTGTTCAACATAACCTCTATTGTAAATGTCAGTGTATATCTTCTTCTGTTTTGATTTTTGATAGCGTTACGACGTTATTACAACAAAACTTGCTACTTGTGGTCACAGCGACTACATTAGAACTTTTTTATGTAAGATATTACGACGTCTTTGAGACACTCGTTAAACTATTCTATGATAGTACATACCGGAGTAAATACAACTTTTCGACACTAGAAGGACGGCATCCATGTTTTTCGATTGATTGATAACATCATTCTGGTAGCCATATTGGAACAAAAATATTTAAAATAAAAAATATGGGACCCTAGGTGTTATATCAATTTAAAAATCATTGGAGATGTGCTAATCATAATATGGCTACATATTTCAACATTAATGAAAAATTAAAAATTTTTTTTTCGCATGAATTTTAAGTGAGTAGAATTGGATTTTGATCTTAAAAATGGATTTGCTTGGTCACTAGAGTTTCAGAACAATTCTTAAAACACGTAAATGAATCATTTTTATCTCGATAACTATCACGGCCATTTGTTGTTAGGATGATCGGTGTAGGACATTACCACAGAGTATCATGAACATGTAATGGAAGACTGAATTATGTATTATATTATTATTATATAAAATCTTTTGAAATGGTATACATATTCTAATACTATATTAGAAAGATTTATGACCTTCATGCATAATGATATAACGACTACACTAAGACCACAGAACGACGTAATAATAATATTCAATCCAACCCTTATGCGACTGCCTTATATAAGTCTATATCGGCAAGTCATTACCACTACTTTATAACGTCGATGTGACGTCGCAAGAGTGTGCCTTTTTGTCGACGTCTCAGCATATTACAAGACATAAGTCATGGACTTTTGCGAAAGGTCTTGTAGACGTCTGTACAACCGAATTATGACATCTGTGTGCTACTTGGGTTGCTCTCATTTAAATTATTCGATTACTGAAATTGTAGTTTTAAAAATGATAAATTGGCCTTATCGAACATTTTAGCCCAGCATAAATACCGAGGGGAAAACATAATAGGTACTCATAAAATGTTTTTGTGATTTTTTTTATACTGAAAAGTTGTCTCTGTTTTATAATTCCGGATCTGTGACAGTACATAATTTGTTATTCCTGATTGAGAATCTTTTTCCTTGAAGAATTTTGATTTGTCTTTTTCTACATTCTTTTTAAAAAATTAGAGTTAAGTTAGCCAAAATGTCAATTTAGTTCATTTGATCTAAAATCAGGGCTTAACAGATTAGAAGAGTTTCACAGATGAGAAGGCTAGACAAGACACAAGACAAACAAAATTTGAGAGAGACGGAGTCCTATCTCAATCTCAAGTAAAATGCCCTGGGAGAACTGTAGGAATAATGATGCCCTACTTTTCCTACTTCAAGGTAATTGTAAATATACAACGCCAATACCTTCATTTTGAATGATGACGGTTGTTATGACACAGGATTGCCAACTTCACAAAATCTCAGAATTAATCAGGATATTCAAGGAATAAATGATATTATTCTACATAAAGTTCAAGCATTTGACACTATATATGATTTCCAAAGCGAATTATCAATTAATTATTCATTTTCCATACATTTTTTCGACCTTATCACTTGTTGGCAGTATTGTCCTAATTCCAAATAAAACAATTTAGAACTGGTAACTGTGTCTATCTCGAGTTAAAGGTCGGAGATCAATGAAGCGGCAAACCAAACATCGGAGGAAATGGGTGGTGCTTCCTATCTGTGTGTATAATATGTGACTAGGCCAAAGAGTAGAACAATAATCTTTGACTAAGCTCTGCTAAAAATGCACTGGTGCAATAAGAACAATTTTAAGCCTAGCTTTTAATTTAAGAAGAGCTTAAAAAGCTAAGCTTAAAATTGTATTGGTGCAAACGGCCCTAAATACCTCTACACGAATGTAGGACGTCAGTGCTATGGACATTTAGATCAAAGAAAGTAAACAATATATAACTAAGATGTCTAAAAACCCTGGTGCTTGCACTTACCTCTAGAAGTTTGGGATCGACTTGGCGACACTTGGCCTACTTGATAATAGAGATTACTAGCGTGTCAGATGGCGCCAATTTCGTTTTAGTTTCAATTCAGGAACAGGGTATATTTATTTCCTCAGCTCTTTTTTTGAGGCGAGCTGTTCGCGGGTTCTAATTCTAGCTTTGCTATTGTTTGAAAAGAGACATCTGTCAAACTTCACCAATAGCAAAGTTAGAATTAGAAGCCCCCGAACATTGCACAAAGAAAGCAATGTCGTGTTGTTTTTCGTATTTTGTACCATTTGAATTTCAGGTTAACTGCATTTTGACATACGGAGAATTAGAAATGAAATTTTCATTAAATTGCAGAAAATATAAAATCAAATGCATACAATATGATGAACTATAATATGAAAATATCATTATTCGTCAAGATTTGTACTTGCTTTTGGTACTGAATACAGGTGAATATTCGAATCTGCGGCTTTATACTGTCCACACAAAATACAAATGTGGCCCATTCTACAAAAAGTATCCTTACACACTACACTACCTGAAAATAAACAATTCATCACGCACTAATGAACTGATGAACGAGTGATTTTTTAAAGAACAAACTCAGGAATAAGCTAAGCAAGATTTCAAATCAAAGAGATGGAAAACGCATAGATACCGACAAAATACTGAAAATAATTTCATATAAGATGCTGCAGATGTCAGAAATTAAGTTCTGACATTGAGCGAGAATATAAACAAAGATTTTTGGACGGCGCCATCTACCACAGACTAACCACAGATAGAAGCTCTGTTGAAGTAACAGGTGGTGTCCCCTCGAAAATCTAAACAATATCGAATCATTTCATTCACCAGGGTTTTTAGACATATTATATATAACAAGGAGTGTCTAATCTTTGTAAGGCATTGGTGACTAATAGAATAACTTTTATAAAGTCATCTTCAGGACAATAAACACTAGGTTTCTTTGTCGAAGAAATGATAAAAATTTAAAATTATTAGGGACATTTACATTTGTCTTGACAGGAGATTCTTTTGTTTCCTTCCTGTTCATAATATTGTTAGCAGGAGAGATTGTTCTAAAATGATTTTGGACCAACCGCAAGTCAAGTTTGTTGAACCGGACCATAGCAGCCATTTTACATCAGATGACTTTTCTGCAACTCGCCTAAGTATACTCTTGAGTCGGAAATGATAGTCAGTGACGACAGTCACTAGTTCAGAAACAACAAAAGTTAGAAATTGAGTGAAACTTTCAGAAACACTTCCCTTCCAACTCATTACAAAAATGTGCCCTTAATTTTCCGAAAGTTTAGTTACTTTTTCAAATTTGGAGCCGTCATTGAGCGCAAAAAAATTCTAGGGGGGTTTTTCTCCTAAAGCTAATGTAAATAGACGAGGAAAGTCATAACGTCACAAATGTAATTCTTGTCAAAAACTGATTCCAAACAAACCTCTGTCAAATTCAAATCAGATATTGGTAGAAGATTGTGTTCATCGTGTTATATATACAATATTTGTGTTTCTTCGATTTCATAACATTATTAAAGACTGTGTTAAAGGTATCAAAAAAGGTAGTCCGCTTTAATTTGTATCATTAGTAAAATCAATGATTTTTTAGATGGGAATGTGCTTCGCTCTAGCTTGCAACCGCTATAGTGGAAGAAGAACGTGCAGATTCCTCAGGTTTCCTAAAAAAACAGAGTTATTGAGAAAATGGATATCTCTAATGAGGTGAAGTTTTTGTAAATACAGTAATTTTTATTTGAATTTTTCAGGAGAGGTGATAGAGAAGTTGGAGCCCATTCAATGCTTTGTTCCTGTCATTTTCTAAATGGAAATAAAGATAACTTACCAACTTCATTTGATAAGAAAAGCACATACGCTAATAAAAAAAGGAAAAAGTATGCATAAGTCTCATTGCAAACCTACTGCATTTACAATGATACATTTATGATTTCTTTATTTGGAATCAGTTTTTGACAATGATGACATTTGTGACGACACACTTTCCTCGTCCATAGAGACGCTACCGCTTTCTGGCGGCATTCGTCGTAGAAAATCGCACTCCATAATTTTAGGCTAGGCGCTGGGCATAGACAAATTAAAAATATTTTCAGTTTCTCTATGGCGCTGGGTGATGGACTACCTAAGTCTGACGTCACAAAAGGGAGGAGCCCATGAACCTTTCCTTTGAAAATGCCAATGCATGATAAATGCCCATGAGGAATTTTTATTTTTCAGTTTATTCGTGATTGTGTTATAAATAAGGGTGGATCTACTATTTCGTTATAGTAAAGTTGGATTCATATGCAAGCTTTCCGCATTTTCGCTTATCGCGTATTGATGTCTGATTGGCTGTTGAAATAGAAACCGCTTTTCAAGGTCAGTAATCCGAAAGTCGAAACACTTTCAGCTTTTATTGAAGAAAAGTGCTGATTTTCTCGAGTTTTATGTTTAGTGACAACCCTATTCTGTTATTTGTGTTTTATACGGTTCTAATCAGCAATCACAAACATAACCTAAAATAATGAAAATAAAATAGGGATTCGACTTCTTTGGGTCGTGGGAGGCGGTTGTCTGACCACGAGGACCAGAAGTCAAGTGAATGTCAGTTTTTGTACAGCCGTTCCACGTGCATTGAAAAGTTTAAAAATTATATGTTGTGACAGTAATGGGCATTTGAGGTATCACTTCGAGTGATACTATCCCGGTGCCCCCGAAGGGAAATCGAAGCCGACAGAATACGTTCCAAGTGATGTGGATTTCCACGACTAGTGTATTATCCTGTAGGATAGACCATAATCAATGAATGAACGAACGAAAAATAAAATTAGTTTAGTTATTGTCTTGTACACCCACCTCGAAGTGGGAGCTACTCTCGTTAAAGGTGGTATTGGCTCTTGTACTAAATATAATCTTTCTAGTTAGGGGCTTATCAAGTGCATGATATACTCATATTGATGTCTATTTACCCTAAAGAAATTTTTGTAACTATGGGTATTATACAACTGCATTTCTACCATCAGGTTTACTGCAATACCTACCTTGACCTCTTCTGGCTTCTTCCTCATTAATTCTCATCACTCATGAACTTCTATATGTTTCCTATTACTCATTGTTTTACGCTAATAATATAAAACTGCTAATTGAATTATATGCTTTCGAAAGTATAAGCCATAAGGGAACTTCATTTGAAGAAAAAAATAATCAAATTAAAAAGTCACTTATGACAGATTTCATATGAACAGAACGCGCTTAATATTTAAGCTTCCCGCGGAAAGCGAAAGCTTGCTATGAATTCGCCTTAAGATCAAATGTTTCTTTTTTTATTTAACGTCGGCCTATTTCTGCTACCAAGGCTAAACACCGACGCCGGTGAGCACACTCCTCCCAACGTGGAACTTCCTTGTCCGGTAGTCACCCATTCAAGTACTAACCACGCCCGACGATGCTTGGCTTCAGATATCGATAAGACTCTCGTCAACCTGACCAGCCATGGGTGCCCATGACCAAATTTATGGCTTATTTTAAAGAGTTGAGGTTATTTCATTGTTTTGATTGTTATTCTGTATGTTTTGCTTAAATATTTCATTTTATTTTCAGAATTCTAGCTTATAGTTGGGGAGGCGAGCAACCACCCAGCCATTGCTGTTAACTGCGGTGAGATGTCGGCAGCGGCACAACGATGTCGGTAAATAATTGGAATGATATCAGTTTTGCCGCTTTGGCTGAACATACGCATATTTATTATGAATGTTTTGAATTTAGCCAGAAATTACCCGTTAAAGATTTGCGATAATCGCGCCGATGTCGTTTTAACACAGTATGTGGCATTACGCGCCGCACCGCTGCGACCTCTGTAATGAAACTGCAACATTGCGGCATTACTGAATGTCACGTTCGCAGTTGGCCCTACTGCTGATTTCGTGTAGAATGTCAAATCGCCTGGTATTTTCTACTTTGTCTGGTCATTGTGATATATGGTCATGACAAATAATCACAGTGGCGATAATTTTTTCAGATTTGAGTGTTGTCATTCTATCTATTTGGTGAAATATTTTTCCAGGCCAGTTTATCTGGGAAATATGGATGAGTATCTTGGAAACCATTTGAGATACAATAAAAATGGTTGAAATGGAGAAAAAGTTTTCTGTTTAGGTAAATAGGAACAATCTGGCTCTACAGTTTCAGAAATCCTCCACAATTAGTGGCTTCAGACAGTGAATTGTATATATCTAGTCAATGAATCAGTCGATTCTGAATGTTTGGTGAATTTATTGTGACAATAATGACCTATCTTCATTGAAGTTTCACTGTTTTCGAAGATATAATGCTAGATTGTTCTTAGGCGCTTATATGGGCCATTTTGTTTTCATTGAAACCGTCTTTATGCTCATTGCCTTCCAAGATACCCTATACTTCCATGTACTGCATTTTGAATTGGACGCCCCTGTATATTTGCATAGATCATTGATGAAATCCCAACAGTGGAATGACGCGGTTGATCAGTAGGATACCCGCAATCGCACCATAATCCGTACCAGGAAATATCACTTCATCTTAACTCTGTCTATCCGCTGAAGTCCCGCTATGTAATAAAGCGGGTGGTAGTCTGAGGGCCTACTGATGGCCGTCGCGACACGGGCTAGCCGGGCCGACGACGTATCATGATTATGGCCCGCTTATGTTGTCTGTCGGCTGTTTTTAAAGTGCCTCTAGAGGCCCACGAGTAACATGTTTGCGGAGCAAAAATTGCAAACATTTTCTAAAGGCAATTTTTTTTAATATTACTTCACATTGGTGGAGTAGAGAAATAGCCTGCCGTCAGTCATCCGGTTTCGTTAGCGTTGGGGTGGCTTTAATTTTGTAAAAAAACTATATACCTCGCAACTACTTTCTAAAACCTGAATATTAATTTGCGAGCAGGTATAAAAATAAGTTTTACGATTCTCAGTTAAAATTGTAAAAAATTGGTACATCGTGCAAGTACTTTCTAAAATCTTAAAGTTAGTATACAGGCTTTAGAAAATCCTTGCAATTTTTGGTCGCTCGCCTCTCGGACTATTAGAATGACTTTCTAGCACTAACGAGTTTCTGGAAAATGACAATAAAATAATTAAAAGCGGAAAAAATGCATTGGAATCCAACCATTGCAAAACAATGCAATTTGATGCTGATTTGTTAATTATCAGAGGAGAAATACATGCTAATATGAAAGATAAAACATATAATGTAGTAGTGGGCCTTGAGTACTTTTTAAATTTTAATTTTTATATATCACTTGTTCTTGCCCCAGGGGGGTAAAATGTTACCACACTGGCTCTGTTTGGACATTACAAATTACAACATATTCCAAATCTAAAAAAAAGTGCTTGAGAAAGTGGCTGAATAGGCTTTTTCATTTAGATGACAAATGACTAACTTTGTTCACCTGTCAGACCCAACGGCATTGACGGCGATTTTTTTTTTTTAAGGAAATAAAATATTTCCGAGTTTTTTTATGGATAGTTGACTTGAATTTACATGGAGAAGAAAACTCACCATTAGAAAATATTCATTTACATTATTTTATCTACGAATGAAAGGTTTTTGGCGGTATAAAATAGGTAATAAGTACTTAACCTACAAAGAAAGTTATGAACGCCAATGTATGCAGGTGCATTTGTCATGAAGTTGACATAATGTGAAAATACCGCTGATTTTGAACTAAGCCAATCTCAAATTGTTATTTCAAAACTAACCAATGGCTATTCACTTTTCCAATAGCCAATCAGACTTTGGGTCTCAAAACGAGCGCATGCGCCTTAAAAAATCATCTAAATGAAAAGGCCTATTAGAACAAAACAATGACATAACCTCAACTATCTTAAATAAGCCATAAATATGTTGTAACCTCAGATCAACAAGTACTTATTGATCTGAGGTTGTAACCCTATAAAATATGATGGAAACTCCTAAATTTAGCCTCACTATAACAAAATAATAATATTTCCAACCTTATTTATAACACAATCACGAATATAGTAAAAAATAAAAATTCCTATTATGATAGAGCATTAGAGCTCATCCAGTATTGAAACGACCACTTTGGCCTTCCCCTACCTAACAACCAATTTTTCTCGAAGATTCCCGAACCATTGTCTAACTGTGGCTTAGAAATTCCATAGGCGTACCAAATTATTTGGTATAGGCGATTCACGAGACGTAGAGAACTTACACTCCTCTAACTTTCCTAACACTCTTTTTCCGTTACTGAATAGTACTTATCACTAGACATTTTGGCAAGGTAACGAGTAAACTATTGCAAAGTTGAATAAATAACTGCACTACCTATTTATTAATCAAACAAACCTAACCTTTCAAACGCTGCATGCCAAGACACTGGTGAAGATTCGCCGTAGCACAGTAAATCGTGTCCACTCGTGTTTTCCCCCTCTCTACCTACCAAACGGTCGTTTCAATACTGGACGAACTCTACATGCATTTGCATTTTTGATGGAAAGGTTCGTAAGCTCCGCCCATCGTGCCTGACGTCACGACATCTTAGTCACGACTTAGGTTAATTAGTAGAATATAAAATTTCGTGGTTGTTATGGTTGATATACGTCTTTAATTTTTTTTTTGCATAAGTTGGTTATTTCAAGTGTGGACAGCCTTGAACTCAAATTTCATTGCCATTCCACTGAATACAATGTGATGAGTAACATATTACGTAACTTACGGTATTTAGTTTGCCAATCCAGTTCACGATTTCAGATCATTAAGAATCGTAATATTTACGTATCGGGTGAGTTAAAAATAACATTTGTGACGTATTTGGGTTGCTGCTAATATATGAACTAGTTTTTTTGGAAAACTTCAAGGGATTAGTTTTCGATTCTATCACAGTATATTTTTGTTTCATACAGCTCTACAAATGGCCAAAGAAATCGACAAAACAGAGTTGAAAAGTAAACTGACCACTTTACAGTATCATGTTACACAGGAAAAAGGAACTGAGAGACCATTCTCAGGTTAGTCACTGAATTTATCGTATTTTTTCAGCATTCAATATTCTTTTTTATTTGTAATTACCAAATTTATTAGTTTACTCTTAACTTGAGAAGAAATAAATAGAAGAAAATTTCACATCAGGGATTGAAACAAAAATACATTTCAGACAATCAAATAATATGATAGCTTTCGATATCCTGGTTTAGTTTTCATTGAACATTTTCATTTCATTAATAGATTAGTTTATTTTCCTTAAATTGCTGATTGGCATGTTAATTCTTATTTTAGAACTTCTTTCAAATACTAGCTGACATGACAGACGTCCTGTCCAAATTTCTATATTTCCTAAAAATTTTTTCCTGAAAACTTTTGTTTGCGTAGAATTTATTTTTTCCTTTTTTTTGTGTTGTTCCATCTAGGTTATGCCTTTGACTCTGCCCGCTTCCCTTTTTCCCTTTATACCGTTATCCCATTTTCAAGTTATTTCGTTTTCCCATTTTCCCGTTATCCTGTTATCGCCTTCTCCCGTTATCCCCTTTTCCCATTATCCCATTATTCCGTTTTCCCGTGCTCCTTCTGCTTGGTAGGACAGTGTAACCACTCAGCTATTTCCTCGTTCAGTAATAAATGACTCAATAGACTTTTCTTCAGCAAATTTCTTATATACCCGAATTTTCCAATTTCCAGGCAACTTTCCTAATTTTTTTGTACAGAATGTAACTTGTGTTAATTTGGTCATGTCCTGCCGCTGCATTTTTATTTCATTCTTTCAATGTCTCCAGCATTTCTTTTTCATGCGTGATATAATATTACGAAGTTGTTGTTCCATACCTCCTCAAAATTAGTTGTATTATAGTTGATATTATATATGTCGTTATTTGCTCTATTTTTTCCTATATTTACGAAATGTTCATTAAATGAGTTTGATATATCTTTAGGATCGCAATTTTTTTCCCATCCTGTTTAATATAATCTATTTCAGTGTCTACTAATTTACCTTTAACCATTGTTTTTATTATTTCTTTCAGTTTTTTCCCATTGTTTCTCGAAAATTCCTTTTTTGAGCAGCTTCCTTCTTTTATTTTCAATAATTTTTTGAGTTCGGAATTGAGCTTGAATCAGTTCATCAAATGGATTATTCATTTTTAATTTATATAGTCTATCCCTTTTTTTCATGAGATCCAAAAATTCTTTAGTTATCCAATCATTTCCATCTCTTTGTTTCAGTTTGTTGCCCCTTTCTTACTGGCTTGAATTGATGATACCAAATAAAGTTCAAATAAATAGTTTTTGTCTTTTTACTGGCTTCTTCAAAGGACCTCTCAAACCTTATGGAAATGTGATCTATGTGGGTATTGCCTGAATTTTTGATATTATTTAGATTAAGTCTTCCTGATTAAAAGTTCCCTTTGCGCTAAATTCCAATAACTAATAGTTTCGGAAATATTTGCCAATGATACTGGAATATCCCAAACATAAAAAATAAAATAAAAAAGTTTTGTCTCCATAGGGATTGAACACAGGATAATCCAGTATAATTGGCCAATATCTCTGAAACTATTGGTTATTGTACTTTAGTGCAATGGTAACTTTTAATCAGAAAGACTTCCTCTAAACAATATCAAAAATTCAGGCAATTCCCACATAGATCACTTTTTCATAAGGTTTGAGGGGTGCCCTTTATGTTTGAATAATGAGTGATTTTTTAGATTTTTTTTCTCCTTGGCTTTTACCTTTTCAACAACACTTAACTCAAATTAACAGCAAAAATTTATTTAGGTTGCTATGATAAAACCAAAGATGCTGGTACTTACATTTGCATAGTTTGTGAGCAGCCACTATTCAGTTCCGAGACAAAATATGATAGCGGATGTGGATGGCCCGCTTTTAACGACGTTTTAGATAAAGGAAGAGTAAAATTATCACCGGACACCAGTGGAGGTATTTATATGATGAATTCAGCTTGGAAATGTTTGCACTAGAGATGTTTTTTTAAATTTAATATGTGAAAGAGGTTATCAGTAGGCTATATTTTTCTTTGATATGTTTGTTTTATTAGATTTTTTTTATCACTTTAATATCAGCGAATGATCATCTATAAGTTCTAATTTCGTAATATTAGTTTGTTATTCTCATTATATGAAAATGAATTTGGAAAAAAATTATCAATGCCATATTCTAAAATGCAGAAGCTCAAGTAATTAATTTATATTAATTAAATATCAATTTAAACAAATCTACTAATTATTAACTTGGGATTGCGTTCTGAATAGTGAATTTTCATATAATTATTTAATGTATAATGATGTCCAGAAATGGTCCTTAAGAGACTCTCTATCAAAACTACAATATTTAAATCTGAAGAGAATCCTACCTCCCATAAAAAAATATTTTGATGAGTAAATTATACAGATTATTTTTCCGACCCAAATATCGACCAATAGAATTGCACCATTCGACGTCACGTGGTACAACCTACATGGTATTATACTGATAATTTTTTGAAAATTTTCTCTGGTAGTTGCTATATATAAAAAACAAAACATGATCCAGTCAAATTAACCACACTTCAAACTGACAGGTTGAATTCAATTGTGACAATTGGAGATTTTGCATGAAAATGAGTCGATTTGGAGTTTGTTCTCTGTCCACCATCGATAAAAAGTCAAAGGAAATGTTCCCATTAATAGGGAGAAGGCAAAAAACAGTTTGGAACCAATTTACTACTTTTTGGGACGGAAAAATAATCCCGAATACCACCGAGCTTCAAAATTATCTGGCATTTCCCTCAAGGTTCCTGCAAACAAATAAAGTCGTCAAGTTTTTCAATGGAAAATTATTTCAAGAAACCTTGATTCAAGCATTCGAATGATTATTAGTAAAATTGTTGTTTTATTTTCTGAAATCATCTTGGATTCATATCACTGATAAAACAAGTTTGTATGGGTTTTTTCTTGAGAATACATTACAGTATTTTTTATTGTAACATCATTTCATAAATGCTTCACTGAGGTATTGAAAACCCTCATCTTGTCCTTGACTGCGATACATACTGGTAGAACAGTTCCCCCTCGAAATAAAAATCGACGAGTCTGAGCGATTTTTAGTGTTTTCTACGATTTTGGATATAAGGGGATGACAAGTTTTAGCTGGGACACACTGTATGCAAAATCTATTGAAAAATTACATTTCGGCCATTTTTTATACATCTTTAGCGGTATTAGACCGTAACACTTTTTTCTTGTATCATAACTTAACGCTCACAACTATCTTAAATTACATGAATATGTGTCCAACATCACAGAAATCGCATCGCCGACCAAAATCCGTGGCTACAAGTTGCTGCGCCAGCGCGATCAAAGTGTTTCGAAAACCCAGGTTTTGGAATCATAAGCTTCTGTTCGGCATAAATTGCAAATGACTATTAAAGAAACAAAAATTAGGCGTATGCCAATGCCGAACATGTAGGGTGGCTATGGAGGGCACTAGCGCCCCAGGCTTTAGTAATCCACCGATATCCAACTCTAACGAAAAATTATCTATCTATTATCAAAATGTACGTGGCCTACGAACAAAGCTGGCAGAACTTCTATTAAACGTGACATCTTGTCAGCATGACATCATTGTACTGAGTGAAACATGGTTGACCCCAAATATATCGGATGCAGAACTGAACATGTTTAATTATTCCATCTACAGAAAAGACAGGTCACGAGAAACAAGCATTCATGCTAGGGGAGGTGGAGTCCTCATTGCAGTTAGACGTTAGACATACTGTCTAATATGTGTGCATTCCATAATTTATTCCAATCCAATCATGTCACTAATCATGTTAACTCAATTCTTGACCTGATCTTCTTGCAAACTCTGGGCAGTCTTGTTGAAAAAGCTGACTTTAATATAGTACAACCTGATCTATACCACCCACCCTTAACCTTTACCGATGACATAACCAAAAGCAGCGATCAGGGCTTAATACCTCAAGGCTTCTACAGAGACTTTAAAAATGCTGATTACAATTAGATTGTGCTGTTTATGTCAGCGGTAAACTGGGATTTACTATTGGTCGATCAACCTCTCGATACCATGATTGAGATTCTTTATAATATTATCTATCAAGTTATAGATTTATATGTACCATTGAAAAAGTATAGTAATTGTACGTTTCCTATATGGTATTCAAGAGAATTGAAAAACTGCGTAATATAAAAAAAAAAGCACATATAAAATTCAAAGCAACCAAGTCACCACAAGACTATCAGGAGTTCGCAAGGCTAAGATCATTATGTAAACGATTATCAAAGGAAGCCTACCAAACCTATATATCAACAACCAAATCCTCAATACCTCAGAATATGAAAAGTTTCTGGAACTATTTTAATGCCAAAAGAAAAACCTCCATCTTTCCCAGCGAGCTATCATTCAAATGGTATTGAAATAGTAAACCTACAAGCTGACTTTTTTTCTTCAGTTTATACCAACAACACTTGTGATATCTCTAGAATACCTTTTCAATATAACAACTTAAACATTGCCCTCTGTAACATCAAAATATCAGACATCTATACCAAACTCTCCAACTTAATCATCAATAAAGGTCCTGGACCTGATGGAATACTTCCATCTCTTTTAAAAACGTGTAGTTTTTTACTAGCACGGCCCTTATATCACATCTTTAACTTATCGCTGACCCTTGGGATCTTTCCTTCTGTATGGAAAACAAGTTACGTCACACCAATATTCAAATCTGGCAATAAATCAGATGTATCGAACTACAGAGGCATCAGTATTTTGAGTGCTATACCAAAACTGTTTGAAAATCTAATATGCGACTTCTTAACACCTCTGGTCAACAATCTGTTGATTGACCAGCAGTTTGGTTTCAGACACAAACGGTCCACTGAACTAAATCTGCTGACTTACGTTGACGACATATCGAATGCTTTCGAGACTACGGGTGAATTACATTCAATTTACACGGACTTCTCAAAGGCATTCGATAGGGTAAATCATAGGGAAGATGTTTGGTATTGAGGGAAGCCTCCTAGCTTGGATTGAAAGCTATCTTGAGAACCGATGTCAGACTGTTCGTATAGCCAATTATAAATCTTATGATATCAACGTTACCTCCGGGGTACCCCAAGGCTCTCACATGGGTCCTTTACTGTTCAACGTATTTGTAAACGATATCAAGTCCTGTTTCCACCACTCCAACTTTCAGATGTTCGCTGATGACCTGAAATTGTATTCCAAGATAACATCCAAACTGGACTGTATGTTGCTACAGTCTGATGTACAAAACGTAACTAACTGGTGTGAGCTAAATGACATGGAATTGAATCCTAATAAATGCTATGTTACAGTCTTCCACAGATCTCGTGCTACGACTCAGTTTCAATACAGCATCAATGGTGTTAATGTAAATGTCTGTGAATACGTGAAAGATCTAGGTGTTACTTTTGATCCACATCTAACCTTTACCACACACATATCAAATATGATCACTAAGTGCTTCAACTTTTAGGCTTTTGAAAAGGATCACTCAAGACTTCACGAACACCCACACTCTTAAGCTACTATATTGTTCCTTAATAAGAACTCATTTAGAATATGCCTCTAGTATTTGGTCACCTTATTTCCAAAATTATATAACTAAAATAGAAGCAGTAGATCATACATTCTTGCGCTATATAGCTTTTAAACAAGGGATCAGTGCATCAAACATTGACTATGTAAATCTGCGATCCGAGTTGAATCTGATGTCAGTTACAACCAGACGCAAGCAGAAAGATCTGAAAATACTGTACGACATCTTAAATTCGTTTATACCATGCCCCCAACTACTTAATAAAATCGGTGTCCATGTCCCACCTAGGATCACTCCCTCAACTATTACCTTCAGCAGTACCAATTACGGGCAACACACATTCATTTCAAGATCCAGCAGTCTAGCAAACCAGTATAACCATTCCCTTGATTTCTTTGATACTCGTAGTGCATTTATATCTCAATTGACAGATCTTATTGTTTAAATATTCATCTGTTTTTACCTAACTCAATCAGAATTTTTTAATAATAGTATCTTTAGCATTAGTATTAGTGTTAGTATTAAGGATTTATATTTACTTTGTTTATCTGCATATGTAATTAACCGAATTGGGGATTTCCCCGTTTATAAATAAATAAAAAATATTTTAAAAATTATTATAACTTACTGTTTGGCATTTCGTTAATATCCCTAATTATTCACTACAATTCAAAACAATAAGATCGCCGAACATTTTGGTTGGTGTCTTAATATGTGACATCATAGCTTACTGTTCGGCATCAATTTTATAACAAATATAAAATGAAATGAAAGTATAAAATATATATGCCGAAGAAATTAACCGGACATACATTTGTTATAAACAATAAAACGCAAACATTGTAAACAAATTATACTGTATATTTCAATCAATAAAGTAACCCCCTTACAAAATCATTAACTATGTTATTCGTAATTACTAAAAAAAATTGCATCAATTTTACTTCATTGAATTGATTAAGCAGCTGGTTATGTCATGTTTAATAGCTTCAGAAAATTACTTTGCAGATATTTACAAATAAATTAAGGTGTGTCGAACAAAAAAATGCAACTGCCGAACATTTATGTTATTAAAAGGGGGTTCCCTCACCTATGCACTTATGTCTGATGGAGGTGACATTTTAACATCATAGCCTACTGTTCGGCGTTTGTTGATTATCATTTATTACGCGGAATTTGGTAGATAAATCGTAATACCGAACAAATTAGTCGGGTACATCAGATCTATATAAATAAAAATGAATTGCTCTGTTCGTTGGTAAGTGCATAACTTGAGAACAGCTGGACCGATTTGACTAATTTTTTTTAATTTTAGTAAGGGTCCGGGTTGAATTTTTAGAAAAATTAGAAAAGTTGCCCAAAAAATTGGGGAAAATTCTTTATTCTATGGAAGTTTTGTATGGACTCAAGACCATAATTCAGCATTCGAACGATAGATATGCGTAGAGCTCGTGCAGTATTGAAACGACCACTTTGGCCTTCCCCTACCTAACAACCAATTCTTCTTGAAGATGCCCGAACTATGGCTAGTAATAGAAATTCCATAGGCGTACCAAATTATTTGGTATAGGCGATACAAGAGAAGTAGAGAACTTACACTCCTATAACTTCTGAACGGAAACATATTTTTCGACAAATCTGCCAGAGGGATATAGATATATTTGTATAAGAAAATTTGAATAAATAACTGCACCACCTATTTATTAATCAAACAAACCTAACCTTTCAAACGCTGCATGCCAAGACACTGGTGAAGATTCGCCGTAGCACTGCAAATCGTGTTTTCCCCCTCTCAACCTACCAAACGGTCATTTCAATACTGGACGAGCTCTAATTCTTTATTTGTTTTGTTCGTTATGATCCTGGAAAAGTTTCCAGGAAAAAAAAACGGGATAATTACAAAGGAAAGTCGGACAAACTGCAAAAATAATAATTTTTGTATGCACTCTCGATCATAACTGACGATAGAAACGACATATTTGGTTGAAACGTACAAAATTACCATTTTCATTACAAACTAAATTTATTTAAGTTTCGTCATCGCTTCCATTGGACATTCTACAGTCAGACTTTGTTTAACTGACATGACCTAACCTCAAAACATCCAAGTATCGATGTTTAGCTAAGACTGCGAGAAGCCCAAGCTCAACTACCGTTTAACAAGGATGCCGCAGTGGCGCTATAAATACGAAATTTTTTATGATTCTTTTCGTAGCTATTATTTCATCATATAAATTGATGAATTGTGTATTATCAATAAACATCTGTACAATGAAATAGGTGCCGAACAGTAAGTTGTAATTATATTATTCAAACATAAGATCCGCAATTTGCAGATGTTTTTACATCCAACATAGCTATTTTATTTGTTCGGCAATAGTTAATTCATAATATTTGCCATTCTATCAAGTTAGTATCGAAATTTGAAAAAGTAGGTTATGATGTCACACATAATGACCCCGGAAATACGGAAGTGCACAGGTGCGGCCATGCTCCTAGAGAATCAAAATGTTCGGCAACCTTATTGTTTTGAATTGTAGGGAATAATTAGGGATATTAACGAAATGCTGAACAGTAAGTAATAATAATTTTTGTTTTTTTTTTTTACAAAAGCCTGGGACGCTAGTTCCCTTCATAGCCACCCTACATGTTCGACATTGGCGCCCGCCTAATTTTTATTTTTTTAATAGTCATTTGCAATGTATGCCGAACGGAAGCTTATGATTCCAAAATCCGATTTTGGAAACACTTCGATTGTGCCGGCGCAGCATTATGTAGCCACGGATTTTGGTCGGCGATACGATTTCTGTGATGTCGGACACATATTTATTAGAGATAGTTATGAGCTGTCAGTTTTGATACATGAAAAAAGTGTTATGGGCTTCCGGTCTATATGTAACGCAGTCAAGGAAATCAACATAAAAAATTTAATCAAGTCTCTCAACATCTGGGTAAAAAATATATCATGTTTTCCTTAACAATTTGACTGCAAAAATTTATTTCTGATTACATAACCTAATTTTTCATACATTCAGACTTGGTTAGTATTATTGAAATATACATTTTAAATGAGAATTTTGCATATTATAAGTGAGTTTCCCAAGAAGGTGTTTGAAATTAGATTCTCTAAATATAAATATTGTAAATGACTGACTGCTATCTAGGGATTTTTCCATGAAGTTATAACACTTTCACTTTGGTTTAAAATAGAACTCATATTAGCTAGGAATATTGATATTATGAACAAGAAATAGAAATATACATTGGTGGTCATGTACAAAATGTATTTTTATAAATAAATGCTAATAATTCGATAAAATAGTAACAATAATGATAAAAATAATAAAGGTGAATTAAAGGTGTGATTTGGTGTCCTCATAGAAGACGAATGCTTCTCCACTTATAAGGGATGCATATTGAAAATTAGCATTAATCTACTTTCATGTATTGTCTTTCAGTTTTGCAAAAAAACAGCTTTAATTCATTTACATTGTGTCTCAATGTCAATATTCGAAGTTAATAGATTTCCTCATGAATCCTAACATATCCTTTATCCGTGTGGTGTTGTATGCTAAAACGTCAACTAACACATTATGCTTGGCTATTGGTTTTTGTGTGGTGGTTTTTTGAAGAGTACTTCTTGGGAAAGCTAATTGTGACTGTTTTCTCTTCCTTTCCCCTTCCTGTTTCCAATCGAAACATACACTTTTGTTTATTTTACACATCTTATGTTTTGTTTTTTCACATATCGTTTTTCATACACATTCTTACATTTTTCTTTTCTTTTGGTTCACTTGTATCATTTTGGTTTTTCTGTCTCATTTCATTCTTGATTTTTCACATCGTCAAATGCATCACACAATCCCATCCCTCCCCCTCTGTTCAAAACCCCAATACAGTTGGTGCAAACCTTTTACTCCTGATATCCCAACCAGGGAGGATTCGAACTGAAGTTACCTGCTCCCAATGTGGGTCGCATCTTGGCCACGTTTTCGGAGATGGCCCACCACCGACAAAGAAGAGGTTCTGCATTAATTCTGCCTCATTGAACTTTATACCAAAGAACAGCGAAGGAGACAACAGCTGAGTTATTTCAATTCACTGCTCAATGGCTAATTTAATCTTCATTTCAGTTTTCTTAATTGCTTTGTTGTTTTAAATTAGTATATTTTACATAATTCAGAATTTAGTAGGTACCGTAATTAATAAATTATTTTTGTTATAGGATTTACTTAAGATTAACCAATTTAATTGAAGAAAGTTTTATTTATTTCGAACTTATGTTAATGATACTACTATAATGTGCATTAAAATTTCCAATGGATTTTGGAAAATGCTTGTAATAGTGTGAGAGTGATTATTTAATAAAGTGGCTGTTTGAAAATAGTTTTTTTTTCAAACCCATTCATTGAGTAACCAGGGGAGAAAGTTTTAAATTTGAGATTTAACGCAATATTATCTTCTCGAATTCTTGAAACAGATTATAAATCAGAAAATTTGAAGCTGCTCAAAATCCTCTCTTAAAATGTATAGTCATGAATGATATGTGAATATTGAGAGAATAACAAGTATGTTGACTTTTTTCAAGATAAGTATGTTTGGACTCTGTGACTGAAAGAAAACCTTTAGTCAATTTCAAGACAAACTCTTGAAATATTTTCATGTTGAAAAGGGGAAATTCTCTATTGGAAAACTGTTTTTTTGTGAAAACATTTCGAAATTGACAAATTTTGATATTTATTAGAATTTTGAAATGACACTCTTAGGCACTAGTGCCTAAAAGTAAAAATTAAAAACAATGAAAATATTTTTATTTTTAGGCACTAGTTCCAAAAAAGACATTTCAAAATTCTAATGAATATCAAAGTCAATTTCGAAAGGTTTTCACAAAAAATCATAAATGAAATTCGTTGCAAAATCAATGTGTTTTAAGCACTCGAAGCATTGTCCAGACAATTTTACGTCCCGTGCTTAAAACACACTCTTTTTGCAACTTGTTACATAAATAGCTATTCCAGAACCATAAAAAATCTTCGTTTTTTCCCCAATTGAAAATGTTTGTTTTTCAACATTGAGATCTTTACAAGATTTTGGTTCAGAATCCGACCTTCTTTCTGTCTATATTTAGGGTTTTGATAAATTTCAAATAATTACTTTTTAGAAGTATATATAACATCAAGTGCATATATATTTAATAATTTCTATGAATGTTTGATATATTAGTTTGTGTGAATCCTATTAATCTAAATGCTTTCCAATGAAAAAATAGTAGTTTCATACCCATTTTTTCAACTTTCACAATCATCAATTTCAAATTGGCAGCATAAGGTGTCCTCAGAACGTGCTATATTTTTATAGGCATTGGCAAAGGAAAAATCAAAACAGTAAAGATATATTTGTCTTCAACTATGTATTTCAAATGAACGAGAGTAATTATTTGCGATAAGCCATCAACAACAAATTCTCATAAGGATAAAGAGTATTTTTGATAAATGTCAGCAACAGCCTTTATAACAGCAGGCTTCCCTAATCTAGGAGACAAAGTCATCTTTTGGAATGAGTCTTAATCAGAAAGTAGAAGTTCATCATCTAGACTTACATTGCATGTCTCGTTCTCCAAGGTTATTAGAAAATCAAGGGAAAAACATAACCTGACTGGTGCTTAATTTATAGTAGTGTATTATCAATACACGATAGTTTTTGCCAAAATACGAGCATAAATCTCTCTCTACGGTTATGGCAATTTGTTATCAAAGGCTCATCTTGAATACTCCTTCATGTAGGTAATGTTATTGGGGATTATAGCTATTGAATTGTAGGAATATCATGTCGGATAGCCAAGCCTTGGTATCAAGTCGGATAGAATCCAGAATAGTCTGGAACTAGGAACAACAATATACAATACAATAGTTTATTCATCCTGTAAGATCACATGTGATATAGGACAAGTCAATAAAAGCAGTAAAAAGTCAATAAAAGCAGTAAAAAAGGTCTAATACTTACAAATATTATAAGTCATAAACATAATAACCCTTCTTCAGAATATTGCCAAAGAAGTGTTTTCAGACTGGAGAAAGCATAATAAAGCGAGTTCAAACCTTTGAAAAAGAAAATAATTAATAAAAAAACCTTTTTATTCAAATGCGCTAAAAAGTAAAAAATAATTGCTTTGGATGTGCGACGTAGGTTATTTCGTTCGTTATAGGTTCAAGAGCTTGTCGCGCAAAGTTTCCAGTTCGAATACAAAAGCAACAAGCTTTTGAATCTATAACTCCCTATAACAACCTATGTCGCACATCCAAAGCAATTATTTTGTACTTTTTAGCGCATTTGAGTAAAAGCTTGTCTTTAAAAAGGTTTTTTTTATTAATTATTTTATTTTGTGCTTTTTAGTAAGTACGCCTTTATCTATGCATTTTTGTTAATGCCTCGTCATTATGAACCTTTTTCCTGTAAGTTCTGAGCTATCTACTTCTTAATGAGGAGACCATCTAAAGATTAACTCTTCCCGCCTTCCTGGAGCAATCATCTTCAATTTATGAATTCTGACAAAAAATCAATAATTTTCGACTAAATTCATAATCTCCGACCCCAAAAACCCTGACATACCAATTTTGAATAGAAACGGTCCATTATTACAAAACTTGTCCACCATCTTGAAGCGGCCATTTTGAATTTTGACAATAAATTCATAATCTCCTCCGACCCTGAAAACCTACACATACCAATTTTGAATAGAATCGGACCATAATCACAGAGATCGTCCGCCATCTTGGAACCGCCATTTTGATTTCATGAATTTTGACAAAAAAAATCATAATCTTCAACACCGAAAACCCCCACATACCAATTTTGAAAACAATTGAAATCCCGACCCAAAACCCCCATCACAGATCGCGGCATCCTGGAGCCGCCATTATTATTTTATGAATTTTGACAAAAAATTCATAATCTTTGACTCCGAAAACCCCCACATACCAATATTGAGTTGAATCGGACCATAATCACAAAACTCGTCCACCATTTTGTAGCCACCATCTTGAATTTTCAATTTTCACGAAAGAATCATAATATTCGACTCCAAAAACCCCCACATACCAATTTTGAATAGAATCGGACCATAATCACAAAACTCGTCCACCATTTTGGAGGCGCCATCTTAATTTTTCAATTTTCACGAAAGAATCATAATATTTGACTCCAAAAAACCCCCACATACCAATTTTGAATAGAATCGGACCATAATCACAAAACTCGTCCACCATTTTGGAGCCGCCATCTTGAATTTTTCAATTTTCACGAAAGAATCATAATATTCGACTCCAAAAACCCCCACATACCAATTTTGAATAGAATCGGACCATAATCACAAAACTCGTCCACCATTTTGGAGCCGCCATCTTGAATTTTTCAATTTTCACGAAAGAATCATAATATTCGACTCCAAAAACCCCCACATACCAATTTTTAATAGAATCGGACCATAATCACAAAACTCGTCCACCATTTTGGAGCCGCCATCTTGAATTTTTCAATTTTCACGAAAGAATCATAATATTCTACTCTAGTCTCAATGAACTTTTGTGCAGTTTGTGGATTTATATTTATTATTTGTACAAAGGTCTCCAGTGATGAATAAAGTATTTGTATTCGACTCCAAAAACCCCCACATACCAATTTTGAATAGAATTGGACCATAATCATAAAACTCGTCCGCCATTTTGGAGCCGCCATCTTGAATCCTTCAATTTTGACAAAATAATCATAATCTCCGACACCAAAAACCCCCATATACCAATTTTGAATAGAATCTGACCATAATCACAAAACTCGTTTACCATTTTGGAGCCGCCATCTTGAATTTTTCAGTTTTGACAAAAGAATCATAATCTCTGACCACAAAAACCCTCAGATACCAATTTTGAAGCAAATCGGACCATAATCACAAAACTCGTCCGCCATTTTGTTTTTTTCCCAAACAAAAATTACTTAATGCATTGTCACCGGAATTATGTACACCTGCCACATGTCTGGAAGTGGGTCAAAATCGCGCCCAAAGGAGTCTGTTACAAACAAACATACAAGTGAAGCTAATATAAAGCGTGTAAAAACTGGTGAATTTAAGGGAAAAAATTATAGAATTTAATGGCTGTTCTTTATACCCTTTCAAGGAAACGGATTATTTTCGGGGACACCCTGTATATTGAAAATATTCTAAATTTCAAAAGGAAATCAAAATTTATCTCGATCAAATCGGTAAGTTTCACTAATGGTGCAGTAATACACTTTGATTTCTTGGCTTCTCTACCGAAGAGAAATCCAGGGTAAGAAACCATTTCATTGCAGTGGATCATTCGAACAGGGAAAAAAACAGGTCTCTTTATTTCAAATATTTTTATTTTTTATTCTTTACGCACTTGTGGCTAAATACGAATACAAATAAATGTACAAAATACTTTTTATCAATTAATAAAGCTCAAAATAAGATATTTACATGTCTAGGAATAAAATAAAATCAGTACAAACTCAGAAATATATCCAGACATCGAATGAATCCTTTTTTGATAGGTCAAGCTGTCCTAACAACCAATATTTGGCACACACTTCATTGATTCGATTGATGGCCTTGCAAAAATAAAACGAAAACATTAAGCAAGCACAGTCAGTGATAAACCAATTTACAGATGACTGTTGAAAAATATCCATAAAACAAATATGCTGCCAAACTAGACACTAATAACGCTGTAGGAATGGAATTCAAGAGATCTTTATTGCTCTACAAGTCACAACACAAAAAAAAGAATGTCTGAATAATTCAAATACTTCATTTTCATCAATTTTAAATATCACTTGGTTTATCAGCGATTAATTATCACATATCACATGATACAGTGATCTGGCTATGAAAATATTTCTTCTCGACTATCTATACCAGAAGACAGCATTTTAAATGGCTATATGCAAAAACTATTTATAAATAATACGATATATCAATACACACATTATCTTGAAATTAGGCACAGTCTCCTGTCGATTAAAAAGTACTCGAAAGTTCAATTAGTTAAACAGAATGACAAAAAATTCCAGGACTACTTTAACTATTGTGGCAAACTTGTGATTTTCCAATATAATAAATTACTGAAGAAACTTGTTTACTGCATAAACTTTGCGAATGGCAAAAAACTCCAATTATCGTGAAATATTCAAACTTTGACGAATAATTTTTATTCAGTACATCCTTGTTGGCGATACTCATTGCTATTGGAGTTGATGTGGAATAAAGGAACAGGAGTTATGCCCACAATAGAATGCAGTGGGTGCATATTAGATCCAAGGTGCGGAACAGTGTGAACTGAATTCACAATAAAAGCGTACTCTAAGATTAATTCATCACAAAGTGACGTGCTTAATAATTCTGCAGATTATTTTTTGACATTTCTAGAAACCAATGGAAACTTTCAACAAATATTCTACCTAGAAAATTGCCGCGGGAATAATTTGAGGTGTTATGTTTTTATTGTCTAGAAATACATATTTTTAATTTGACGTCTGTTATCACTTCCCATGAAAAGTGGGAAATGAATCAAAACCAGTACATTGTGCGAGGATATGTGTTTATGATCGTAACATCAAAAAATCTATAGAATACCACACGAGAGTTCGATAAAGTAGAAAATAATTCTCCAGATTTCTTTCTCAAACTTGTTGCCATTTGTGGCAATAGCCACTCGAGCCCATCGGGCTCTCGAGTGTATTGCCTGGCAACAAGTTTTCGAAAATCTGTCGAATTATTTTCACTTTATTCTCACTCTCTTGTGATATTACAACTGAAAATTATTGAGGAAATAGATTTTTCTCCTTTAAAATTCAAATTCGGAATCTTTGAAGAATTCTAGATGAAAAGAAAGGTTTTCCAAAATTGAGTCATGATTTAGGTCTGGATCTCAAACTTGTTTTTTGGTACCTACAAACCTAGCGGCAAAGCTCGTGAACAATATTTGACGTATACGTTACTGAAATACAGTCAAACTCGGCTATTAGACCAGGGCTGAAGCCTTTGAAAATGGTAAAAAGTGAAAAATAATAATAGTAGGAAGAAATCCATTAGAAAAGGAAGAGAATATAACAAAAATGTAAGGAAAAATAATTTACGGGCGATCTGAGGTCGGGAAGTGAAAGGGGTGAGTTTTTAAGGGTAAAAAGCGGTTTATCTTGATTTCCGGCAAAACTACGAGTCCTATAGAAAAAAGTTAAATGGCAAAGTTCTACAACTTTTGTATCTACACTTTTTTCACATAACCTCAAATGTATGTGAAAAATTCAAAGAACCAAGTTTTTGATTTTTTATCTCTTACAAAAAAAATTTTTTTCACGAAATTTGGTGAAAATTTACCTTTTTATGTCCCAAACTCACTGATTTTTTCGATTTAAAATATTTATTTTTTCACCTTATTTTGACTTAATTTCGAAAAAGCATCCTAATTTTCAATTAAAAATTCTCCCGTCAAAATATCAGCTTTTTAAAAAAAGTCGGTGGGTTTTTTGTTCGTTGAAATCTCTACTTTCTGATGATGTAAGAAAAATATTCATTACTATGGTAAATGTTCTCAGAAAATGCAAAGAAATAACACGTAGTAAGGCCCAGACCCTCCTAGCCCCTTCCCCACTTCTCTATGAAATACCTTTTGATGGGCTAAAATTTTCCGTAGGTCACTCAGGTATATAAGTTATCTTAAAATAGCAATAAATAGGCATCTAAGCATATAATTTTAACGCATCAAAAGGTATTTCTTAGAGAAGTGGGGAAGGGGCTGGGAGGGTCTGGGCCTTAACTACCTGTTATTTCTTTGCATTTTCTTAGAACATTTACCATAGTAATGTATTTTTTTTTTCACCATCAGATAGTAGAGATTTCAACGAACAAAAAGCCCACCGACTTTTTAAAAAAGCTGATATTTTGACGGGAGAATTTTTGGATTGAAAATTAGGGCGCTTTTTCAATTTTCAAAATAAGGTGAAAAATTACCGTGTGTTTGGGACATAAAACGGTAAGTTTTCACCAAATTTCGTGAAATTTAATTTTTTTTGTAAAAAATAAAAAGCCAAAAACTTGGTTATTTGAATTTTTCACATACATTTTGATGAATGAAAGTGATGAAAAAATTTGATTTGAACGATTGTACCAAACATTTTGGTCCTTCGAGCCGGATAGAATTCAACTATGAATGGAAAAGGAGAAAATACACTCCGAAAACCAAATAGAGCTGCTGCTGGTGTCAACAAGGGATTATCTGAGAATTTGGTGTTGGAGGTAATGGAAACGTGAGTAGATTATCTGACTTGAAGGTGAACTCTAATTTAATTAGGATTGAGCCACAATAGATCTGAGAAGGTCACAGTGGAAAGGGAGGTTATCGCCCCACTCAAAAATAACCGTTGAATCGATAATTATGTCAACTAAAGATTTAAATACATACCCTGGGCTCCACCGTATGTTGAATTTTGAGAAAATATTAAGCTGTCTTCCTCAACATTTTCTTTGAAAAATTCAATTAGAAAATTATAAAAAACTCTTTGACTGGAAATCAAATCATAGTCAATAAATTGAAGTACAAAAGAAAGGATTTTTCAATTACATTTTGCCTTTCATTGAAGTTTTTCAACGCAATCTTCTTGCTCTTTGCTTTGGAATAAAAAATAAATAAAGAGCCACATGGATTCTAAGAAACGCCGCCTTCAAATACATTGGAATGCAAACAAACAGTTTCTGAAGATACTGTAGAAAATACAATTTTTCGGCAATTTTAATTATTTACCCATTCTACCCTATTCTGCCCCTAGCATCACATTATACCCTCTGCATTTCATGGTTTAAATAACTCTGAATATATTTCTGGAGAAATCCTCGTCCCACCATTCCACATCAATACCTGTCTAATTTCAATGCTGTGCCAACTGAAGTACACGAAGGCTTTTCATGACGACTTACGATTTTGTTTTTCCCAACTGAACTTTCCTATTAAATGCTTATGATCCTAACTATAAAACAACCTATATTACTAGAACTGCAAGCGATAATATGAAACTTCGAATTATATTCTATTATTACTACCTATACATATATAATACAAGGTCTAATATAAAATTATGCACTTCTAGTAACATGGGATATAGTCTGTCACGTGGATAAATATTTTACACTGGCTCTGAACAATCACATTAAGGGGGCTAGTGCTGCTTCGCTGCATCTTTAGCTGCTAAGATAAGAGGGGTCAAACTAGCCAAGGGACGAGCCAATTTCAGAAAAGGGTGCTGTAAAAAAATTACAATAAAAATATTATAAACCAAAAATAGGTGTTACATCCAGTGAAGTATATTTCTAAGACCACTTTGTGTATAATTTTTAAATAGATTGCAATATTGCAGACCTACCTTCAGTAAATCTCGTGCAGAAGACCTTTTTTCAACTTCCACTGCCAGGCAATTATCTAAAAAGTCTTGGAAAGCTGGTGATAGTTTCTCTTTTTCCTTTATATCCGGTTTGCCATTTGTTGCAATGAGATACAGAGCTCTTAAGGGGTTTTCATTCAAGTACGGAGGCTCCCCTTCGATCATTTCAATTGCCATTATACCCAAAGACCATACATCCACCTTAAAATACAAAATTCTATGAAACAAAATTTATATATATATATATATATATATATACAGTGGGACCCACTTAAGACCGGAGCACCCTTATAAAACCTACATTTTCCGACCGATTGAATTTTTTCTTTTTTCAGCAGGAAAAGTATCAAAAAGTCTACGTTTGCACCAAATTTGCAAAATATAATTCCAAATTTCAAGGCATACTATGATTTTTTTTATGTTCTAAATTGCTAAATTTCATTAGCGATTTTTTTCGTGAAATTTCGACTCCACCACTGGATTCAGCATCCTTCATTTAGGTAAATCCTAAAATTTCATTTGAAAATATTCATTGGCAACAAAGTTATAACAATATTAATTTTGATAACATACCATTATTTATGAATATTTCAGACAAATTCTGAGAATCGGCAACACTGTCAACACAAACGTAGAAGATCGTTGGGGTTTCTGGTAGAAATTCGAATTCATAACACAAATTGTTCTCGAGTTATAACATATTGTAGAATGGTATTTTTGGAAAAAATTTAATATCCATAACGTCGAGAAATTGGCTCCTTATGATATCCATTATTGTATCAACCAAAAATTTTCGAATGGAATGAAAACATTATTTTGATTTTAATTCCAAATTTTACGATGGCTAACAAATGACTTCGATAATACAACATTGAGTAATCTTGGTCCATAATTATCTAGCCCTAATCGATACATTTCAAATTTTTGTTGCTTCCACCAAACCACCATTTAATTCTATACATTTTTCATATCTCTTTCTCTACAAGCTTGACGTATTCTTTCACACAACTCCTGTCTAGTTCTTGGGCGGGATTTGTAAACTTTTTGTACAAGAATACCCCACAAGAAGAAGTCAAGTGGGGTCAAATCGGGGGACCTGGGTGGCCATCCAATCAATTCACTTCCTCGGCCAATCCAGTGATGAGGAAACTGTTCATTCAGCCATTGTTTAATAATTCCAGCATTATGCACAGAGCATCCAATTGAAAATGTAAGTTTATTTGCTCAACAATAGGAAGATCATGAATAGCATTCCATAGTTCAGTTCTGAAAAATTCTAGTAATTTCATGGAATTTATATTTCCTTCAAAAAAAAAAGGGCCCATGATTCGTTCATTCAATATTCTGCACCATACATTAACTTTTTCCGAATATTGTCTTTTGCAGTTTATAACCCAATTAGAATTTTCGGTTGCCCAAAATCTAGTGTTTTGAGATGAAACAACACCGTTGGTCGTAAAAGTGGCTTCATCGCTGAATAAAATACACTCTAAAAAACGTCTGTTTCTCAGGTATTCTCCTTGTGCCCACAAACAAAATTCTTGTCGTTTTTATTGATCTCCTTCTTCCAGGGTATGCAAAAACTTGGGTTTGAATGGTTTCATTTTGTATTTTCTTAGGCATCTCCGTATGTTTTCCCTTGTTGAATTCAAATCTAGGCTTGCCACTCTCAAACTGGCATTGGGATTATTCCTAAAGTAATCCAATATAACCTGTTCGTGTCCAATCCTTCTTCTCACATTATTTCTCAAAATATTCTTCTTCCTGTTTCATTGAAACTTTTATTTATTCTGTGCACTGTACTATTACTGATATGGGGCGATCTGGATGTCGATCATTGAATATTTTGCATACCTCTCTTTCACTTCTATCATTGTATCCAGAAAGACGCACAATTTCAATTTTTTCTTGTAAAGACAATAGTAAAGCCATAACGTAATATCGTCCTATTGTAATTGAATATTAATCAATACCTTTCTCACATTCGAGTTATGAGACTCAATCTGTCATTGTCAGGGCTTACTTTTGTTTCACTCATATAACTATTAAAAACGTCATCACAGCCTACCTTTCTCGAGTTAGATACATTTTTAAATTTTCAATTCAATAATAATATTTTGACACTAGCGAACGAAGAAGGAAACAAAATGACTTTGCGGAAGAAGTCGGATAGCCTGTATAAGGAGATATTACCAGAACCCAAAAACTCTGACAGTATCTTTCAAAAATTGTTTTAATTAACTGATTATGATAAGCTGTTTTTCGACTTCATAAATTTATTCCAGATGTGTACCCCTTTCTAGATGTTATAAAGAACAATTTGTTTTATGAATTTCTACCAGAAACCTCAAAGAGATCTCCTACGTTTGTGATGACAGTGTTGCCGATTCTCAGAATGTGTCTGAAATATTCATAAATAATGGTATGTTATCAAAACTAATATTGTTATAACTTTGTTGCCAATGAATATTTTCAAATTTAGGATTTGCCTAAATGAAGGATGCTGAATCCAGTGATACAGTCGAAATCTGACGAAAAAAATACCTAATGATATTTAGCAATTTAGAACATAATAAAAAATAACATAATAAAAAATCATAGTATGCCCTAAAATTTGGAATTATATTTTGTAAATTTGGTGCAAACGTAGAATTTTTAATACTCTTCCTGCTGAAAAAAGAAAAAATTCAATCGGTCGGAAAATGTAGATTTTATAAGAGTGCTCCGGTCTTAAGTGGGTCACACTGTGTGTGTGTGTGTAAGTAATTGTTTTCTCAAAAAACATTCAGTGACAAGTTGAGCCTGTTTCTCAAATGAAAGTTAGTTATAGAAGATAATAAACCAGAAAAACGTCAAATAAAATAATTAATAAAAAATCTTTTTAAAGACGAGCTTTTATTCAAATGCACTAAAAAGTAAAAAATAATTGCTTTGGATGTGTGACTTAGGTTATTCCGTGAGTTAAAGATTCAAATGCTTGTCGCGCAAAGTTTTCAGTTCGAATACAAATTGACAAGCTTTTGAATCTATAACTCACGGAATAACCTACGGCACACATCCAAAGCAATTATTTTTTACTTTTTAGTGCATTTGAATAAAAGCTCTTCTTTAAAATGGTTTTTGATTAATATTTATGTACTTGAGTAAGCCTTAATCTATGCATTTTTGTTAAAGCATCGTTATTATGAGGCCTTTTTCCTGTAAATTCTGAGCTATTTAGTCCTTCAATGAGGAGACCATCTAAAGATTAACTCATCCGCCATCTTGGAGTTGTCATCTTCAATTTATGCATTTGAACTAAAAATCAATAATCTTCGACTAAATTCATAATCTCCGACCCCAATATACCAATTTTGAATCAAATCGGGCCATAATCACAAAACTCGTCCGCCATCATGAATTTGTGAATTTTGATAAAAAATTCATAATCTACGACCCTGAAAACCCCCACATGCCAATTTTGAATTGAATCGGACCACAAACCTAAATCTCGTCCGCCATCTTGAAGCGCCATTTTGTTTTTTCTCTAACAAAAATTCCATGAGCTGCCATTTCAATTTAATAAATTTTGACAATAAATTCATATTCTCCGACACCAAAAACCCCCACATACAAATTATGAATAGAATCGGACCATTATCACAAAACTCCTCCGGCATGTTGGAGCCGCCATCTTGAATTTATGAATTTTGATGAAAAATTCATAATCTCCGACCCTGAAAACCCACACATACCAATTTTGAATCGAATCGGGCTATAATCACAAAACTCGTCCGCCATCTTGAATTTGTGAATTTTGATTAAAAATTCATAATCTCCGACCCCGAAAACCCCCACATGCCAATTTTGAATTGAATCGGACCAAAAACCTAAATCTCGTCCGCCATCTTGGAGCGCCATTTTGTTTTTTCTCTAACAAAAATTCCATGAGCTGCCATTTCAATTTCATAAATTTTGACAATAAATTCATAATCTGCGACTACAAAAACCCCCACATACAAATTTTGAATAGAATCGGACCATTATCACAAAACTCCTCCGCCATTTGTTTGGTTCAAGTTTGTGAAGTAAATAAAATTTGTTTCTTTATATGTAATAATTTTATGTTATAGTCATATGAGGGCATCAGAAATCAAACAACACACTTCAAATTCCGTAACTTCATGAAACATTTCCTACAAGTAAATTTGTTTAATAATATTGATAATTTTTTTTAATTTTAATTGATTTTAACATGTGATGTAGTTTAATGTATTTGAATTTTATCTTGTCTTGCCATTGTGACCAAGTAATCTCTACCTCTCTTCTTACACGTCAATGTCTTCCACACCCGAATGGGTCTCTGAATGAATAAAGATCGATTTAATGTAAATAAAAAAAAAAAAAACAATAAATAGTTACTTTGAAACTGATAATTAATGCCTAAGTGAGTATAAATCCAGAACTGATTTCAATACTAAATTTGGTCTGAGGATTTGCACTGACCTTAGGACCATATTGTTTCCTGGTAACAACTTCGGGCGCCATCCAATACGGAGTTCCCACCATCGTTGTCCTTTTAGATTGTTCGGGACTTATTTGAGCACAAAAACCGAAATCGGCTGCAAAATAACAGGCATTAAAGAAAATACTGGAAACCCAAAGCGGAGCACCACCACTCACTCAATTTGACCGAACCATCCAGTCCAAGCAGAATATTATCAGACTTTATATCCCTATGAATAACTTGATTCGAATGTAAGAAGTCGAGCGCCTGTAAAACTTCCCTGCACACAGCCGCAATCTGCCCCTCATCCATACACGTCTCTGTAACTACGTCAGTCAAGGAACCGCCTGGTAAATATTCCATCACAACCCAGAGTTCCTAAAACCACAATGCTCGTTGTTTAATGTATTATGATTTTTTTGTTTTAATGAAGAAAGAACTTCAGAACTTATTTTGATGTAGTGTGGAATTTTGACTTACCTCATTAACTAAATAACTGTCTAAATAATTAACAACGTTGCCATGTTTGTTTTCTCGCATCACTAGAATTTCATTTATAATTAATTCTTTCTTAGGCTGCTGTGATAGATTCATTTGTTTTATAGCCACTTCCATTCCAGTAGCTGTCTCTATTGCTGTATATACAGTTCCAGATGCTCTAAAAAATAATTCAACAAATTAGAAATGTTATTCATAACATTAGAATTTGTTGTGGCAGAGGATTTTTTAAAATATACTAAAATATTCCACATTACAACGAGTAGAGAGCTAATGGAGGTTCTGTAATTGTACACTCAAATATTCATGTTTTTTTTATTGTAAATTGGCAGGTCATTAAATAAATAAATAAAAATAATATGCAAGATGCCTAAGGGAAAGAATGTTCAAAGTACTTCTCGTACACATCATGTACTGTTTTCTGATTGTTTGCTAAGTAAGATCTTTCGTATGCAGCTTTCTAATTCAGAACTAAAGGCTCGTACGAGAATCTTGAAAAAACTACCTGGAAAGAGCTGTTTATCTGTCATGTCTAAGTTACAATGGCCGCCAATAATAAGTTGTCGTGTAAAATAAAATACTATTTGTGTTTTTACAAAGAATTTTTTAATAATTGTGACCAGTCAAGTGCTTCAAAGTATGCTGACTTTATCTACCAAATTGGAAATAACAAGGTTCGTTAGTCTTATTACGTACATTTTAATTACATTTGTTTTAATACGAATCGAATAAGGATTTTTTGAATATTTGTACAATGTACAAGGAATCCGCTCAAAATTCCACATATTTAAATGTTTATTGCATGCGGCAATTGTCAGTGTTTTCTTACGGCTTAGGTTAGATTAGGCGAACAGCATTTCCCAGAATATGGTTGAATTTGATGAAAAAATAGATTTCTTTCTTTTTTTCGAATTTTTAACCCATCTATACACTTTGTAAGTGCAAAACGTGAAAACGGCAGGGCCGATTTGGCTATTTTTTTTAATGTTCATAATAGCAAGAGGATGGTTGATATGGAAAAAAATTACCCGGAAATTGGAGAATTCGGGTATATAAGAAATTTGGCAAAGAAAAAGACTATCGAGTCATTTATTATTACCAAAGAGGAATTAGCTGAGCGGTTACATTGTCGCCTACCACGCAGAACGTCACAGAAACGAATCCTGGTCAGGGTAAAAAAAAAATATTTTATAAAAACAACAGCTGGACCAATTTGGCTAATTGTTTTTTTGAATGTTCATAATACTCCGAATAAGATTTTTAGGGAAAGAAATAATTTTTAGAAAAGTTATTGGAAATGTCTTTGTCCTGGAAAAGTTTTCAGGAATTTATAATATATAATAAAAATTAATGTCTGTTTGTGTTGGTAAGCTCATAACTTGAGAACAGCTGGACCGATTTGGCAAATGTTTTTCGGGAAAACGAAAAAATTAACGAAAAAACGGGATAATGAGCTAATGGGATAACAGGAAAATGGAATAACGGGAAAAGAAGGCAAGAGTGAGTGTATACAGAAACCTGTCGAGGTCAACGAGCAATAGGGGAGGAAGTTGTCGCAAGATCGAAAACTAGATAAAATCCCATCCGATTCTAGCAATGCCATCAGACACAATGATCCCCCTATACAACTATGATAGACTTTATCTGTTGTATGTATTTTATCCTACACACATACTTTTCCAGTCCAATCACTTGACTCTGAAAATGAAAATAGCTTCCACAATGTACGCTAACTTAGTAAATTATTAATAACATTTTTTACTACATTCATAACATGTTCGTTTTAGTGTTTAATTCCTCTGTTATATATAAATGTCAATTATTCACGTGTATCAGATATCCTTTTGCTCTCTATGTATATTATAATTACTTTGTCTATAAGAATTTACCTAGAGTAACGGAAAAACAGGATAACTGCAAAATGGGATAACTCGGTAACAGGATAACGGAAAAACGGGATAAAGGGAAAACGGGAAGCGGGCAGAGTCAAAGGATAACCTAGATGGAACAACACTGGAAAAAAGAAATTCTACGCGGATGAAAGTTTTCAGGAAAAAAAATAGGGAATAGAGAAATTTGGACAGGACAACTCTTGGCATAAGTTGTTTTCACAGAAAACCCAATGGCTTACTGCTTCCGATTTAGCTCTCTCCATAGTAGAAAACTTAACTCACCCCTGTCCAATTTTGTCCAACTTGGTATACTTCCTATTTGGATCGCCAACAGAAACAATACTCCTTAACCTCTCCAGAATTTCTTCGTCAGTCATTTTCTTTTTTCTCTTTTCTGAAGCTGCTCTCGACATTTCTGGGCCGGCTTGGTTCTTGTTTTTATCGAGTAAAGGAGCAGACGGTGTACTATTCGTATTAGAATTGGCAGCATGTGGAGGAGTATGTGACGGGCTGAGGCTATTCGAACTCGTAACAGTGTTGGTTGGTTGTATTTCTTCAACTGGTTTTGTATACTGAAAAAGTATCAGTGCCGATGACAATTCTCTGCATTATTGAACGTTGGTTTGAAAATATCTTAGAAACCCTGGTGGTTGCACTGACACCTGAGAATCTCTTCTGGGATAAAACAGTGGATAATCCAATTAGCTGATTGAACTGGTCTTTTGTCAAGTTTAATTAACGGAAATAAAACGTATTTGTCAGGAAAGCACTGATTGAAGTGAAAAATTCCAAGGTTTCTAGATATTCAAGTCTATTTTCTAGTTAGCCACTTACAATACTCTTGGTACGTTCAGGTCTGCTGGCAATAGGAGGGGGCGGAGCTTCATCTTCGATTTCAGAACTAGCTACATGGACAGGACTATGATAAGATTGTGGGCCACCCTCAGCTTCTGTAGGTGTTGTGCTACTCGGGCTTGAGCTTGAAACTCTACTCAGAGTTGAACCTTGAGAATAGTCATGAGAGTCGGGGATGACAATTATGTCAAATGTAAAAAAATAAGTTTTTATTTGGATTTGGAATTCTCATTTCATTTCTTCAAAAATTATTGAAAATGTTTGGTCCAGGAGTAGTTCATAGGAGTAGAAGTAAGGAACCGAAGAGTTCCCACTTACGTAGAATTCCATTTAGATTTTTTTTTCATGGGAATGGCAGATTCGAAGATAAATGGGAGAAGCTGCAACCAAGTATGGGGGTGTTTTTTGCCTCAAAAGGGTGTTTCCACCCACGGGTAAGGTGTGAACTCTTCGGATCCTTACACCTACTCCTATTAACTATTCCTGGGCGAAATATTATCAATTTTTTCTTTATAAAAGCTAATTCCCTGGACAATATTAATCCATTATTTGAATGAATCTTCTTTAATAAATACTCCAAATAGGTTTTCTTCAGTTTCTTATATGGATATATCATATCCATATAAGAACCCAATTTTATAGTATATATAGTGCCTACGTTAGAGGAAAGAAAGAAAATATACAATTCTAATTGACTTGATATTTAAAAATATTTTTCAAGGATGAACAGAATTGCTATCTTTTGATAGAATGGAATGTTTATTGTTTCTAAGAGTATAGCTCTTGTTAACAAACACAATGTCATGAGAGAGATAAATATATCTGTGACTGCCCTTGAGACAGTATCAAGTGTCATTAAATGATATATTTACATGAAAGGTAAGCACTGTCCACATTACATTCATATCAGATTACCTACCACCAGAATGTGTTGTAGCCGTCTTAGTCATATACTTGGTGTTCGGAGTTTCCTTAGAACTAGTATCATACCAATTAAGAACATCTAACACAGCTTGAGGATTGTTTTTTTGTTCTTGCTTACTAATATTAGAGTTCATCAATAAACGTGACCATGCTTCCGGCATCCCCTAAAACAAAAACGATTCTCTACAAAATTAGAGTGAGGCATTTTATTACCTAGTTTGCATTAGTAATTAAAAAAAAAGATTGTGATCATGGGATTATTATTGGGGGTTCATGAAATTATTAATTTGATGTTTTTCTTATCATATTTACACAAATTGTAATGGTCTATGAACACGAAACTCATTAATTGTAAAAAATGCCGGATTTCACATCATTAAAACCATTGATTGAAAAATATACACACAAAAGAAATGCAAAAATGGCATTTTATGAATAGCTTTCAATATATTTTATGGCAGTGCAAGTATAAGTACTTTTCAACAAAAACTGGCAGTTTTCTTTGCTATGATGAATTGTATCATTTAAACAACATATTTGGATTAACATATTTGGAGAAAATTGATTATTTGTTAACAAAATAAAGGCTAATATTCAAATATTATACTACTCATATATTTTCAGTCAATACATTCATCAACACAAAAATTTGAATATAACCTAAGTAAGATAAAAAATACATGTAGAGAGAAGGAAATAATATTTACAAAATAATTACGCAGTTGTTTTTGAATCTCATTTAGGCAAATGGCAAGTTCTAAAAACATACATAGTATTTCATTCACTTAATAAAACAATATTTAAAATAAAACTTATTTTTAGCACATATATTTTTTTGGTTAAAACTTAAACTGATGTCTCTACTGTGTTTTGGTTAATTTGATGTATCTTGGTTTTACTGTTGATGTTAATAATTTTAACATACATAATTTTGCATGCTGAACACAAATTGCAATTGAAACATTGCACTCTCGAATACTTTTAGAGTTATCAAATGTCAGTAAAGGTTTTTTTTCTTCCCTTCTTTTTTTACCATTTTAAGTTCCACACTAATAATTTTGTTAGTTTTGCAAAAAATGAGAGTTTTTAATATGGTCAAATTTAAGCTACAAAATAAAGTAATCATGTTTCCAAATGGGGAATGTTATAAATGCAATGATATGAAAAAAGGCAGATTTACGTTAATAAAATATATCAAAAGGGTATATTAGCATTTTGCTATGCATTGCTTGAGAGCCGAGGCTAGCTACATTTCGTTATTAATTGGAAGAGGCAAAGTTTGGAGGGAAATTTAATTTTATAAACATACATGAGATCTCAGGTCTCAGACATGATGCAGTATGTTCTGATGGTGGAGAAAAAAACTTGAAATAAAGCATTGTTTTGCGCCTGGCTCAATCACAGAAACCCAAGTGATTGCAATTTGTATTTAATGCCAACAAAAGAAAAATATTTAAAAATGTGGATAAAATGCTTGGCATGGTATGATTGATATGTAACAAATACATTCAGGTGATAAATTATGAATATTACTGATTTAAACGTCAGGTTTCAGCCAAACAAGAAAAACAATAAAAATAGTCGTGTGTGTAGTAATAACTTGAAAAATGGTTTGAAAAAAATGGACCTATTATTCGTAATCCAGGATCCAAATTACACATTTCTAAATGTCCAGATGAAAGACTGTTTTCAGCCGTTGAATGGATTTCATATCATCCTGAAAGTATTCATTTATAATTGATAACTTGATAATTCCCAAAGCCATTATTGATTGATAACCTTAATCGTCTAACATGTAATGATTGACACACAGCAGAAATCATCTATGACATTTCAGTATGTACTATTTAGTGGAAAGCCTGCACTACAACTCAGAAAGTGGTGGAGTAATGAATTTTTTTTTAAAACGCAGATTTTTTCGGGTTTTTCTCCTTTGCAAACAATTCAATCAAGTTGCGCTAAAACTTACTAGATGGCTTCATTACTTTTTATTTTGTAAGCAAAAAACGAAAAAAAAATAATTGTTTTTGCATTTAAATGTTTATAACAAATTTAGCAATGACACTTGCGAGTAGTTGGTTTCCGGTAGTATTTTTGTCACACAATCAATAGAGCAGAAAATCTCTATTGATTCGCCTATTCACCGATCACGCACTAACGCATGCATTTGTTTTGATGCTACTTGTTTTTATTTTGAATGGACTATGGGTAATCTTGTAGGTATTGAATGTCTACATCATGCATAAAATAAAATTATTCCAAAACAAGTACCTACACCAAAAAGGTTCTACACCTAAATGCAACTAAACAAAACTTGGACAAAACACTCTTTTACTTACTTTCAAAGGCAGCTTGTAACAAAATCATTTTGTTAATACAAATTAATGAGAAAACAAGCATCTACTCTATGGACACATAGTCAAAATAAACAAACGAACTCGGTAACTCACCGTGAACTCTCCAGAAATCGGATCGAAACCAACATGTACTGTGTGTTCAAAATTAGTTGGATAGGATATATTGGGTTTGTCTGAAGCATATGTGGACAACTTATGGGTTTTCTTGGACTTGGGGTTCTTCTTTTTCTTGTCTATGTCATCGGGTTCTTTGGGAAGAGGCCTATCCACAGCTATGGAGCTGTTTACCAAGTCGGTCCCCCTGTTTGATGTCAATCGAACGGGAGGTGCCGGGGGTTTTTCATCATCAGACGACATCTTAACTGAAACGACCATTATCATTCCTGGTTTCACGTTATGAAAAAATAGTGGGTGTTTATTAAAATGCATGGGTGCGCCGGTATGCGTCAGACCACTCAAAATCTCAAAAAGCCTGCTAATGCCTCTACTTACATTAATGGATAATACAGGCACTATTTATCTGAAAATACACTGAATACCTATTGTTGCGATGAGGAAACTTAAGACTAGATTAAAATAAAAATTAATGGGTAGAATACAAAAAATCCATGTTCAAAATTCGACTTCTTTCATGATGACCACCATCTTGTCATCATAAAATTAATAATACACCAACGAATTGATCAATTTACTTTGTGACTCAATGCTCATACAAAAGGAATAGAGAAAAGACGTATGTCTGAGCGTAAAGATGAGAGGTTTGTGTCCATCCACTCGAGAAGTGTCAATGTCGTTAACACTGAAATACAAAATACACTACACTGACGGACAACTCACGATATGAGAGATAATAGTGGATTTCATTGGTAGAATGTAGAATAGGGGAGTTCCGCACAAATTGAGAACTTCAAAAACTTCTGCCTCTCCAATAAGGGAGTTTCGTACAAGTTGCCAACTTAAAAAAAACCTTCAAAAATTGTTCCTCTCTAATGGCAATTGTTTGCCTTTGGTTGTATGGAAAATCACAAATTTGATATATTTTATACTTTCAAGGCAAACAACAAGTCTTCCCGAATAACTTCTTCGAAGAGGAGACCGAATTAGAAGACCACCACAGACCCACGATGATTATGTGAGTTATTCAGGTTTTGTTGAAAATTTCAGCAATCCAACTTCTGTTGAGGAAGTGCTGGCAAGCCCAGACAAAGAAAATTGGCTCAAGGCGATGGATCGTGAATAAAGCCCAGATCGACAACGGCACATGGGCATTGGTGGATCTCCCTCCAGATCAAAAACCTTTGAAATCAAAACGGATTTTTAAAATAAAAAAGGATGTTGAAAAAGGAAACATTCTCAATTGAATATTGATAGAAAAATCTTTCTATCAATATTCAATTGAGAATGTTTCCCTTTTCAACATGAATACCCCACAAGAGGTTATCTTGACGATGGAAGATAGTGACTAAAGTTTATCTTTCAATCGCAGATGATTCCACATCTGATTTTATGAACATCCTGTTCATATTTTCAACAAATCAAAAAAGGATGCTTCTGGAAAAGTAACCCAATATAAAGCACGACTTGTTGTTAAAGGCTGTGGCCAAAAGAAAAGTATAGATTACGAAAAGACGTATTCTCCTGTAATCCGATACAGTTCCATTAGATATCTTCTAGTCTTAGCTGCGCAATACAACCTTGAAATAGAGCAGATGGATGCAGTGACAGCTTTCCTCCAGGGAGATCTCACGGAGGAAATTTACATGCTTCAACCTGAACTCTACGAAAATTCAAATAGAAATAGAAATAGAAATATTTATTAATCCTTTGTGACATTACAAACATGTATAGGACAAGTCAGTCACCCGCTGTAAAAGGTGTATTTTGAGGTTATCTTAAAATTATGAACACGAATAATATATAACAATACAGTTGGTATGAATAAAATAAAATAGTTTTAAAATAGTACATTTCGTATAAACTAACATAGAATGTATTTATTGCACTATACAGGCATATTTATGCAAATACAGATGGAATAGACAAAGACAGTTCCTACAAGCTATCATGGAGGTATTCTTTTACACTATAGTAGCATTTTTCTAGCAGTAAATTTTTTATGGTCCTTTTGAAATCACTGAAGGAGTCCATACTTGTAAAAGTTAGTATCTAAAACTATTTTCAAGTTTTGTAGTTTTGTGTCTGGGGACACATAGATGATCAGAATTCCTGGTATCATAATCATGATTTGAAGAATTCAGTTCAAATTTATCAATAATAATAAAGTATGCAAGCTAAAAAAGAGTATATATGGCCTCAAACAGTGCAGTGACAGCTTTCCTCCAGGGAGATCTCACGGAGGAAATTTACATGCTTCAACCTGAACTCTACGAAAATTCAAATAAAGTATGCAAGCTAAAAAAGAGTATATATGGCCTCAAACAGGCAAGTAGAGTTTGGAATATCAAGCTTGATAGTTGCTTGAAAAATTGCAAGCTCAAATTCGATTCTTGCATATACTATCATATTTCCATCAATAGAATATTGATAGTGGCCGTGTATGTCGACGATCTTTTGTTATTTTCGAATGATAAATCGATGGAGGATGACCTTAAAAAACTGTTAATGAACGCAGTTTCAAGATGGTCGACATGAGGGAGGCAAAGTCTGTCCTAGGATTCCGGATCACGCGCGATCGAGTTAATCAGAAAATTTGGATTGACCAACAAGTTTACATTGAAGATGTGTTGAAAAGGTTCAACATGCTTGATTGCAATCCCATCGATACGCTGATCTCTCCAAATGGCAAACTTTCTAAGGAACAATCTCTAAAAACTCCAGATGAAGAATTTAAGATGAGGACTGTCCCCTATCAAGAAACAGTTGGGAGTCTTCTTTTCGCCGCTCAAGTTTCTCGGCCAGATGTCAACTTTGCAATCAGCTATGTAAGTCGCTTCAATCAAAACCCAGGAAAGGTACATTGGACAGCAGTATCATGCTCAAGGGAACAGCTCATTGGAAACTTGAATTCAGTGGTAGGGAGACGAACATCACTGAAATTACCGGATTTAGTGACTCGGATTGGGCAAGTGACGAAGATGAGCGACGCAGTGTCACCGGCTACATCTTCCTGAAAAATAACTCGCCCATCTCGTGGGCCACTAAGCGTCAACCTACCATAGCTCTGTCAACTACTGAGGCTGAGTATATGGCCATGTCAGCAGCGATACAGGAAGCACTCTGGCTCCGAGGCCTGGCTAGTGAACTATTTTCCGCTTCTGCGGAACAGCCAACTCCACTCCATGTTGATAACCACCAGGGCGCCTAGAACTTGGCTCAAAACGGTTCTTATCAGGCTCGAAATAAGCACATCGATGTGCGACATCATTTTATACGGGAACGTATTTTGCGTCAAGAAATAAAGTTGGATCATGTATTAACACAAGAGATGATAGCGGATTCCTTATTCCTTTACCAAAACCCTGAATCGCGATAAATTTCGTGCATGTTTGTCTCGCCAAGGACTTGTCCCAAATAGAGAGGGTGTTGTGAAGTAATTTGGAACATGCCTATATATAGTTGATTGACTGTCACTGTAATGTTGATATCATAGAGAAACTAAAAATAAAGAGAGTTGTCAAACCTGCAGTAAAAGTTGGCACCACGTTTAGACAGTGGCGACGTGTCTCGCAACTGGCCGAACTAAGTACAGTTGGTAACACCGATTGAGATAAGGCGGGTTTTTCAAATGTGTTACTTTTATATGATTGATATGGTATATATTTTATAAGTGATCGATTTGCCATTCTTGTATTCCATATGAATGGTTGTATCATATAAAATACTGGAATGGCAAATCGATCACTAATAAAATATATACAGTAATCGATTCGTAGAATCTGTTAGTTCGTTCGTGGTTAACATAAAGTTCCAAAGTAAATCTTTATTTCATGATATCAAGAACAAAATTAAACATCTTATAAAACAAGAATAATAAGTTGAACACTATAAAAACACATTTTATTGTATCTAGGCCAATGTACAACTACAGACAAAACAATAATAAAACTCCGAAAAACAACAATATTAAAAATATTCTTCAGTCGCTTATCATCAAATCAACCAAAATAAAAACATATTACATTTACAACAAACCTTCAATAATTTTGTTAATTTATTAGCACAAAGGAGACCATGTACTTCGTACTTCCTCAAATAGTGATAGGAAATGGAAACTGATGGATGGAAATAAGTACCAGTTTGTGAAAAAATTTCTGCAACTGATGGATGGAAATAACCATCAGCTTGTGAAAAACAGCTTATATTTTACCTTGTGAAAGAATATTTCGAGGAATTTCAGCGTCAACTCGAATAACATTCCATTTTCGACGTTGGGTTCATAAATAAAGTCCATGGTATAATTTCTATAATTAATTTTTCGATGACAATTAACAGTAGAATTATTCTGAAATTAAAAAGTGGTTTGTCATTTTCTGACAAATGTCGAAATTGGAAAATTATCATGTCGCCAGTCGTCTGTTGATTGCGAGCAGCGCCTCCATGCGCAACTGGCCGTACCAAAAACTTGGTGGTCAAGATCGCCAATGTTTCAAACAGTCTCTTTATTTTTAATTTGTCTATGGTTGATATAATTTGTCAGTTTAGAGTTTTCTCTACAAGTATAAGTATTGCATGTATATTTGTATCATTTGAATCCCTGCTTTCTCACTGGAAATCCAATAAACTCAACAGCTTTAACCTGACGGGAAACCACTGACTAACATCAGATTCAACGCAAAACTATTTAATGGAATTCTCAAATAATATAATAATCAGAAAAGGAATGAGGTTCACAATTTTAGTTGAATATGGGATTCCACTTTTATCCTTGCAAGGATGTGAGAACGTTGGACGGTCCCTAAATAATAGTAACCTCTTCAACACTCTCTAACACGTATAATAGTCAACAAAATATTGCGTATTGCTTTTACAGTACAAGTAACGATGTTTACTCATGAAGTGCATTACATTTAGCATTAGTTCACATTAAGGCCCATTGCTCCCGTAACCGAAACCAGTTCGTGACAATTAAAACATAAATTATCTGCAAGGTATTTATCTTCATCCTGATAATGCCAGTGTATGATAGACAACTCGGAAAAACCTCAAAAGTATCTCTGCCCCCTGTTCATAAGGCTGATTAGTTTACAATAACACCGTCCAGGCGTTCCCGAACTCGCAGCTTGTCCCTATTTATTTGCTTTTTATCTTTTATCACCGGCTCCTCCAGTCCCACAGTTATACTTTTACTGGTCATTTCTAGGCGATCAAATGGAAAACATCTGAAATATTTATCATGACCCGGAATTTAGAGTTTGAAATATCGTGGAATAACAGAACACATCTCTTTTCTGCAACTTATGTGATGCCGTTGGAAATGTATAAAATTTACACGTACTATTTTTGCAATGATACTACCCAACCGTGACCTTCGCCACTACGATTACCAGCACCGACATAACCTTAAGGTTATGTCGGTGATTACCAGGATTATTACTTATTACCTACTCCTGCCACCATGGGCGCTGTCATAGTTTCAGCTATCCCCTCCAGCGTAATGCACACAGCGCATAGACACAAAATTCCCTATTAATATAACTTTTGTATGTATAAAGATATGGAACTTTTAGATTAAAAATAAATGACCCAGCATATTCAATTTGTGATTCTCTACACAACCCTGATGAAGTTCTTTTTGAAGTTGGTGATATGTGTGGAACTCTCGAGAGGTGCGTTCGATTATAGACTCCTAGAGTAGAGTAAAGTATTTGAAGGTTTCTTAAATTTACTCTGGAGTTGAGTACTATTCATGTAATATTCGAAAGGTGCGGAATATATTGGAGTTGTTTACAAAGTCCGAGTGACAGAAGGTTCTGAAATCGGAAATATAGGTTATGTTATTGTTAAAAAAATACGAAAACCGGAGAAAAATATTGTTGACAATAGCAGATAACTTTTCTAGAATCTTGTTCGGCAATTGTAAATTAAATGTTATAGTATTTATGGTAGGGAATGAGAATCGTATATTCGAATGCCATGTGATGGTTTCGAAGCAGTTTTATTAAAAATAGCTCCTAGGTTAAGAATTCGAGGACACAGTATAAACTTGGTAGACCATATGTTCCTCCAAGATTACAACTAATATCAGTGAACAGTATTAAACACATACACATAAATAATCTCAATCTGTGAGAGTGTGAGACAAAGCATAAAGAGATTTTCCGTCTCTCAGAGTTATGTCAATTTTGTGGAGTTGAATAAACCCAGCTATTTTGTAGAGTTACGAGAGTTAACTCGGTAGCGAATACTCGGGTATTTTCGAACGACAGTCTTATCGTAAAATATACACAACTTTACGATTTTCGACGCTATTTAAACGCACCTCTCTGGAGTTAAATAAACCCAGCTATTTTGTAGAGTTACGAGAGTTAACTCGGTCGCGAATACTCGGGTATTTTCGAACGACAGTCTTATAGTAAAATATACACAACTTCACGATTTTCGCACGCTATTTAGTAAATTCTACTCGATGGAGTTAATCATCGAACGCACTCCTGTTGTAGAGGAACAAGTGGTTTTTTATGATACGCGAATGCTGCGCTTGATTGAATGCCCGGAAAACAAAGCTAAAAGCTAGTTCAACCGTGCAACGCTAATGCTGGGCCTTGCTGATCTCTGCCCCTGTCATTCTATTTGTTTTGTTTATTTATTGTGTATTTGTGATTTTTTATCTAGGTATCAATATTCCTGAAATATTTACAAAATGAAGAAAAAGGTAGGGGACTATTATTTTATTCCAATACAAATATCAATTCTAAAAATAAAATATTTAGGTACTCCTAATGGGGAAAAGTGGGTCTGGTAAGACGAGTATGAGGTCCATCATTTTCGCCAACTACATTGCAAGAGACACAAGGAGACTAGGAGCAACAAGTACTAGTCATAAATATACTGGGTGTTTCAATTTTTCACATGTGATTGTTTTCAGTTGACGTTGAGCATTCCCACGTAAGGTTCCTTGGAAACCTCGTTCTGAATTTGTGGGACTGTGGTGGACAAGAAGCTTTCATGGAAAATTACTTTGTTTCTCAGAGAGACAATATATTCAGAAATGTGGAAGTACTCATTTATGTCTTCGATGTGGAAAGTAGAGAGTTGGAACGAGACATGCATTACTACCAGTCTTGTTTGGAAGCTATTCTGCAAAACTCACCCGAGGCCAAAATCTTCTGCCTCATTCACAAAATGGACTTGGTAGCTGAAGACCAGAGAGATATTATTTTCAAAGAGAGGGAGTCGGATCTGAAAAGGCTATCACGCCCATTAGATTGTACTTGTTTTAGAACGTCCATTTGGGATGAAACCCTGTATAGAGCTTGGTCCAGTATAGTTTATATGTTAATTCCTAATGTTAAGGAGCTGGAAAATAGCTTACAGCAATTCGCTAATATTGTAGATGCCGATGAAGTTTTGTTATTTGAGAAAGCAACTTTTCTAGTGATATCTCATTGTCAACGGAAACATCACAGAGACGTTCACAGATTTGAAAAGGTGTCCAATATCATCAAGCAGTTCAAGTTATCTTGTTCAAAACTGGCAGCTCAATTCCAGAGTATGGAGGTTAGGAATTCAGCTTTTGCTGCTTATATTGATATGTTCACTAGTAATACCTATGTTATGGTTTGTATGTCAGATCCCCAAATTCCATCAGAAGTCACATTAATCAACATCAGAAATGCTAGAAAACATTTTGAAAAACTGGAAAAAGTTTCAAATTCTAGCATTGGTCGATAATTGTAATAGTTTTGTTTATTGTGCCAAATGTCTTATTAATTAACTCAGTTTATTTCAATGTAAATTGAATTGTCACAATATTGATAAAACAGTTCCAGCAAACGTCAATATATAGTACATAGGATGCCTCTCAATTTACTAATGAAATAACCCAAATGCAAGCTGATTATTAAGGCACAGTTTGAAAGCCAGTTAATTCTGGGCAAAGTCTTGAATCACATTACACATCTATAGATAGTTTTTAATAGAGAAAAGCGATGAGGGAGAAAAGTATATTTATGTCGGATTAATCACTAATTAAAGACATTTTTCAAAATCACATCCCATAAGTGTTTTTTTTTTCTTGAGTGCCAAGTACAGTATGGATTTTGTGGTTCTGGCAACAGTATTCATTAATTTTCTACACCAGATTGTCTCATGTGTTTTGCCACCATGTAGTATATATATTGTAGCTATTATGCAATTATGATTTGCCTACTATTTCTCATAAAATGTACATATTTTAAGATATACCTTATATTCATTTTTGTTACAAAAATAAAGTAGCAAAGCTAAATGTTATTGGATTCATATCATTCCAAGCATTTGATAAAATGATAAAATTAAATTATAGTTTGAAAATGCTAAAAAACCACGCTTATATAGCAATAAAGAATAAAAAGTTATTAAGAAATATAATGACACCCTATGGGCACCGATGGCTGGTCAGGTTGACGATAGTCTTATCGATATCTGAAGCCAAGCAACGTCGGGCGTGGTTAGTATTTGAATGGGTGACCACTGGACAAGGAAGTTCCACATTAAATGTCCTAACAACTGTAGCGTAGTAGCATATTCGCAGCTGCAGGCGTCTTATCAATGAGCCAAGATAAGACGATAGATATGCCGTCCTTCGGAGGGGACGTTAAGAAAGCGGTCCCGAGTTCATAGATGTTGAGCTAAAGAACCCTACCTCTGAAACAACAGAGGATTCGGCAAAGTTTCCGGTTGGAAGGAGTGTGCTCACCGGCGTCGGTGTTAGCCTTGGTAGCAGAAATAGGCCGACTTAAATGAAGAAGGAAAAATAACAAAAGAATATTCATTTACAAAAAATTTCTCTTTTAGAAAAAGTGTAGGTGCTCCGATATCATTATGAGAAATCATGTCAAGAGCTCTACGATTTTCTTAATGCGAGGTTTCTTTTCAATGACTTTATTTCCATTTTAACTTTTAGCGTGCGTTTTGTTAAACTATATATTATATTTAACTTTCAGTCCATATTGACAAAGACTAAAAGATCCAAATCATCCACGTTGGATGGGAAATTTTTCAAAATTTCAAATATACGGACGTTTTGGAAGTGGTGAAAAAATTTCAAAATTCAATTGATACATTTCGGAAGCATGTATAAAAGAATTACAACCATGATTGATCCTGTATGCAGGAAAATTGTATAAAAGGAGATGACTCCAAGATTATGCCGGATAATCAATTGTGATAATACCATAGTATTTCTAAATTTTATATATTGTTCCATTAATTTTCATGTACAAATCGATGATTAAAGTGGCCATCATTTCAAATATAACGGGTATGTCTCAACGCCCATTTATTGGTGCTACGTCATTAGTAGGTGGTACAAACTCGGAATCTTGCCGTTTTCGTTCGGTCGGTGTTGCCAAAAGGAAACGCGCATTATTAATGGTTTTGAGACGACTACGCATTGAAACAAATTTCAATTCATATGGTCTGTTGTGGTTATTTCGAATATTCAACAATAATAATAACTCCTTTCAGAATATTTAATTACTAAGGATTCTGAGTTAACAAATTTAGAATTGTTTTAATGTTTCGACAGGTGACCCTTATTTTTGTTTTAGCCTTTTTCTCCTGTTATATTTCCACTATATTTTCATGTATTTCAATGTTCTGAAAAAATAATGTCATTCTATGTTTGGGTAAGGGATAGTATTGACTATCAAATTTTGAAAAAACAACTGGCCTAGTGTTAAAGTTATTAAGGAATGATTCAATGATTGATTTGAGGTCAAACGAGTTGAATAGGGAATCATTACATTCAAACTTTAAAACTTCTCTTACCATTAGTTATAATTTTATCAGGGTTTGTAAGAACTGAATATCGAATCATTTAATTTTTAGTCCCAAGTGTTTATATCATTGTATATGAACAAAAAAATTAAAGGCATGTCTGATGTAGGTTGGTAGCTGTCCCAATCGATTCTACATTATCACTTGTCATCTGTCAGAGCTACCAAAAGATTTAGTCAATCCTGGATTACGCAAAAACGCATAACTTGGTATTTGAACAGTATTGGCGATATAATAAAAATATTTAAACAAATTCTCCTTGGTTTATGTTCAGATCTTTTTAAATAGTTTTTATTTAAATGTTCATTTCAAACAGCACAGTACATCCTATTCAAAATGATCTAAGCCCGAAAAGCTGAATGTTGGCTAACAATTGGCATTTTTCCATATAACACAGTAAACATAACCATAAAGTAACATTTATTTTCCGTAAGTTAACGCGATCAAAGTTAATCTAATAACGTTAAAGGATCGGCAAAGTTCCTTTGCGCATGATCACAATAACGATAACGGAAAAAAGGTGAAAAATTAAGGGGCTTAAAATCTCTCTATTATTTTATTTTTTGTGGTTTTTGCATGACTTCGGGTTCAAATATTACGGCTAGTTAAATCCAATTTTTTCGAAATTACACATACTAGTGCTGCTTGTGGTTGTTTCAGGAATATTCACAGACAATAATAATGGAGAACTCCCTTTCAAGAATATTTCAATTTGCACATAAGGATTACCACCTAGAAAGTTCAACAAATTAGAAATTGATTTTTTTTTATGTTTTACAATTTAAAATTGAAAAGCCAATTTTTTTATTTTAAACCATAATTTCATCTCCCTTCGTTTATATGTTCCACTAATATTTTTATCATAGTATTTCCAATTCTTACTGAAACATCACATTGAAAGTGAGCTCAAATTTATGTTTGGGTTGTAAGGAGCGAATAGTATTGACTATCAATATTCTTGAAACAACCACAACTGGCGCTAGTGTTTGGGGAAAGTTATTCAAGTGGAATGATTTTCAGTGATTGATTCAAGTGAAGGTCAAATCGAGTTTGAATAGGGGAATCTCGTACAAGTTGCAAACTTTAAAAAAACTTCTGCCCCTCCAATTGTTATAATTTTATCAGGGTTGTGTAGAGAATCACAAACTGAATATGCAGGATCATTTATTTTTAGTCCCTAAGTGTTTTTATCATTGTATATGAAAAAAATATATTAATAGGGAATTTTGTGTTGGTGGTAGTGTTGGTAGCTGTCCCAATCTGATTCGTACATTATCGACTGTCGTCTGTCACGAAGCTTAACTCTTTGGCTTAACGCAGAAAACGCCATTTTCTCTCTCTTGTTGCTTGACTTCCGGTGTTATCAGTTGTTATCAGACCTTTTATGAGGTCTGTGGATCAAAGATTATTGTTGTTAGTCTACTCTTTGGTATTATCTTGTTCAATCTTTTTTTCACAAAATATGTTTTGCACTACCAACTGTTCACATTTATAGACACAGAATCTCTATGAAAGAAATATATAAGCGCTTCATGACCAAAAGTAATTGAATTGGCATAACAAATTGGCGATTTTCCATACAACCACAGTAAAAAAATTGCCAATGATAAAAAGTAATATAATATAATGATCTTCGTTAATTGTTTGTTTGGCGCCGACTCAAAATTAATACTGACATTAGTTTAAGAGCTCAATTATCATTAAGACTAAGAAGGTTTATTTTATTTTTTGCTTTTCAGTTGATTTTTTCGTCGGTTTAAGGTTTTGTTAAAAAGTTTTTTTTTTCACTTTTATGTAGCTAAAATCAACTAATAATTATCGACTCCAGGTATCCATTATGTTGTAGTGTCATCAGAACTACCTACATGTGTGCCAAGTTCCAACAGAATCGGTTCACAGATAAAAAATTAATAATCCCCTATTATTCTACCCTCAGGGGTGGATTATTCCTTTCCAAATGACCATCTCTGAAGTATACCTGTCCATAAAAAAAAGAATCATCTGAATCGGATAACCCAGTACAAAGTTATGAGTGGTAGAATCAGTTAACGGTTAAAAATTCAGTGGATGAACGATAAATATCCCCTATTTTTCTACCCTTAAGGGTGACTTTTCTTTCGAATTCAAATGGGACCAACTTCAAAGTATACCATATCCAATTAAAAAATATCGTCGTTTTTGTCGAAAAAATCCTCCTTCTTACACAGTTCCAAATGAACAAATTTCAGACTTTGACAGATGGAATTTAGTAACTTTGCCTTATTTTTCATGTTGATAATAAATGAATCACCGCCCACAACAATTGCACACATAAATGAAGGTGGAACTATTGCTCACATTTGAATTCGAAAAGTTGGCCGGATAACGCAATAATTGATTAACGGCATTTTTGTATGCTACCGTTTGACGGCAGTTTAAGCAAATCCAATAAAAAGCCGTCCGACGCGTCACTTCAATAACGTCATATCTATTACGGCATTTTAGTAGGCTACCGTTTAACGGCAGTTTAGTTCAGCCTTATTTCAAACAATACATACAAGTTATTTGAATAAACCGCATTCATAAGCATAGCTAAAATCATTATTTAGCTGGAATAAGTTACAAATGGCATTTGTAATGGCACGTCATTTTTTATTTATTACATATATGTATAAATTTTGGTTTACGTTTTTTCAAATAGAATAGATATCGTAAAATCTTGTCCAAGTATAAAACGGGCAATGACCTATAAAATGATAACTTATGATTGTGCAATTAATAACTTTGAAACCTCCCGTATATATTCATTTGAACTGTATGTGATAAAAAAACAAATAGGACACATATGATGTATACGACATTCCAATAAAATTGATTATACCACTTTCTTTGAACCTTGATTCCATGATAACGTATGGAGGGGAAGCCAACTTGTTGATCTAAATTTGTTTTGCACTAACCTGAGTTATGGATAAACTTCTCAAAGGAATAATGAAATATAGAAGTAATATTAAAGAAACTATGGTCAAAGAATTCGTTCAGGTGAAAGACAACCCTATGGTAAGTGAAAATTAACCAAAAAGTCATTGTTGAAATGACGTACACGTGCAGGATTGTTTACAAACAGGAGACCTGCGCGCGCATTTACTGACACATTCTAACGAGCTAATGTTTTTTAGCCAAAAGCTGTATTTTTCAGTTGCATTGATAGTAGAATGATTCCATCAAGATTTACTCAAACAAATGTTGGAGACATGTTCATTGGTGAGTTTTTCATTACAAATTAAAATCGGATTCCCGCCATCTGGCGGGAAATTCAAATTGTATAAGTTTCTCTTCACCACAATATTTAAAATTCTCATCATTAGCTCCTCATGTTCAATCCCGATTATCAAACCTAAACTTTTCAAAAAACGCAAGTAATAACTATTAATAATGGACAAATGCCTCTTGTCATGGAAAGTCTTATTACAATCATTTATTATTTCTGAATAAATTACCAAGGGACACAGAACCTCCTATTGATCTACAAACTGAAAAGACTTTTCACAAAATGATAAAACAAAAAAATATTTATATTATTCCAAAAATAATGCATCCAATGGGTAGGTAATCGACAATTGTAGGTAGGTTACTTTCGTTTATAGCAGAATAAGTGAATAATGACTCCATATTAATTTAAAATTGCTTCCACTTTTCATTTAATTTTTTTTTCTCATGACATGACCATCTTGAATGTTTGTTACGAAGTGAAACGGGGAATATTTCTAAAATCAATTATTAGATTTAATTTTCACAACGGGAAATATCCCTCTGATGAAAAAATCTATAATAATATCAATCTTTAAATCTGGTAGCAAAATTGACATATGCCTATCACTTTTGCCAAATTATTGGAAAAAAATCAACAGATTACACGATTATCTCGAGAAAATCAACATCCTAAGTTGTAATCAGTTTGGTTTTCAAAAAGGAATTAGTACAAATGACAGAATAATGTTGCACTTAGTAAATCTTATTAAAAAACTAGATAACAATAAAAAATGTATAGGGGTATTTATAGACCTGCCAAAGACTTTGACAACGTCCTCCTGCATGACGGACTTATAGACATTATGGGGTGAGGGGTCCAGTGTTGGAATCTTTGAAAGCTGCTTGACCAATAGATCACAGCAAGTTAAAATCCAAAATGTATATATTCACCCCAGAACCATTGAAATAGGTGTTCCTCAAGGTACTGCACTTGGACCATTGCTTTTTATTACATACATAAACTCTTTGCTTAAAATACTCAGGTGGTAACATCATATCTTATGCTGAAGGTACATTACTTCTTTTTAATGATATAACATGGGAAGATGTAAAATTGAAATGAGTATTGCTTAAATAAATTATCATTAAATATAAAAACAGAACAACATACATCGCATTTTCAAACAGACCATACTTTGCAATATCCAAATACTGATCTAGGACTTCAAAAAAGTTTTTCCACAAGATATTTAGGTGTCACAATAGACAAAAATCTGAAGTGGTATGATCATATACCATATTTTTGCAAGATAATCAGAAGGTTAATCTCCAAATTTTATACAATATGGGGTGGTTTGTATACCAACTCATTATTATCGTTAAAGTTTACACAAAATTAAATTTTAAAAATTATCTTTGAAAAGAATAGGCAATATCACACTGCTGATTTGCATAAAGCTGATATTCTTAATTTTAGAATGTTATATTTATTTATTTTCACAATATATGCCCCTCATGTATAAGAATAAAAAAAAAACTATTTTCCACCGTCACAGAACTAGGCAGGTTACAAACCTACAAACTCAGGTACCTTTTTGTAACAAAGATGCTAATCAAAGCAGTTTACCCCCGAAATTTTTTAACACTTAAAAAAATTGTAAACAGTTCTCTAAAGTTTGCAGACGTCATGTATATAAAAAATATTCATCATATTTGGAATTGTTATAGTTGATATCTGATTCTACATAGTTCTAGAGTAATTCACACCCAATTTATGTGTTGGTGTTATGGCCCTAGGTTTAGGTGCATTATGTATTCTGTAAAAATTAAATGTATAAATATATATATATATATATATATATATATATATATATATATATATATATACTATACTATCATACAATTAAAATCTGACAATTTAATTTGTTATAGAAAACAATTCAAATTATAATAAACCTAATCTTAGTTGGTGTCCTCTTGCTCATAGAAAAGGACGAATGCTTCTTCACTTAATGGCTTGTGATGATATCGGTGATATTCTGGAGTCATTGTACTCGTGCCATATGCCTGCGTAAGGGTGCTTACAGTAAGCCGTGTAGTGTCCGCTATAAGTTGTTCCACTATGGTTGGATACAGCATACAAGTTGTATTGAAATGGAGCTACATTATCTGCTGCATAATTACTCATATCCAATCCTTTGAGAGGAAAGTCAATGTTGACATTTAATTTTCCCATAAATCTCCCCAAAGGCGAAAATCGTTTCAAGTGAATTACTAATATTTTGGGGAATTTATATATACATAATGACTTTGTACATTTTATTCTTTCCTTACATTTACAACAAGTTGGTTTCTCTTCGCCATCTAAAATTTCTTCTCTAATAAACAAGTCTAAACATTGTGACAGACTCAGCTGGCCAGGTATCTGTGGAATATCAAGTGAAAGGTCCCAGAAAGGGTCAAAAGAGACAGAACAATGGCCACAAGAAGAACAGAACAACGATGATTTTAGTTGACCAACAAAGTTATCAACCATTTTTGAGTTGTCCATTCTTAGATATCTTGTCCAAGACTCCTGTGCCTTTTCAAGATTGCTCAGTTTTTCATCAATTTCTATCAAAATAGGTTTGGGCTTTTCAATCACTCTGTTTATATCTTCATGAAGACCTTCCAATAAATATCTGAGAAATTCTTGGGCGTCCTGTTGAGCGTGCCCCATGAAGCTAGGTGCGAATATTTGTATCTGGCATTTCAAAGAAACAGTATTTACCACCCTATCAGACAAATCTTCTGACCAAAGTTCTTCAACTTAAAATTTTATCAGAGCACCTTTCATGCTTGATATGCTTGTGTTGATATCCCTCATAGGCTCGTCTTTTCTCAGATACTCGAGCAACCATCTGGTGTTCGATAAACATTGTATTATACTATTCATGAAGCAAGTGTTGCCAATGTTCTTCAACCCATTGAGTCCGAGTGGTCTAATGGTATTGTAGTTACTTGAGTTGGATTGAGATATGTCAGAACAAGTTATTTTTTGGGAAGAGAAAAACAAATCATTTTTCTTCAAAGTTTTTCTTCTAGATGTGTCTTCCATTTCGTCAGAGTTCACTTCTTCTATTTGCCTTGATGGTGAAGAAGTAAGAAGTGGGACTGTAGAAATAATTGAGGAATTGCTCAAAATTCTCAATCCTGGAGGACGGATAAAAGTTTCATCCAAACTTTTAGAAGTAGGTATAGAACCCAGAACAGATGCAGCGTTTCCTCTCTGGATTGCAATACTTATACGTTGAAACAGGAAAGTCCTCGCGCTAGGATCATTAGTTTTATCAATGAGTTTACGACCGATAATTTTGAAAAATTCCAATGCATATTTACCAAAAGAACCGTAGGTTTCGATAGCTATTGGATGAAAATTATATTGATCAATCAAACTGGAATATTTTTTAATCTTCAATTTTTCAGCAGAATTTGCAGCACCTACAACAGTCTTTGATGTTAAATTAATATGTGAAAGAGCAACAGTGTCTGCACAGGTGAAGTCCCAAACTAGTGGTTTTCCATGGCTCCAAGGAATGAGAGACATCCCATCTGGACGTTTACTATCGTCACGAATTATTCCTAAGGGTTCCAAAACAGAAGGAATGTCAGCAGTTGACAAAGCACGTTTAATTAAATCGTTAACAGTGGAGTGTCGTGAGAAACGTCCCGAACTATATTTACAACTCAAACCATGAATACCTTTATCATTGACGTTGGATCCACATCTGCATGTATGGCTAACACAAATCGAACAACCCAAACGCAGACCAACAGAAATCCTGAAGGATTCATTATCCAATAACGTTCCAAGGAATGCAACAGGAAGGGCGTTAAGCCAAGCTCCAGATTCCTTAGTGCATACTGCCTTGAGATGAGCCTTTTCGAATTGAGAGTTAGCAGCTGACTCAAGGAGTTTTGTAGATGAAGATTCGATAAGAGGAATATCCCAGGATTTCTGTGAGAGTTTATAACTAGGTGTAGAGATACCTGTTTTCGAGAGCCAAATAGATTCGCATTCTATGTAGAAAGAGTCTGGTGAATTAATGAGGTAATTAGGTAAAATCTGGTCAATCAAATGTTGGACGCTGTTGAATGAAGAAAGGAAAGCTGGTAAAGCGAGTGAAGATGCTTTTGACGGATTCCTAGACCACCTTTATTCACGGGAAGCGTACTTGGAGCCATGTTAGATCGTTGAAATGGTTATTGGTTATCTGCTCCAGAATCTCACGGAGTGTTGCATCAAAATGAATGAGTTCCTCCATGCAGCGCCATGTTGCACAACATCTCAGGGTATACATCAATTTGGGTATAGCCAAACAATTCTTCAGGAGAAAATATCATATATGATTAGGAATTTTATCGATGCATGATGCCATCAAAATGAGGGAATTTGTTTTTTGGTTTATGCATTCTGTCAAAGATTCATCCGAAAGTGGAGCACCAAGGAGGGTCCAATTGTTTCTGTCCATAATTTTAATGCCAGGAGCTAAATAATTGAATTTCTTTGAAATGTTATCTGTATGTTCGTTCAAAAACAAAAGTTCGCATTTTTTTAAATTTAATTGGAGGCCGACTTCATTGGAAGACAAAATAATTTTTTGGAACTGTTCTAGAACCAAATCTACATTGCCACCTATGGCACCATCATCAAGATACCAACAATTAAATTCAGCTTCAATCGATCTTGTTAGGTTCTCGATGCATAAACAAAAGAGAGCGGGGCCCAATGGATCTCCTTGTTAAACGCCTCTTTCCGAATAAATTATGTTATTTCCAAAATTCAAAAAACTTGGCTTCTCACAACATTGACGTATGAAGGGAAAGAGATTCGGGATCGTATCTTTGACTCTTTCTAATAGAATATTTCTGCAAATACAGTAGAAGAAGAGTCTGGATGTTGATTTACAAAACGTCGTGCTGCATGGGCGACGGCTTCGCATCCTCCTAGAGTACCAAAACCAAATTGTATGGGACGGAAAGAATTACCTAATGATTCCTTGATTTGTGAACATGCTAATTTGGAAACAAGACGTCTAAAAGTAGTACCGACGGCTATTGGTCTGATGCCACCGCATCTTTTTTTAAGTGCTATCAATGATGCTCCGTATAGGATTGGGATCACATCTCGGTTAACTTTACCGCTAAGCATAAAATTACAGAGGTTGGTTAAAGACCGAAGAAGTTTCTCGCCCATAAATCCAGAACTTTTAGATAACAAATCTTGAAGATGCGATGGTCTCAAAGAATCTAGGCCTCCTGCAGATCCAGTACGAAATGACTTGACTGCATTCAAAACTTCAATTTCGTTAACTTTCAAAGGGTTAAAGATGTCACTCCCTGTATATATAAATTCCGTGTCAGCTGGATGTTTTGATTTGAGCTCCAACAAGGTTGTTTCGTCAAAAGTAGCTATTGTGTCAGTATACGTCAAAATACGAATAGCAGATGTGAGATCACCATCAGAAACTTTGTTGACTATACGTTTAGGAGATTATATTTCGATGTTGAAGGATTAGTAATTGTTGTATTTTCCAGAAGATTGGGACTCTCGATGTTTCTCTTGATGATTGTTGTTAGAGATTCCTTTCGATTTTGATTGATTGGTGGAAGGCAGAAGGACTTGTATGCGAAATAAAGTAGATTTTTACATGCTTCTGTAGAATTGGAAGTGATACAATTGTCAATCGATTTACTCAAAGCTTCAGCAGCACTCACTCTGGCCGATTTGGGTATCCTTTTAGCAATATATAGATTGAGTTTGTGATTTTCCAAATGATTATTAAGTCGATTAGAAGACTCGTTTTCAATTTCATTCGATTCCGTGGAACTATCAGGCTTTGAAGAAATAAAACATGTACTAGAGGAGAAGTGCATTTTTCTTTTGTGGATATTCAAACCTCTTTTTGTGTTGAAATTTCTGTTGTAAAATTCACAATGAAAATCCAGTTGAAGTTTTGGAACACCTGAATCAAGTTTTTCCATTATATCTTCCTTCTTTGAAGTTGAACTTGACACAATTCTATACTTTGACATCTTTGTACAGTACTTATTTTTGGTTCAATTCACTAAATTTGGATATCTGGAGCCTAGTTCATCTTCTATTCTTCAATAAGAGTAGCTTAAATTCACAGAAATGCTGCCAAACTGATTTTTTCCAAATTTTTTCCCACTAAATAGCGGTCTTGAATATGGGATTTTTGACAAACTCAACTATTTTGAAAACGATAACTTGAAGTTGAATGAATTGAGATGGATGGTATATATCTCAAAAGTACATCGAAAATATTTGGTAAATCATTTTACTTCTTTATAATTATTTGGGCAATTGGAAGGTATTTTGTATGGTTTTAAAAAATATTCGAACATTTTTCCTAATTAAAAAAATATTGAATAATATGAGAGATTTTATTTTATATCCCAAATTTCATTCCGGGTTTCGATCAAGAGTAGAATTCTGGAGATTTCTGGCATCTTTGCATATAAAATTGTGTTTATCCTGGTGTGGTTCTATTTCTAAATTCATTTTCAGTAAGAAATGCTGGAAATATAATTCCTCATTCGCAACATTTTTTGGACGAGCTCACTACGAATGAACCTGCAGCCTTGGAGTTGGGATGTGTCGTAAATGATATAAGGCACATTATTGTATGCGGCCATAGCGATTGCAAAGCCATCAACCTATTGCTCAAATTACAAGACACCGATTTTGCATCCAAGGTAAGCACAGTGTTAAAAATTCTGAAGGAATTCCATGCGTCAACTGAAATTAATAATTTATTAGGTGTACTTATTATTACCCTAAGAAAATGGGAATTTAGTTCAACAGAAGATATAAAGAATTACTTAAATTAATAAATTATTTTTCAGAATTCTATAGTTATAAAAAAAGGGTGCAATGTAACACATAATTATTATCATTTCTTTGGTATAGATGGGGATATTAAAAAAACATCCATTGAGAAAACTTATAAAATATAATTTTATCACATTTTTGTCATTTTCTGTTCCCAAGGAGTAGTAAAAATTGACAAATAAATATATAAAATATTAACAATAGTGCCTTTCTTTATACACAGAAAATTTGGGTATATATTACTATACTAAACACTATATAAACTTAAAAAGTTATGGGTATTTTATTTAATATAACAAAACACTTATATACCTTATTTCAACAAAATGGAAGATATAAAAGTCCAATTGAATTCTACAGAACTAAGTTAGGGAATGAACAATAAATCTTAATTTAATTTCAATATAATGCATATAAATTCCATATTTCATCTTTCTGTTCCCGAAGTAATTTTTTTTTACAAATAAATATATTAAGTATTAACAATAAGTAGAGCCTTTTTTATACACAGAAAATGTGAGTATGATGAAGCAAAAATATGTATATGTCCCTATACTAATCACTATAAACTTATAAATAGTTATGGGTATTATTTATATAACAAAACACTTATATCCTTATTTCGATGAAATAGAAGATATAAAATTTCCAATTGAATTCCACTGAACTAAGTTAGGGGATAACAACAAATCCAATTAATTTCAATATATTGCACATTTCTTTTTCTACTTTTAAAAATTAATAAATTATTCTTTATCCAACTGTCACTTCCATTCAAATTCAAAAGAATTACTGTAATATTTCTCTCTAATTCATAAATAGTTTAATTCCTTGAAAATGCTCCAACTTTTTTTTAAAAAAATCAACCTAACATATCAATCCTCAGTTATACTAATTCTGAAAAAAGAGCCTGGCACTATTGAAACTATAATACAGAAGTTGAAACTCTCTTTCGTATAAAGCATTCTTTTTCTCTGATAATGTTAATGTCTGATTCAATTTATTGTCATTATTACCTGCTTTAGCAATTTGTTCCTTGATTCGAATTCTCTCATTCTTGAATTTTTTCTGAACCGAATGGAACCAGTGCAAACTATTCAGTTGTTCTGATTGATTCAGTATTTCGATGATGTAAGCCAATCCCAGAGCAAAACCATCATCAGTAAAAGTGAATTCAGCTTTATTTCTCTTGTTCAACTTTTCCTTGCAATTCAACGAATGTTCAATAAAATTTATCGTCAGTGGAGGCATTATGATATAGAAATTCTTCAAGTGGATATTGTTTTTGTTTCTGAGGACTGGCACAAAAACTTTGACAAGTAATTGGAAATATTCAGTTGCTTCTTCCATGTTTTCCAAAAACATCTGTAAGTTATCCAACAAACCTGACACCGCATATTTGGACAGATCAGGCATTTCTTCTTTCTCTGCGATTTCATTTAAATAATTACTTTTCAAATCCGGAATGAAGCAAGTGCCATCGGCAAGACATCTCCTTCCTCCAGATCTGATTAATCGTACTAACCCATGGCATTCCCTATTTGGGTAATGACGTTTCTAAATAAATCCAAGTAACTCTCGCCCTTTTGATTCAAACCCAGTTTTCTTATACCTACATTGAATTTTTCAGCTCGTTCATAAGGATACATCTGATTCAGTTCATCCTTGTGTTCAGAAAAGTATCTCATATCCTTTATCAATCTCGATTTTATATGCTCGTCATATATGAACTGGGAAAATATATAAAATTTGCTTTTTAGGAATTGGTATGTAAAATTGACAGTGGTATTCATTATTCCGACTCCATGCGTACGTATAGAATTAGCCACTTGTGATATCGTAATGGAGTTCAAATGTTTTTATCACTATTCCTTTCTATAAAAATTTGTGAGTTCAGGTTATATAGGTAATTACTGACAAAGACGTTTATATTACGCATTATTTCCAAAACATCCAAACCCTGCTCCAAAGTTTGCATAGGAAGATTATCATCCACTGTATCTAATCCGTATTGCATGTGAGCTAGTCTTCTCATTTCTCCATAAGTTCGCCAATCGTGTAATACCACTGACGTCAAATTATAGAACACCATGCTCAGGTGATGCTCCGTATAATTTTTAATGCTTTTATATTTGGCATCCATTGGCCTGGCAGACATTTATTGAAATTAATGTTAAAGTAGTTTTCAAATGGATCTGTGTGAGGCAGTTGAAGGTGCAGATGTGTTTGCAGTCTTAAATTCATTTCATTATCTGCTCTACAGGTTTATAAAAGTTTTCGTCTATTATTCTATTGGATATTTCATCGACTCCATTTTCGGATTGCATGGAAAAGTCTGCCAGTGCTCCTAAAATTAGGTAGTACCTAGAGAGATCGCTCTTCAAAGTGATCAGTTTTGAGAAGTAAATGGGCAACATGTAATTTTGGTGCCAGTACAAAAAGAAACAGTTGCTTGTTTCTTTGAAGGCAATGGAAGCAGTTGACAGCATTTCCAGTTGATTCAATACAGTCCTCATCTCTACCAAATTGCTTGCATTCATTCCACTTGCTGACAACGCCAAGTTTGCTACCAGGATGCTCTGATTGGTCACTGGTCCTTTCAATGCTTGCTCGCATAAATTCAGCGAAGACAAAACATCCAACTGACGTTCACTGTAGGACTTCTCTTGCGTGAATTGTTTTCTTATATTGCTCAAGAGTCCTAGAGCTTTATGAGATAAGTGCTGTGTTATCAACAGAACGACATAGGTGATAGTCATCATGTTTTTCCTTAAAATTATCGGAATGCATTTCAGGACTTCTATCAATCTACAAATGGCTAGCAGAACAGACTTCGTTAGAGGCAAATCTTTATCTGCATGTAAATTCAAAGTAGTCATCACGGAAGTACTGATTTTCTTGGCTAGTTTGAGTCCAGTGTTGAGGGAGTTGATGATATTTTGTAATTCTCTGACCTTTATATTGTTTGGTATTCAGTTTTCCGATTTTTTCCATTTCCATGAGGAAATAGCATACTTGGAGACAGAGAATGCCAGATTCCCTAGGGAAATTTATATTCCTAACATTGAATAAATTCAGTCTGTGATTGTCTATTGCCTTTTCGTCAATATATTTCTCTATTGAATGTACGTGTTTCAATAGAAATTGTTCGGGATACCACATGATATTACCTATAAGCGTACAAGCAGATATTTTTTTATTTATCTCTAAAACCCTTTTCATCAATTTTTTATCTGCATTCTCGAATATGTTGAAGTAAAAAACTATCAAGGTATTCATCTTCCACCAGAGTTGGTGGTCAAAATGTTCTTCATCTTTCTCTAAATCGTTCAATAGGGAATTAACAAATGTGCATACTTCCTGGTTCAAACTACAATTTTTCATTTGGTAATAGAAATTTTTATCTTCTAAGCATTTTTCAATGGTAGATTTCAATATGTGTCCCATCAACAAATCATTTTCGAACTGCTGTAGTTTTTTATCGAAAGAAGTTAATCGATTCCTGTCGATGTTACTTTTATTCGAGTGTGACATATTCTTAGTGGACTTTCTATATTGAAACCAATGATCTCTGAGGATTTGAGAATCCAAGAGATGATCTAATTTCAACAGGCAAATGAAAATGTTTCCGACTGAATGTAGTACTTCGGGAAAGGCAGAAGTATTACTGGTTGTATACATTTTCTTGCCCAAGAGGGCATTCAATTGTTTTAGTGTTAGAATAAGAACTTCCTGAACTCTCGTTACATATGAATGTACTTTCTGTAGAGGTTCGATGATTTTACTTATCGACACATGCTTAGAATTATTCCCGACAGTGTTTTCATATAGAATGAAGTGAGGGTACAACGTTTCTGCATCTGATACTAACAAATTCATTTCGTTACAAACTCCTCCCAAACTGGCAATGATGCGACTCAACATTTTATTGTCCGAATGAACTAAACAGGCGATTGCTTCATCTCTGTAAATGTGTTCGTCGACCAATATGACCTGAGCTGTGATATTGTGTGTGTTCCTGAATCTACTTTTCTGAATTGTAGTTTCGGCATGGTATCTATCTAGGAATGTGCCGAAACGGTGTAGTTGAGCTTCTCCAATAAGTCTGGTTGTTTCTGCGTTGAACTTTTTATCTGCCAAGTTCGATGGTTCCCACATTTCTGCTTTCAGTGGTTTATATCAGTGATTTTTTTGTATATAATTTACCACAAAGTATTTTTTCCTAGAAAAGCCTTGAATGAAAAATATATTCTAAGCAATAGTAAATACATTACTCTGATACATCTCATTCCTTTTGATTTAAATATGTATTATACATCATATGTATTTTTATTTGGATTTATGATTTCAAGTTCGTTCTGTTTGTTTGTTTGTATAAGTGGCAGTCCGTCAGATGACATTTGACATTTCGACAACAGGGGTGCGTTCCAATACCCCAATTCGGTTGGAGGATGAATGAAAAATTTGACATATTGTGTCAATTGTCATTTTGATTCTTTTGGAACGAAACAAATTAGTTATTAGTCAGTTGTCATCGTCCAAAATAATTCCAATTTACATTGAAATTTAAGATTTGGTTTAAGGATTTAACAATGAAAGGAATTGAAGGGAAGATTCTTGCTATTACTGGAGTACTCAAACAATTTGTAGATAATAAAATCAAATACTTTATTAACCCCCTTTGCCCACTTCACATACACTGTAAACAAACCTGCATTCTGTACTAGAGCAGATTGCCCTCACAACATTTCCTTTATCATCCACTAATAAAAAATGCGTTTCTGTCGTAATACTTATTTTGTTTTCAAGCACAGGATTTGGTTTGAAAACAATAATATATAACCTATGACTTAACCTTTAATAACTTCTAACTATAATGTGCAATGCGCATGCGGTTGAACTATTTCAACTTTTTCACGGACTCTCGAGTTCGTGGAAAAGTTGTTCATCCGATTAAATCAACCGGATTATAGGAACAACTTTCACGAGTTAATAAGTGGGAATCCACCGAGTTTATGAACGGTTAGGATGAAAAGTAGGAGTATTGGAACGCGCCCCAGTGTCACAGTTCACAGTATAGAGCCTTAGCAAAGAGTAGAGTTCGTAGAACAATAATCTTTGGCCTTAGATCATATTGCGACGCTAGATACAGCATCGTGTAGCAAAGGGAACACGCATGTGCCATTTTCTAAGATATTTTGATTTGCATATAAAGATAACCACCTAGGAAGCTTAGCAACAAACTCAGTTTTTTTATGTTTTTCATAATTCGAAATTGAAAACTATAATTTTTTTATCACATTCAGAAAAGTACTTCTAGTGCCTCTGATGCAAGTATCACAGTTATTCAAACTTTTACCGCTAGTTGCTTCGAACTGTCAACTATAATTTCATGTCTTCGTTTATATGTTGTACTAATATTTTTATTATCCTTGTATTGTTACTGAAACATCACATTTAAAGGTAGGTTGAATTTTTATTTGGGTTATGAGAAATAGTATTATTATTGTTTATAGAGAAATATCTATAAACAATGGTATTATCTATCAATATTTTGAAACAACCACAATTGGCGCTAGTGTTTGGGGGAAGTTATTCAAGTGGAGGTCAAATCGAGTTTGAATTGAGAAGCAAGATTTGAGGAATTATTTACACAAAATGTAATTTTTTAGGACCGAATTCATGCAAAAAGAAAAGAAAATAATTGTTTGGTATTAGAAGGATAACTCTGAGAGGGGGTGAAGCATATATGATCTAAACTTTATACTGTGACAGTGTACAGTAATATTCATTTATCCTGGCGAAAGTTGGCGCAAGCTGTCATTAGACCCGGTTGATTCTATTAGTTCGTTGTTATGACCATGGGCGTGTATGTTATTTGGATTTATTTGCCATTATCAGTTCATCGCACCAGAACACAAATCAAACTAACATAACGTCTGCAGTCTACAGCGGAGAGGGCGTTAACCATATGAAATCGGTGTTGTGCGCATCCAACCTTCTCGCCTGATTAGAGGGCGACTACTGTAGTTAGGTCCGGTTTTCGATGCTGGGTAGAGGAAATTAACCTGGAGTTAGTTCAAAATCATGTGGCACGATTTTTAGATGTAGGGTTGACGAACCCAATCTGAGATTAGTTCAAAAATCAGTCAAGATGTGGCTCGTTCAGTCAAGTCAACTTTTCACAAAAAAACCGGTTCAGTCAAGTTAAACCCGAATTAATTTTCAACCCGCAATTGAAAAACCTGGCTTAAAAATTAACTTGGGGCTAACTTATAACTAACCGAGCCACATAATTGGCTGATTTGAACTAATTCCAGGTCAAGTTCCTTAACCTTACAATTTTCTTTTGCACACCTCACATCACATGAACATTGTGTAATATGAAATATTCGAGGAGATATTTTTTTAAATGAAATGATTCCTTGGAGCAGAAAAAAATAGTTGCCGAATTCCTAGGCAAAGGAACCTCGTAAAAATAATGTATTTTCAAATACGAGCGGCTAAACTCGAGAACATTCAATTGTATCTATAGGCATTTTCGGAAACTTACTCTGGTTCACCAACTCGATCCCAATAGATCATGTAACGGATCACTCTGATCACTTACCCCAATACTGTAGTTCACGAACGTATCAGATTGAGATGTTGAGCTTGTTCTTATTTGTTCTGGTTCATAACATAACACATTACCTAACTTCAACGTTTCTAACAGTTCTTCTTTCTAATTGAAAATGACTCTGGAAATCTATGAAATTAAATTTTGAATGATGAATTTGCGAAGGTAAAATCAGTCTTATTTCACCTTCTATGGAATAGCGTGAAATTACTTCTTTATAATTCTGGATGCAAACCCGTCTTCGTTTAGAAACGTTTTGTTTCTTCATCTTACTAGAATAACATCAAAATATAAAACATCTCCCCACACATATCATCGTCTTCATCAAAAACATAATCAAAAGCGTTATTATTTGGAATGTTGCAATTTTCCTTTTCCTCATAAATTTAAATAATTTTTATACTTTTCGTAATGCGCATGCGGTGTCTGTAGCGACTCTGACGATCCTGAGGCAGTTATCGAGTAAGCAACACCAAAGTTTGCGTTCCCGCGTAGTTAACTCGCATTAGGAAGACGAACGTGCAGGTTAGGGATTGTGTCAACCCAAGTAGGTTTTCGAAAATGCCTTATGTGGCTTAATCGGCTCATTTTATCAGTCATGACACCAGTTCGAGATCTCACCTCACTAGTAAATCTAAACATGAAACTGAAAGTTGACTACTAAGCTGACTGAAGGTATGGCCCAAGTAGCACAGAGTCATAAAATTAACATAATGACTTCTTATACCGTCTTAAAGACCACGTATTTGTATGTTTCAGAACCAAAAAGTTAATGTGCGTTTTATAACCTTCAGGCGTTGCTATGACGTCGTGTAGTAGATATAACGAGAGTACAATAAAAATTCTCGAGATGAAGTTGTACTGTGGTTTGTATGTAAATAAATTATATGTGTCGTTATGTAGAACTTAAGAGCAGTTGATGTGAGGTTATTATGACAATGAACATATGTGGTTCTAATGAAAAGATTTTTGAAACGTTTCTACGACTACATATTATACTCATGTAGTGTAGTTTTATCAACTGATCAACTTTGGTCGTAATGATTACATTATGTATCTATGGTTAGATTATTTTTGTGTTATGTATGTAGAATATTCAGTTCCATATGAATGATTAAAATGCCAAAACAAAAATCCAATCTGCCTTACAAGAGAACTGGAGCGTATAGAAAAATATAAAGAGGAAGGATGAGTACCTACCCCAAAATTAACATCTGAAATAATTAATCAGTCTATCGGGACACTGCAAAAAAGTTCATCCAGTTCCTTCAATTGTTATCACAACAAGGAAAGACATAAATAATATGTATGTGCACTTCGAGTGATAAATAAAAAATATTTAAATATTCAACATCAACATAACCTCTATTGTAAATGTCAGTTATTTTTAGCGTTTACATTTGGCGGAACTAGCGGAATGCTTATGCACTCAGTGTATATCTTCTGTTTTGATAGCGTTACGACGTTAGTACAACAAAACTTGCTACTTGTGGTCACAGCGACTACATTACAACTTTTTTATATAAGATATTGCGATGTCTTTGAGACGCTCGTAAACTATTCTATGATAGTACATACCGGAGTAATTACAACTTTTAGTCACTAGAAGGACGGCATCCATGTTTTTCGATTGATTGATAACATCATTCTGGTAGCCATATTGGAACAAAAATATTTAAAATAAAAAATATGGGACCCTGGGTGTTATATCAATTTAAAAATCATTGGAGATGTGCTAATCAAGTATCTTTCGTAATATGGTCTACATATTTCAACGATTAATGATAAAAGTTGATGAAATATATTTTTTCTGAAATGAAAATAAATATTTATCTCTCTTCATTTTCGAGGTGCATGAATTTTAAGTGAGTAGAATTGGATTTTGATCGTAGAAATGGATTTGCTTGGTCCCTAGAGTTTCAGAACAATTCTTAAAGACACATAAATGAAAATCATTTTTATCTCGATAACTATCATGGTCACAAAGTATCATGAACATGTAAAGGAAGGCTGACTTATATATTATATTGATATTATATAAAATCTTTTGATATGGTATACATATTGTAATACTTTATTAGAAAGTTTATGACCTTCATGCATAATGATATAATGACTATACTAAGACCACAGAACGACCCTTTTGCGACTGGCTTATATAAGTCTATATTGGCAAGTCATTACCACTACTTTATAACGTCGATGTGACGTCGCAAGAGTGTGCCTTTTTGTTGTATTGGCATACATAGCGACGTCTCAGCATATTACAAGACTTAAGTCATGGACTTTTGCGAAAGGTCTAGTAGACGTCTGTACAACTGAATTATGACCTCTGTGAGCTACTTGGTTTCATTTGACAGCAGAGTTAGATTACCTTCCAGAATAGGCATTGAACCAACCTACACAAATAGATTTAAATGTCCTTGGGCTAAACCTGACACAAACTAATCAACCTCGTGACAAAACATTGAGATTGACATTTTTACTAAATAGTTCAATGATTGCATCTTTGAATATATTTCATCCAATGCCCCCGTTGGAATACCTCAATTTTCCGTACGGGAGTGAGTACGAAAATTGAGTGAATTCGTGGGGTGACGTATTGTCCTAAGAAGAGATGAGATTGGAATGTTTATGGTAGAATATAATTAAAGTATCCCATTATTATACTTTTTTTTTGTAATCAGGATAACCGAAGAATCTCACCCCTCAGAGCATGGCTGTGTACACACGCACTATCAAGTTTAGAAAAATTCCAACAACTGCAAGTAACCGATTACAGTAAACCGTTAATATTTCAAGCAGAAACGCCATTGAGGAAATTTGTCGCTTACATCGATCCAGAAAATAAATTCAATATAGAAGATAAGCTGTCTCAAATCAACACATTACAACAACTTCAAAACATCGCAAGCTATGGATTTTTGAAAAAGCGGTTAGAAAGACATGAACTTCACATTCATGCTCTTTGGTTTGATATTTATACAGGCGAAATTTATTACTTTAGTAGAGCAGCTAAGAAATTCGTTTTGATAGACGAGACTAATTTTGATAAATTGTTGTGTGAAGTTCAAACTTACTATTCTTGAAATGTTTTACTAATCAATATTTATTTCAAAAAAAAACAACCACAATGTCAAATATCTCTTTAAAATTATATTTAATTGGGAAATATATTTTTATATGGTGTTTTATATATTTTATGATTATTAAAAAATACATAAAAAGTTTTTATTTAATAGGAGGTTTATACTGTAAAAGTAAAAATGGAAGACAATTACTCTCACCCAGGTCACAGAGAGTAGTTACACAGAGGATAAGGCTAGGCAAGACAAACGAAATTAGAGAGAGAGATGGAGTCCTAATGTAATGTAATGTATATGTAAATGTATATGTATGTGGCGTATCTTAGACAATATCTATCTATTTTTATATATATTTTAATATTGTTACCCACCTATTTAGTTATAACCTAACTGTATGAGCATAATCTCAGATTAATTTTATAATTTTATTATTTTTATAATTTTTACAAACCTAAGCTTTGTCTTTAAGAATTTCATTCTTTGACAATAAAAGCATATCTTGATTGATTGATTGATTGATATCTCAAGTTAAATTCCCGGAAGAACTATCAAGCCGGGATCCAACGGCGCGTGGAGTGGCAATCCTGGACTGAGGGCTGAGTGTCAAGGTTGGCGCGTCGAAATGTGTCGAGCCGTTCTCACGGCGCATGTAGGATCGCGGTTCCAGACGTGGACACGCAACGGTTGTAGTCTGTTTTAAGCCGGCAGTGTTGGCGTTAAAAATTTAAATAATTTGGTTTAATTGCAATCACTCATTTGCTCTTCAATTCGCTTCTATGCATCATGAATTAAATTCCTGTTTTTATGGTTTGAATCCCGTGGGTTCCAAATAATCGGCTCGGCTTCATGGAGGGAAAGAAATTCCACTTCGTTCGACCACTCCATGGTGAAATTTATTTACCACGGCACTGACAGTGCCACGCTCCTAGCTGCGTCGTTGGATTGGTATACACGTGTTGAACGCCATCGTCCGAGCTCCTTTGAACCGTGTTCATTCACCTACAAACGACGGGACTCACCGAGCCGACCGAAGAGCCAAGCCTGCCCTATCCGACGGCGCGTGAACTGGCAAGTTTGGCGCGAGGAGTGCTACTCCACGCGCCGTTGGATCCCGGCTTCAGAATAATGATGCGTTTCTTGACCTTCATGAAGGCTATTTTAAATATACATCTGAAGGGGTTACGGCGAGACCTCCATTTTGAATGATGACGTTTGTTATGACACAGAATTGCCAACTTCACAAAATCTCAAAATTAAATGAGAAATTTGAAGAAATAAACGATATATTCTACATAACACAATTCAAAACTCAAGCATTCAACACTAAAAACGATTTCGAAAGCGAATCTTCAATCAATTATTAATTTTTCAATAATGTTTTCGACCTCATCACTTATGTTGGTAGTATTGTCCCGATTCCAAATAAAACAATTTAGAAATGGCAACTGTGCCTATAGGCCCCTCTTCACGTTGGCCAATATTTAATGTCAATGGCCAAGAGTAGAGTGCATTCACGATTGGGAATTCAAAATTAGATGCCAGCGCCAAAGTGGCGAAAATTCAAACCAGACATACGTACATTGTCTGTTTTCTCAGAGGTTATACACTTGCTTTTGGAGTTTTTCTTAAAATATTTCCATTTGGTATTATTTTCCAGTTTTTTTTTAGTGTTATTCATTTCAAGACTCTAGTGAAGTGGTGTATTTAAATGTTAAGACAATATCATTTGCGAAAACTACCTTTGAAGGAGACAAATTATGTTCTAATCTGCTTGCAAAAAAAAATCTTCGAAGGTTTTGGACAGTTTAGTGAAGTCATCGGGAATTATTGTTATGAATTATTTTTAAGAAATGTTACACATTATTTGTGAATGTTCGAATTGAAAATAAAACTAACAAAAACAGTTTTTTTAAATTTTATCTAAAACAAACAAGATGGTGTGAAAATGTGTCCTTATCACCTAGATATACATATATAGTCACTCTTATTCATTACTGTATGAATAATCTTCGGTATGTTGAATAATATCTCTTTTTTCTCTTCTTAACTCTCTTTGAAGGTTCTCTTTTTAACTTTTTTTCTTGGCCACACATGATACAGGAACATTTTGGGAAGGAACTGCATTCTTCTTCAATAGCCTGTCGTCTGTCTATAGACTCGCTCAATCCTAGATTAGTCTGCACCAGTACGCTACATTCATTTCTCACGGAAAATTATAAAAACTTATTCCAGTACAACGGAATCGTTTTGCCCTAGAGTCACATTGAGGTACACAACAATAATGATTTGAACTAGAATCACACATTTTTTCACTCGAGGACGTACAATAGTCAACAGAATATTCACCAGGTAAACCAGAATTCCATTGAATGTCAACAATCACAAGAGATTCGACAAGTTTTAAGTCATATCAACATTAATGTTTCGAAAAGTAAACAATGTGTCTTTATCACCTAGATATACATATATAGTAACTCTATTTCTATACTGTATGAATAATTTTCGGTATGTTGAATAATAAATTTTTTTTTTCTTTCCTCTCAACTCTCTTTGAAGGTTCTTTTTCACTATTTTTCTTGGTCACAGAGGATACAGGAAGTTTTTGGGAAGGGACTGTATTCTTCTTCAAGAGCCCATCGTATGTCTATAGACTCGCTCATTCCTAGATTAGTCTGCACCAGAACGTTACGTTCATTTTCTCACGGAAAATGATGAAAACTTATTCCAGTTTTGCCACAAGAGGTACACAACAATAACGATTTGAACTTGAATCACTAATTTTTTCACTCGAGGACGTATAATAGTCAACAGAACATTCACCAGGTAAACCAGAATTTCATTAAATGTCAACAATCACAAGAGATTCGACAAGCAATGGCTAAAATCATAGAAACATTAATGTTTCGAAAAATAAACAATGAACTTAAGTATAGTTTCCAAAATCGACACCAGAGGGAGTATCCGTTATCTTGAATTCCCAATTGATACAGTACATTTGGCCTTCCCCTCTTAATGAACAATTCTCGAAGGTACCCGAAGCAAAGCTATTACGAGAAATTCCATAAGCGTACCAGATGATTTCGGAAAAGCGGTACACGGGACTGGGAAATTAATTTGATAGTATTCGCCATAATTTCTTCTTCCGCTACTGAAAAGTACTTACCTCAGACAACAGGGCTTTTTGCAAGGTAACAATGAACAAAATTGAATAAACTACACTAGATACCCACTTATTAACCTAACAAACGTAACCTTTCAACCGTTGCATGCTGCTGGCGATTTCGCCATAGCCCATGCTGTCGCAGCAAATCGAGTCCATTCGTGATTTCCCCCTCTCTACCTACCATTGTACTTACTGTCTCAATACTGAATTCACTCTAGTTACACCGAGGAGAAGGCCAGACAAGACAAACAAAATTAGAGAGAGATGGAGTTAAAGGCCCCGGGAGAACTGTCGGAATAATGATGCCCTTCTTTACCCAAAGAGAGTAAACGTTATTTGAATAGGAGGTACTAATAAGCTCTAGCCAATCAGAATTTTGTAGCAATAACCAGTCATAGTGACATACATGGACATGAGTACAATTGCCAACTTCTTAAAATCTCAAAATTAATTAGGAAATTCAAGGAATAAATATTATTCTACACAAAACTCAAGCATTCAACACTATATACGATTTCCAAAGCGAGTTATCAATTAATTATTCATTTTCCATAAATTTTTTCGACCTTATGACTTTTGTTGGCAGTGTCATCTTAATTCCAAATTAAACATAATTTATACCCTTAATACACTAAGCCTTTTTCGTGCCTATTTGTCTGCCGGTGGCTGAAATTTTCAACAAATACGCATGCGCGCGAAACTATTCTGTTGATTGTTTCAGCCATGAAAATAAATATGACTGGTTCTATTTTTCCCCCTGAATCGAGGGGATTTCAAGGACGGTTGTGGAAATGTCAGTTTTGCCAACACAGTAATTATCTATTGGACTTGACATAACCACCAAATAAATAGAATTAATCAAATACTTTTCGTTTTGTTCAGTATGAGAGAAAAGAAGAGAAAATCTTGTAACAGGTAAGGAAAAAGTTGAAACAAATAGTGTAAACTACTTAATCATTTAAGGTAAATGTCAATTTTCCTTAGGTTTGCAGCTCCGAAATTAGTGCCTGAAACAATCATCAAAAAGGCACAGTGTAATAATGCCAGTTATTTGGGGAAATTTTGTCAACAAATAGCCATGAAAATAAGCACAAAAAAGGCATAGTGTAATAGGGGTTTTAGAACTGGCAACTGTGCCTATCTCGAGTTTTCCTATCTGTGTATATAATATGTGCCAATGACAAAGATTATTGTTCTACGTCTACTCTTTGCCAATGATGTGGCCCACATATTGGCCCAGAAATTTGTGAGGTTGTCCACATGTCAAGGCCCCTCTTCACGTTGGCCAATGGTGTGGCAGACATATTGGCCAACAAATTTGTGAAGTTGTCCACACGTTGAAAGGTCGTTCAGTTTGCATCGGTTTAGGCCAATGTGCGGACATCAAAGCTTAAATGGTAGTCGAGATGCTAACGGCTGCTGCGGTTTTATTTATTTACTGCATATAAGTACTACTGTGTACAGAAACAGAGTGAAGTGTACTGAAATCGCGTGCGATCACTCTGTCTGGGAGCTCATTGCAAACTAAGCGTGTGGACGCGGCAGCCATCATTCCACCAATACCATTTGATTTGTGTTGATAAAACCGACTCCATTCGGATCTCGCGCCAACCAAGGTGACACAAACCCCCCTTCTACATGTTGGCCATACGTATTGGCCACAATCATTGGCACATATATTGGCCAACGTGAAGAGGGGCCTTATCTCGAGTTAAAGGTCCGAGGCCAATGAAGCGGGAAACCAGACATCAAAGGAAATGGGCGGAGCATCCTATCTGTGTGTATAATCTGTGCTCAGGTTAACTATCTGTCTGTTTTCAAATTTAATGGTGCGCCTCAATAACTTTCCCCCTCAGAGCAATAAAAGATATTTATTGCTCTGAGCTTCCCCCAAACAACGACAATTGTGGTTGTTTCAAGAATGTTGATAGACAATACTATATCTTGCAACCCAAACATAAATCAACTTCACTGCTAATGATATTTCAGTAACAATTGAAAATTCTAAATAAAAATATTAGTACAACATATAAAATAAACGAAGACAAATGAAATTGTAGTGGACTAGGCAGTTCGAAGCAACTAGCGGTAAAAGTTTGTGAAGTAACGATGCATACGTCCATCAGAGGCGCTAGGAGTACGTTTTGAATGTGATGAAAACATTGGCGTTTTCAATTTCGAATTATCAATAAAAAAAACAATTTTTAATTATGTTGCTGAGCTTTCTAGATGGCAATATTTATGCGCAAATCAAAATATTTTAAGGAAAGTGGCACATGTGTGTTCCCTATTTCTTATTTGAATTCCCAAAATGCATTTCATGAGCTGTCATGATTGTAAATATTATTATTCGATTTGAGGTCTATTGTGAAAATAAAAGTTTGGTTATTAATTTCAAATGATATTCGCATCATTGTGGAGGTAGTCTAAGAGTTAAAACCATATCACAGATTATACACACATATAGGGACGCGCCGCCCCTGTCTGCAGAGATTAAAAATCTTCATCTTTCAGGAATAATGCAGCTTAATCTGCTTATGTGGTATATAATCAAGGGTGCATTATTAATATATAAGATAAACGAAACAGGACCCAATATTGAGCCTTGAGGAACCCCTAGTACATTAATGTCAGTAAAGAAAAAACATAATTTCCAGATATTTTAACAATTTCAGATCCGAGTAAAATAACAGAAGATCCTAGTTGGACTCTCTGCATGATTAATGGCATCTATGATTCCTTCATAGAATAAGTAATTGTAGAATGTTGTAACAAAAACGATGTTGGTTTTCAGTAATTATTTGGTATTTCTATAGAAAGGTGGTAAGTTGATGAATCTATTATTTTTATATTACAGAGGGTATGGATATAATGGCCTATAGTTTTCTATATTTTTTATTGGAATAATTAAAGAGGTTTTAAGTCTGGATGATAATTTTCCTTCTGCCTATCAGTTTATTTTGTGCACCACATGAAGCTTAATTTTGTATTTTCTTTTTTATTATCTCAAGAATATAGTTTCTATTATATGGGTGAAGAACATTTAAAGGATATTGTTTAATGATATCTGGATTTTATAGTCTTTCAGGATCTTAATAAAGTAATTATTGAATTTATAAGCTGATGATCCAGAACGTCATTCCTATCTTCAATTTTTGAATATGTGCTAGGTTTGTTATAACTTACAATGTAACATTTTTGCTTATTCTACCAAGATGAATAATTGACTTAATGTATTTGAATTAGCTGTATGTAGTTTTGTATAGCACTATCAGAGGGGAGTCTTAATGAAAGTATAAGGTGCTGCCTACCTTGGTCACGAGGCTGTTAGCGTACTTTTACAAAACATAGTCACAGTGTAGGGCTCTCATTGCCTATCAATTAGAAGTACATATTGTACACGTTTTACGTGGACTTGTTCGTTTGATTTTTGTTTTGTTGGGCGCCAACTAGCTCAGTCTTTGGTCTGTTAATAAGTAAATAATGCACACTGCCACTTTGTACTTATAATAGTTATAATTTTGATCAATGCAGAAGATACAATCTTTTGTTGTGGTTCAGACACACATAACCCGGGAACCCCCGATGTCTCTCCCGGTTAGGTAGTTAGAGTCTTCCTCTTTTTTTTTACAATTCTCGCATGCTATTTTTTTCAGGGTTGCCAGTTACACAATATTCTACAACAATATAGGCTGGTGCTCCAATAGTTAAATGATTAATCTTAATTTGAGATATTTATTTTATAACTGAGTCATAACGTTAAAAAAAATCAACTTTTGTACATAAACTGTAAGTCATTTCATAGAAATCAAATTTGTCAAATCAAAATGGATTGTGTGACTAGAAGTGTCATAAACTTATCTAAATCTACTCCATTTTCACTGATATTATGTTTCCTGAAGAAGTTATTTAATTCCCTGCATCCATCTTTCAAATGGTCCATTTCTATCTTTCTATTGCTGCAAATGAAAATTTCATTGAGGTCTTCTTGAAGTTTGTAGGAAAGGATTGCTTCAAAATGACTTTTGAAACTATTTAAGATTGTCGTCCTCAATGACTGATCTCTGAGAACTACGTTTATTATGAAAAGACCTGAAAAAAAATATTATAATATCTTCTACCAATATAAACTTTTCTTTACCTGTGTTTCCTATTATTTTAACTACGTCCTTCAAAACATCTTCATTCAAAAATTGTTGTGGTGGACAACTCATTCCAATTGACGTATCTTTACTATCCACATCAAACATAATTGCGTCCAACTTCTCACCTGTAATAATTATTTTGAATCAGGAAAACCAACAGAGTTGTTTTGCAACGATACAAAAATATTTTATAAACCCTCGAAACAGAAAAAAATCGGCTCTTTGACAGATTTTATCTTCTACACATTACCGAATACGATCCTTAAGAACGTGTAAAAAAACTGTAAAGTTCCAATGCCAACAGTAATGATATTTTTATTGATCTTTTAAAAAAATGCACAGAGGCACTATGTTATCCTTTCATTTACCTCATCAATCTGTTTGTGTAACATGGAATTTCCCTAAAAAAAGACAGTTATCATTTTTTTACAGCAACAACAAAAGCACCAGAACAGCTTTGTATGGTTTCATAGAACTACCCTCCATACATAGAATATATAATGATTGACAGCAAACTTCAAATATACTGTTTATAGACTTCTCCAAAGCTTTTGATTGTATCAATCATGATTTGCTTGTATACCGAAGAAGTTAATTTTTAATGGAGAAAACATGGACTTCATCTTTTGGCTTCTTTCTCCTCCATTAGAAGTAAAAAGCTAAAACTTCAAATCGATGATTTGCTTATTCTGAAAATGCATTGATGTGGATTTTGTGAAGTTGCACTGGATTTTATGAAATAATACCTGCAGGACAGGTTTCAAAAAGTAATAATTAGTGAGGTCCTCAACAATTGTATACAGGGTGTTGTAGATTGGAGGGGGATTTGTACACAAGGTGTTCCACAGGGATCTATACTTAGACCCCTCTTTTTGTTTAACTATGCAAATGATTTGTTGAACTATTTTCATGATCAACATGTAGTTACATATTTCCTTAGACCACCTACATAAGAATACTCACATGGGCTGATAAAAATCCCAACGAGACATTTGAGAATTATTAAGCTAATCAAATAATAAATGAATTAATACTCTTGATTATAAACTCACTTGTTTTCGTGTAGATAAACTATGTGGTTATTCTATATAAATCTTTGGAATTCCTTGAAATTTATAGCTGGATGGAATCCCAGTAAGTATATAAATTTTATTCAGTGATTTATTTGATCTTTGGCATTAGACCAACTTTTATAAGAGTTATAATAATTCAGAGAATGTTCTTCAACCAGGAGATTTACATAACTGATGATGAATAATCATACGAAACATTTGGTAAGACATTCAAATGAAAAATATATTCAAATTACATTGTGATTTAGAAATGTTGATGAATTTTGGTCAGAGACAATAAGAAGTAGTGGAACAGAAACATTTTTGTATCCTCCTAATACCCAAAGAAAATTGTGTAATGTGGCTCATAAGTATGGGATAATTGACATCAAAATTACAGGTCAGTATTTAAAAATTCAAAGCTGAGAGATTGGTAAAAAGTATTTTTGTTTTTACACATATTCAGAACTAAAAGAGCTATAGGCTCTTACACTGGAGAACAAGTATGAAACAATGTGACAAATTAAAATAGGAAATCAACTGGTAAATTAAACCAAAGACAAAAAAGGAATTTAGCAAAAACAAAAATAATATCTTTATTTTTTATTATAGTTTCTTCTGTCTTTGAAGTAATGGGTGAAAAATGATGGCATTAGGTATGTTTTAAAAATATATCATAGTTTCCATAAACGAATACATACCTTTTTCTGCAGTCTCCTTCAAATATATTATCCCATCTTGAATTTTTGCTTTCAACTTATCATTCTGCCGAAAATCAAACCAGTCTGTAGCGATTGCCAACATATCTTTGTCAATGTCGATGCACAGAAAATAACTCTTTGATAAAAATTTGTGTAGAAATGAGCCCAGTCCTCCTCCACCTAATCCTATGATGGCAACAGAAGCTTTATGTTTTTCTTTACATGCCACATAGGCAGCTATGCTCATGTAAACGTGATGCCTACAGGTTAGATAAATCAGATCTATCACTTCCCTTACAGCGCCTTTTCTTGATTTAATCGACCGCAGTTTGGCTTCAGATTGGATGACTAGCTGAGAGCTCATGAAATATAATCTTCTGTACTTCTCCTCCATTTCCGTCAGAACATCCTCTATTATATAATCTCCAGAGCATTCGGAATGTCCTTTGTGTCTTATTATACGATGACCAACGTCCGATCCAAGAGAGAGAAATGCTATCTTAAAATGAAAATTGTCTTACATTATTCACAATTTTTTCCTATAATATAAAAAACTTAGGAATATTCAGAAAATAATCTTGGATAAGGATAACATTTGAGGATTCCAAGACATATACATATTTCTGAGGAGAGGAAAATGTAATATTTCAAACGTGAATATGAAAGTAAGTTGCTTTCTCCTGTTTTTTTTTATTCAATAAGTTTCATAATATATACAGGGTGACCCAGGATTAAACCACCAAACGCTTAGGATCGGTTTTATTCTTCGTGGCAAGTCATCAGGTAGCGAATTCTGAACTTTCCGCAGATGATATGGGTGATGGCCATAGTGCTGTTCATAGTGCTCCTCGTATATCCTAATTGTAAAGAAGATCCCCGCTTGCTACTGGAAGGCATTTCGTTGAAGTGCTCTAAGATATTTTGTGTGTTCTTTAATTTTGAACATATAATGCAGTTAGGATACCTACACCAATGTGAAAGATTGGAAATACAAACATATTTCAGATCAATATTTAGTTTACTTTAGATAATTTAAAATGGAAAATTCTTGAAAAGTTTTTCAAATAACAAGGAATTATTATAGAAAAAACAGTTCCACAAAAAATTTAAATTATATCAACTAACCTTTTTAATATTCAAATTGGAAGGGGCCACGTTGCATATTGTGTCTGATAACTCCTTTTGAACAGCTTCAAAGGACTCGTATTTGTGTTCTCTGTGTAAAGTAATGATAGCCAGTCTGTTGTAATGCGTTATTTCTACTAATTTTTTCCTTCCCGTTGTTGTAGAAAACAGCCATTCCGCCTCTCTAAAAATGAGTATACCCATAGAATAGATCAATATACTTATGAAGGATTTCTCACCTTCCTTCGGGTACTATGAAACCAGCGTATTGTGCATTCTTTTGTTTGGGGTGGATGTCAACAACATATACAGTGAATCTTGGAGTTTCAGCTCCTTGTTGGTACAAGTCCAATACAACTTCATTTTCGTCTGCTATGGAAGTATGTTTCAGACCAGAGCAAATAAGAGCAGCATGTTGAGTACTCAGAACATGTGAAATTACCTCTTCTTCAGTTTCAGTTCTTTGCATTTTTCTGATGAACTCAAGTTCACTTCCAAAACCTATAAATTGAATAAATTAATCATCAGACTACAACAAAATCCTCTGAAATACCTTTCTAGGCAAGTTGATGAATTTGGTACAGACAATCATAAAAACTGGCATGGAATTCTCCCCATTCTCACTGGCTTTTCTTTCTGCTTCAAAACATCTAACAACTCTGAACATATAGTTGTTTGATGGGAAAAAGTTCAAAATGAACCTTAAGATATGCTCCTGAAGGAGTGATATACAGATATATCGTCCAGTAATTTTGAGCACTCTGTTGATTTCCTTAAAGTACTGTTTTATTGTATCTAAAGTTTCTTCAGTATCATCAGTCATCAAAGCATCCAAAGTTCCTTTATCTAATACCACTGTGAATTCTTCATTTTCAAATGTCATATTTAGAGCATCCATTTGTATATATTTCAAACTTTCCCTTTCCTTATCTTGTTGAGACAACATCTGCTTGATCACTACCGGAGATATATCGATATTTGTTATTTTGCTGTAAGAATATCGAATCATAAGAAACTTTGTAAAAAAAAATTAAACTGACGAGACATCTACCCGTCTTGCGGAAAACCCAATTTTGGAATGTTATTGTTTATTGCTGGAGACTTCACGTTGCATTGTGATGTTATCTTGTTTTGATTATTTCTTTAAAGTAATTCAATGATCTTCATTGATTGTTTGGCGCCAACTCAAAATTAGTTACTTACATTAGTTTAGGAGCTTAGTTATTGAGACTAACAAGGTACATTTTATTTTTTGTTAGAAGAGCGATATTTAGAAGAATCTAATAATGAAAAAAAAAAACATTGGAAGCAAATAATAACCTCAAACACGAGGTAGCTGCTGTAAACCGTTGAGCAGTTTACTTGACTGTCGTTCGTCTCCATCATCAGATTACCTACAGTTCTCCATTATGTTTTATTTATTTACTTATTTATACTGGTTACAAACAGACATAATCTAATTACATGTAGCAGTGTGAAAGATATAACTTAAAAACTAAATATTTTAAAAATGTATAAAAGGTACCCATGAGAGATAACAAATAGAAAATCACAACACAACATAAACAGGGACAACTAATCTAATATAAAGTTACAATAAAAAAATTAAAGATCATGAACAATACAAGTTAAAATAAGTACGAACAAATACAGTTGTCAATATTTAACATTCAGTGTCATAGTTTAGAGATCAATAAGTTTCTTGAGATATTTAGTAGGTCTATTTCAGAGACTTTCAGGAAATCGTTAACAGTAACTAAATAGTTATCAATAGGGGAATTCTTGCTAACAGTTTTGAACATTACATTTCTAGTTCTGTCTTATGTGAGGTACATTGAACTTAAGGAGTGATAATATATCAGGAACATCTATAAGGCTATGTAACACATCAAAAATGAACAACATTTGATTTTTTTCATGACGTTTGTTCAACAATGTGACGTTGAAGTCGGTTCTTTGGCTTTCATAAGATATTAGCATGGGATATGTTCCATACCTTTTAAAGTGCAATGATCTCAAAAACTTTTTCTGAATTTTTTCCAGCATTTGAGAATATATTCCAGTTTTAGGGTTCCAAATAATGCAGCAGTACTCTAATTTGGATCTGATGTATGAGTTGAAAAGCATTATACTTGTTGTATACCCAAAATCATTGCAAGATCTCAATATGAAACCAAGTTTCCTATATAATAATCTTTATTAGCATCAGCTCTCAATTATAAATAGTATAAATAAAATAGTAGTATAAATGTATAAATAAAATAGTATAGTATAAATAAAATAGCATAAATAAAGTACAGAACACATAAAATACAATGCACGAACAAGTTAAATTAGCAGTATAAAATCGAAATAATACAAGAAGAGATATTACAATGATGGGTTATAAACCTTTTATATATTTTACACACTGGCTTTTGAATTCTCTAAATGACGAGTATTCTTTCAATTCTCTTGGTAATGAGTTGTAAAGCTGTAAGCCTTTGATGAACACTGTGTTTGTAGCAGCATTAGCAATATAGAAATCATTGGAAGCATGTGATCTGGTATTGTGATTATGTATTTCTTGGAGATAAGTTATTTCCTCAGTTAGATAGGTTGGTAAGCATCCTGACTTGAGTTTATACACAAACTTGAGCATATTATAAGCAGCTCTCTGTCGAACATTCAATAAATTCAAGGATTCCAACATGTAAGCTATTGATGTTCGTTTTCTACATAATAGAATGGCTCTCATAGCACGATTTTGTACTTTTTGTAATGTATCAATTTGTTCATTATTCATCAGGTATATGAATATTCCACAAAATCAAGATGAGGAGATATTATGATTTTATATATAGTTAACTTAGTAAAAGATGATACCTTATTATTCAATCTATATAGGAAATTAATTTTTCTTGCCATTTTCTTCTTAATATACTCACAATGTGGTTTAAGATTCAGTTCATTATCTATCATGAAGCTTCTTCAATTACATTATTATCAATCAATAAATGGTGGCTGGATGTTACATTTTTCAATTTGTTCAAGTTATATTTATTTGATATTACCATGTATTTGGTTTTATTTATGTTCAATTTCAAACCATTGTCATTCAGCCATATGGACAAATTTCTCAAATCTTGATTTATTAATGATATAGTACTCTGAATATCCTCTACATCTCCTTCGCGATAGATCATAGTATCATCCAAAACAATTTTATTTTGCAATTTCGAACATGCGTATCTATGTCATTGATGAACAAAATGAATAATATTGGTCCTAGAGCACTTCCTTGAGGGACTCCATAATGTATGTCGTTGCTGCCAGAAAATGTATTATTATATTTAACTATTTGAACAAAAAAAATATAATCACCGAAAGATAGCTTTCAAACCATTTCAGCGCATTTTCCTTAATGCCAAATTTCTCGAGTTTTCTCAGAAGCAGAGAGACATTTACAGTTTCAAAGGCTCTCTTTAAGTCTAAAAATATAACAATAATGATCTTTTTATTATTGATTATCTTAGTTATCCATTTAGACAATAAATAATGCAATGCAGTTTCACACGAATGTGCCTGCCTGAATCCTGATTGTTCCTTTACTGGTATATTATTATCTGCTACAAATTGTAGTAGCTGATCCTTCACTGCTAATTCTAATATTTTCTCATAGATAGGAAGTGTATTAATTGGGCGGAATTCCGAACAAGAGGTTGTATTGGACACTTTTTCAATAGGCACAATTGTGGCTACTTTCCATTTTTCAGGGAATTGTCCTGTCATCAATGAAGTGTTAATCAAATATAATATATGATTACCAGCAACTTCGAATGTTAATTTTAATATTTCCAAGTTGATGCCGTATTTATCACCACCGTTTTTCTTCATTCTATTCATTATCATTTTGAGGTCATTCATTGTGAGTGCTTCAAATGTGGTAAGCGTATGATTCTGAACTAAGCCTGGTGATATGTTCATTGAATGAGAAATTTTTTGTGAAAATCACACCCAAGTCTTTGATTTCATCAATAGTTTCTAGTTTGGTACCATTGATGGTGTAATTACCCTGTGAGTTTTCATTTTTCCTAGTATAGGACACTATTTTGCATTTGGATTCATTGAGCGAGATATCATTATCCTCACAGAAATTTAGAATGGTATTAATAACTGACTGAAGTTTTTTTATATCATCCAACGATTCTATTTTGAGATATGCTTTCAAGTCATCTGCATAAAGCAGGAATTTTGTACATTTGATGTAATTATTTATGTCATTAATGAACAGAGTGAAAAGCAATGGTCCTAGGATCGAGCCTTGGAGTACTCCGGAAATACTGACAAAGCAGTTTGATTTGCTGTTGTTGAATTTCACAGTATTCGGACGATTCGTAAGATATGATTCTAAATATTTTATCATGTTTTTATCAAAGGAAAAAGATGTTAATTTATTTAATAAAACTTTATGGTTGACTCGATCAAATGCCTTTGCTAGATCAGTGTAAATTGTATCAATCTGGGTGTTATTTATTTCTGTTGCTAGATAATCACTAAAAACACATAGGTTTGTAGCTTTATGAATAATTCTTTCAAAAATTTTCGATGATGATGGGAGAATTGTAATAGGTCTATAGTTTGTAATTTCACTAGTATTTCCAGATTTATGAATAGCAGTTATTCGCCCAATTTTAAATTGATCAGGGAATGTGTTGGTTTCTAATGATTAAAGATTAGCTGTAATGGCAGTGCTAGTATATGGGCATGAGCTTTATAAAAATAGGATGGGATACTGCAACGTTTTGTAATGAGGAAATCAAACAACGGGTCCCGGTTACACACAATATATTTACCAACACCACATATATTACATGCCGATAAAAGTACCATCGCAAACTGAAATCCCAGGTGTGAGGGTCGCACGCGCAGGTGCCAAACACATTGAAGTACTGTTGCAACGGGGCGTTATTTATACATTATTTCATACATCACAGATACCATCTAGTCCTATTGCAGCATTTGATTTCAAAGATCTGATGGCATCTAGGATGTCTGAAATGTCTATATTATTTATTGTAAGAGTGTCTAGGCCATAGTCTTTATACTCAACATCTCTTGAAATAGGTAAACTTTTAGTATACACCGACTGGAAATAATTTGCATATGCATTTGATATATCCCCATCAGTCTCAAAGATTTCACCCTTATAGGTGAACCTGTGTATGATAGTTGAATTTTGCCTTTTATTTTTCAGGTAATCCCAAAAATATTTTGGATTGTAAGTTATGTTTGCGAAAAAAACGAATCATAACTTTACTCGGCAACCAGCGTGTGTGTCAAGACTTTCTCTCTGTTATGTTGTCTTCAATATCCCGGATGTGGTTTGCGTGGCACCTATTTATCAGAATTTTTGTTTCCCTCCTCAGCTCTCGGTATTTTTGCAAATTATCATTATTTTCCCTTGATTTCTTAGCAAAACGGTTTTTAAACTTAATTTTTTTATGAGTTCTTTTGAAAACCAATGTGGATACTTGTTTTTGTTCATGCGTGTTTTTTTGTGTGGAATACACTCGTCCATTAATTCATATAGGGTGTTATAAAACTGACTGACACATTCGTTTGGATCGTTAGAAGAGATGACATTTGCCCAGTTACACTGATCAAGCAGATGGTATAATCTAATGTAATCTCTTTTTTTAAAGTCATATTTGGGTGTTGTTTCACTGATATTCTCAAGGTGTTGGTTTGTATTGCCACAATTTATATTGAAATTTATCTCTAATGGAGGGTGATACCTGTCAATATGTACTAGCGGGTTCTCAGAGAGAGATACTATTGCTTCGGTTACATTAGTCAGTACCAGGTCGAGAGAATTGTTTACATGATTAGCTACATTGTTCAATGAATATAAGTCATACTTACATAAAATGTCCGCAATAATTCTGGCCTTGGAGGACCCAGTTTCGAAATTATATGATGTGCCATTGATCTCAGGTACATTAAAAATCACCAATGACAGAACTACATTATCTGAGTGGAGTCGTCTGTTAGTTTCGAAAGTGAATCCAACATTTTTTCATATACTGTAAGGTTTGAACCAGACTTGATACAGAAACAACACATTGTTAAACTAATGTTATTCATTTTGAGTGTTATACATAGCCATTGAAAATCAGAGTCTACACTTTTGAGTATTTTAGTCACTTTATATTTTTTAAAAGAAGGACTTCCTTAGGATTCTGTAGTATTTTGCAGCATGATAACTATCGTATCCATTTCTTTCATATTTGGGACTTCATCTCATGATGTTACTAGATATTACTATTATTGTTTGTCATTCCTATATACCATGTATCTGTTATCACAAATTTCATTATCATATATTGATGGTTGAGCCATGATTCCTAGCATAGACTCATAGTTGCTAGACATTATATTATCATATATCACCCTCATTTTGGATCTTAACCCCCTAACATTCTGATAGAAAATTGAGAAATGTACACGTTTGGTATGAGACTCCTCAAAAACTACCTTAGGGTTCTCTATAATTTCTGGCGATTGTGGTTTGAACAGCTGGCATATTGTGTTTCTGTCTTCCAGTTTATGATATTCTTTATTGTAACTGCTCACATTTTCTTCGGTCTGTTCGATCTCACTGCTTGTGAAAGAACAGGAAATTAAATTTGCTGTTGTCAAAAATCCTCATGTATGTTGCGGTTTGTACGTTGTTGGAATGATACTTTTTAAAGTCAAAACGCCTGATTGCTACATGTTTTGGCCAGTTATTTGCATTGTAGAGTTCGTCTTTCAAATGGAAGTCTGCACTCAACATGAAACACTTGTTTTGTGTTGAGGGTGTTGGTAGTTCTTGAATATTTATCTCCTCATCCTTGAATTGTGGTAGGTTCTTCAAGTATGACAAAATCTCCTCTTCAGTTTATATAGATACAACCAGACTTTTTTGTCTGCTCCAAAGTTCTGGATTTCGTTTGTACCTACTGTTTTATTTTGGAAATCTGATCTATCTTTCCTGGGACTAATATTTGTTTAACTTCTTCTTCTTCTATCCACATGTGTAAATCCATCATCCCCATTTAGGTTTATTACTCTGTCCATCACTCTTTGTTGGTGCTGTGTTTCTTTGTCTAGTTGTTTTGGTGTGAAGTGATTCATCTTTTGTTTACTAGAACTAGGTTCCAAAACCACCTGTGGATTATTTTGTGACATTTTTTGTTGCAGTTGGTTCAGTGTTATCTCTTTGGATGGCTGATAAGTTTTTGTCATTTCACTGTATGAGTTTTTTGGTGGATCATTTACCTGGGTTTTTTGACATTATTTTGAAGGCAATCTATTTTGTTTTGGAGTAGTTGACTGTTTTGTTTCAACAATATTATATTTTCCAATAATACAGAGTTTTTTCATCCTTTTCCTTCAGGAGATCTTTGAGTAATTCATTTTCTCTTTCCAATTTTTGTAATTCCATTTCTTTGGTATTGTATTGTCCTTGATTGTGGCTTTCACAGTATATAATTCTGCTTTCACATACTTTTACATGTTTTAGTTTTGCTCTTAGGAGACATGATTGATGATAAACATCTCCACACTTTACACATACTGTTACTTTGCTTGCTATTGCAGCACTTTGAAGTGTCATCAGAACTACATATGTGTGTCAAGTTTCAACAGAATCGGCTCACAGGTGGAAAATAAAGCATCCCCTTATACCCTTTGGGGTGTTTTTTTTTTTCAAATTTAAATAGGAACAAATTTGCTGTATACCCTATTCATTAAAAAAAGAATAATCTAAATCGGATAACTCAGTACAAAGTTATGCATGGTAGAATCGGTTAACATGAAAAAATTCAGCCAGTAAACAATCAATCATACCCTATTTACCTACCCTTAGGGGTGAAATTCTTTTTTCAAATTCAAATGGAAGCAACTTCGAGGTATACTCTAAAAAAAAATACGAGTCGACTAGAGACACTCCTCCTTTTTTCGTCGGTTAAAAATCAAGAATTTTTCTGTTTTCTAAACATAATTAAAATACCTATATCCGATATCAAACAGATCTCGACCCAGCGTGGAGTTTCCACAACCTATTATGAGGACATCATCCTGTTTCTTGATATATTTATGAATGTTTTCTGCTAACTCAGGATATTCACCATACCTAGAATTTGAAAGAACGAAAAGTAATAGTGATGGATAGTCTTCTCAGTGAATCATTTAAAAAATTACCATTCAAAAGCTTTAGCACCTCTTTTTTTAAAAAAGGAATCCCAATATTCCTTTTGGCTGAATTCTTCTTTGGATTTTGGTAATAAATTCATTCTGTATGATGCATATAGAGAATTTTAATGATTTTTTGTTTTTTATTCAAACTTTTAAAATTATACTAAAGCGATTTAAGATTTAGGTTAGATTTCACATTTTTTTTTTCTATTGGTTGGGTTGCGTCTAACAGAGAAAAGCGGATGCACTTTGCTAGAAGCTGCATTAAAGTGCTGTACAAGTCTACTAGACAGTGAAATTTGCTGTTTTCACCATTAATCAAAATTAGAATCACCTTTAACCACTGGTTTTTTATTTCTGTTATTTACTCTATCAAATCATTAAACGCAGATCATTCAGAAATGTCAAATTACTGAACTGTTTGAAATGAATAGTGTGAAAATATGAGTTTTGACCACTGCACTCCTTAGGACAGACTCATTACCTGCGGCAGACGAAGGTAATGGCAAAGAGTAGAGGACCTAATCTTTGGTAATGGGTCTGTCCTACAATGCGTCTTAAGTGGGATTTTCAGGCATCCGAAATCAGACGATACGAAAATCCGTCCTTATTCATTCACGCCAGTGGCGATAATAGGGGAGTTCCGCACAAGTTGTCAACTCAAAAAATCCTTCAAAACTTCTGCCTGTCCAATGGCAATTGTTTGACTCTGTTTGAATGGAAAATAGCAAATTTTATTAACTAATTCATTCACTTCTTAAACGACGAAGAAAAAAAGGAGGAGGTTCTCTAGTCGACGCGTATATTTTTTTTTATGTATGACCACGCATAACTTTTCACAGAGCAGTTCGATTTTGATGATTCTTTTTTTCATTGTATACCCCACATCGAAATTGGTCCCATTTGAATTTGAAAAAAAAAATCACCCTCAAGGGTAGAAAAATAGGGGATATTTATCGTTCACCCACTGGAGCTTGTTCCAATACCCCAACTCGGTTTGATGATGAGTGAACAATTTGGCATATTGTGTCAATTGTCATTTTGATTCTTTTCGTACGAAACAAAATTAGTTATTTCTCAGTTGTCATCGTCTAAAATAATTCAAAATTACATTGAAATTCAAGATATCCCAGCAAACATGTTATGCGTGGGCCTCTAGAGGCACTTTAAAAACAGCCGACAGACAACATAAGCGGGCCATAATCATGATACGTCGTCGGCCCGGCTAGCCCGTGTCGCGACGGCCATCAGTAGGCCTCCAGACTACCACCCGCTTTATTACATAGCGGGACTTCAGCGGATAGACTAAGATGAAGTGATATTTCCTAGTACGGGATTGCGGGTATCCTACTGATCAACCGCGTCATTTCATCAATGATCTATGCAAATATACAGGGGCGTCCAATTCAAAATGCAGTACATGGAAGTATAGAGTATCTTGGAAGGCAATGAGCATAAAGACGGTTTCAATGAAAACAAAATGGCCCCTATAAGCGCCCAAGAACAATCTAGCATTATATCTTCGAAAACAGTGGAATTTCAATGAAGATAGATCATTATTATACACAATAAATTCACCAAACATTTAGAATCGACTGATTCATGGACAAGATATATACAATTATTCACTGTTTTCACTCTCTGAAGAGTCTGAAGCCGCTAATTGTAGAGGATTTCTGAAACTGTAGAGCCAGATTGTTCCTAAACAGACAACTTTTTCTCCATTATAAATTTTTATTGTATCTCAAATGATTTTCCAGATATTGCATTTCAAACTGGCTTGGAAAAATATTCCACCGAATAGAAGAATGACAACACACAAATCTGAAAAAATTCTCGCCACTGTGATTATTTTTCAAGACCATATACCACAATGACATTGACCAGACAAAATAGAAAATACGCGATTTGACATCCTACACGAAATCAGCAGTAGGGCCAACTGCGAACGTGATATTCAGTAATGCCAATGTTGCATTTTCATTACAGAGGTCGCAGGGGAGCGGCGCGTAATGCCACATACTGTGTCAAAACGACATCGGCGCGATTATCGCAAATATTTAACGGGTAATTTCTGGCTAAATTCAAAACATCCATAATAAATATGCATATGTTCAGCCAAAGCGGCAAAACTGATATCATTCCAATTATTTACCGACATCGGTGTGCCGCTGCCGACATCTGACCGCAGTTAACAGCAACCCGTCTATTTACCGTTCATTCATGTTTGCTGGGATGGTTTAAGGATTTAACAATGGAAGGAATTGAAGGGACGATTCTTGCCATTACTGGAGTACTTAAACAATTTGTAGATACTACGTATTTCATCTGATAGTGAGTCAAATTCAGTTGCTGATGAAGATTTTTTTGATATGGATTTAATTTGAAGACAATAATATTGGTTTTGTGCACATTTGACAGAGTCGACATTGGAGGTGAAACAACACATTTGCTTAGCTTGTTAAAGAACATTTATTCAAAATTGTTACTGTTTTTATTGTGTTTCGAGTGAAATATTGTGGCAATGGACCTGGCAAAATATTATTCTAGTTCAGATGATGTTCACATAGAATGGTATGAGGAAAAAAAATCTTGCATTTCACAACAGCACAATATGAAGGCATGATCATTTACGAATTAAACAATAACATATGTAATCCATCTACCGAATTCTTTTCGAAATCGGTAAAACTGTTCAACTCGCCAGCCAACATAAACAAATCGGAAAAGTGAGATTGTTTTACCTCCAATGTCGACTATCGTCCAAATGTGTAATAAACCAATATAACCTATGACTTAAGCTGGATTTATAGTTAGACGGACTGTAAACGTAGACGCACTGCAAAAAGATCAACTATAGATTTTATGTACTCTTGTTTATAAATGAACGTAAACGCATGACGTAACGTAAGTGAAACGGACTGGAACGGAAGAGTTGGCCAACTTTCATCTTTTACACTACGTTTCTTGCGTCCGGCCAAACGAAATAAAGAATTATGTGTTACGTTTTTTACAAGACGTGATTATTCATTAAATACTGGAACAGTCATTCACGTATACTTAAAAAATTGATCTGGATCAGCAGTCTTCATCTTTAAAAAATTATTGTAGGCATTCTCTACTTTTCTATTACGGTTTATGGGTCTTGTTTTGTAACGTCTTAGTCGCATAATTATTGTTCTTCGAGTTTGTCGACACTTTTCCAATGCTACTGCACACAACAACAGTCCCACGGCACCAAGAAGCATACCTTCATGTATTTCATAATCCATTGTGACACAGAAAACAAAGCATAGATAAATATTTAGAATATAATACAAATCCAAACCAACACAGGCTGTTTATGATTCGTGCAATGTGTAGGTTATGTTGAATATCACTATCACTTCTACCCATGCGCAAAAATTCCGTTCCGTCGATTTATAAATTCAATAATGTTTTACAGTCCGTTTGTTACGTATACAGTGCGTCTACGTTACAGTCCGTCTAACTATAAATCCAGCTTTAACCTTTAATAACTTCTAACTATAATGTGCAATGCGCATGCGGTTGAAATATTTTAACTTTTTCACGGACTCTCGAGTTCGTGAAAAAGTTGTTCATCCGATTAAATCAACCGGAGTATAGGAACGACTTTCACGCGTCAATAAGTGGGAATCCACAGAGTTTATGAACGGTTAGGATGAAAAGTTGGAGTATTGGAACGCGTCCCTGAATTTTTCCCGTCAACCGATTCTACCACTCATAACTTTGTTTGGAGAGGAATAATCCATCCCTAAGGGTAGAAGAATAGGAAATAATTGATTTTTCATCTGTAAACCGATTCTGTTGAAACTTGGCATATATCTAGTTCTGATACACACTAGAACATGACGGATACCTGGAGTCAATTGAATAGGTAGTTATTAGTGGATTTTAGCTACACAAAATTAAGAAGTATTTTTTTTTCAAAAAATGAAACTGACGAAAAGTTACTGAAAAGCAAAAAATAAAATAAACCTTCTTACTCTCAGTAATAACTGAGCTCTAAACTAATGTGAGTATCTAATTTTGAGTCGGCGCCAAACAAAACAATCAACGAAGATCATTAAAAACAAATATCGAAACGCTGCCATCATTTTACGCTTTATTTAATTCAATTGCTAGTTTGTTTGTCGCCGACTCAAAATTAGTTACACTTTAGGAGCTCAGTTATTATTAAGTCTGAGGTTTTTATTTTTTGATTTGATTTTTTTCTCGTCGGTTTCATTTTTTGTTAAAAAAGTCTTGATACGCTTATATATTTCTTATATCAAATGTGTCATTCATAGATATTTTGTGTCTACAAATGTGAACAGTTGGTAGCGCAAAACAATGACAAGATATTTGTTGTAAAATTCTCGTTCTGTCTACTGATAAAGAAAAAACTCCTGAAACCCCCACACTCAAGATATCTCTTCAACCGAAAGACAAGCGAGATCTTCCAGGGACACCTCAACCTGAAGAACTACTCCAGAGGTGCGTTCGATTATTAACTCCATCGAGTAGAATTTACTAAATAGCGTTCGAAAATCGTAAAGTTGTGTATATTTTACTATAAGACTGTCGTTCGAAAATACCCGAGTATTCGCTACCGAGTTATCTCTCGTAACTCTACAAAATAGATGGGTTTATTTAACTCCACAAAATTGACAACTCTTGGAGACGGAAAATCTCTTTATGCTTTGTCTCACACTCTCACAGATTGAGATTATTTATGTGTATGTGTTTAATACTGTTCGCTGATAATAGTTGTAATCTTGGAGAAACATATGGTCTACCAAGTTCATACTGTGTCACTCGAATTCTTAACCTAGGACCTATTTTTAATAAAACTGCTTCGAAAACATCACATGGCATTCGAATATACCATTGTCATTCCCTACCCTAAATACTAACATTTAATTTACAATTGGCGAACAAGATTCTAGAAAAGTTATCTACTATTGTCAACAATATTTTTCTCCGGTTTTCATCAACTTTCATTGATCTTGCCATTTTTAGTTTTTTTAACAATAACAACCTATATTTCCGATGTCAGAACCTTCTGTCACTCGGACTTTGTAAACAACTCCAAATATATTCCGCACCGTTCGAATATTACATGAATATAGTACTCAACTCCAGAGTAAATTTAAGAAACCTTCAAATACTTTACTCTACTCTAGGAGTCTATAATCGAACGCACCTCAGGAATATCTTTAGGGAGTAAAGTCTTCATATTTCCAAGTTTCTTAATTTTCTTTTACACGAAATGTGTCATTTAATTCCATATCTCTCGGGAAAACTCAAATGAGTTTAGTCCAACCAGGAAAATAAATTTTACATATCGAGAAAACGAATTTAATCTCCAAATGAAAGTCTTCTAAGCCTAATGAGGTATCTTCCAAATAGAAATTCGTACGCAAATACTGGTAGTAGAACCGCAACGAAAAAAATGAAAAATTTAATGCCTACAAATGTCAGTCTAAGAGGTATTGTCAGTACCAGAAATAATAAATAAACAGGAACCAGCAGAATTTGGAAAGCAACCGCAAGTGGATGAAGTATGGGGTGGATGACTGCTTCGAATAAATTCAAAAAACAGGATAAGCAAAACAATATTATTCCAAAGCATTTTTCCAGTAAGCGTAATGTTGTGCTTCCAGTCAATCCAGATAATCCATCTGAAAATGATTTTGATAAATATGGGCATTCAATCAAAAATATTTGTACTTACTAAACATCAAAAATAAAAATGTTCACTTACGTCTCATGAAATGTCAATTTTGACCTATATGTAGATCTTTTTTCTGAGATGTCGAAAACTAAACGGCGCTATTTTGATCCTCAAAAGAGATATTTTTGTGTACTTCACGTATTACATACGTCAAGTTTGAGTAGTAAATTTGAATGGGGTTCTTCTTCTTCTTCTTGTTCTTCATACTTGTAGGGTTATTTGCTCCCAAAGAGAGTAAACGTTATCTGAATAGGAGGTACTAATAAGCTCTAGTCAATCGGAATCTTGTAGCATTAACCCGTCATGGACATGAGTACTGATGGCCACGTAACATACAGAGTGGTCCAATATACATTCAAGAGCCTGTAACTATCAGATACCAGAGTGCGGAGTGCGCTAGTCCGCCACTGTCCAGAGAGAATGCTGGCCATGACATGTCCATATACGTCACTATGACTCACAAATGATCTTTCATCTCTTTCTATTACTATTGTCTTATGGGGAATAGACTCTCCTACTCAGGTAACGTTTACTCTCTTTTATTTGCTCCCTCTTGATGAATTCAAGTCATGTCAAATAACTCTTGAATACAGGTATCTTGCCTAAAGCAATTCTGACAATTCTGTCACAGTTTATAGCTAAAGAAGCAGTTAGTTCACTTGGCCCAAATGCATGTTCAAGGTAACATCCACCCCAGGGAAAGAATTCAGAATGCGCAGAAGACTGTACGCGATTATCGCTCTTCGAAGTATACGAAAAATGTCAGTATTAGTAACACAGTAACACGCAGTATGCGCGAGGGATAAAAATCAGAGTTGCGCAGTGTAGGTAGAGAGGGGGAAAACACGAGTGGACACGATTTGCTGTGCTACGGCAAATCTTCACCAGTGTCTTGGCCTTGGCATGCAGCGTTTGAAAGGTTAGGTTTGTTTAATTAATAAATAGGTAGTGCAGTTATTTATTCAACTTTGCAATAGTTTACTCGTTACCTTGCCAAAATGCCCAGTGGTAAGTACTATTCAGTAGCGGAAAAAGAAATAGGAGAGTTAGGAAAGTTATAGGAGTGTAAGTTCTCTACGTCTCGTGAATTGCCTATACCAATTAATTTAATACGCCTATGGAATTTCTATTAATAGCCACAGTTAGACAATGGTTCGGGCATCTTCGGGAAAAATTGGTTGTTAGGTAGGGGAAGGCCAAAGTGGTCGTTTCAATACTGGACGAGCTATACAGTACAAAACATATATGTTTTAAATACCAACATTGAAAAATGACGGCAAATCCAATAAGAGAGTCTCGCACAAGTTGCCAACTTAAAAAAACCTTAAAAAGTTCTGCCCTTCCAAATGCAATTGTTTGACTTTGGTTGTATAGAAAATCGTCATTTTTTCCTCAAGTACGAAAAATTTCCCACTAGCAGCGCTAGTAGTCGGTAGGGATAAACATTACCTAACTCACAAAAAAATACATGTAAAAATGATAAAAGACGACGTTCGATGAGTCAAATTAAAATATGCAAATGTGAAGGATAATAATGTAACAATATTTAAACGGTGGCTTGCTTGTCAAAATCCATAAAAAAAATGTGCAAGTCAGAATTCAAGGTTTAGTTATTATGCAGCGGTATTTTTGAACTCTGATATTAGACATTTAAAATAGGTATACATTTTAATTTGATTTCAGAATGAAAAATGAGTCAAATATATTTGGTAATTAAGATAAATTTAATACATTACAGTGAATATAATTCATTAACCAATGGAGAGATCATATGTTTTTGTAATCAATGTTTTTTTACTATAAATTAATTAGCTATTTATTTTGCATTTATTTTATTATTTTTTAAACTATACCTATGTAAATTATGACTTTCAGATATTAGGTCTCCCTCTTCAAGAGGTCATTTTCAGGCAACGTTTTCGCGCACAAAAATCACTCACAATGCCTCCTCTTTTCACTAGCTTAAAATACAAACACCAAATCACTCATGTTCGGTACAAATTTGCACAAAATGTAGCCGGTTTTATCGAAAAAGTACTCCTTCTTCAACAGTTAAACCTAACGTAACTTTTCATATTTACTAAATTTCATCTATCAATCGTATATAGTGTTGAATACTTGAGTTTTATGTAGAATAATATCATTTATTCCCTGAATTTCCTGATTAATTTTGAGATTTTGAAAATTTGGCAATGGGAAACACGCATGATTTTTTTTTATTTTTCTTTGCCTTAGTTTTGTTATCAGAAATTACATGTGAAAATAGTTTCTCAAATCCCCTTTTTTTTTCGAAATTTTCAAGTTTAGAGGTGCTCTTAATTCAAACTCGATTTGACCTTCACTTGAATAACCTACCACAAACACTAGCGCCAATTGTGGTTGTTTTAAGGATATTGGTAGACAGTACTATTTCTTACAACCCAAACATAAATTTAACTAATATTTAATGTGATGTTTCAGTTATAAATGAAAAGTCCATTATAATAAAAATCTGGATACAACATATAAACAAAGACAGACGAAATTATAGTTGACAGTTCAAAGCCACTAGTGGTAAAAGTTTGAACTGTATGAAGTAACGATGCATACGTCCATCAGAGGCGCTAGAAGTACTTTTTGAATGGGAAGAAAAAATTTGCGTTTTCAATTTCGAATAATGAAAAACTTTAAATATTTTTTCAATTCATAAATTAGGTGCTGAGCTTTCTAGGGGGTGATCTTTATGTGCAAATCAAAATATCCTAGAAAACGGGCACATGCGCGATGCGTGTTCCCTATTTTGTGTCATAACAAACGCCATCATTCAAAATGGAAGCATTACCGTAACCCCTTCAGTTGTATATTTACAATTACCTTGATGTAAGTAAAGAAGGGTATCATTATTATAGGCATTTTCGGAAACCTACTTGGGTTGACACGATCCCTAACCTGCACGTTCGTTTTCCTAATCCGAGTTAACTACGCGCGTTTGCAAACTTTGGTGTTGCTTACTCGATCACTGACTCAGGTTCGTCTAGCATAACTCTATTCAAAAGCAGGGTCGTCAAGAGTCGCTACAGACACCGCATGCGCATTACGAAAAGTTCAAATATTATTTGAATTTTTGAGGAAAAGGAAAATTGCAACATTCCAAACAATAATGGCGTTAGCTTTTGATTATGTTTTTGATGAAGACGATGAGATGTGTGTGTGTGTTATCTTCCAGTGAGATGAAGAAACAATACGTTTCTAAACAAAGACGAGTTTGCATTCAGAATTATGAAGAAGTAATTTTACGCTATTCCATGTAAGGTAAAATAAGACTAATATTACCTTCGCAAATTCTTCATTCAAAATTGTATTTCATAGATTTCCAGAGTCATTGTTTATTAGAAAGAACTGTTAGAAAAGTTGAAGTTAGGTTATGTTTCATGTTATGTCTTGTGACAGAATCAGAACAAATAAGAACAAGCTCAACATCTCAACCTGATACGTTCGTGAACTATAGTATTGGGGTAAGTGATCAGAGTGATCCGTTACGTGATCTATTGGGATCGAGTTGGTGAACCAGAGTAAGTTTCCGAAAATGCCTTATGACAGTTCTTCCGGGGCATTTAACTTGAGATAGGACTCTATCTCTCTCTAATTTTGTTTGTCTTGTCTAGCCTTCTCCTCTGTGTAACTACTCTGTGGTTTAAGTCTTGGATGGGATTGGCAACACTGCATGCCCGGCTTGACAATTGGCAACCCTGTCAAACCGAAACGTTCAGGTTATCTAAACGCCATTGTTGGGATTATTGACTGTTCTTTATTTTGTTAAAATATTTTTGTTTGTTAATGGACATAATCAACGAGTTTAAGTGCAAGTGCATCAACTAGTGCAATAGTGTTAGTGCTTGTGACTATTTCAAAGAACCGAAATTAACTAAAAGACTAGTCAATGTCAGCAGGCGTGTCAGACCAGGTAAAATTCAAAACAGTTTTGACAGATATTTTGGAAGATGAAATAAAATTTTCATGTTTAATTTAACAATAATTTTAACACCATTTCATTTTCATATGGGTCCATCAGCGGATGAAAGGACAGGGAAATCAAGGTATGTGTCTTTTAACAATTACTATGTATCAGTGCTCTCATAAAATTCACGAAAACATCAGGTTTTCATCTGGAATCAATTCATTGTATTGAATTGTGTGGTCAGGTACTTCAGCATGAAATGTACGAGATTTTGAGAACAACTTTTGTCTAATTATTTTAGTTTGTCATTAATAAACTGCAGGTTTTTTTTTAAAATTTATTGAGCTGGCTACTGAACATACACTGCATTATTTTTGCAAAAAACAAATAGTGAAAGAAGTAACAACAAAAATTGAGAACTATTTATCATAAATAGAAAAAAGGTTTTTTTTTTTTCAAGATCTTTATAGTTGCAAATTGGTATATTTTTACTTTTACGAAACAATATTAGTTCAAATAGTGGATAAAGTGGATAAAATTCAATTAGTCGGTTTCTCTGTGATTCTATATGTATTTTGGGGTGCTGACTCCAAATTTGAAGTTTGCTGACAAAATTTTCTGAAGCATTCCGAGATATTCTCAGAAAACAGCGAAATTCGCACTATATTCAGTTTTTTGCCGATAAAGTTGTCAAAATTTACTATACATTTTGTACATAGTTGTTGAATGTAGGACCAACGGGTGAGGAGCTAGAGCAAGTTGAAAATTGACGTTCAAATCTTCCTTATCCTCTATCTGGTGGTCTGAAAGAGAAATGCATGAACATTACCAAAAGCAAGGTAACCAACCTTAGGGGTGGTTTCAAGTACAACCATATGAAAGTGTGATTGTAGAAAATGTTAATAGTAGATACTTATAGGTAATACCTTCAAGTGATGTTGTAATGGATGAATCGACATTGGGATCCTGGTCATTCTTCGGATGTACTGCATGAAGTTGCTGCAGTTCCCTTACAAATTTGCACACATATTCCCGCCTCATGTTCGATCCAAGTTTATCAGGAAATATTTATAGATATGTCATGAGTGAAGAACGCTTCAATTTCCTCTTGAATTGTCTACAGTTTGACGATCAAACAACAAGGCACTTACATAAAGAGTCAGATTCTTTTGCTCCTATAAGAGAAATATGGAATTGATTCATATTGAACTGCAATAGAAATTATAAACCTGGCTCATTTGTGACTATAGATGAACAACTTTTGGGGTTCCGTGAAAGATGTCCTTTTAGGATGTATATGCCTAAGAAGCCGGCAGATATGAACTCAAAATAGTGATGATTTGTGATTCTGGAACCAATTATATGATTGATGCTGCTCCTTACTGGGGAAAATATACGAAAACTGATGATCCTCTTGGTACTTACTATGTGAAAATACTGACAAAAACAGTCCACGGGTCGAATCGGAACATAACTATGCACAACTGGTTCACGTAGGTAGATTTGGCGAAAACAATGTTGGCTGATCCCTATAAATTGATAATTGTTGGAACATTACGTAAAAATAAGAAATAAATTCCACCAGAATTTTTTGATATAAAACGTTGCATGCCCAAAACCTCTATGTTCGGCTTCAACCAAGGTCTGATGATTGTTTCATATGTACCAAGAAGCAACAAGAATGTACTCTTATTATCAACGACACATGCTCAACCCTCAATATCTCCTTCATTGAAGAAGCCCTCAGTTATTGAGTTTTATAATGGAACTAAAGGAGGGGTTGATTTTTTTTTTTTTTTTTCGTGCTCAACCAGGTGATGATTGAGGGTGGTGCTTGAATGGTACAGACTAATATGACCTTCAAAAGCTAATTTGTCGTCGATATGTAGTCCTAAAAATTTAATGTCAGAGACATTGGGGATAACTTCATCAGCTAGATTGACATCATTTAGAGTACATTTGAATGATACAATGTTTGTTTTCCTGATATTGAACGATAAAAGATTGGCATCACACCATTCTTTCACTTTCTCTTTATCCCCGCTTATATCGTTATGAAGCTCTGCGCTATTCTTGTTATGACATAGTATCGTCGTGTCATCTGTAAACATTGTAAATTTTCCTTTAATGTCCACTTCAGTTAAATCATTTACATATATCAAGAAGAGCAGTGGTCCCAGTACCGATCCCTGTGGTACACCACATCTCACTATGCCTTCTCTTGAACCTGTCCCATTTAGTAGCACTGTCTTACGATGGTCAGCCAAATACGAACTGAACCATGTCAGTGCAGTACCTCTAAAACCATAGAGTTCCAGCTTTCGGAGGAGTATCTCATGATTCACACAATCAAATGCCTGTGCTAGGTCACAGAATACTGCAGCCGCAGCGTCTTGGTCATTTAGATTTAGATAAAGGGTTTCCAGAAACGAGAATATGGTATCCTGTGTACTTTTCTATGATTGAAAGCCGAACTGGTTGGAATTCAAAATATTATGTTTTTTAAGGAAAACTATCACCCGTTTTTTACAAGTTTCTCAATTAACTTCGAAAAACTGGGTAGCAATGATATTGGCCTGAAGTTTGCAGGCAAATCATGATCTCAGCATTTGAGCAGAGGAAATACTGTGGCCATTTTTAGGAATGAGGGGAACTCCCCCGAGAGAAGGAAATTTTGTTTCTGCCAGGATCATAAGTGCATTTTCAGGAAGTTGTTCCATTATTCTCAGGGAAATTTTCCATTATTCTCAGGGAAATGTCATCCCAACCAGAGGAAGTTTTTTTCTTCGATTCAGCAAAGATACCCTTGATTTCCTGTATATCAGTTGGTATGAGAAAGAAAGTTTCAGGCACCCCTATTTCGCTGCAGCTTGTTGGGTTCTTTCCCTTTTCCAGGTTTGTAAAAATACATGTTGGAGGGAGCCTGTAAACCAACTAAGAGAACTAGGAGGTCGACATCCTCGCCCAGACAGTATCAGTTGAATATTTGCATAATTTAAAAATCATTATCCGCCGAGTAGTCATTCAAAAACAATCGATAGGTAATTTGTCCTACAAGGGAAGCAATTAAAGATGGGTAATCTGGTAATCCTCGGAATTTCAATAATCCGAACAAAATATGATATAAGCACATCCTGCAATGAAACTATTTGGATTAGTAAATTCTAACATTTAAAAACGTTCAACCACGTGAATTTGGAATCTTTCCTGAAAACGAGAAAAAAAAATACATATGTTCGACACTGCGTGTCTTGGGGACAATGTACAATATTCACGAATATTTTAATTTGCTGAGAATAAATGCTCCAGATTTTTTTTGGGTGCCCAAAAATCAAGAAATTTGGTCAATTTTCAACTTGCTTTAGCTCCTCACCCTTTGGCCCTGCATTAAAAATGTTTGGCTGAATTGTATAGTAAATTTTGCCTACTGTATGGAATGGTATTTTCGATAAATTGTATAGTTTCAAAAATACGGTAAAAAAACCGAAAATAGTACAAACATTTCGCTGTTTTTTGCGAATATTTCGGAACGCTTCAGGAAATTTTGTCAGCATACTTCAAATTTGGATTCAGCACCCCAAAAGGCATCTAGAACCGCAGAGAAACCGACTACTTGAATTTTGTCCACGAGAGAGTCTTTTTTGCTACCATTTTACTGGGTTATTTTAAAAAAAGTTTATTTTATGAAATTTTTTATTAATTCTTTTACTTTTGTGGTGTTTTCAAATAAAAACGTATAGGTAGGATATACTTTCTACCGAAAGTTGGTGTTGCTCGGTGGGGATCAGGAGGTTGACTCTTTCGTAACATTGTATTTGTCAAAATATTATTTTTTTCTTTCAACCACAATAACCCAAGCTAGCAATTCTCCATTAATCATATAATAAATTCTTGGTAAAAATGGGGCCACTATATTTTTTGTTCATAAAAAATAATGAAATGAAAATATTTTTATGAAAATTATAATTGAAAGACTGACAGATCTTGATACGATCGTTTTTTAACATAGTGTCCAATGGTCCTAAAGAACAGCTAGGAGGGGGTGAGGGGGCAAGTGGCTCTGAAGAGTTCGAACCATGGAGAAATCAGCAACAGAATACTGCCGCTCACACTGCCTACGGTGCATCAGTCCCGATTTCGAGTGCAACCGATATTTACAATATGAGTACAGCCGGTAAATATCAGTGAATCATATGTTTATCTCTGCATACTTAATTTCCAGGAATGTCCAATTACTCACTGATGAAATAAGTGTAAATCAATTTTATCAGGATAGTCGTGTTGTAAGATAAATAAAGATGCATAATACTTATCTTGATTTAATTTTTGCACACAACTCTGATATTCAAATAGATGCAGCAGTCGACTTATTAATAGATAATAATTATCACCATCTTGCATACTTTTTTCAAATTCCAATATCTGTCAGGTACAACAACTTTCTAGAAGTTTGCATTACTATGATTTCAGAAATGCCGATTATATATCCTTGAATGGTTTCTTTGCATCTATAGATTGGGAACAAATCTTCATCAAAGTAAACTTAGACGTAATTTTAGAGCAATTTTATAATATTGTATATACTGGAATAGAACTTTTTGTTCCATTTAGATATTATAAACCTTCAACATTTCCTAGCTGGTTTACATCTGATCTTGAAGCGTTGACAATCGAAAAGAAAAAAGCTCACAAACAGTTTCAAATAAGTAAAGATCATAATGATTATACAATCTTTACCAATATACGTCATCAGTGCAAAATTTTGTCAGAATGTTATCAAAATTATCTTTATCGAATGGAAAATGATCTTATTGAAGATCCTAGATCCTTCTGGAAGAAAATAAATAAAATAAAGAAATCTAGTGATTATCCCTCCCAAATGTCACTCAATGGTAAAAAATATTTTTCAGAAGCTGAAGTTGTTGATCTCTTCGCAGAATTCTTTTCATCTGTCTACTGGTCTGACGATCCGGATTTTTTCTTGAGCGATTTTAAAAATTCAGTCCAGCCATTTAATGATTTTCTTCTTCCACGTTTTTCGATCACAGAAGTGTTTGAAATATTATCGAAACTTCCTAATAAAGTCTCTTTTGTTCCAGAAGGCATTCCCCCTATCTTACTAAAATGTTGCGTTTGTACGCCCAAAAAACCCATCCAGGTTATTTACAATCTTTCGCTAAATAGTGGAGTTTTTCCATATTTTTGGAAGAACAGTTACATCACCCCAATATTCAAATCAGGCAACCGTGGGGATATTAAAAATTACAGAGGTGTATGTATTCAGTCAACCATACCTAAAATGTTAGACAACCTGGTATCGACATATTTGTCATATCAAATAAAAAATCTAATAATTCCAGAACAACATGGTTTTCAAGCAGGACGGTCTACAACGACTAACTTAGTATCGTACACTGAATTTCTATTAGACGCCTTTGAAGAGAAAATCCCAAGTGGATAGTATATATACGGACTTCTCGAAGGCGTTTCATAGAGTCAGTCATAACGTGTTGATACAAAAATTGCTGGCAATGAATATGAATATCTCAGTAGTGACATGGTTGCAGAGTTTCCTCACCGATCGGTTTCAATGTGTATGCATCAATGATAATCTCTCATCTGCATTTTCTGTACTTTCTGGAGTTCCCCAAGGATCCCACTGCGGGCCTCTACTCTTTAACATGTTTGTTAACGACCTAAATAATTATATTGTTCATTCTCATTTCCTTCTCTATGCCAATGACATAAAAATCTTCAGTGAAATCAATAACTCAACAGACACTCTCCTCTTACAAACTGATTTAGACAATTACATTCATTGGACATCTCTGAACATGTTGTATGTCAACGTTGAAAAGTGTTTCTATATTACTTTTTCCCGACGAAATTTTCAAGTAATCAGTGAATATTCAATTGATGAGACCAATTTAATACAGAAAGAGAATGCCAAAGACCTGGGCATATTAGTAGACTCATCCATGAATTTTAGATCACACATTAATAATATGGTGAATACAGCTCTCAAAACTTTCGGCTTTATTACTCAAAATAGCTACAACTTTTCTCCGGAACTTTAACGAAACTTTATTGCACATTAGTTCAACCAGTTCTGGAATATGGATCTATTGTTTGGTCACCAAGTTATACCGTTCATAGCAATTCAATAGAAAGGGTTCAAAATAAATTTTTGAGAATTTATTAATATCGTAAAAATCAATGTACAGAGCACAAAACTAAGGCAGACTTGCCCTCAGATCTCCATCTATGTAGCCTTAGTAACCGCAGAAGAATTTTGGATCAGATGTTTCTCTTTAAACTAGTCAATGGAAGTATTGATTGTCCACAATTACTGAGCCAGTTAAATCTGAATGCTGTATCAAGAACACGTAATCCTCTTTTGTTCAGAATTCTATTCCATACAACTAACTATGGAATGAACAGTCCTTTGACCAGATTGCAAAGAGACTATAATGATATACAAGATACGGTTGATCTATTTTCACAAACACATGCAAACTTCAAGAAGACCCTTCATCGTATTTTGTAATCTACTATATATTTAGATCTCATTTTATTCTTTTTGTCCTGTCACATAACTTTTGTGATGTTTTATTTTTAATATTAACTTTGCGATGTTTTATTCTTAATATTACCATTTTTCATATATATGTATTATAATAAGTATTGTATACAATTGGAGTTATCCGTTGAAATAAATAAATATACTTCTGTGATCCGTGGATCTGAAAAAAATGCCGCAATGCTTGTGATATGATTTGTCTGATAATGAAGAATATCACAGGATTGTAATTGGTGTTACTTTTGTAACAAACTACATTTTTGTAATAACAGTCAATGCAAATTTCAATATTTGTTTGTAGGTTACTACAACAGTGGAGGAGGAACTTATCCATATCAAGCATATGGAGTAGGCGATGGAACATGGTCAAACGGAACAGATCCAATGACATTTCTGAGCGGTTACCCTCACGATTCATACTCCATGGACGGTAAGGAGTCCAACGGTCAATACACAAGTGTTGAAACATAGCTTGTATATCGAATTTTCAATTCGAATCTTGTCATTCTCATGGTGTAAGGGTATTTTTTCTTTTGACAGGAATGTTCGGTCCTTCAACCACATTTTCAACCCCGACGGCGTTTGCAGGTCAGCCATCTTCTTTCAATTATTTCCACAGCAACGGAGACTACAACACGTGGGGAAGTCAGCTAGGAGGCCAACGCAAATACGACGACTATTACAGGGAACATCAAAACATGTATACCCAAGCAATCCCAGACTCTGCTTTGAAAAGTGTCGAACAAGCTATGCAGAATTTAGGTTTGTCCAAACTTCTAAGTTTATATTTTTAAGAAAATATCTACTTGATGTTTTCAGATTTGATACATAGAAAGCTGTCCATTCCAGAAACTATTTTATTGTGGCTTTCTCGAAAACTATTTTTTATAACTTTAATTTTGGTAGTCACAGAATTAGTGGTTGGGAAACACATTTTTATGTCAAACAATCTAAGAGGAGAAGTGATACAAAACTGGATTACTATGGAATAAGAGGTATACCCCTATCACTCATGAAGTCATATCTTGAAAACATATTCCAATGTGTAACACTCAAAAACTCTCATTCGGACTTTTTACCTATAAGACATGGTGTTCCCCAGGGCTCTATTTTGGGACCGTTAATTTTTATTATATATAAACGACCTATGTTCATTCCTACATCCCAATAGATGCATTTTATTTGCCGATGACACATCACTTATATGTCCAGATGGAAACTATGATAATCTAATTCTATCATCAGACAACATTGAAAGAGACACTAATAGCTGGCTCTCCTCTAACAAACTTAAACTCAATCAAACAAAATCGCAAAGAATAACTTTTTCAACTAATGCAAATTATCAAGCAGGGCAAACTGCCACTTTATTAGGCATCAATTTTGACGATAAACTAACATGACCTCCTTAATAGAAAATTGGCCCGCACAATATTCCTCATTCATCAATTAAAACATATCACCACATTGAAGACTGTTTACTTTTCCACTCACAACTCAGTTATGGAGTAATATTATGGGGAAATTCATCTGGCGCAGCTAATATGTTCAAGAAACAAAAAAAGGTAATCAGGATCATAGCTAACGCAAGCTATATTGAACACTGTCGCCCAATTTTCATCAGTTTTGGAATTATGCCTCTGCCCTGCTTATACATATATAGTACCCTACTTGAAATCCATGGAAATATAAAAAATTTCAAGATGCAATCTGATGTACATAATTACTCGACAAGATCTGCTAACCGATAAGAACACCCTGATTTCGTTTGACAAAGTCGTTCAAAAACTCTCTGGATATTAGACTCTATCCTACTTGAAAATTGGAAAACCCTCCAGTCTCACACTTTCAAATCCACAGTAAAAGAATACCTATTATACCACTGCTTCTACTCTATAGAGAAATATTTGGAAACTCCATTTGCCTCCCCATGTCTTTTCTCGCCACACTTAGCTATATGATTTGATTATGTTTTCTTACACTTGAGTGATTGTTTTAATGACTTAATTTATGACCGTTTTAAGGTTTTAACTTATGTGTGTCCTTGATTTTAGTGAATCTAAGTACCTCTGTGTCAGTAACAATGTTTTATTATTTTATATTCTGGTGTTTTATAATTTCTATAATTTTGACAATTATCTGACCTGCTACAAACACTTGTAAAAATGTGTAATGTTGTCAATAAAAAAAATCTATATGATAGACAGTTGTTAATAGTTGGTCTATAAGAGTTCTATTTTTACAGGCTTTATATTAGCTTCACTTGTATGTTTGTAACCGACTCCTTTGTACTTGATTTTCACCCACTTCCAGACGTAGTAGTTATCAACAATTTCTTTATTTCCTTTTTTGTGGAGAGGTATCACTTATGCATATTTGAAGATGTTAGGAAAATTACCTGATTGAAAGATTAGATTTATCAAATTGGTAAATGGAACAAGAATAATATCCTGGGTTTCCTTAATAATTTGACTATTTATTCCATTGATATCCGGACAAGCTGAACACATGATCTCTCGAACAAAGATAGATCGCTAAGGGGTGAGGATTGCACGTTGCATTCTTTTAATACCAGATCATCCTGTCAAATATTTCGCGTTCGCTCTTCTTCTCAACTCTAGACTGTTCGCTAAGATTTGCAGTAGTGATTCTTAGATTGGAATTAATAAGATAACTTGAGCTACTCTTAATTATTTTGTATCTCTGAGCATATCAATAAGAAATGTAACAGATATATCGTTACAAATTATCCTATTTGCAGATGACATGACATTTTATTCTCATGAGGAATATTCTGATCGGATGAAATCAAAGGACAAACTGAACGTTGGTTGATAGCTAACAAACTCTTAACTGAACAACAAATCGCATAATTTAATAGTTTTGCACATTCTACAGGATATACATGTGAATAAATTACTTGAAGGTAAATTAGTCAAGTCACAATTGAACTTGAAATGCAATAACTTAGGTGTTGCACAAATATTACTACACTCAGTTCAGTATATTTTTCGTTATTCTCATATCTCAGTTATGGAATTGTACTCTGGGGCAACTGATCTACAGCTTTTAGTGTTTTCCTGCAGCAGAAAAAAGCTTCAAGAATTCTGAGTAATGAAATGTATATAGAAACCTGCAGACCACTTTTTTAAATTTTAAAAATTACGGGAAGTGCATTGTATCCATCAAATTCACCCTTCACTGTGATAATAATTGTGTGATATTGGATAAATATGATAGGAACAGAAATATTAAAAGTACGTAATATCGTTCTGATATCATTAAAGACTGTTTTGCCTTTTTACACAACTCTATGTACATTAGAAAATTTGTGATAATTTTGTTTGCTGAATTTCTAAGAGCAATAAAACTAATCGTTTATCATTTAAACACATTGGACCTAGCTAAAGTAAATAGAAACTTAGGTTCAAACTAAAAAATTCAATGAGGAATTACCATGAAAGAAAGTTTCGGTCTCAGTTTTGGCCAAAACTAGGAAAGAAATTGAAATTTGGTTTTTGGTTACAAAAACTGGTATCGGTCAGACACAACTTATATTTGGCTTATGTACAGCACTATTTTCTGTAACTTATAAAAGAATTGTACATACTTATGATTAAATCAAACTATATATGATATAAAACATCCTTCAACGTTAGTGTCTTTCAGCTTGTTATTTAATTGTTCCATGATTCACATATTAATTCATAATATTGATTGACAGATCTGAAAGGCTCCATGGACTCCAAAGAATCGCTTGGCCAACCTAAGAAAACCACATGGGCGAGCATAGCCAGTCAGCCTGCCAAACCGCAGCTCTCGCTTCAAAATCAGGGTCTGAAGAAAAAAGGTCCTGGCATGCCACCGGGACCTATTATACCCGGCAAGCATAACATGGATATTGGTACGTGGGATACCAATAAAAGCACTCCCCCTCAAATGCCCATTGTTAATAACCCTCCGAAGAGTGTACTGGCGTCTGCTATTGCCGTGAGGCCAGGCTGGAATGGACCTCCCACCAATAGGCAGGCTCCTCCCGCTCAGAGGCCGCCGCAACACCCAATGCAAACTTACCAGCCTCAGGCTATGATGCCGCCTCATTTGCCACCTCAAGTCAACATGCCCGCCCAAGGACATATTCAGGTAATTACAATGGTTGAATAAAATAGTTCATCAAATAAAATTTTGACAATTTTCGCTTGATTAATTTTGAGAATTTTTCGAAAAACATATGTATGTACACGAAAGTTCTAAAGCCATCCTTCAAATGTAGCTATATCCAAGTATGGTTAGGTTAGGTTTTTTCGAGTGGGGCGATAACTGCCCCTTCCACTGCGACCTTATATCTATTGTGGCTCGATCTCAATTAAATCAGCTTGACATCATTTCTGCTGAAAGCCATTGAGAAGATCCTGGATAGGCACATATGAGAAGAGGTGCTGAAGGAAAACCCTCTCAGCACCCACCAGTACGCTCATCAGGCAGACAACCTCGTCGGGAAACTGAATGACTATCTGAGATGTGGAGAAATCGCAGTAGCTGTCTCCCTGTGGACAGCCTCTCATCTATAACCAAATATATACAAATTTCTACAGATCCTCTTTTGAAATACAAATTTATCACTTCAAAATATAATACATTGTGTGGTATGAAGTTATTCGGTTTTTTCTGATTAGTCTCTATAATGGCTCATAAGTTTCAGTTACTGTTAAAGCGTCTTCTTCCATATGTATGCAATAACACTATTAAAACCTTTATATTGAATCGTCCAGGGAATGATGCCACCACCTATGCCCATGATGGTGACAACACCTGCAGCTCCCAACCATCCGGTTCTCGACGAGCTCAAAGGTAAAAACAACTACAATCCCACAGACTTTGATTTGAGCGTCCCCAATGCCAGGTTTTTTGTGATAAAGTCGTATTCGGAGGACGACATCCACAGGAGTATTAAGTACGAAATATGGTGCAGTACCGAACACGGCAATAAACGTTTGGATCAAGCCTTCAAGGAAAGGGAGGGCAACGGAGCGATATATTTGTTCTTCTCAGTGAACGGTTCTGGACATTTTTGTGGAATGGCTCAAATGGTGTCTTCTGTTGATTACCACTCCAATAGTTCTGTATGGTCTCAGGATAAGTGGAAAGGACAGTTCAAGGTTAGCAGAATTTGTAAAATACTGCAGAATTGTTTTTTTAGATGTTGATTTCTTAATAATAATCATTGATTCAAAGACCTACAAGGTACAAAACAAGTCAAAATTTAACATTCAACATATGTAAAAAAAATAAAAATAATAATCATTTATTGTCTAAACAGGAAGAACTCAATTACAAGACAGTTGAAAAAATGAAGCAAGTTTCATTTAGAAAGACAAACAAATATATTTAATTTAAATAAAAGAGCATGAGGAACAAAGAGAGCCAATTATGACGATAGAAACTCACCCATTGTATAAAACATGTTTTCCAATAAATACATCTTCAGTGCTTTTCGGAATTTGCGGAGAGTTACTTCTTCTTTAATATTTGGAAGTAGGTGATTTTAAACCCTAATTCCATTAGAGTCATTCAGCCATATAGTGCACAGATGATGGCTCAATCTTGTTGGGTAATTATGTACGTATTATGACAGGGAATTATTTTTATGTATGTAACAGAAAATTTCCAGGATATATATCCAGCATAATTGAAGTATTTTTGATTGGTTGAAGAGAGGTCTGCACGATTCTCTTTGATTTTTCTTCAACATTGCACGTATGCATTTTTTCTGAACCGCAAATAGTGCTGAAGAAGACATGCCCCACAACAATATGCCATATGTTAGTCGAGATTGTATTTCAGCAAAGTAATAGTTTTTCAGAACATTCAGGTTGAGCACTCTCAGAAGGCATCTTATTTGATATAACTTACAGTTCAGATTTTTCGTTGTATAACTTATATGTGATTCCCAGTCGAGTGTATTGCTCATAGTTATACCTAGAAATCTAATAGTATGACATTTCTCTAGAGTTAGATCCAGTAGATTTATTTCTATGTTTTACTGTAAATTACCTGTAACAGGGCGTATTTTAATTTGTTGCACACCCGTGAATGACGGGTGTATGCCTTTTTTACACGCTTTATATTAGCTTCACTTGTATGTTTGTTTGTTTGTAACAAACTCCTTTGGACTTGATTTTCACCCACTTCCAGACGTCGGGATGATTTGAAATTTGGCAGGTGTACATAATTCCGGTGACCATGAATTAAGAAATTTTTGTGTGAAAAAAAAACAATATGGCGGACGAGTTTTGTGATTATGGTCTGATTCGCTTCAAAATTGGTATCTGAGGGTTTTTGTGGTTGGAGATTATGATTCTTTTGTCAAAATTGAAAAATTCAAGATGGCGGCTCCAAAATGGTGGACGAGTTTTGTGATTATGGTCCGATTCTATTCAAAATTGGTATGTGGGGGTTTTTGGAGTCGAATATTATGATTCTTTCGTGAAAATTGAAAAATTCAAGATGGCGGCTCCAAAATGGTGGACGAGTTTTGTGATTATGGTCCGATTCTATTCAAAATTGGTAAGTGGGGGTTTTTGGGGTCGGAGATTATGATTATTTTGTCAAAATTGAAAAATTCAAGATGGTGGCTCCAAAATGGTGGACGAGTTTTGTGATTATGGATAATAGTTTGAAAAACTTAAAACACGCATTAATAGAAAACTAAACTAAAAAGTTGAAAATAAATAATAGTTTAAAAAAACTAAAAAACACGCTTTTATAGAAAACCAGACTAAAAAAATAGAAAATAAGAAAAAAATGTATTTTATTTAAAAAAAAGCGTGGGGTGCATGGTATCAATAATTATATAGTACATTACACACCTAGGGCAGTAAAGTAAGAAATGTCTCAGATCACAGGTAATTGATAATATGCACCCCACGCTTTTGTTTAAATAAAATAATTTTTTTTCTTATTTTCTATTTTTTTAGTCTGGTTTTCTATAAAAGCGTGTTTTTTAGTTTTTTTAAACTATTATTTATTTCTTTTTTTGTTTTTTCTTATGTTTTTAATCTTAGACAACTGATTTGTTTTAATTTCTATACCTGGGCAACCAAGCTTTGCTCGGTGTTTTTTTTTCTGTAAAACCGTGTTTTTTTCGGAGATACAAATCACATACTTATTACATACGAATATTTTGCAATTTTACCTAGTGCACAGCTACAAATACACATTTTTAATAAACCATATGAGTTTCTTGGACTAACCAAATAAAAACTTATCTAACATTGAATTCGGATAATGTCATATAGCGCCATCTCACAAAGTTTAGATGTACCAGTAGGCCAACATCCGATAGCAACAATGCAAGTACCTTAACAATTTACCAGATGGCGCTATACATATCGATTCGTAATCGCGTTTTTTTTCAGGAAAGATGCCTATATAGATGAACTTAAAAAGCAAAACCCTTTCTAAATACAAAATTTTATCCAAATCGTTATAGCCATTTCCGAGATAGCCGAAATATGTATATATACAAAAATTGCTTATAGATTCAAGAGCTTGTCGTGCAAAGTTTTCAGTTCGAATACAAAAGCGACAAGCTTTTTGAATCTATAACTCACAGAATAACCTACGTCGCACATCCAAAGCAATTATTTTTTACTTTTGAGCTCACTTGAATAAAAGCTTGTCTTTATAAAAGTTTTTTTATTAATTATTTTATCTTGTGCTTTTTAGTAAGTACGCCATAATCTATGCATTTTTGTTATTGCATCGTCATTATGAAGCGTTTTTCCTGTAAGTTCTGAGCTATTTAGTTCTTCAATGAGGAGACCATCTAAAGATTAACTTGTCCGCCATCTTGGAGCTGCAATCTTCATTTTATGAATTCTGACAAAAAATCAATGATTTTCGACTAAATTCCTAATCTCCGACCCCAAAAACCCCGACCAATTTTGAATAGAAACGGTCCATTATCACAAAACTTGTCCACACCTTGGACCCCATCTTGAATTTTGAATTTTGAAATAAATTTTTTTTTTTCTCTAACAAAAATTCCATAATGCATTGTCACGGGAACTATGAACACCTGCCCGATTAACAGGAACGAGGTTGACGGATTTTTTTTGTAATCAACTCTTATATTAAAATGGCGTTTAATGATCTCGAACATTAACGCGCTCGCTTCACTCTCGCGGTAAAATATCTCGATCATTAATCGCCACCATTAATACACTAGTTGTATAAATAACTATTAATGTTCTTTCAATTGGAGCATGTCGGCCATAGTTTGTGGCATGAATGATATTCGAAATAATTGGGGAAATCTGAGCACTCTATTTAGAGTTTTGAAATAAATAATTTGGAGTAGTTCTGGACAGTTTACAGTTCCGTTCAACAGTTTATATACAATATTGCTATGCTCGTATCATATTTTGAGTAATATCACAATGGAGTGCTGAAAAAAAAAATGGTTTCTTGATGTCCTAACTCAATTTAAACGTACAGGTACGCTGGGTGTATGTAAAGGATGTTCCTAATGTTCAACTTCGCTACATACGATTGGAGAATAATGATAACAAGCCCGTCACCAACTCGAGAGACACGCAAGAGGTGCCTCATCCCAAGGGTGTTCAAGTGCTGCGCATCATGCATTCCTACAGGCATTCGACTTCCATATTCGACGATTTCATCCACTACGAGAAGCGCCAGGAAGAAGAGGACAGCCGCAAACAGCCAGTCGTCAAAGATATGGGAGGTCACGAAGGTGGAGGCCGGGACCATAGGGACAGGGGGGATCATAGGGGCGGAAGGAATCATGATAGGGATGGTGATAATCATCGCTCTGGTGGGCATAGGAATAATGATCATCATGGAGGTGGACATAAAGTGAGTATTTTTTGTTATCGATTCTTGTAATTGATTTTTCTCTTACTCCCATTGGTTCAATTGAATTTTATATAACTAGCTGCCCTGGCAGACGTTGTCCTGTCCAAATTTCTGTATTCCGTATTTTTTTCATGCTGAAAACTTTATCACGCTATCCCGTTATCTCGCTATCCGGTCTCCCGTTATGGATAGCACGAAAAGGTTCTCCGTTTTCAAATATCTGTGAATACCAATTTTCATGACGATCTGTTGAATGGTATAGAAGTTGATGCACGGCAGGGCCACCTAGTGGCGAGTTTTCTTGACCAATATTGACTGAATCCATGGAACAATGCCACACACCTTCCCCTGCCCTGTTCTTTACACTATTTGTGGAATTTAATGGAAAATATCTCCTTCCTTATTCATTTGATTCTTCCAAACAATGAATAAAAAAATGGAATGTTAAAAAAACGCCCAGAGCAGTTCGGTGTTTGGTAGTAAGAACAAACTTCAGTGAACTGACATTGATGATTTAATATTTCAATAACAGCTGTCTTTTCATTTTTATTGTAGATTTTCCAGATTTGAGTTGTTTGTAATATTCGCTTCACAAAAAAAATTGTATATTAGGATGTCTATTTAAATAAATGGTTTGATTTGTACACTCGGAGAATTCGTTCCTTCCGGCAAAGGAAAAATTTGTTAAATACAACAAATTATAGATGGCGACTGGGTTGAGTTTCACTCATATATACCTGAAATTAAAGGTCTTCTACAAATGAGAGCAGAAATTTATAATTATAATAAGGGAGTAAATAAAATAATTAATAAAAAAAAACTTTTTACACGCTTTATATTAGCTTCACTTGTATGTTTGTTTGTAATCGAATGATTTGAAATTTGGCAGGTGTACATAATTCCGGTGACAATGCTTTAAGAAATTTTTGTGTGAAAAAAAAAACGAAATGGCGGCTCCAATATGGTGGCGAGTTTTGTGATTATGGTCCGATTCTATTCAATATTGGAGAATAATAGTTAAAAAAAATTCGTGGTCGGAGATTATGATTCTTTTGTAAAAATTGAAAAATTCAAGATGGCGGCTTTAAAATGGCCGAGTTTTGTATTATGGTCTGATTCTATTCAAAATTGGTATGTGGGGGTTTTTGGGGTCGGAGATTATGATTATTTTGTCAAAATTGAAGGATTCAAGATGGCGGCTCCAAAATGGCCGCGAGTTTTGTGATTATGGTCCGATTCTATTCAATATGGGAGAATAATAGTTAACAAAAATTAATAATAATAATAATAGTTTGAAAAACTAAAAACACGCGTTAATAGAAAACTAAACTAAAAAGTTGAAAATAAATAATAGTTTAAAAACTAAAAAACACGCTTTTATAGAAAACCAGACTAAAAAATAGAAAATAAGAAAAATGTATTTTATTTAAAAAAGCGTGGGGTGCATGGTATCAATAATTATATAGTACATTACACACCTAGGGCAGTAAAGTAAGAAATGTCTCAGATCACAGGTAATTGTTGGCCGAGGCAATACCATGCACCCCACGCTTTTTTTTAAATAAAATAATTTTTTTCTTATTTTCTATTTTTTTAGTTTGGTTTTCTATAAAAGCATGTTTTTTAGTTTTTTTATTAAAGACGCACATCCTACCTACGACGTACATCCAAATAAATTATTTTTTACTTTATAGCGCATTTGAATAACTTTTTAGTAAGTACGCTTTAATCTATGCATTATTATCAATGCATCGTCATTTTCCTGTAAATTCTGAGCCATCTAGTTTTTCAATGAGGAGACCATCTAAAGATTAACTCATCCTCCATCCTGGAGCTGCCATCTTCAATTTATGAATTCTGACAAAAAATCAATAATCTTCGACTAAATTCATAATCTCCGACTCAAAAATGTCGGTTGAATAGAAACGGTCCATTATCACAAAACTTGTCCACCATCTTGGAGCCGCCATCTTGAATTTTGACAATAAATTCATATTCTTTGACCCCGAAAACCTCCACATACCAATTTTGAATAGAATCGGATCATAGATCGTCCGCCATTTTGATTTTATGAATTTTGACAAAAAATTCATAATTTACGACCCTGAAAACCCCCACATACCAATTTTTAATTGAATTGGAGCATAAACACAAATCTAGTCCGCCATCTTAGAGCCGCCATTTTGTTTTTTCTCTAACAAAAATTCCATAATGCATTGTCACGGGAACTATGAGCACCTGCCAAATTTCACGTTAATCGGGCAACTAGAAGTGGGTCAAAAATTTAACTTGCAAGATTTGATTACAGACAGACACCGGCACAAGTGAAACTAAATAAAAGCTTGTAAAATATGATCACTACACGAAAACATCACGCAAAATATGAAAAATCCCCTGTCACCTCATACCTTATCGGAAAAATATTTTTAAGGGTAGATGAAGTTTATTTAGACTATTTTATTTTCATATGTTCTTGTCTCAATGGAGTGTTTCCATGTTTTTTTTTATATTTATTTTTTATTTCGAGTTAATATTTAAATTATGTTCCAGTACATACTTGTTTTTTTAAATGACGATGGGTTGATATAATCATTTTTAATGTGAAATGTCTTTCAATCAAATTTTATTTAGACTTTTAGAGTATATTTGTATGTATATACCAAAGTGCCTGGGCACTTTTATGTCACCGTGTTATATTCATTTTTTTTGTCAATATTATACCTACATAACTATGACTTGTCTCATCTACATAATATGTTGCAAAAATGATTAATACAATCTATCTATCTATTTTTGCAAATTATAGATGTCACCATATATAATTTGTTGTATTTCTTCAATTGACAATGTAACTCTTTCCTAATAGATCAGGGTCGATAATTTTTGAAACCAAAAAAATAATAGTAGGATGAAACCCTTTGGAAAAGGAAGAGAATATAACAAAAATGAAAGGAAAAATAATTTACGGGCGATATGAGGTCGAAATGGAAGGTGAGTTTTAGGGTAAAAACGTTTATCTTGATTTCGAGCAAACTACTGAGTCCTATGGAAAGTTAAATGGCAAAGTTGTAGTAATAAAATCTGACAACTTTTTATTCTCATCTTTTCACATAATCTCAAAATTTATGTGAAAAATTCGAATAACCAAGTTTTTTGGTTATTTATTTTTATCTTTTACAAAAAAAAAAAAAATTTTTTACGATTTTTTGTTTTCATAGGGCTCGTAGTTTTGCCGGAAATCGAGATACAAGTTTTACCTTAAAACTCACCATCTTCACTTCCGACCTCGATCGCCAGTAATTGTTTTCCTTTCATTTTTGTTATATTCTGTCTTCAAGGAAATTTCATCTTTTAATTTTCACTTTACCATTTTCAAAGGCTGGTCTATAAGTGAATACCACCCACGAGGTTATTTGAACAATGGGAGATAGTGATAAAAAGTAAAAAATGGTTTATTTAGTTTGGGTTGTAGAGTTCTGAAAGATTAGTTTTTTTCATTATATTATTTTGAAATGGTTTTTTTGTTTGTTTCAGGATCGTGGTGATAGCAATAGGGGACGCGGTGGCCGAGGGGGCCGTAATTAAACTTCTACCAAATATAAGTCAACATCTTATAATGGCTGCTGTCTACTAGTGTTATTCAATTATTGGCTTGTTATATTTCCCGACTGCTCCCAGATTCCGTACTCTTGATTTGCATGTCATAGAAAATTGGTAGACACACTATTTTTTCATATATGGTTCTATTCTCTATGTGTAATGGGTTGCTGAAATCTGTTGCTTTTGATTTAATCTGGCAGATGCGTCGACGAAGACTTCTCCGTGTGGCCGAAACTTCAACTATAATTTATACGTGTGGGTTCTCTTAAACTCTTTTAATAATAGTTTGAAAGTTTAAAAAAGGTATATGGATTATAGTAAAATAGTTGTAAAATAACAAACTAAGAAGCTCACTCTTCGGATCGGGCTTTAAAGAATCGGATGATAAATAAAAATAGTGCAGTGTTTTCGTTTTGCTGGTGCGATGGACCTAATAAATTAAATTGTAATATAAATGGACGATGCGAACAGTCGAATCTAAAAGTGTTGATTTTTCTGGACTAATTTTAACATTCAGTGCTTGAGGATTGTGGAAAATGACGGAACGACAGTGAAACATCTCCGGATAATCTAACTGAACTTGAAGATGTTTGTTTAAGTGATCAACAATCTAAGAACTATGTAACAAATTGGCTACATTTAGTTGACGATGAACACTGACACATTCGTTTGTATTTGTTACAGTTTTACCAAATGTTTTTCAATTTTCTAATCTTATATATCGGATTATATGAACTGCGTGCACCATTAGAAATATTTGTTGAGATTAAATAGTTTAACGTAGGACTTGCTGAATCATAAGCATGCCTTGTTCACAATTTTCTCCTTGTAACGACTCACTAGAAAATGTTTAGTACACGGATGGACTGTGAAGAACCGAATGGCCTAAAGTAATTACCTAGTTTAATATTCGGGTCGAAACGATATTTGTATTTTTTAATTAATAGGTAAGTGATATCTACGATTTTAAATGACGATAGCTATTTTCCAGATGAACCCCTTCGTTACGCTTACGGCTGAAAAAAGCTTCGTACTTCCCCTCGAATCTAATTTTAATTCTCATCTCGAAAATGTCTACAAATTATAGACCAGGGCCTTTGAAAATGGTAAAAAGTAAAAAAAATCATAGTAGGATGAAACCCATTGGAAAAGGAAGAGAATATAATAAAAATGAAAGGAAATAATTTAGGGGCGATCTGAGGTCGAAGTGGAAGGGGGTGAGTTTTTAAGTGTAAAAAACGGTTTATCTCGATTTCCGGCAAAACTACAAGTCCTATGGAAAAAAGTTGTAGGTAATGAAAAGATCTGCAACTTTTGTATTCACACTTTTTTCACATAACCTCAAAATTTATGTGAAAAATTCAAATAACCAAGTTTTTGGTCTTTTATTTTTTACAAAAAAATTTTTTTCACGAAATTTGATGAAAACTTACCTTTTTATGTCCCAAACACACTGTAATATTTTTGATTTGAAATATTTATTTTTTCACCTTATTATGACTTAATATCGAAAAAGCACCCTAATTTTCAATCGAAAATTCTCCCGTCAAAATATCAGCTTTTTTAAAAAAGTCGGTGGGCTTTTTGTTCGTTGAAATCTCTACTTTCTGATGGTGTAAAAAAATACATTACTATGGTAAATGTTCTCAGAAAATGCAAAGATATAACAGTAAGGCCCAGACCCTCGTAGCCCCTTCCCCGCTTCTCTAAGAAATACGTTTTGATGGGCTAAAATTATATTTATTGCTATTTTGAGATAACGTATATACCTGAGTGACCTACGGAAAATTTTAGTCCATCAAAGGGTATTTCATAGAGAAGTGGGGAAGGGGCTAGGAGGGTCAGGGCCTTACTACCTGTTATTTCTTTGCATTTTCTGAGAACATTTACCATAGTAATGTATTTTTTTTTCACACCATCAGAAAGTAGAGATTTCAACGAACAAAAAGCCCACCGATTTTTTTTAAAAAGCTGATATTTTGTCGGGAGAATTTTTGATTGAAAATTAGGGTGTTTTTTCGATATTAAGTCAAAATAAGGTGAAAAAATAAATATTTCAAATCAAAAAAATTACAGTGTGTTTGGGACATAAAAAACTAAGTTTTCACCAAATTTCGTGAAAAAAATTTTTTTTTGTAAAAGATAAAAATAAAAAATTAAAAACTTGGTTATTTGAATTTTTCACATAAATTTTGAGGTTATGTGAAAAAAGTGTGAATACAAAAGTTGTAGATCTTCTTATTACCTACACTTTTTCCACAGGACTTGTAGTTTTGCCGGAAATTGAGATAAACCGTTTTTTACCCTTAAAAACTCACCCCCTTCCACTTCCCGACCTCAGATCGCCCGTAAATTATTTTTCCTCTCATTTTTGTTATATTCTCTTCCTTTTCCAATGGGTATCATCCTACAATTTTTTTTTGTTTAAAAAATTATCGCCTGGTCTATTAGTCGATGCAGAATTCTCAAAACAATAGAATTAACATCACTTTTAATACATATTAAAGTAAGCAAAAAATACTTTGTTTACAGAATAATGAAGTTTTTCACCAAACAACAGCTTCTTCAGGTGCATATAAACTCTTTATCTACTCCCGAGGAAGCTATTGTATGACAAAACACGTGTTTTACTGGATGCTTTCTTTCCAGTTGGTAATAGGAGACAAACGGAGAAAAATTCCATTCCGATAAAAACAGTTGGAGGTTTCTGTTTTTTTTTCAACAGCCATTCTGCAACGAAGGGGTTTTAGGAAATTAATTTAGCACATTGTGAATTGTATATGTTATCTGCTAGGAAATTTGTAATTTTTCCCTGATTTCTCGATCTTTTGAATACAGCTCTACAAAGTACAGTTATCCCTGAGGATTTTATTGATAATTCGAGGATTGTTCCTTATGAAGGGTACAGGGGAAAAAGGACCATAGCCCACCAAAGCAGATTTCGAAAAAATTGAAGATACTAATTTACTTGTTAGAATGTTGCGTTTAAAAAAAAGTCACAATAATAATTTTTTGAGAAAAACATGATAACAAACAAAAAATGCTTAACTCTAGACTCGTGCCACTTTTCCCCTGAATTAGACGTCTGTTGGTGGATCATCGACATGTTCATCATCACTTTCTTCTTGTAGAAGACAAATTTTAATCGTTGGTAAAACTCCCTGGCTTCTGCCCTCTCAAGGAATGCAGTCAGATCTTGCAAATCCTTCCATTTTGACAGGGATTGGACCCTGTGGAGCAGTTTTCTTAACGTTTCCTCTTCTCTTTTTCGTTCTTCCCGCTTCATTCTTAGGCATCTCTTGGGATTTTTTTGTCGAATTCAGAACCAGTATATAGGCCAATAGAAACGGATTTGTGGAAAGGGACACTTTGTTGGATAAAGCGGCAATAAGAACATACTCCAATTTCCACACGGCAATTCCTCAATTCGTTTCTCCAGTCGTACAGCATCTCAGTGTAATCTTTCCGGTATACAAGGTTCATGTTTCGATCGCACTCAAGGTAGAAATGCCCCCTGATCAGGATTACCACTTCCACAGTATCATAACGGCTTTTCTTGGTAATCGAAGGAATCGAATGACAGTAAAGTTTTTATTTTGTCCCGCGCAGGTATCACAAAAAATTGGGAGCTTTGTTACTTCCATGGACAGGATGTTGATAAGAGAAGTGATACAGACTTCGTGCAACAGATTCATCGTTTTGAATTTGACAGAATATGTACGTTGAAACTGATTGTTTAATATAAATTCAGTTGAAGTTTATAGTAAACATCTTTGATGGTAATGTTTGGGCATCGTACATTTTTCTGTTAATCCATTGTGATACTCTCCATAGTGAGGGACTTGGCGTCACATTTGCGGTAATTTCTCTTCAGAGTATAAAATCGCTCACACAGTAATTAGACCACTAAGATATAAGTTTTGTTACCTAATTCGTTAAATTCGCGAATTCTACGGAGCTCAGGTTCAGGAACAGCAGTGAAACAGTAAAAAGCTTTATAAAATCAATCAGACCCAAGTTCCTAAGCACTGGCGCCCCAAATTTCCATCACTTGAAACTGAATAGTCACTATCCATTGTACGTGTAATTACCAAAACCTGTGTACTATGCCAAATGAACTGTGATGGTAGTTGTGATGGAAACATAATAAATTAATGGCTGTCGCAATAAGGTTGGTTGGGAGCCAGAGACAGGGTTGGCACTCAGCTTCCCTTGACACTGCGACCAGCTGGGGTCTATTGTATCACTCTGTCGTCAGTGGTTCCTCATTCAAACCGGTTTGTGCCTTTAATTAGGTTTAGTTAGCTGTTAATAAGGTTCTTCGGATTCATGCCTGTTTCCGGGCTGATCTCTCCAAAGGTTCTGTAACGCCTTCTCCTTAGGGCGTCACAGTCGAAGATAATATGAGAGGCTGTTTCCACTCCACGGTTTCCCTGCGTACTTCCATGGTGTTTTCTTAGGCCGCAGTGTCCAGTCAACAGACCTACTATTATACGTGCCTTCGTTCTGTTCAGGTTCAGAAGGTCAGCAGTCAGGGTCCGATTTGGGTGCCCTACCATGACTTTGCTGTGTATTTGCCCGACAGTTTGATCCCAATATTGTTGGTGTCTTCTTTTTATCCACTCGTCGATCAGGGTCCTGCATCGGTTTTTGCTAATCCCATGCACAGGTTCTGGCCCTGTGAATAGCATTTCAGATGCTTGTCTAGCTAGCTGGTCCGCTTTTACGTTGCCTTCAATGCCTCTATGACCTGGCACCCACATCAAGGTGACCTTGTTGTGTTTTGCCAGCTCGATGAGGTTCTGGAGGCAGTCCCAGACCAGTTTAGACTTTATCTGAAAAGAGTTGAGTGCTTTGATAGAATGTAGATGTGTTTTTTCCTATAACCACTTTCTGGATTCTTCTGAATGCATACCATAATAGCATGTGTCGCAATAAGGACCGCCACGTCGCAGTCATCTAGATAACTGCCGACAAGGACTCATGACATTTTTCCGTACACGGCCATGGACTCGTGTCACTTTTCATCGGTATAGTCAATCTTGTAGCTGCTGTTTTGCGGACATAATCTGTTTTTACCGTTTTGCTGAAAGTACAAAATTTCACAAAAAGAAACAGCTTATTTTCGCTAATAAATGGACTAATGCCGTTTTTTTCCTGGACTCTTCATATATTTACATGGTGATCTGGAAAGTTTCCTAGGGGTTTTTAATCTTTTCTCGGGCATTGTTGATGATTTAATTTTAATAGGTGAAGCAATGCCATAATTATTTTGTAGCGAGGAGAATAAGAGGAAAGACAACATTCTCTTATCAAAGTGAAGATTTAACGATTGGCTGCAGAAGATATCATTTTTGTCGTCATTCTCTCTATCAATGAGCGAGTTTTAGTTTTTTATTGGGAACAGGCAAAATACACCTAAATTATTAATATGCTCAGTTTTATTGACCGGTTCCAGTGATTGCATATTATGGTCTGAATATACAAGGGATAGCCGTTCTGGAGAGCTCTTTTCAAAAGACTTGAAGGCTCACAAAATTGTGAAATATACAAACACACAAAGTTTGGAAATGTCCTTTTTTCTATGTTCTTTAGAGAATGTCTTAAATCTCATAGCTAACATCATTTTTATTATACTTTTTGTCATTTTACCGCATGTGAGATCACAAATTGAATGTACAGGGGACTACAAATTGAAGAAGTTCATAGGGATCACAAGAAATGTACTCAAGATTCTTGAATTGGGTAAAAGTGCATGAATACTTATTTATTTATCCATCAGTTCTTATACAAATTCCCAGACAGTTGATTCTGGTTTTAGTAATTTTTTTTGTCACAAAATAATTTGGGTCCGAGTGACATAACAAGATATTTTGAGATGTTAATTGATTCTTTATAATACATTTCTATTTCTTTTATTGTGAGGAACCGAAACATGCATTTTTTTTTCAATTGGTGACAGAATGTTTGATGTTTTTTAACATTTTGTCCTAAAATTCAAGTGTCATTGAATAAGCAGATCTTTAGAAAAACAAAATAGGTTGGGGTTTGCTCAGAAGTTTGAAAACATTTCATTTGAATTTTGAATAGACTGATTGCTTATACAATGAGTATTATTGTTAACTTTATTTGATTAATAATCTGATATATGGAAAATATATGGAGAAATAACCAATTTTTTTTAGATATAATGGATATTTTTTCAGTTTACACTTTTAAGCCTTGGGTTAAGAAACATGATGTTATTTGATCTACTTTTGAATTTACAGCACAATGGGAGAAATAATTAAGCAATCCACAATCACTGGATCTGTTATAAATCCGACCCACTTAAATGACCTATGTTAATTCCAATTTGGATTTCCCTGTGTGACAATTTTTATATCTACCGAAACAGGATGCACGTGTTATATTTTGTTTTTCAGTTAATTTGTAAAATGGTCATGTATATAAGAATGTAATATTATCGAATGTATAGACTTGTAAATTTACCAAGGAGTATCCTTTTATTTTTTCTATGTGATTGGATCGGTAAACATGATTTCTGTGAGGAAAGGATTTTAGGATGAATTGTTATTGTTATGTAAGTTACTGTGAATAATTCTGAACACGGCATGTTATGTTTGGATGTCTTGTTGTACACTGTGCCTAACAAGTTAGACTGACGCACCCACACGAGTGCATTGTTGGTTATACTGATTCAATTGTATGATCCGAGTAGTGGGCATCTGTTGATAGCTACGTCAATAAACCATCAATATTATTATCTTTCAGGTATTGTTTCAATTTCTTTTCATATCCTTGAAAGTTCATGCTCTAGTATCAAAGTCGAATAAATTGGACTTCATACTGTTTTTATTCGGATACCTCCGAGACGAGATAGGGGCTCCATCCTCTTGAGGATTTTGATAAAATATAATTTTAGCTCTTGCAGTTTTAAAGATAAAAGGGACATATTAATTTGATGCACATTTTGCAATATGTCTAAAACTCTTTGGGGAAATTCTAAAACTAACCCACCAAGATTTTCACCTATATTATTGAAAAATATGTCAAATTTCAACTTTTATTCAGTTTCTGGGAAAAGTGGCTATGACAGACACCTGAATAATCTTAAGGACAAACACAAGCTCTCGTTCAACTGCCCCCGCTCCCTCGGTCATTTGTTTTTTTTTTACACGCTTTATATTAGCTTCACTTGTATGTTTGTAACCGACTCCTTTGGACTTGATTTTCACCCACTTCCAGACGTCCGAATGATTTGAAATTTGGCAGGTGTACATAATTCCGGTGACAATGCATTTTAAAAAAACAAAATGGCGGCTCCAATATGGCGGAAGAGTTTTGTGATTATGGTCCGATTCGCTTCAAAATTGGTATCTGAAGGTTTTCGTGGTCGGAGATTATGATTCTCTTGTCAAAATTGAAAAATTCAAGATGGCGGCTCCAAAATGGTGGACGAGTTTTGTGATTATGGTCCGATTCTATTCAAAATTGGTATGTGGGGTTTTTAGAGTCGAATATTATGATTCTTTCGTGAAAATTGAAAAATTCAAGATGGCGGCTCCAAAATGGTGGACGAGTTTTGTGATTATGGTCCGATTCTATTCAAAATTGGTATGTGGGGGTTTTTGGAGTCGAATATTATGATTCTTTCGTGAAAATTGAAAAATTCAAGATGGCGGCTCCAAAATGGTGGACGAGTTTTGTAATTATGGTCCGATTCTATTCAAAATTGGTATGCAGGGGTTTTGGAGTCGAATATTATGATTAATTCGTGAAAATTGAAAAATTCAAGATGGCGGCTCCAAAATGGTGGACGAGTTTTGTAATTATGGTCCGATTCTATTCAAAATTGGTATGTGGGGGTTTTTGGAGTCGAATATTATGATTATTTCGTAAAAATTGAAAAATTCAAGATGGCGGCTCCAAAATGGTGGACGAGTTTTGTGATTATGGTCCGATTCTATTCAAAATTGGTATGTGGGGGTTTTTGGAGTCAAATATTATGATACTTTCGTAAAAATTGAAAAATTCAAGATGGCGGCTCCAAAATGGTGGACCAGTTTTGTGATTATGGTCAGATTCTATTCAAAATTGGTATGTGGGGGTTTTGGAGTCGAATATTATGATTCTTTAGTGAAAATTGAAAAATTCAAGATGGCGGCTCTAAAATGGTGGACGAGTTTTGTGATTATGATCCGATTCTATTCAAAATTGGTATCTGAGGGTTTTCTTGGTCGGAGATTATTATTCTCTTGTCAAAATTGAAAAATTCAAGATGGCGGCTCTAAAATGGTGGACGAGTTTTGTGATTATGGTCCGATTCTATTGGGTTTTTGGAGTCAAATATTATGATTATTTCGTGAAAATTGAAAAATTCAAGATGGCGGCTCACTGTATATATTGACAATGTTAAAATATGTGAATGACTTCTGAAATCGAGATTTGACTATTAATACAGCTGTACACATTAATGATTTGGAAAATAATTACAGTTACTAATAGTAATCACGGAATTAATAGTAGATTAGAACAAATAATAGTTTAAAAAAATTAAAAAAACTCTTTTATAAATAAACCAAACTAAAAAGTAAAAATAAATAATAGTTTAAAATACTAAAAAACACGCTTTTTATAAAAAAACGAACTAAAAAATAAATAAATATAGTTTAAAAACACGAAAAAACACGTTTTTATAGAAAACCAAACTAAAAAAATAGAAAATAAATTTTAATAAATTTGAATTAAGAATCGTTTAAAAAAATCTAATAAATATAAATTAATAATAATGTAAATAAAAAAAAAATATTTTATTTTTTAAAAAGCGTGGGGTCCTTTTTAAGATTCGGATTAAGCACCCCACGCTTTTTTTAAATAAAATAAATTTTTCTCTTACATTATTTTTAATTTATATTTATTATTATTTTTTACACTATTCTTAATTTAAATTTAGCAAAATTTATTTTCTATTTTTTCAGTTTGGTTTTCTATAAAAGCGTGTTTTTTCGTTTTTTTAAACTATTATTTATTTTGACAAGGAATACCTCTCATATAGACCGGAAGCCAGCTATCAGAAATCGCAGGTGATTTGTTACAAGTATGGCACCTCTCCAAGGGTCGAATAACATCATTATTGAAAAATCAACTTTATTCATCATCAAAGTCAATACAAAGATGTATATGGTACACACTTTGTATAAAACTTATTGGACTAGTCATACCTAAAACTACAAGTAAAAGATACAATATATAATACACACAAAACCAGAGTAGGCTTACAAAAATGGGAATATATAAAATAAAAATATCTCTGATGATAATGTCTGGATTCTCTTCATAGAGTTGTTTCATAATAAAAATTCTTCTAATGTATAAAATGCCTCATTTACTAGGTGTCATAAAGAGATGTAAGATGTGCCAAAGCGACCCACAAATCGGTTGAAACATTTGATACCTTGATAAATATGACAGCTTTGGGCAAAGGACAATCTCGAGTAAGACACACCATTTATAGAATCCGTCTGATGCAGTGTTTGCTCTCTCATCTGTATTTACAATGTTTGTATCATCTGCATACATAATGTTTTGCGCATTGGGACAAGGGTATGCCATATCATTCATAAAAATAATGAATAATACTGGTCCCAGAATGTATCCTTGGGAACACCAGTTTTGATTGACCTACTTTCATTTATAGTCACCACTTGTTTTCTGTCTTTTAAGTACGAAGCAATCCAGTCATTTGAGACTCCTCTCACCCCTATTCGATAAAGCTTATCTAATAAGAGGTTATGATCAATTGTTTCAAAATATAATGCTATGGGATGCTATTTACAATTCAAGGATTCATAGATGTTTGTACATAGTTCTGCTATCGCCATTGTCGTGGATTTATTATTTCTGAAACCATTTTGATCATTTGAAAGGATTTTCTGTTTGTTTAGAAATTTATACAGTTGATTGTTATAAGGTGCGTCAAAAATTTTTGCGAAATGTGTCTGAAGACATACATTCCGATAGTTTGTGGATATCATCCTGGAGGGCCTTTATTTTTGTATATTGGAATGGATTTGGATGTTTTCAAGATATCTGGGTATTGTCCTGCCATAAAGCTTTCATTGATTATATGTGATATTGGTGTACTTATAATATCCTTCACATATTTTATCACTTTTCCACAGATTTCATCTCTTCCTTGCGCTTCTTTGCGTGTTGTTTTCATAATGTAGTCTTCAACATCCTTGGATGTTGTTGGACTAAGGAAGAGTGTTGATGATACGGGGCAAGTTTTATCTCGAGAGTATTAGGTTTTGGGTACGGAATATTCGAAAAAATATGGTTAAATGCATTGCAGATATCTTCCAAGCTATTTGCATTTCCCATTAGTTGGTACACGTTTGATTTACTTGGTTTACCTTTTGTTTCATTTATAATTTTCCAGCTTTCGTGCTCAAATCAGAGATATTCATTAGGTATACATTTAAATAAGTATTAGACAAAATGCCAACAAATAAAGTGGGTATGAATTACTCCAGAACTATCTATAACAACAAAAGACCTTATAGGTCAATAAGGCACGGAGAGGCCGAAGAGTCACATCGACCCCCCCCACAATCTAACTATAACAATTCCAAATATGATGAATAATTTTCCTATATTTGACGTCTGCAAACTTTAGAGAATTGTTTACAATTTTTTATAATTTTTATTTCTAGCGGTAGTGTTGAATATTTTGGGGCTAAACTGGTTAAAAATATTTGATTAGCATCTTTGTTATGAAAAGGAACCTGAGTATGTAAGTTTGTAACCTGTCTAGTTTTATGACGGTGGGAAATGGGTATTTTTAATTTTTTATTCTTATACATGAAGAGGCATATGTTGTGAAAATATAACATTGAGAATATCAGCATTATACAAATCAGCAGTGTGATATAGCTTATCCTTATTGAAAATAATTTGGTAAATGTAATTTTGTATAACGTTCAACGATAATAATGCATTGGTATACAAACCACCCTATTAGAATGATCCCATACTTTATTACCGATTCCACAAGTGCCTTGTAAACCATTAGCAAAGTATTTTTTCTCATGAATTTCCGTATTGTATAAAATTTTGAGATTAACTTTCAGATTCTCTTGCACAAATATATCATACCACTTCAGATTTGTGTCTATTATGACTCCTAAATATCTTGTGGAAAAACTTTCTTGAATTCTTAGATCAGTATTTGAAAATTGCAAATTAGTAAAGGATGGTCTGTCTGTTTGCATTACTAAGAGAATATGCAATGTATGTTGTTTTCTTTATATTTAATGATAATTTGTTTTGGTCAAAACACTTTTTAGCAATACTCATGCCATTTTCAGATTTCAATTTTACATCTTCCCATTTTTTATCATCAAAAAGAAGTACTGTATCGTCAGCATAAGATATTATGTTACCACATATATCAGTTTGTTGCAAGGAGTTTATATATGTAATAAAAAGCAATGGTCCAAGTACAGTACCTTGAGGAACACCTATTTCGATGGTCTTGGGGAGACTGTATACATTTTGGATTTTAACTTGCTGTGATCTATTGGTCAAGTAGCTTTCAAAGACTCAACACTGGGCCCCTCACCCCATAATGTTTAAGAACATCAAGCAGTCCATCATGCGGGACCGTGTCGAAAGCCTTTGACAGGTCTATAAATACCCCTATACATTTTTTATTGTTATCAAGGTATTTTTTAATATGATTTACTAAATAAAACATTGCGACATCTGTACTGATTCCTTTTTGAAAACCAAACTGCTTTTACTACTTTAGGATGTTGATATTTCGAGATAATCGTGTAAAAACATTTTTCCAATAATTTGGCAAAAGTTGTAATTATGCTGATAGGCCTATAGTTAGATATGTCAATTTCACTACCAGATTTAAAGAATGGTATTACTATAGATTTTTTCAAGATCAGGGATATTTCCCGTTGTAAAAATTAAATTGAAAACATGAATCAATGGGTTGAGAATATGCATAAGACACATTTCAACCTGCTTAGCGGTGACACCATCAAAACCTGGGGCACTGAACATCCTGTTCATATTTTCAACAAATCAAGATTTCTATAATTTTCGAAAAGTATATTACATTTATTGTTTGGAGCATTTTTTTTGTTTTTTTTTTTTATAGAAATAATTATACCATTACTGATCCAAGTCTTAATTTTTTATATTTCTTCACTTTAATAAATGTTTGTGACTTGCACGCATTATAGACATACAAATTTCATTGAAAGCTGTCCAAGCTTCAGTGGAATCATTACAGAGTAGAACAGAATCCCATCTAGCTTCACTTATCAACTTCAAAAACTCATCTTGATCAAACTGGTTGATCACCTTTTCGGTTACAATATTGCAAGCAATAACATTTTGTCTTGCAATCTGTAGATATATGGGAAAATGATCAGTGATGTTATGGTTAATTACAGCAGCAATCAAAAGAAAGTTGGAATTTACGTTTTGCCTTACAAAAATATGGTCTAAGCAACTTTCAGAAGTAGATGTTACCCTAGTGTAAGTATTTATATGTGATTGAAACCCCAGAGACATCAACATTGACAGGTACCTATTGCTTATATTCAAGTCAACCAGAATATCAACATTGAAGTCACCTATTAATATATTGATATTATCCTTTGAACCACTCAGTAAAAAATATTCGCTATCTGAAGTATATGGTGATCTATAGCATGTGATCACGTATCTTATATTGTCAATATTAAAATTTATATTTGATACTGTTATGGAAGTCTTAGGTAAAATAATGTGTTCAATACCATATGTAATCCTATTGTTGATATATATTTGATTGTTGGTGCTATTGTTCAAATTAGCAGTGAAACCTGGTATTGATAGTTGATTTATATAAAACTTATTCCACGTTTCACCCAAAATTAACACGTCTATGTCATGAAAGTTACCGACTCATCAAAATGCTTAGATACACTGCAAATATTTAAATGCAAAATCTGTATTGTTCTATGACCATTTATTATTTTACTTTTTAATTCCTCAACATCAACAGATTTAATACTTTTAATACTACGTTCACAGTTTGATTCAATTTCCAGACTATTTAGAAGTTCTATTTCTGATATATCCATATATATAAATCTATAAAAATAACTAAAAGCAGATAATAGAATAAAAAAGTAGTTTTAAATGAAACCAATTAATGGGGTTGACTAGTTTGCATTGTAATCTATTGAATTCTGCAATCTCTGAAGATAGAAGTTTAGAGATGGACAATTTTCATCCAAGGCCTCATGGTCAAGAATATAGTTCAGATGACTATAATAATAATAATAATATTTCTGAATTAACCTTATATATACATGTATACATAAAGCTAAAAAAGCAATGACGTCAAAAGTATAGCACATTTCAGAAGATATGGTTCATATAGTCATCTACATTGTACGGTTCTAGATCTAGGAGCAATTTTTTAATTTTTGTTTTGAACAGATTCTGGTTTCCTATTGATTTAATAGTATTCGGTAGCTTATTAAATATTCTTATACACATATAAGATGGATTTTTTTCAGTCAAACAAAGTCGATGTTTAGGGTAGTTTATGTTAATGGATCTGGTTTCATACCTGGTGTTTAATTCTTTGATTATTCCAAATTTGCTCTTATTTCTTTGTAAGAACATCAGGCACTCGTATAGATAAAGAGCATATACAGTGAAAATTCTTTTCTCTCTGAAAAGTCCTCTGCATGACTGTCTAAAATCAGCTTGGTATAGGTTCTTAATGTTGGTTCATTTAAGTATTTTGCAGTTATTCTGTTCTCTACAGTTGAGCCTATTCCCCAAAATATTAGTCCATATCGCATGACAGATTCAAAATTGGCATGGTATAGTGTTCTTAATGTTGGTTCATTTAAGTATTTTGCAGTTATTCTAATTGCATAGCAAACCTTATTTAGCTTACTAGCAACATATTCTATATGTTGTTTCCAGTCCAGAAAGCGGTCTAGTATGATACCTAACAACTTAGTATGATGATTTACTTCCAAGTTTTGTTCTTCCAATTTAATAAATTCTGGTTTGTTTTTCCTACTGTGACTTGTACTAAAAATCACCATGTTTGTTTTATCCTCATTTAGAATGAGTTTATTTTGTTGAAACCAGTTTTTTGCCTTTGTGTAGGTGTTTGTTGCTTCAATTGAGAGATGTTGTCCATCTTCCGCTCCCACAGCCAAATTTGTATCATCCGCAAATATGGTTATGTTCCCATTTCCATTTAAATTTTCTGTTATATAACACAAATCATTTATAAAAATTAGGAATAGAATTGGCCCTGCAATACTTCCTTGAGGTACTCCTGTATTATTATATAATATGTCTGATTTTTCAATGATTCCTTCCCTGGTTATTTTAATACGCTGTGTCCTATTTGAAAGATATGATTTAAACCACTCACCAGCATTTCCTCGTACACCATATATTTCCATTTTTTTCAATAAAATGTTCCTATCCAGGCAGTCATATGCTTTTGACAAATCAAAAAACATACCTAATGCTAGTTTATCGTCTTCTATAAAGTTTAAAAGTTCTTTGGTGAATTGGCAGATGGCGGTTAGTGTAGATCTCCCTTTCAAATAACGTGTTGGGAATGGTTCAGTATTTCACATTCATTCATGAACAATATCAACCTTGAGCACATTGCAAGTTCAAAAATTTTTGAAAAACTGGGTAGAAGACTAATTGGTCGATAATTTTCCATCAACTCTTCATTTCCCTTTTTAAAAAGGGGTTTGATTACAGCTAGTTTCAGTTGATCAGGAAATATTCCATGTTTGAAAGAATTGTTTATTATATAAGATATCACATACTTTTGCACTGATCTAAAACAAGTACAGCACTTTTTTTTAATTTTAGGCAGTTCTTTCCACTATGCGAACAGGTTGTATTGTTTTTGCAATTTATTTCTTTGTGATTATAGGCATAGCATTTCTTGCATCTGGGTACCATTAAATCTTCGTAAATGAGACATCTTCCCAGCCAAAATAAACTTTTTTTGTTGCCATCATTTTTTTTAATCTTTTTATTTCGGCTGCCGTTTTTATTAAGAGTACCATCACTGCGGCTGCGGTAAGCGCTGTAAACTATATTTGATTCCCGCAGTTACATGTTTGTGATTATATTTGCTTCTCGCAGCTAACTGCAGAACGACACGTGCAGTGTTGCCAATTGTTATAAAATATAACAAATGCGAGGAATTCAGAGTTACTAGTGAAAATCGCTGTACATTCGCGAATATTTTGGAATTTGAGGGATTAGCTATTTGATTGATGTCTCAAATTGAATGACATAATGTACACAGTTTTTTTTTTAAGTTAAACATTTATTTATTTTCATATTTGAGTTTACAATAATTGTGCATACAATTGAAATGGAACATATAAATAAAAAAATAGAATATTATGTATAACCAGACAGTTGTTAACTGATAAGATTATACATGGTTTTAGAATAATTTGTAATATAATTAAATTTATTGGTAAATAATAACATATTAACGTAATAACAAATATTCAGACATTATTAATAGAATTAAATAATGAAAAAAAATTAATAATACATTTGAAATTAATGAACATAGGATAATAATAAAAAGAAGAAATGGAGGTTGTAAAATGAATGGAATCAGTTATTTCTTTGTGATAGAATGTATGTTTTCACTTTAATTTTGAATTGAAATATATTGTTACATTTTTTTAGATCATCGGGTAGATTATTGAATTTTGAGATTGCCTCATATGTAATTTTTTTCTGACCTATTGTAGAATTAATAGCTTCAAGATGGAACCAGTCATATTGTCTAGTGTGGTGAGTATGAGTTTCGGAGTTTCTTGTTAATATGAAATTAGATTTCAGCCTTTTATTAATAATATCATAAGCAATTTTCAGAGTGTTGATTGTATAGTGTTCCTCCAAAGAAAATGTTATCGTTTTATCAAACAGTTGATTTGTTGGTATATCATATGGAAGACGATACATGACTTTTAATGATTTCTTATAGAATACAGACATTTTGTTGAAATTATTTTTTGAACAAGATCCCCAAATATTTATTAAATAGTTTATGCGATTGAGGATATGAGAATGAAGAATTAAATTTGCTACATATGTATTAAGTTTAGCACATCTTCTCAATGCACCAATAATGGGAGATATTTTTTGTTTGAGAATATCAATATGCTTGTCCCATTTCAGTTTCTCATCAATCCAAATACCAAGGTATTTGATTTGGGACATTTGTTTCAAGCAATTATTTTTTATACGGATATCTAGATTAATAGTTTGTTTATTTCCTTGGTGGAAAATCATATACTGAGTTTTATTGGAATTTACAGAAAGAAGGTTAGAATATAGCCATTTTTCTATTTTCTTTAGGTCTTCGTTTATCGTATATTCTAGAATTGTAGGGTTTTTATTTGCATATAAAAGAACTGTATCGTCTGCATATATGGTGTATTCACTAGTTAAATTTATTTTAGAAATATTTTGAATATATAATAAATATAAAATTGGACCTAACACAGATCCTTGAGGAACACCTTTATCTATATATAATTTTTTGGATTCAAAATTGTTTACTTTAGTTCTAATGGTTCTATTCTCAAGATAAGATTTCATTAGATTATTTGCCATTCCTCTAATTCCCATTAAATCGAGATATTTCAGAAGAATTATATGATCAACTGTATCAAAAGCTTTCTTAAGGTCCATAAAAATTGCTATTACATAATTTCCTTTGTCAAGTCTGTCTTGTACAAAATTAATTACTTGTAGTACTGCTGCTTGTGTTCCACTGTTTTCTTGAAAACCAAATTGATTGAAATCAAATCCATATTTTTTATTTATGAAGTTTACTATTCTTTTTTTTATAATTTTTTCAATTATTTTGGAAAATATGCTTATTAATGCTATGGGCCTGTAATTGATTGGATTCTGGGCATCTCCACCTTTATATATTGCTCTTATTGATGCATGTTTTAATTCATGGGGAAAAATTCCTGTTATGAAAGATTTATTGATTAATTTACTTAATGGTTCTGCCAAAATATTTTTTAATTCTACAATATCTGTTTAATAAAACCTTCTGGATCAGGGCATGTTTTTTTTAGGGTATTAATTATATCTATAATTTCATATTCATCAGTGGGAAATAGTAACAATGTTGAATTATTTTTAGTTGGTGGTATAGTATCATTAGGTATATTATTATAAAAGGATTTCAATTCTTTTGCTGTATTCTCACCAATAGTTGAAAAGTGTGAATTCATTTTTTTTCTCTGCTATTTCTAATTCACTATTGATAATTTGGTTTAACTAATAAAGATTCAATATCTGTTTTTTTGGTGAATTTTGATTTGTTTTTTATACAATAATTTATTGTATCCCATAGTTTTTTTTGGATTACCTTGTGATTCTTCAAATTTTTTATTGTAATATTCAGTTTTAGTTCTTTTAATCATGGCATTAACTTTATTTCTCTGAATTTTATATTCAGTGAATAATTCTTCATTTTCTAAATTTTGTTTATGTATTTCGAACTTTTTATTTCTAACTTTCATTTCACGAATTAATGAATCAGTAATCCAGTCATTGTTTTCAAGTATTCTCATATATATTTTGGTAGAAGATAGATCTTCCAGTTATACGTGGAATATTGTTAATTCTTGTTCCTTCATCCTTATTTTCCTATAAATCATGGAGTTCATCTTCTGTTCCTTCCAGAAGCCATTTCAACTATGAAACTTCAAAAATCACCCTCAGTATTTCATATAACATGAAAAAGTTGTCAACCACAAAACAGAAAAGTGCACAGTTTGCGGGGTTATTGGCTGTATTATAATAGCAGGAACATTTTTCTTAACATCTCTTGAGTAGGCATCAGTTGGCGAGTTACCAGCAACCTCGGCATATGATTTTGATATTTCCAATTTTTTTTTTCTTGGAAGACCTGGATTATTTCCTTGAATAATTTGTTCTTTATCATTAATGGTATTTTTATAGTTCAATAAAGTCAAATTTTCTACAACTCTAGTTATATCTCAGAGTACGTTTTTGATGGGTCATACATTTTATTTCCGACGATAGGCCTGAACAGTACCACAAATATAAGTCCTACAATTGTCGCAAGCAAAGACTGGATTTGATTTATCTTTAGAACCATTTTTTACACGCTTTATATTCCAGACGTCCGAATGATTTGAAATTTGGCAGGTGTACATAATTCCGGTGACAATGCATTAAGGAATTTTTGTGCGAAAAAAAAAACAAAATGGCGGCTCTAATATGGCGGACGAGTTTTGTGATTGTGGTCCGATTCGCTTCAAAATTGGTATCTGAGGGTTTTTGGAGTCGAATATTATGATTATTTCATGAAAATTTAAAAATTCAAGATGGCGGCTCCTAAATGGTGGACGATTTTTGATTGGTCGGGGGTTTTTGGAATGATTCTTTCGTGAAAATTGAAAAATTCAAGATGGCGGCTCACTGTATATATTGACGTTAAAATCTTTGAATGACTTCTAAAATCGAGATTTGACTATTAATACAGCTGTACACATTAATGATTTGGAAAATAATTACAGTTACTAATAGTAATCACGGAATTAATATAGATTAGAACAAATAATAGTTTAATTTTTTTTTAAAAACACGCTTTTATAAATAAACCAAACTAAAAAGTAGAAAATAAATAATAGTTTAAAAAAACTAAAAAACACGCTTTTTATACAAAAACGAACTAAAAAATAAATAAAAATATTAAAGAAAAAACACTCTTTTATAGGAAACCAAACTAAAAAAATAAATTTGAATTAAGAAAAGTGTAAAAAAATTTGATAAATATAAATTAATAATGATGTAAATAAGAAAAAAAATTATTTTATTTAAAAAAAAGCGTGGGGTGTTTAATCTGAATCTTAAAAAGCATCCCACGCTTTTTTTTTAAATAAAATAATTTTTTTTCTTATTTACATTATTATTAATTTATATTTATAATTTTTTTTACACTATTCTCAATTCAAATTTATTTTCAATTTTTTTAGTTTGGTTTTCTATAAAAGCGTGTTTTTTAGTTTTTTTAAACTATTATTTTTTAGTTCGGTTATTTATAAAAAGCGTATTTTTTAGTTTTTTCAAACTATTATTTTTATTTTACATTTTATACACTCCAATTCCACCATTTTTTAATTGTTACAATTTTCATCATAGCTTCCAGAAGCACACCACTGGTAAGGCCAGGCAAAGCAATGTTATTTCATTAATTATATAGTTGATTCAGCAAAAGATGTCGATTCCTTGGTATGTTGTTTGATAATTTTGTATTTTTAAAAATCTGTTTTTGTGACAAAGACTAGATTAATAACTCAAAAAAACAATACATTTTTTTATTGGAAAGAAATATATTACAGAAATCTTAAACAAAGTAAACCTAAATACTTAGTGCAAATATAAAATACTTTATCTACAAATCCAATATTGATACAATAGAAAATACACGTCAAATGGATTCATTATTTTCATCAACATCAAATCAATTTTCATTTCTTGCCGGAAGGCAACAACAATTGAGTCGTGGTCATGGCGTCGGGGAAAAGCGAATGATAGTTCAGGAGGGGCACGTAGGCGGCAGTTATCACACGACCGGCGAACCATCGCCCGTGCAGGGTATTGACCGAGCCTACAGCAGTCGCTATCGAAGGACATTTGACATAGACATTTCCTTGGGGAGATCCTTTGTCGACGTAGACGTGCAGTACGCCTCCGTGTTTGTTACATTCTTCTATCACGTCATCTCTGATTTCTATGTCCCAATGAGGATTGGATTCACTGAAAAAAAAAGTGATTTGTAAAATACATACCAATTGTATAAAAAACTACTCACGTTGCTGGATCGAACATATTGCTCAGCATAAAACACTGCGTAGCGATAGGTGGGGTCGTATGCGCCTGAACCTGTGGTATAATAGGTTGCCCAGTTGCCATACTCAAAGCATTGGCTGCAGCCTGAGGCACTTGCATTCCCGCACCTTCGGCCAGCTTGAACATGAGCTGCAATCTACCGGTAGCTCCCAGATCGATTCCCGACCGATCGAGTTCGTCCGAATCGAGAATCGAAGGACCCTGTTGCTGCAAGTCTAACCTCTCTGTGACATTGCCCACTTTCATTGGACGGCCGGCCAACTCGAAACCGTTCAATTGTTCCAAGGCTTTTTTCGCATCATCGCAATTGTGGAACTGAAAAAATGGAAAATTACTAGAAAATAATTCTGTGGTAATGATGAAAAAATAATGTAAAATAATAGGCAGTAACTTCATTGTGATCAAAGAAGGAATCAATTAATGCTATTGATTATGAAATACCGGGTGACACAGGATATCGGGCCACCCCTGTAACTTCTGCATTCGTAAACGGATTTTTCTGAAATTTGGTACAGTTATATAAGCAACTATTTCGGATTTGATCACATTACAATCCAATATGGCGGACTTCCGGTTTTTCTGGAAATGCCAGTAACTTTGTTTTTCAAATGGAACACCCTGTATATTTTTACATATTCAAGTTCAACAGGTCAAAACAAGTCCAAACCTTATGTCAAATGTCATTTTTTAAAACAATTAAAATTATTTTTTTATTTTACCTCGTGGATAAATGAGATTTGGTCGAAGCTATTCACAATGAGTCGCAAGTAACAAAAAAACTTAATTTTTTCTGAAAAATTATTTTTTGTGTCATTTATTGATGAATCAATTCAGTCACATCACATTTTGATCAAAAATTATTTTTTTTTCAAATGAAACCCCTATGGGACACCTACCTGTTCCATTCATTAAGGAAAAAATGACATATCATTTTTGTATTTCGGTGCAGTAACAAATTGTATACATTCAAAAATCTACAACTAGTTCATGAGTTTCCTTGTGGTTCGAATAATTTTTCAACTTAGTAAGCTGTGGAAAACAACATTTCCGAATCTTGTCAACTAATTGTGTTTCGCTATCATCTTTCATCTCAACTCTCGAAAATTAGTTTACTTCCGAAAATTACTTTAGTAGAAATATAAAATCAAAATTATAGGTTCACAAGAAGTGAACAGGTTGATATGTTATTAATTTACGGAGAATGTCTTTAAAACAGTGTCGCCGCTTGTCAGATATACGCTGAACGATTCCTACACAGAAAAGAACCCAACAATGGAGAAGATGATCGTAAGTGAGGTGGCAGAAATGAACGTTTTGCTTATGTTGATTTTGATCCAACCGCTTCGACGCGGGAATTGGAATACCAATGCAATGTAAGACGTGAAAACGCTAGAGGAATTTAAAAAAAAACACCATTATCGTGCTTATAAGTATAACTTACACAATTAGTTGACAAGATTCAGAAATGTTGTTTTCCACAGCTTACTAAGTTGAACAATTATTCGAACTGCAAGGAAACTCATGAACTAGTTGCAATCTGAATTTTTTAATGCACTTTCATTGCAGCCTGGATGCTTCATAGGTGATTTGATTTCAATTTTTCAAAAAGATTTTGAGAGTAGAAGTATAGTACTACAATGTAATGTATGTATGTATTAGCAAACAAGCAAAAAACAACCAAAAACAAGATTTTTTGCATTTAAATGTTTATAACAAATTAAGCAATGACAGTTGCGAGTAGGAAACATAACATGATATATCTACGGACCGTCTCTCGTATGATGGCACGTCAGTTTCCTGGTAGTATTTTTGTCTTCTAGTTGAAGTGCTTTTGTCATGAAATCCTACCAGAAACTAAAACAATTTCGGCGGAATGAGATGATGCTGGTTTAGTAGAACTTTTGTTTTTCAATAGTGTTACGAAAGAGAATACTGTATGCCACTGCATTGTAGTAAACTCGAGGTGACGTCATATCGCTGGCTTCTCGAATGGGAACATCGTGAATCTTCGAGAAACAGGTGCCAGAACTTTCTGGATGCCACTTACATAAAAAGACCACGACGAACGCAAGCGAGTACAGTACAGTTCAGGTCATTCTGTCAATAGTTGATTTTATTAAAAGTTACAAGATACAGTGTCATGTCTGATATTTTAGTGGTGACCTGGGATTCATTTAGTTGTCAGAGTGCATGTGTTGGAAAGTATAAATAAACGGCATTAATTAGTTCGGCATTTTTATAAACGCAAACCCCAGATTTAACAATGGTTATTTTTAAAAAAAAAGTAGCAGATAATTTGGTCAAGACTTTGCTTGCCTGCACGAAACACAAGCTATGAAAATTTCATGTAAAACAATGGACTTTGGAATCATTCCGAAAAACTAGATTTCGAAGAGGTTCTTTCACATAGAACTTTAAAAATAGCCACAGTAAAGATTGCTACGGAATAAACATCAATATTCTCAGACTTATCTGACATGACATTGTTACTCTCACTAAATTACTGAATTTCTACAAAATCACAATATTTTTCCCGATTCTGTTGAAGTGTTACATGTAGTACCGCTTCATAAAAAAAGGTTCCAAAGATTTAAAAAAATGAGGCCAATATATTCCATTCCACTATCTGCAAAAATATTTGAAAAGGCTTTAAAAAAATCAAATATGCTGTTCTCTTGAGACAAATAATCTCTTCAATACTTCGCAGTGTGTATTTCAAAACCATTTAACAACAACCATGGCAGTAAACAATTTAATAAATATAATAAATGGTTTTGAATTAGTTACCTACATTGGGGCTCTTTTTTAGGATGTAAGCAAAGTCTATGTGTCACTGGAAATATTGATCAAATACCTCAGAAAAGGCACAAAAAGGCATTAAAAGAGGCGTACCTCTGGGCTCAGTTCTAGAGCCTATATTATTTTAAATTTATATAAATGATATTGGGAAAACTGTTTGACTAACACTAAAACAATTTCCAGGTGACCCAACAACAGTAAATACCGAAAAAGGTCTCATAATCCTTCTGAATAAATTATGTAACACAAAATAATAGTTTAAAAACTAAAGAACACGCTTTAATAGAAAACTAAACTAAAAAGTAGAAAATAATTTTAAATGAGTTTGAAATAAGAATACAGTGATTAACAACAAATTTATTTCATCGTAAAAAAGCGTGGGGTGCTTGATTGATGTCAATTGTTGTTAATATTTCATGGACAGATATTGGTAAAAGTAGAATCATTATGAAAATATCTTAAAAAGCACCCCACGCTTTTTTACGATGAAATAAATTTGTTGTTGATCACTGTATTCTTATTTCAAACTAATTTAAAATTATTTTCTACTTTTTAGTTTAGTTTTCTATTAAAGCGTATTCTTTAGTTTTTAAACTATTATTTATTTTCAACTTTTTAGTTTTGTTTTCTATTAAAGCGTGTTTTTTAGTTCTTCAAACTATTATTATTTAATTTTTTTAACTATTATTCTCCAATTTTGAATAGAATCGGACCATAATCACAAAACTCGTCCGCCATTTTGGTGCCGCCATCTTGAATCCTTCAATTCCGACAAAATAATCATAATCTCCGACCCCAAAAACCCCCACATACCAATTTTGAATAGAATCAGACCATAATCACAAAACTCGTCCACCATTTTGGAGCCGCCATCTTGAATTTTTCAGTTTTGACAAAAGAATCTAATCTATGACCACCAAAACCCTCAGATACCAATTTTGAAGCGAATCGGCCATAATCACAAAACTCGTCCGCCATATTAGAGCCAATTTTTTTTTTAAACAAAAATTTCTTAATGCATTGTCACCGGAATTATGTACACCTGCCAAATTTCAAACCATTCGTACCTCTGGAAGTGGGTCAAAATCGCGCCCAAAGGAGTCGGTTACAAACAAACGAACATACAAGTGCGTGTAATAATCGAATGTAGAGGAGTATGTATTACGAAAGAACTCACTCTAAATGAAATGACAACTATAAACATTATTTTCACAGTGAGACAGATAAAATTGACAATCCGGAATGCATATAAATCCAAAATGGTTACAGTATATCCAGTAAAGTTTCACTAAATTTGACAATTAAAACTTTTTGCCCATTTCTCAAAATTATCCTACTGTTCATTAATATGAGGACATATCTTTCAGTAACTCAAAGGCTCTTTGGCAGACAAAGATGAGACTTTCGTTTGGTAATCACCAAAGGTTATTGTACTAGTTTGAGTCAGTAAAGTCTTGTCTTGAGGTTTTATCGAAGAGAAAGTGATGTGTTTCTTTTCATAGCTTATTGTATAATTATGATATTATTAATCCATCTATGATAGAGAATAACAAAATAATTTATGTAAATCAGAAAAAACAGGGGCCTAATACCATACTCTGGGGTACACCCATTGGCTCTCTCAAGATGTCTCCAATTTTTCAGTACCTAAAGTTAAAAACAGTACGTTTTCAAGCTAATCAAAAACATATTGGGACCTTGAAATAATAACAATTAAAAATTGGAAAAAATAACTTTAAATTTTTTTAATGTAGTTTTTATCATTTACTAAAAAATCATTTCTTCCAATTTTTCTGCGAATTTTACCGTTTTCAATATGAATATCTATCTCCATCTGATTTTATGAACGTCCTCTTCGAATAAATCAATATCATATTCCAAAATGGAAGAAAACATCGTTAATTTTTCACATTATTTATATGTACTTACTGTTATGAACCCATATCCTTTCGATCTGCCAGTTTCCGGATCCTGTATGAGCTGAATACTGTCTATCTTGCCAAATGGCTCGAATATGCCCCTCAACATTTCTTCTGTTATGTTGAAGTGTAAAGATCCTACGTATAACCTCATGGGGCCTGTCATACCTTTAGGCATAAGGTTCGGCATTGAATTACCCATCCTATTTTTTTCTGCTTGTGTATGTTGAACTATTATTGGTATACCTAGGAGTTTTTGACCAGACAATCCAAGAGCCTACAAAAGAAAGAAGCGTTGAGTTTGATAATCCAAGGACACTGAAGTCTAAAACATTTATGTTCCATTTAGATACATACCAATGCAACACTTTCAGGATCTTTGAATTCAATATAAGAAATACCCTTAAATCTTCTCGTCTTATTACACACGATCATCCTAACGTCTCGCACTTTACCGACAGCACTGAAGAAATCTTCCAAATCTCTGGCTCGTATCCTCTGAGACAACTGCATTACGAACACAGTTCTCGCGTCTCTTTCCTCCGGACTGAGCTCCTCTAATGGCGAGGCGCTACGTACACCTACCGGCGATCGTCCCCTTTTCGGGAATACTGGCCTGCCGCTCACGGGTGAGGGTGAACGTTTCTTCACAGGACTTATCTTGCGTTCTTTGCTACGAGTTCTCCTGTCATGGTCACGTCTCCTTCTTTCTTTAGAATTGCTTCTTCTGTCTTTGGACCTTTCGTCTCTGGATCTTGAAGAATGACGGTGTTCGCGGGATCGCTTCCTCTTCTCTGGCGTGCGACTTTTCCTTCTGTCCCTACTACGGCGCCTGTCGCGGGATCTGCTCCTCTTGCTTCGGCTGGAACTCCTTCGAGATCGGCTGGTGCTCCTACGAGTTCGACTGGAACTTCTTCGTTTCTTCCTACAAAAAATCTCCATTCAACTAAATTCAATTCGAAGGACCTAATTTTGCATCAATAATGATTGACCTTATAATCAAAATAACTACAGAAAAATTATGTATTGGAAAATTTGCAATTTTCGATAACTCGACTGCTTTGAAATGGTAACAAATTTCAACAAGTTGACTTATTCTGCAATTCAAATGGAGTTATTAAATCAGAATTGAATAATCGTTTGCTCTCATAAAATTGAATTCTCATTTTGTTAATATTAGTGTTGGTATTTTGTATTCTTTAGATTATATTATTTTATCTTATTTCATTTTATTCTAGATTTTAAGATAGTTTTAGGTTATATTACTGTTTTTGTGTATTAATAAATTGTAATTGGGACTACCCGTTAATGAATAAATAAAAAATAAATAATAGTTTAAAAAAACTAAAAAACACGCTTTTATAAAAAACCAAACTATAAAAATAAAAAATAAGAAAAAAATGTATTTTATTTAAAAAAAAACGTGGGGTGCATGGTATCAATTACCTGTGATCTGAGACATTTCTTACTTTACTGCCCTAGGTGTGTAATGTACTATATAATTATTGATACCATGCACCCCACGCTTTGTTTTAAATAAAATACATTTTTTTTCTTATTTTCAATTTTTTTAGTTTGGTTCTCTATAAAAGCGTGCTTTTTAGTTTTTTTAAACTATTATTTATTTTTAACTTTTTAGTCCTTATTGCTATATAAGCGTGTTTTTTAGTTTGGTTTTCTACAAAAGCGTGTTTTTTAATTTTTATTTTCAACATTTTAGTCCATACGGCGTGTAACGTGTAAAAATCTCCGTCCCCAAAAACCCGCACATACTAATTTTGAATAGAATCGGGCCATAATCACAAAACTCGTCCGCCATTTTGGAGCCGCAATCTTGAATTTTTCAATTTTGACAAAAGAATCATAATCTCTGACCACGAAAATCCTCAGATACCAATTTTGAAGCAAATCGCACCATAATCACAAAACTCGTCCGCCATGTTGAAGCCGCCATCTTGAATTTTTCCATTTTGACAAAAGAATCATAATCTCCGACCACGAAAACCCAAAGATACCAATTTTGAAGCCAATCGGACCATAATCATAAAACTCGTCCGCCATATTGGAGCCGCCATTTTGTTTTTTCCAAACAAAAATGTATTAATGCATTATCACCGGAATTATGCACACCTGCCAAATTTCAAATCATTCGGACGTCTGGAAGTGGGTGAAAATCAAGTCCAAGAGTCGGTTACAAACAAACATACAAGTGAAGGTAATAAAAAGCGTGTAAAAAAAAGGTACTTTCTGCCTTTATTTATTTCTTAAAAATGCTTTCTAAATGTTTTTTGGGGAGGTGGCAGTACATTCTTGTGCCTTTTTGCAGAGGATTTATTTCTCAAACCAATATCTAGCTGCTTTTATCATTTACTTATATACAAGAATTAAAAGAACATTCTGTTTAAATACAAAATAAAGCAAATACTTATTGCTGCATATGGTTTTGATGATATGAATGAGAATATCTTTAAGAAATAACTTTTATACATTCCATTATTATATATTTGTAAGTTTGATCAAGTTCCAATTCAGTAGGTCCAAAATGTGTTTTTTTTTCTCAACTCAACAATGGTGTCAACATGTATATAAAAATGAAGAAAGGAATTTTTGTTCTGAACAAATCCAAACATAATTTGGCATCTAGAATTTTCAAGTAACATAAAAAATAGTAAAACTTTGACTATGTTCCAGAAACGACTGAAATAATTTCTAATGTGTAATTGTTTTTACAGAAAAAATAGATAAGCTTTTAGAATTTGTTTTTTTCCCTTTACAATTTTTTAAGTGATTGTCAGATCACTCAATCAATTTATTTATACGTAAAAATGGATTCTATATAACAATTATAATAAGGACCCCAAACAATACTACTGAAGTCTAATATAGATCACACAAGTGAATTATACATTCTGAATGAGTCTTTAACAAAAAATGTTGGAGATATATGTTTTGGGAGACATTTTGCTATCATAATAATGGGTGAGCATTTATATATTCAGACATAAGGTATGTCGAAAAACTGAAGAAGTCTCGTTGATTTATTTGGAATTGTTTTTTTCAATAATTATCGTAGTTAAGAACAGTTACAACCATTTTTATAAATTTTATAACATATGTGCCTGCTTCCTGTTCTCTAGATTGGTTATTTGAAATTATTTTCTCAAGAACACTATTCTGATTCGAGTTATAGTCTGTAAGTTTTATATTTTTTGTAATAATATCAGTTTTGAATTTTTTCTATAATGTTTTTATGAGTAAAATGGGAAGGATACCAAACTACAGCACCATATTCAAGTTTAGGTCTAACCAACGTATTATACAGTGTAATAACCCATTTTAAGCCTTTGTTAATGTGCACTTAGTCTTATTATAAATCCTATCGTTCATAATGCTTCTTGGGATGTAATGTGATCCAAATGTGGTTATTCGAGAGCGTGGAGTTATGAATGTATACCTAAATCTTCAACATTATCTGCTCTAGATAATTGTAAACAGTATATTGAGTAATATAAATTCTTGTGCTTTGAAAAATTCAAGATGGGCTCTCATACAAGTGAAAAATTATGAAAACATGAATATTTGGAACTTTTCATAAAGCTATCAGATCAGTTTGGTTACCCAAATTAAATTACAATTTTACTTACTCTGAGGATCGATGTCGGCCAATACCCCCATTTTCCTTAGTCTTTCCATTGATTTCATCCTAAGAACAGCAAAGAGTGAAGAGGCCACACAGGTGAAGAAAAACAAATAGCATTAATAATATTCAAATAATAAAAATGCAACCTACCACTTTTTCACAATTAACATTTTCGGTACTCCAAAATTCACAATCATGCTATAATTAAAAAATAAACATGATTGTAAATGTACATTTACATAAGTTAATAAAACTTAAAGTTATTTTTTTTTTGGCTGAAGACATGTGGGGCTTTGCTGAAACAACAATTGCTGTCTAGCCGGAACTAGACTTACCGTCTTGTCGACTTAACAAAGGAACGAAGTGGAAAAACTTGATCCAGATCAAAACTTCTGAAAAAATACACCGAATGAGACCTTATTTCTCAATGTTATGAATTTGATTTATCCTTCAATTTTTTCCCTAAGTAGGTTTTGGCTTGAGACACTAAAAACGTTTGTCCCACTCAAATACAATTATATTTCTAAATTTTTTATCAACTATTACAAATGACCACGAATCTTCAATAAATTTTCTCTCTAAGAACCAGCAATCACCAAGATTATATATATCAAGTTATCCAGAAAAAGTGTGTAGTAAAAATTAAATTTTTTCAAGTTTCCTTTTCCCCACTTTTTTTAATTTTGTTGAAAGTGGGTTTGTGCATTTCGAATTTGAAATAAATTGGGGGCTATTGGTTATATCGAGATTCAATTTGCAATTCAAGCAACAGAAACTAGATGAGTAAAGAACCAAAGATACCTGACTACAACATCATTCATAATATTTACACAATTTCAACCATTCTGTAAAGTAGCAAGAAGTTAACTAATCTCAGCAATTCGATTTTGGTCAATATATTTGTCATAAAAAAATATAAGTGCAAGAAATTTGTTGCTATGTTTTAGTTATTTTGTTCATTGGGAGCATATCAAAATGCCAGTATTCACTTAGTCCTTATGTTATGTTCGGATCAGCAATGATACTGATAATTTTTGAGCCAACGTGAATGAAATAAAAAAATTGCAGAAGTAACCCCTTCACAACACTTACTCACTTCACACCTACATGCGCATTTCGATAACTAAGTTATCTTCATCAGTAGGTTAACTACACTGAAGTGTCATACTTATCGAAATGGGCATATAGGTGTGGAGTAAGTGTGGTGAAGGGATTGCTTGGGCAATTTTTTGATTGTGTGATACCAGAGCATCTAGCCAGTCTTCGTGAATGAAATTCCTAGAAAAAACTTATTTGAGTTCATTTATTGTGTTTTATATTTACACAATATTTATGTGATGTGAAGTGTGCAAAAGACAAATCAGAAGTTGTGATCAAACAATATTTAACCGGAAAAATTTTTTTTTTTATTCCTTACTAATCCAAAAATTTTGAAAATTTTAAATAATGCATACAAACTCATCAAGATAAACATCTTCATTCTAGTCAATTTGTTTCTGACTGCATAGGCTAGACCTTAAAGCAGAAAAAAAATCTTAATAAGCTTTTGTATAGCGAAACACGTGTCATAGTTTTGTAAACCCAATTTTGTGAAAAAAAAAGAAGTATTTTTTGTTTGCTTAAAAATGGATTTTCATCAAGTTTACATGTTACTTACAAACAGTTCTTAAGGCCAGGGTGCTTTCCTCCATCTAGTCTGTTGTTATTTGACTGGAGATTTGGACTTTACACTCTCAGTATCTGTCTTCACTTGGAAAATGAAATAAACTCAATTTCACACAAAGGTTCCAAAATGTTTCTTTATTGGCTGATTTTTAGGTAAAATTCAAAAAAATACATATATCTATAGATTTACCGTAAATATATTCTGATTTTGGTAAAAATGTAGTTTAGGGAGAATTCACGTATCACCTAAATTTTAGGTTTGTGTCAAGAGTTCATTTCTCTAGAAGCTTGAAAATAAAATATTGGCGGTCACGTATTTTGAAGATATTCAATTTTAAAATGTCCCCTTTTGATTGAATGTATGAAGAAGAAGAAATAGCCAATCATGAGGTTTCAATTAGTTGGCATTGTCTATTGGTCGACGTCTATGATGAAGCGTTTACTTGTAGCAACTGTCACTATTGTGCCTCAATAATTCAGAAAAAACGAGAAAAATAACCACTAACGAAGTGTCCGCGAGCCGAGCGAAGCATTAAATTTGGTTGCCTTGCGATAGCAAGGTTAGCCAACTTTGGTTAGGTTGTGTTCCCTTCTTTATCAATCAATCAATCAATCAATCAATCAAATATACTTTATTGTCCGAAGATAGATACATCTCATTGACAAGTCTGTTTTATTTAAAAAGAAAAAAAAAGATTAGGGTCGACATTAACTACTGATTTAAAAATAAAATGGAAAATCTAAAAGGTTGCATCTTACTTGATCACATTAATTACAGTCTAAGTTAAATTGATCTTCGTAAAATTCCTCTGTAGTATAATAAATTTGGTTGCCTTGCGATAGCAAGGTTAGCCAACTTTGGTTAGGTTGTGTTCCCTTCTTTAACATAAGATATTGACCGGGTGTCTTGGGCAGGGGTCAACAAAATGCAGCTATTGTAGCGTTTGAAAACAGAGTTAGAGTAGGCAATTAATTGTCCAATGAAATAGAAAACACAGTTGGAGTAACTCAGGGTAGTGTACTAGGCCCCATCTTATACATTTTATATCTGAATGATATGAATCTTTGACCGATATACGGATTATTAGGCGGACCTTACACAATTTAAACATAATTAAGTTTATCAGAAAGAAACATTTGCAATCAATTTTCATGCATAGATTTGCAGGGGGATATGTTCTACATGGTATTTGCCAGGAAAGTAGCTGTTTTCTTCCACTTGTTTCAATTTATATTGAATTTTGTGAAGAGACTTTAAAGTCCGTTTTTCTAATATTACACTTTACGTGTTTGGCTTTCTTGTTTTTATATATATATATATATATATATATATATATATATATATACTAGCTGACCCGACAGACGTTGTCCTGTCCAAATTTCTATGTTCCCTAAAATGTTTTTCCCCAAAACTCTTTTTTTCTATGTTTTCCTTTATGTTGTTCCATCTAGATTATGCTTTCGACTCCTTCCGCTTCCTGTTGTCCCGTTATCTCGTTTTCCCATTATTCCATTTTCCTGTTAGCCCTTTTTTTCTTTACCCCGTTATCCCGTTTTCCCCTTCCAGTCAACAGATACCGCCATCTGTTAGAATCATTTGGAGCTAACAGATAATTGTGACTGTCCACTTACTCAATCCAGTCAACAGATACCGCCATCTGTTAGAATCGTTTGGAGCTAACAGATAATTGTGACTGTCAAATAATAAACAAATAATTTGCAATAAAATAATATTGCGGCTATAAATTGAGATGTGAGCTATCCTATCTTTCAAGTTAGATCAAACTGCACACGGTGTGCAAATTTGATTGAAATCGGTCAAGTAGTTTAGGAGTCCATCGCGGACAAACAACGTGACGCGTAATTTATATATATCAAGATATATATATATATATATATATATATTTGAAATAGTTTTCTTGAATCCTTCCTGTATATTTTTTTTTCCGTAGTTTCTTGGGTTATTGGATTCCACAATTATTGATACGTTTATATTGTTAAAAGACGTTTCGTCCCGGGCCTGGGACTTCTTCAGTTTTATTTATTTCATAATTCTCTGAGTGATGTGTAGCAGTCAATTTATATTAAATGAATTTTCCTTTTTTTGGAATTTTTTCACATAATCGAGTCCTATCAACATGTTTCTTGTTCTATGAACAAGAAACATGTTGATAGGACAAGAAACATGTTGATAGGACTCCATTATGTGGAAAAATTCCAAAAAAAGGAAAATTCATTTAATATTGTTGAAAACTAATTTTCCAATATAAACGTATCAATAATATATATATATATATATATATATATATATATATATATATATATATATAGATGAAAGGGAGGAATATCGAGGGGACTGTTGAAAACTTGACTTGACTGTCAAGTTGAGGCAATCAATATCATAAGAATAAAAATTACTGTGGGTAAAAGTAAGAATTGTAATATGTATTTACATTCTGAAGAAAAAGTGGATATTTAAAAAAACGGCAGTTTTTAGTACATGGTATTAAAAATATGTGAATAAGGGTGTGTGTGTGTGTGTGTGTTGTTTTTGTTAAAAAAACACGTAAATAAGGATGTGTGGTGTTTTTGTTAAAAGAAAGACGAATGGTGAGTGTTCTCAGTCACTGAAAAAAGCACAGAAAAATAAGGCCTTTTGTTCTGAAAGCTCATATCTTGGAAAATATTTGAGAATGCCACATTTTGACTTCGGATTTGTGATTAGAGGGAGAAAATACGATGGTTTCACCAAACGGCATGTCTAATTACTGGATATATACCGTTATGAAATTAATAAATTAAAAACTTGATTTTTTTTGGGGGTTTAGGGAGGCGGCGTTTATTTACAAAAAAAAATTGTATTTTACAAATCTGTAGATTCTCCCTAAACCTTCATTTTTTACGTGATTTTTTTGTAGATGGATTTTTTTATTGTTGAGAGAAATAAGAAAAGATATGTAAATAAAAATACAAATACTGGGAGTGAAATAATGACAAAGATTTAGTTTCATAACATAAACTAGACCAAATACTTATCCTAATCTGAAATAAAACAATATGAATATTTTCTATGTATACCCGAAATACTTGAGTGGATTGCAAGTTCTTAGAAGGAAATTCCATCAAAAGCCAAAACCCTTAAATATATCAAATGTAATGTTTTCAAAAATCAAGTACTTCAATTTCATTACATTCCAAATGTCCGCCTCACGTATAATTTGTGCAGTGAGAGACCAATCGGTTGATTGGTTTTGGGCAGTGACGTTGCAATGGGATGTCCATTTTCACAGCAACCCTATGATGAGAAAGCACCTATGAGCGTTCATATAAAACATGGAATATCATTATTTGCCTTTATTAATATTGAACTCTGACTGAATGAGAAAGTGAAAAGAGAAAATCTACAGCTGTCATATTTGACTGGGGCAAATGATACCCTACTTAATAGATTAAATTAAAACTTATACTAAGGTGTATCTGTACCTGTATTTTGAAGGAGCCGATAGCCCGAAATAAACCTCATAAGTCTAAAATATAAAATTAGGTTGTGATGTAGAAATTGTATATGTATAGAAGTAATGCAAATGGCTGGCACAGTTGGTTGAGCAATTCAAAAATAATTTTCGTGGCTCCGCCATTTGGATTACTACACGAACGTAAAATGTGATTTACAAGACAAAAATTAAAGAGATGAGATGAAAAATACTTACGTCTTTTCGATAAGGAGCCTCCAGCATTGCTTCTACATCTAAATCTTCTGCCATTTTGCTGCGAAAAAATCACTTTTACTTCAAGCACTGAAATTTAACTAGTGAGGTTTTACCTGATGCAGAAATTGAACAAAATATATAATTTTCAGCTACAATTAACAATTACCCACCAGCTCAATATTCTTAGGGAAATAATTACCACTTAGTTTTTCTAATCAATAAACTTAGAAAATGGCTGACTTTTTATTCTTCCTTCTCCCAAAATTATTTGCTGCTTTCTTTTTCTTGAGATCGGTGTTCGTCGGAGTGTTCCTTGTTAAGAAACTAACTATATACTTTCCGCACAAATTGCCAACTTAAGAAAAACCTTCAGAACTTCTCTCTCTCTCTCTCTCTCATCATTTACAGCTTTCTTTTTGGCCATGTATGTAGAATCTGAGCTGCACCGGGGCATTAAACACATACACCGACCCGTTCTTTTTATGTCGTGCTTGAAGCCCCGGAGAGACACCAAAACCAAAGAGTAGAGTAGTAACAGAACAATAATCTTTGCCAAAACCTTCCCCTGTCCCCTCTAGCACCTACGATGAACTTGCCTTATTTTATGAGGTCTGTGACTTGTAACAAGCCCTATTTGGTTATGTATAATGTTTATGCGTTTGACTAGCACTCACAGATTGCAACAACTAATATTATAATCTCTGGTGCATCAATTACAAAATAAAATGAATGATGTGACTGAAAATAAAGAGTTACAAATAAATGGTTACGAGAAAAATATGTATGATATTTTCAATAGCAAAGACACAGATCAAAACGTATTCGTCCTGTGATTCAAATACATCCATTTTGGCGTTGAAACGACGACGTCATATATAAAACGATTCAAAACGTATTAATGGAGTTTTGAAACCAACAAAGGTGTTTTCTGGCGTAAAACGAATTCAATCTTGCATTTGAATACGATTCTACGTGACGTCATTATTATCACGAACCGCAAAAATGCATAATTTCGAATACCATCCAATAAACAAACCTAAACTAAGAATTTTTCTGTTAGAAAGTCAGTAGACAATAAAACTATCACGATTATTAGTGGAAAGTGGAATGTCCCACTACCGAGGTTAATTTGGGGTATTATTATAAATTATGACAATTGCAAAACAAGGAATTATGTTTTGAAACTGAATTGGACTTTGTTTCAAAACTCTATGCATACGTTTTGAATTATTTTATATATGACGTCATCATTTCAACACCAGAATAGATGTATTTGAATCACAGTACGAATACGTTTTGAATACATGGGCGCCAAAAAACGGCTCAAGTCGAATTCAGTTTCATAACATAGTTCGTTGTTTTGTGATTGTCATTGTTTATAATTATACCCCAAATAAATCTCTATAGTGAGGCATTCCACTTTCCACTAATAATCGTGAGAGTTTTATTGTCTACCGACTTTCTAACCGAAAATTTCTTAGTTTAGGTTTGATTATTGAATCGTATTCGAAATTATGCATTCTTGCGGTTCGTAATGATAATGACGTCACGTAGAATCGTATTCAAATGCAAGATTGAATACGTTTTTACGCCAGAAAACACCCTTAGCCTTCTCCTCTATGTAACTAGTCTGTGACATTGTCATGTGTACACAATCATTGTCTCAATCCTAGAGTCAGTCGTTGTCTTAAGAAATGTTTATATTTATGCATTCACAGTCTATAGCGAATTTTATATCCCATTTTATTCAGAAACAAAACTCGAAATGATCAATTTTCAATGTCATTTGTCAAATAGGTATCGATGCACATCCGCGTTTTATATGTCGTCTCAATCATAAGCATAAATATTTGAATTTGCCAACTTTGAAGGTCATATTCTTATGATAATGAAAAGAGTTATATAAATGCCCCCATTGAAATATACAGATTCAACTCGATTCTATGATTGAAACAGAGACTGTGACGGACTATGATAATGATAGTGTTGCATGAATTGGCCCTTACATAATAATTTTTTGTACCAGTTAATTTCTTCTAAATTTATATTATAATCAATAATTATGTTTGTAATTGATTATAAAAGCTCTAAACAGTTTGAAAATATGTTTATTTTAAGCAAAAAAGAAAAGTTGAAAAAAATCTCATCAAAAGTGACACAACTCCAAATTTTAAAATAACTCTTCCAGGGTTACTATATATTATATATATATATACTGACAGGGTTACGGCATAAAACAGCTTCAGGAGAGTTCGGGTGACCAGACGTAAGGTGAGGAAAGTGTGCCACTGCTGCCAACATATACTAATTATTTAGGTTTTTATTGTATTCATCCTTGTTCATTTTGAATGTTCATCCTTGTTACTCTTCGAAATTTGAAAATAAGTTCTATAAAGTTGGCGATTCTGGCACACTTCAGACGTCTATATCGAAATGAGGTTGCCGTAACCCTGTCAGTATTATATATATAATAACCCTGGTATTATCTAAAAAAAATACACGGTATATCACTTACCTAATTCGTCTTAACTGTCCTATCTCAAAATAATACGATACACACCCACGTTTGAGTCATCAAAATTTACTCAACTCAAAATAATATGGTAGTTCATTCAAAAAAAACGACACAACTCAAAATAATACGTTTTTGTACGGAGAATTAACACAAAAGAAAAATAACTACACTGACACATCGAAAGTTAAAACAGTACTAGACTGGCCCTACTTAACTTAATCCAAACCAAATGAGGAAATAGCTCAGCGGTTACACTGTCGCCTACCAAGCAAAAGGTCAGAACGAATCCCGGTCAGGCTAACATTTTATTTTATTTCATAAAAACAACGGCTGGACCGATTTGGCTAATTGTTGTACTTCGAATAAGGTTTTTAGGGAATGAAAGGATTTTTAGAGAAATTATTGGAAATTTCTTTGTTCTGGAAAAGTTTTCAGGAATATATAATAAAAATAAAAACTTTTTAACAAAAAATTAAACCGACGAAAAAATCAACTGAAAAGCAAAAAATAAAATAAACCTTCTTAGTCTAAATGATAATTGAGCTCCTTATCGAAGATCATTATCTATGAAAGAAGTCATCAACTAAGAAGGTTTATTTTATTTTTTGCTTTTCAGTTGATTTTTTCGTCGGTTTAATTTTTTGTTAAAAAGTTTTTATTTTTTACTTTTCAGTTCCGTATTTCGTCGGTTTAATTTTTTGTTGAAAAGTATTTTATTTTTCAATTTTTTGTGGCTAAAATCTACCAATTACTACCTACTTGTTTTTTTATTACTTCCAAAATACTTTCTTACCCACCTTACTTCAACTATTACCAGTTGAATAATATGATTATCTACTTTTACTATTTGTTGTAATATAAATTATTTTCGTTGTTCTGGTTAGTTTATTTCATTACTTTGTATATCATTCCATCCTCTCATAAAATATACTGATTTTGACGGAACAAGAATAATGTCAGTAGCGATCTGTCATTGTCAACTACGTATGTTTGCCAATGTTCACTAGTGAAAAATCAATTATCCCCTATTTTTCTACCCGTAAGGGTGGCTGATTCCTTTCGAAATCCAAATATAAGGTATACCCTATCTATTAAAAAAAGAATAATCCAAATCGAAGAACCCAGTACAAAGTTATGCCTGATAGAATCGGTTACCGGACCAGAATTTAGAGGGTGAGTGATCAATATTCTTCATTTCGCTACCCTTAGGGGTGGATTTCATCTTTTAAATTCAAATGGGACCAAATTCGAAGTACCTACCACTGAAAAAAGAATTATCGGAATCGGACGCCTCAGTAAAAAGTTATGCGTGATCATACATAAAAAAATATGATGGAAAAACATAAAATATACGGGTCGAATAGAGAACCTCCTCCTTTTTGGTTTCGTCGGTTAATAAAAATGAATGTTGGTTTGTGTTGGTAAGCTCATAACTTGAGAGCGGTTGGACCGATTTGGCTAATTTGTTTCCCGAAAACGGGAAAACGTATAAAGGAAACACGGGAAAACAGTAAAATGGGATAACGTGAAAACGGGAGAAAGCGTTAACGGAGTAACGGAATAATGGGAAAATGATAAAACGGGATAACGGAAAAACTGGAAAATGGGAAAACAAGATAACTCGGTAACGAAAAAACGGGATAAAGGGAAGCGGGTAGAGTCAAAGGCATAACCTAGATGGGAATTTGGACAGGACAAGGTCTGTCGGGCCAGCTAGTTAACAATGATGATTTAAACCAAACAAAGGATGTTCTCGTAACATCAACAAGAAAATTTAAGGGCAAATAATATAAAAGTCAATATAATGAAAACAAAGTCATTACAATGAGAAAAAAGTCAATATAATGAGGAAAAAGTCATTATTATGAGATAAAAGAAAAATGAGTTTTCGATAAAAGAGGTTTGAATGACACCAGGGTGCTTTCGTACTGTTTACGTCAAACTACACCACACTTTTTTTATCGGAACAACTAAATATAAGCTGGGCTTAACATATCATGGAACATAAAATTCGGTTTGCTGCACAGTGGGTTGAGGGGTCGACAGGGGAAAGGCGGAGATTCAATAAAGAATGTACCCGAATCCCGAACCCGATTAAAAAAGCTCGTTTCTCTATAAAAGTTCGGCACGTGCAGTGTGTTGTTTTATCAAAATTACAATTGTTATGTATTTATAGATAATAAAAGTGATATATTAAAATGGTACAGGTTAGTATCTATGATTTTTGCCAGAAATAAACTTGCCAAACGACATAGAAGTCATAATTTTAATTTATAAAAACTACCCTCATTTTTTCTATCATTGTTTGGGAATAAAAGATGGCGAACATATTTTTATGCAAATGCACCCTCTCGATCATCTTTTTTATTAAAAATGTGTTTTATAATCTTTTTCACGTGGGTTTTAAAGAAAATAATAATTTATAACCTCATCAAAAAAATTAAGTTTATTTAACTTATTTGAAGTTGAAAAAAAATAAAAGGAAAATTTTCTTGGAATATCTTTTTCAATCTTTATTTGGTTATATAGTTATCATTTGTATAGAAAAATACATACATTAAAGAAATAAATGAAGTGTAGCACTAGATATTTATGAAAAAAATATTGCATTAGAATAAGGTTTTGTAGTATCTTTGCAAGGGGACAAAGGTATTCTTGAATTTACACTTTTTACAGGCTCCAGATATTACAATGAAACATAAAGACCTTCCTCAAGCTTTAATGTTGTTGGGCGAAATGAATTTGAGTGCACAGCATGTTGCGTCATTGGTGGACAATATGATCCAAAAAGTCAGGAAAGGTGAACTGACCACTGACCAAGGACTCAGTTTTCTCGAAATGAAATACAACATGCTGTTGAGCTATCTCATCAATCTGACTTACGTAGTGCTCAGGAAGTGTTCTGGTGAGAAAATAGAAGGCGACCCTTGCATAGACCGATTAATAGAAATAAGAACTGTGTTGGAAAAAATTAAACCCATCGATAATAAGTTGAAGTATCAGATCGACAAATTAGTGAAAACGGCCGTGAGCGGTACAAATGCGGATGACCCAACCAAATACAAAGCTAACCCAGAAAACTTGTTGGGAAACTTAGAGGAAGATGAGGGCAGTTCCGATGAAGATGATATAAAGCAGGAAGGCAGCAAACGTGGAGTTTATGTGCCACCCAAGTTATCAGCTGTACATTACATTGGTATGAACTTGTGCTTATATCATCTCTTAACAATATTGTTTTTGCCCTTAAAATTCTTGTTTTTGTATCGACTAAATATTCTATCAAATAGCTCTCCTATCTACTATGAGAAAAAGTTCGATTCTACTAAACAAATCATTGCCAAAGAAATTACATTACTACCTATTACTCAAAAAAAAATTGAAATTTTAAGTTTAGAAATATATTGATGAAATAGAAGAAAGTTTAATTTATGTCTTCTGAATTACAGTTATTGCCATTATGCTTTTATTAAATGTTATATTTCTGTATTCTATTTATTTATAAGTTTGCCTTTGTTTTCTCGAATTACTTGGGAAATAGTCAATAATTAATTTTCCCCTCTATGTGGTTCCTCTCTTTTATATTTGCCTATGTTTTTGTTTGAATCTTGTGTTGCCTATTATGAGGTTATTTCCTATACATAATTCAATTATTCTTTCTCCGTTATTATTTTTCACATATTCATCTTTTTATATTCCCTCATTCTCCATTAATGTCTCCCTTAATTATTACATTTTATGCACATTCGTCTATTTTTATTTGTAACTAGCTGACCCGACAGACATCTTGTCCAAATTTCTATGTTCCCTAAATTTTTTCGTGAAAACCCTCTTCGTAAAATTAATTTTTTCCTGTTTTTTTTGTGTTGTTCCTCCTAGGTTATGCCTTCAACTCTGCATACATCCCATTTTCGCTTTATCCCCTTTTTCCGTTACCGAGTTATCCCGTTTTCCTGTTATCCCATTATCCTATTTTCCAGTTATCCTGTTTTCCCATTATCCTGTTTTCCCATTATCCTGTTTTCCCGTTATCCCATTATACCGTTATTCTGTTACCCCGTTTTCAGTTGTAATACCACCCAAGAGGGTGAGAATAAAGTGAAAATAATTCGACAGATTTTTGAAAACTTGTTAGGCAAAAGACACGAGAGCCCGACGGGCTTGAGTGGCTATTACCAAATGGCAACAAGTTTGAGAAAGAAATCTGGAGAATTAATTTCTACTTTATCGAACTCTCGTTGGTATTCTGTAGATTATTTTTTGAATTTATGATCACAAACACACTTCCTCTCAAAATGATATAATGAACTAAACCGGTTTTGATTCATTTCTCACTTTTCATGCGAATTGATGACACATCAAATAAAAAATATAGGTTGTCAAAGAATAAAAACAAAATACCTCAAATTATTCCCGCGGCAATTTTCTAGGTAGATTATTCTCACTATAATAATGTTTTGATTGGCCAAAACGTACATGAATGATTTGAATTAAAAGTTTTCATTGGTTTCTAGAAATATCAAAAAATAATCCCTGTAATCCCGTTTTCCTGAAAAAATTAGCCAAATCGGCTCACCGTTCTCATGTTATGAGCTTACCAACACAAAAGACATTAATTTTTATTATATATTCCTGTAAACTTTTCCAGGACAAAGAAAATTTCCAATAACTTTTCTAAAAATTCTTTCTTTCCCTAAAAACCTTATTCGGAGTATTATGAACATTAAAAAAAAAACAATTAGCCATATCGATCCTGCCGTTGTTTTTATAAAATAAAAATGTTAGCCTAACTGGGATTCGTTCCTGTGACCTTTTGCTTGGTAGGCGACAGTGTAACCCCCGAGTTATTGCCTAGTTTGGTAACAAAATTACTCTAGTCTTTTTCTTCGCCAAATTTCTTATATACCCTAATTTTCAAAGTTCTGCGCAACTTTCCTAATTTTTTTTTTCGCATCAATTATCCTCAGGCTATTACGAACATTAAAAAAAAAAGCCAAATCAATCCAGCCATTCTCACGTATTGCGCTTACAAAAAATCGCGATTTATTTTTATTACATAGATATTTCAAAAAATTCATGTTTTTGTCTTGCATCATCATTAACTTCATACGCTATTATTATATTGCATTTTTCTTCTATTATGCCCCTCTCTATGGTTAAAATTATTTCATCAACATTTTAATTTATTTTATGCCGTTATTAATAATAATACAATTTTCATAACAAACTAAATATAGAAATAACAATTTTCCATCATATATTTCGCAATAAACTATGAATGCCTTTTGAAATACATCATTTTGATTTAAACAAAACTTTTCATGAAGAGGTTTTTCTTCTTTTTTATTACTATAATGTATCATACAGTATCAGAGTGGTTATATAGAATTGGTTTAGAAATTATTATTGTCAAGTAGGAAACAATTTGTTTGGGGAATATAATTAGTTCACAAAAAACAGCACTAAGTATGTGGTGTTTCACAAGAATATGTCCTTGGACCAGTTCTTTTTCTCATTCAAATAAAAGTGGCTACTAGGAAATTGGGAAGAAATAAAAATTAATATGATCAAGTTTCTTAACTGCTGAGATATCATAAATGAACAAACACTACATTATGAAAATAATCTTTCATGTTTATAACCAAAAAATTAATATCCATTGATTCAAAACATTCCATGAACTTTAAGAGAACAAAAATTATTCTCCAGTCATATTTATTGGAAAATATATCATGATCAAAGCACATTTAGTTATTAAAGAAGCAATTAGCTCCAACAATTGGAATACTCTACCAAATAAGAAACTTATCTTTGAAATATTTGAAATAAATATACTCTTATTTGCTCCATTAAAAGCTCCAATATTAATAATTCCTCTAATAGTTGATGGCAAGCCCTTCCTGATTCACAGATGGTAATTTAAAGCAGTAGCAAATATAGAAAATCTCTATAAACAAATTCAGATAAAGTCTGGGGTTTTTTCCAAAGAATCACCTGAAATTTGGGCATATTTTTATTGCACCAAAAGATCAACGAAATCTAGCATTATATTTCACAAAAATTTTAGGTGACGAAACTGCTCAAGACCGTACAAAACGATTACAAGAAAAGTCTAAACGACACGCTCTGTCAGCCTCCATCATGCAAGATCTTCGAGAAGAGTACCTAGACACGCCCACAGAAGTCTCACAGGGCAGCAGAGCTCAACAGATATTGTCTAAACAACAACGAGAGAAACAGGAGTACGAAGAAGAATACATGACACGTTTGCCAGTGAGCAAGTCTGAAAAGCAGAAACATCGTCATTTGACAACTTTGGGTTCATTAGGGGACGAAATTACCAATTTTGGTAGTAATCAGACTTCCAGCAGTAAAAGGAAAAGGAAATTTTCGACCAAGTCGAAGGGAAAGAGCTTCAAGCGTAGAAAGTTTCATTGATAATTGTTGATTTTTGTCTATTGAATTGCAAAAATATTTATGTGCAAAACTGTATTTTATGAATGATGTTTTTTTACAGATGTATATTGAATATTTTTTACAGTCTGTTCTGGTATTTTTTAGTAACAGACAAAATCAAAGATACAAAGTACAATACCAATTATTGTTTTGCACATAACTATTTTTGCGCGAAACTGAAGAGCTTGAAACCCCTGTTGCCTATGGTGACCTTACAATGAGAGTATTACAAATTGGCAAAGAAAAAAAATTCAAAATTGAACATGAAATTTCAATAGTGTTAGTCGACTTGTTTTCGTCTTGAGTTAGGTGTATGTTTGCATTTTTGGCATGAAGTCTCGGTGTTTCTGGTTTTCATTGATTTTTTATTTTCTTGAATTACTCTTAGATGTCATAATTATAGACTGAAAATATTTTTACATAATGTTATTGAACTGTTGCTACTATATTCATTGATTGTTTCAGTTATCAACTAAGGAAACATTTGTTCTATTAACTAATGATTCGTTATAGTAGGGAATTAGATCATTCACCAAAAAAATGCAGATGAAATACCTTTTCAGCAAAATTCAAAGAGAAAAAATATTTAAACATTCAAAAACTAGCTAGAAAATTATATGAAATATATATTTCATAACTCTGAAATTATAGAATCCCCAATTATAAAAATCTGCGTCCAGTAAATGTAGAGTTTACAAAATGGTAAAATAAAAAAGTTTAAAACTATTATCTATTGAAAAATCGCAAAAATAATCAAAACAATTTTTGTAAAACTGAAGTTTTACAAAATGGAGAAGTAGAAAGCCAAAAATGTCCCCCAAATCCATAATATAATTTCACTGAAATTGAAAGTGGTAATGGCTCATTGAAATCTGCAGTTGTGTCCATTGATATAGTTATTTCCTTTACCCATGGATACTTTCAAACTCATTGCGCTAAAATTATTTTTCAAATGAAAATATATTTGCTACTATTTAAGATTTGCTATATTGGCCATTTTAACGTCGAGGAAGATCACAACCAGTACCCCGCGCAAAACACTCTCTTTTACATTGCCAAAGGGGAATTTGTTGAAAGACAAAAGGGATGTTGAAAAGGGAAACATTCTCAATTGAATATTGAATAGACATATTTTTCTGTAAATTGAAAAATCCACGATAAAAATGGAAGTTATTTTTTGTGAATGTCTAACAGAAAACAACTACTTCCCCGGCTAAAGCCACGCTGGACATTGAACTACATCTGATAGATATTCTGAAAAGACCCTAACTCAAAAGAAAAATCTGAAATTGAAAATTTTCATTCAGATAGTTTTTTGATTTTCTATTCCAGTCCTAATATGAGTTCTTAATTAGGACTGGAATAGAAAATCAAATAACTATCTGAATGAAAATGCAAATTTTCATTTTCAGATTTTTCTTTTGAGTTAGTGTCCTTTCAGATTTCTATCAGATGTAGTTCAATTCGGTTTCCGGATTTTTTTGTTAGACATTCACAAAAAATAACTTTATTTTTATCGTGGATTTTTCAATTCACAGAAAAATATTTCTATTCAATTGAGAATGTTTCCCTTTTCAACATGATTACCCCACAAGAGGTTATCTTGAACGATGGAAGATAGTGACTAAAGTTTATCTTTCAGTCGCAGATGATTCCACATCTGATTTTATGAACATCCTGTTCATATTTTCAAACAAATCAACAAAAAGGATATTATAAAAGAGGTAAAATGGAGATAGATATCAATCTGAATGTATTAGATTTCTATCAGAGGTAGCTTACTTGTCAAATGTTATTTCTGGTCACGATTTCTGAATTGTCTTTTGCTCACCTTAATATTGTGCAAGTATAAAAGACAGATTAAATACAAATCAATCCTTTTAAAAAATTTGTTTACAAAATAACGCTCGCAAATGATCTCTTGTTGAAAGGAAAAACCTTTTCAATTGAAAAAAATTAAGCTATTTTTACAAGTTTTTATTTAGTTTCGCCTGTCCTGATGTGTGTAATCAAATGCATTATTATGTTAGAGAAAAAACAAAATGAAGGCTCCAAGATGGAGGACAAGATTTGTGCTTATGGTCCGATTCGATTCAAAATGCTATTTGTGGGTTTTCGAGGTAGAAATTTATGAATTCTTTGTCAAAATTCATAAAATCACAATGGTGGCTCCAAGATGGCAGACGATATGGTCCGATTCTATTCAAATTTGGTATATGGGAGTTTTCGGGGTCGAATATTGTGATTCTTTTGTAAAAATTGAAAAATTCAAAATGGCGGCCCAAAACGAGTTTTGTGATTATGGTCTGATTCTATTCAAAATTGGTATGTGGGGGTTTTTGGACTCGAATATTATGATTCTTTCGTGAAAATTGACAAATTCAAGATGGCGGCTCCAAAATGGTGGACGAGTTTTGTGATTATGGTACGATTCTATTCAAAATTGGTATGTGGGGGTTTTTGGAGTCGAATATTATGATTCTTTCGTGAAAATTTAAAAATTTAAGATGGCGGCTCCAAAATGGTGAACGAGTTTTGTGATTATGGTCTGGTTCTATTCAAAATTGGTATGTGGGCGTTTTTGGGGTCAAATAATATGATTTTTTTGTAAAAATTGAAAAACTCAAGATGGCGGCCGAGTTTTGTGATTATGGTCTGATTCTATTCAAAATTGGTATGTGGGGGTTTTTGGGGTCGAATATTACTTGCTTCACTGTATCGGTTGTTGTAGCCAGGGTAAGCCCTTTCTTAAGCTGCAGCCTTGAACTAGTATCTGAATCTAACATACCTATTAAAATATGGTCCCTTATCAACTGATCCTTCAGAGTTCCATAATCACAATGTTCCGCTAAGGTATGTAGTGCAGTAATGAAAGAATCGATTCCTTCACTTGGGTTTTGTACCCTAGAATTGAACTTAAATCTTTTGTAAACCTCATTCTTCTGTGGCACGAAGTGTTTATCAAACAACTCCAGCATTTCAATATATGCCGTAGGAACTGTCTCAAATGTAAGCAATATTTCGTCCGCTTTCTTTCCCATTAGGTATAACAGTAAACCAATCTTTTCAGAATCCTCCTTGGACCCGAACCCCGATACTGTTACATATCGGATAAACCTTTTCTTCAATTGTGGCCAAGGCGAAGTTGAAACCCTCCGGCGCTGTAATTGTTCCCGCCATTCTTCCAATAACCTATAACTGTTTGTCAATGCTTCTAGGTTGATATTTCCGAAAATGCGGCAATGTTTTCACCGATTCTCACTGTAACTCGGACTTACTGGAAACGTGAGTTACTTGTAACGCTGCCACCATGATGTGTTAGGTCCTTAGGTCATTCAAATAAACTCGGGTTGAACTGAATACTTTTAATGATGCTTTTGACATTCACAACTCAATGTACATAAACACAAACATGCCTCGTCCTTCACGAGCCGGCCATAACTGAATAACTCGCCCTCTATGCTATTCTCCGGAATAGGGATTAACAGGGCCGTATCTAGACCTAACGGAACAGACATAACACACTTTCCAGAAAATGTAAATAAAAAGACAAAATAAAGCCTGAAGAAGTCCCCGGCCAGGGACGAAACATTGCCATTTATGAACTGAGACATTAGAAATATCCATTACAGAATCCCATATACCAAGAAATCTCCTCCAAATATATATATTTTTTTTTTCTTCAAAGAACGTAGGCATCTTACTAGAAAGCAGCGAAAAGAACAGTTAATGTTCAAGTACTGTAGATATGTATATGGTACATTGTATTTATATTAGAAATTTCTAGTTTTTCGTTGTGTATAAATCAACGAACAAATAATAGGCTAATAGTGATTCTCATTCCGCTTATCAGGAGCAATCAATGGAATGTGTTCCTGCAATTACCGGCTTGTCATTCCCACCGACATAACCTTACTATTTTATATCAATAGAAAATAGTAACTGAAAAATAAAAATATGGATCGGCCAGGATTTGAACCTGGGACCATTTGATTTCTAGTCGAACACTCTGCCAATTGAGCCACCGTCCTTGTTCAAAACCGGCGATTCACAATTTTTTTTTTTTTTTAAAAGTGTGAATTGTGATTTTAATCTAAATGCACATTAATTCTACTTTGGAAAATGTTGATGAAATTAAGATAAAGTTCAGATAAGAAAAGCTTGCGTTGGCGATAAGATATCCAATGGAAAGTATTGATATACTGTGATATCCAAATAGAAAATGTTGATACAAAATATCGAATATAGAAAGTTAAAATATCCCCAACATGAGAATATAGAAGAGCAAATCAAAATATTTCAGAATAATGTGCTTCATATTGATGAAGAAAATTAATAATTTTCTTCTGCATTCTTTTGGTAAACGAGATCATATTTGTCAGGAAATTTTTGGAAAATGCTGATTTACCAGTATTATTCGTCCTTCAGCCAGTGGTATTTTGACTTTCATTATCTTCCAGAAAAAAAAACTAAGTTCTGAAAAATTCTCTATTTTAAAACATTTGTATGAGGAAATGTACTGAACTGTTGAATTGCCCAAATTACAAGAGGACAGCAAAAAAGGCGATTTACATTTTTTTATTCATAGATTTAAATAAAGATAATTTCTAAATCCATTTGAAATAGACTTGTTACAGAACTGGCAAATATATACATTGGAAAGAATAGATGCAGTTGAATTGAAGTTTTTAGTATTGATTGAAAGTTAGTCATATTTTTTTTCTGCTTGAATTTTGACTCTAGCACTTTTAATAGCTGGAGAATAAGTAATTCACAATAAATGACAATTTTATTGGAATTAACACATATCCATTGAATTTTGTTTTTAGTTGTGGTTTCGAAGCATTTTCCAGGTTATAATTGTTTTTGTTACTTTCATTTGATCTTGAATCAGAGTGATTTTGAACAAATGAGTCATATAGAGCTGTTCAAAAACAAACAATACTGCCAATTTTTATATTCACAAAATATAGCCAAAGCAATTTATTTGAAATATTCCAATATTTGAACCATTTCATTTGTTATATCAACTACCAAACAATTTGTAGAACTTTGTATGACTTAGTGGTTCAAAATAAATGAAAGAATATTTCCAAAATCCTCATTTGTCTTGTTAATTATTGTTGCACTAATTTTTCTGTTTAATTTTTTATATCTTGATTATTTCAAGTTTTACCATTGTTTTGAATGTCTTTTTTAGGAGCATATTTTTAAGGGTGGATTTCGAAAGGTTTAATCATGCCTTTTTTCAGAAGTAGTGAAGTTTTTGATTAGATATATAAAAAAAATGGATATATTCAGTAGCTGTGTTCGTCGATGTCCATTCTCTAGTTTAAAATGCTACTGAAAATTTAGGCTCAAAAACTACAATGTATATTAATTATATTCATATTTGCTTTAATTCTCATTTGATTTTTTTGAGTATTATAAATATATATTATTTTTTACTATGAGAGATTGTTAATTCAGCCTTTCCACGATTTAAAAAAAAGTTCAGTATATGTACCTTTGAAATTTCGTCTACGTTTATATGTAGTTGATTCAGATAATGGGTCCGGTCAGAGTGTTTTGGCCAAATCAGTCTGCAAATACTGCAAAAATAATGCTATCTCAGGTATTAAGTGTACAAAGTGTGGGTGCACTACACATAATAGCTGTGCAAAACGTTTATTAAAGTTGAGTTCAGTGAGTGAAAACGACTTCGTTTGCTGCAGTAAACAAGACGAGGAACCTAACCTAAATGATCAGGATGAGCTGGAAATTCCGAATATAACAGAGATATCAACAAGTGAAGGGCTAAAAATCGAAAATATATACCTCAAATCTTTACTGAGACACAAAAACATTATTATTATACGGAGTTTAGAAAACCAGCTAAAATTGTTGAAGGGAGTGTCTACTCAGCCGCCTCCCATATACTCAAACCTGCCACCTCCAAACAATAAAAATAAAAACTGTGAAGCAAGTGCAAACGAAAAGGGGATAGTGGTAATTCATAATAACAACCAAGTTAGCCTCAGCAGCACGGGAGCAATTCCAAGAACAATTGTGAAAAGTTCCACCACCAATAATAAAAATACCGACTGCATTTCGAAAGATGAGGGAAGAAAACAACTCAAAGCCGCTTCATATAGCAAACTGAACGAACTAATCCATATATCTAGCGACGTAGAAATCTCCGCTCTTACCAGTCCAGACAAATATAAAATGTTAATGATCCAAAGTGGACTTTGGTAGAAAACAAAAATAGACGGGATACTTCTTCCTCAACCAATACGAACACGACCGTAGGAACAAAGATCGACAAGGAAGAGAACAAAAAACAGAATAAAGTCCAGAAAGTTGGTAGTGGGGACGGAGATCCAGATTTTCATGGAAGAGTGAACAAAAACAGAAAAATATGGCTTTTCATCTCAAAAGTGCCTGATAGTGTAACATCAGAGCACATTAAAAGTTATTTGATGAAACAGACAAACTCTGACAACTGTTCAGTCAAAAAACTAGATACTAATAGTACCCGTAGGGACAACCAATCTTTCATGGTAGGTGTTGAGCCCCAACTACAGCAGAGAGTGTATGAATCCAACGTCTGGCCAAGAAAAATTACATTTGGGCGATTTGATTTCAGATTGGGAGGACGCTTCCTGGATCAACAAAAAAACATGCAGAAAAATGATGAAGTTCAACCAGACTCTTTTTTAGAAGTTCGCTAGATAACAACGTATCTCACAAAATTACTGATTCAGCCTTCACATCCAACTACATTGATGATTGTAATAGGTCAATTTGTTTCATATCAACATTCAGAGTATTTCCAACAAAATCAATCAATTATCATGCCATCTTGAAGATTTTCGGCACAACATTGTCTGCATCTCTGAGCACTGGCTGAATGATGCAGACCTAGCTAAGATCAAAGTATTAAACTATCATCTTACTACTCAATTTTGTAGAAAACAGCACCTTCATGGGGGGTTGCTATATTTGCAAAGAGTGGGCAAATATATAAACAGTTAGATGTCAGTGAGTTCTGTAGTGAAATACACTCTGAATTTTGTGGTATTGAATCTAACAATACAATATATATCGCTGTATACAGGTCCTGTTTGGGAGACGTTGAATTATTTTTGAGTAATTTTGATAAACTTTTATTAGATAAAATCTTACGTCTTGATAAACAGTGTGTAATAGCTGGTGACTTCAATATAGATTTCAATTTCGAATCACAGCATTTAAACGACTTAAAGAACGTGTTAGAATCCTTCGGGCTTATGATAACTTTAAAACAGAATACCAGAATCACTTCAACATCAGCAACTTGTATAGACAACATTTTCACAAACCTTCCTACTAATTTATTTATTTATTATTCATACAAACCTTACGGTTTTATTACATGAATAAATATGTAATTAGATACATTGTGCAAATTAATAACTTTTTACATAATAAAATAAAATTTACAGAATTTATGAGATTCACAAATTAATTCACAGTAGAAATTACAGAACCCTGTCTCTCAGACCATCTTGGACAAGTATTTATTTCCAACAATACAAAGAGGCCTATTTTTAAGGCCACCTCCAGAAGATTTTTCGGTCATAAGAACAAAATGTCCTTTCGCAATGGCCTGAAAATGGCTGACTGGTTCTTTTTTAAGGTACCGAGTGATATTAGCTATTTGGCCGACAATTTCATTGACACAGTTACCAACCTTCTCAAAAAAAAAACCCATTACGAAAATATCACGTAAAGTCTAGGCCACCGGTTACATGGCTCAATGATAATTTGATATCTATGAGGGAAACCTTATCTGCAGTAAAAACGGTATGTGCGGTAACAAAGTGTCTTAAAGACCTGGCAGTTTTTATAACTATGAAAAAACAATACTCTTCTGCGTTAACCACGGCCATGAAAAAATCATATGAATCATTTTTATCAAACTCAAACAATTTTCCAAAAGATGCCTGGAAACTGATAAATTTTGAGAGAAGCAAAGATCATGGTATTACAAAAATTGACCAGAGTTTGACATCCACTGCCTTCAATCAATATTTCTGCAACATTGCTAAAGACATTATATCCGTTCTCCCGGATTCAACTCACAATCCCATAGTTCTCATGGAGAATTTACCAACACCTAGCTGTTCTTTTTTTCTTGAACCAGTTGATGAAAACGAAGTATTTAATGCAATCACATCCCTAAAGAATTCATCAGCTACAGATATCTATGAACTAAACAGCATGATATTCAAAGAAAACGCTGACCTAATTACCCCTCTTCTCACAAACAATCATCAATAATTTGCTTCAGTTCTGGTGTTTTTCCGGACTCTTTCAAAATTTCTAAAGTTCTACCTTTACTAAAAAAAGGGGATGCAGACTGTTTAGAAAATTTTCGACCAATTTCCATAATACCTATGCCCTCCAAAGTAATTGAAATAATCCTGAAACATCGGCTATACAAATACTTCGAAAATAATTCACTATTTGACAATGCACAATTTGGGTTCCGCAGTGCGATCTAACCAAGGCGGTTGACTGTGTACCCCATGAGATACTCAATCACTATGGTATAAGAGGTATTCCACTGAAACTGTTCGAGTCATACCTATCTCAAAGAAAACAAGTTGTTTCCATCGACGGTATTACATCTGACCCAGGTCTTATTGAAAACGGTGTCCCTCAAGGGTCTGTTTTGGGTCCACTGCTATTTATTATATACATCAACGATTTTCATCACTTTCTATTGCCTAATAGATCTGTCTTATTCGCTGACGACAAAACAATAATAAACTCTGCCAAGAATATCAACTCTCTCAAACAGCTAGCCATGGACAGTGGAACTGAAGCAAACAAATGGTTTACAGCTAATAAATTAAATCTGAATCAAGCCAAGACACAATCTTTAACCATCTCACATATAGATGTTACACAGGGTTTAGTAGTGAAATTATTAGGAGTATATATTGATGACAATTTGTCCTGGGTCAGTCACATACATTATTTAAGTAGGAAATTATCGAGTGTAATTTTCATGCTCCGAAGACTAAAACAAATGCTAAGCTCCACAGCTCTTAAAATTGCCTATTTTTCATTGTTTCATTCGTATATATGCCACTCGATAATTTTATGGGGGGCATCGTCACATTCTACTGTTTTCATACTACAAAAAAAAGCCATAAGGATTTTAACAGGTGCTGATGGGCGTGATTCGTGCCGACCTCTTTTCACAAAACTAGAAATTATTACTATTCCATCGGTTTACATTTATTATTCTGTACTGGAAATCCACAACAAGAAAGATTCATTAATCAAAAATTCAGACCACCATAATTACCCAACAAGATCTGGAAATCTACTTAGATGTCAACGATTTAGGTTGAATAAATCTAGAGAGAATTCGCTGGACCTTGACCTTTATAATAAACTTCCAGAATACTTTAAAGATCTTCCCCAGAATCTTTTCAAGAATAGAATGAAATATTTTCTTCAAACTCACTGTCTTTATTCCACTTCAGAGTTTCGCAATTTCAAATTCCCCATAACTCTGAATTTGTTGAATGAAGCGAACTGATCTTACGTACTCCTACGAGTTCAAGTTCATGTGATTATTCCTGCTAACACATCTTAGATTTTATATGTGTGAATGGTATATGTATGCTGTATTAGCTGGACTTCTGTTCCTATTTTATTAATATGACATTTGTTCAACTTATTTTTACTTTTAATGTGTTTTACATATATAGATATACATTTTTTCTTTTTATATCTTTGACTTGCTAAAATTGTGCAGAAATGTATAGAAATTAGTTAAATAAATACTACTACTACTAATAAATATACCGATTGCTAATAACTGAGAGCATACTTATACTCGATCTAAATCCAACAGGCTAGAAATGTATTACCTACCAAAACTTCGCTGTTTGTTTGGTTACTGCAGGATTATTGCAAGTTCGATAACCTTCAACCTCATAGTGACAATGACTGGATTGCTCGGTGTTATTGTTTATTCCTCAATCCATATGAACGAGTTCGATTTTGGCTAAATTGAAAATGTGCCGTTCGTACTTATGTATTACCTAACGAACAAGAATCCGTTGTAGACTCCTTTTCGAAATACTCCTATTATTGTTGATGCGGTTTATTAATGCTGCAATATGCTTACACTCGCCTGTTTTCTGTTGCCTGCAATTCACCCGTATTACATGCTTTTTCATCATTATTCTAAAAAATTATATATATTTCCATCTTGACAATAGTAATACCATTACACAAGAGCGGGAACCTAGATGATCCCCCAAATTTTAGAGAACCTAGAGATTCCTCGATCCTACCTTTGCAAAAATTATTGAAAAACTTGTCAAAAAAAGACTCAGCTCAGCTCACACAAAATCATTAATACTAATCAATTTGGATTCCAAAATAAAAAGAACACACATGATGCACATGAGCTTTACTCGGACATAAATGACGGAGATATTGCCGCGGCAGTGTTCTGTGACCTTCCGAAAGCTTTTAACTGCGTAAATCACAGAATACTCTTGCGAAAGCTTCATCATTATGGGTGTAGAGGAGTAACTTTGGATTGATTCGAGTCGTACCTCACAGAACATAGTCGAGTAGTGAAGACCCACGAAATTTCAAGCATAAATTAGATATTGATTACCATCGTTTCGGACGTCCATCGTCTTAATGTATTTAAAAGGTTTTCACGACGTTTCGAATGCTTGTATCTGCAATACTGAAGACGATTGCAGATACAAGCATTCGAAACGTCGTGAAAACCTTTTAAATACATTAAGACGATGGACGTCCGAAACGATAGTAATCAAGTTACCACATCGTCTACGACCTTCAAACAAACATCAATTAGATAGATTCGGGTGTGCCGCAAGGATCGGTTCTAGGTCCAACTCTGTTTTTATTATACATTAATGATCTCTCAAATCTTAACTTTTCTGGTGAACTAACATTATTTGCAGATGATACTACAATTTTGTGTAAGACTTTTTGAAGATCTTAATGAGAAAATATGTAGCGATTGAAAAATGGTTAAGTCTTGGTGTGATTCAAACCTTTTATTATTTAATATCTCAAAAACGAATATTGTCTCCTTTAAATGTACTCTTCACGATGTAACCTTAGAAAGTGATATCATTGAGACAAAAGGTTGTATACCAGATTTCTGGGTTTGAATATTGACAAGAAACTGAAGTTTGTTATACACATAAAATTTCTGCCAAATGTTATGCAATCAGAGTAATTGCTAGGGAGCTTGGAATACCTACTGCTGAAACCGCCTATTACGCTTTGATTGAATCTCATTTGAGGTATGGTATTCCCTTTTGGGGAGTGTAGAGCTGAAATTCAAAACAGGGCTATTAGAAATATTGGTAAAATTTGACCACGTGATTCATGCAGGCAACTATTCATTGATATGAAGATACTGACTTGTAGCTCTTTTTATTTTGGAAACTGTCTAGTAAAAACATTTTAATATTCGAAATCATTTCTTCTCATTGTTCCGCAAGACTAAGCTCTAGAAATTATTTTTAAATTTCCCTTACCTTCGTCCTCTCTAATAAAGGATTTGTTTATTTATAACGGAGTTAAGATGTATAATCATTTGCCAATCGAAGTGAAAGACTCTAATGTAGATATTGTGGGTTTTAGAAAAAACAAAAAATCTACTGTGTAGAAGACCAATTATGTTCTACAACAATTGTATATACTTTTTTTGTACCTGTGATTGAATGACCGGAAACACTATGTTTCGTAGGTACAATATATTGTTTATATACCTATATCATCTTCGGACAATAAAGTATATTTATCATTATTATTAAAGCCAATTTCTCCCCTTTCTTCAATGCACTCTCAGTAAAAGGCATCGAGTGCTTGATAGTTTCAAACCCGGTCCGTAGGATCATCGGCGCCATGGTTTGAGGTTAGGTTATTATGTTGATGTAAAATGTAAACGAATTTATTATTTGTTTATTATGGTATGTTATTTATACACAGCTAAACCAAATTATATACGTTTTTTGAAAATTTTCGCGGTATACAACAATAGAAAAGGAGTCCAATACTTCTCTATTGCCCGCTAGTAGGCATCGTGCACGCTCCCTATACCAATATATTCTAATTCTTATAAAGCCCAACCAAATTCCGGTTAAACCCAATTAATATCTATTAATTACCATTGTTGTTGGTGGCAATAATGTTCCCAGGGGCTGTTTGACAGCTGTCGCGTGACGTCACGTAACCGTGGTCTATAAACATAAACGAAGACAGATGAAGTTATATGCTTCTTCGTTTGTCATGCTCACGTAGAGTTGGTTGTTTGTTTGTTCCGAGCAATTGATCAAAGAGGGCTCGTTTGACAGGAGCAAATTGCTACATATCAGATAAAGCATACTTTATCTGCTCCATCAATTTCCAGGGAGCAGAAAAATCAAAGTGATCAGAAGGCGGCAATAAGAAAATGGAAGAAGTTATAAGAAATAGTTTCAAAATATCAAATGGAGATATGATAGATGCAAATTCGGATTATTATTTAGTTCGAACAGGTTTATAATTTGAATTATAGGTGAAGAAATAAATTTATGAAAACGTTCATAGGTACACACAAATGTTATTAGAAGAGGTTAGTTTACAAATAATAAGGTTATCATTTGCTTAGTGTTCGTTTCAGTTTGAGCAATAGGATATTTCAATCAATCACGTCACAATTACGAGATCTCCATGATTTTTTTAGCAGGCTGAGCATTTCAAACGAAGTTGACCTTTCGAAACCTAGCGGCAAAAGTTTGAACTGTGTGAAGTAACGATGCATACGCCCATCAGAGGAGTACGATTTTGAAAGTGACGAAAAAATTGTCGTTTTCTATTTAAAGTTATGAAAATCATAAAACATTTTTTTCTAATTTCTGAGTTTGTTGCTGAGCCTCCTAGGTGGTAATCTTCATGTGCATATCAAAATATTCTAGAAAAGGGACACATGCGTGACCCCTATTCCACCTCACTGAAACTATTGAGCTTTGTATTTTCTGAATCATTGCAGGTGCATAACAAATCAATGATATTTTAAAATTACAAGAATTTATTTATATCAACACATTTATTTTCTATCTCTTCATTTCCTGAACTTCCATCTGTGTAACGACCTGTACAGGGATTATAGGATACGAATCTAGAAGCTTTGTTGGCCTGTAATCTTTGATTATGCAGGTTATACTCGTCATCTGAAAATTGGCACCCACCAATGCTGGCCATTCGTCTATTCTGTAGATGAGGGGTCTCTGGCATGGCCAACTAAAAGAATTAGTCATTCATTGAATGAGTGTCTTATTATAGCCACATAAAACACGAGAGCACAGCTCGAGTATTTGCTTTTCTTGAGTGTTTTATATGCTAATAAGACATGGAATGCAATACAACATTTTATGCATCGATTCCATTTGTAATTTCAAGAAAAATATGTCTTATCTACAATGGAAAAAGTAGTATGCCACAAGAAATATTGGAATTACAAATGGTATCATTAAATAACTAGAATTCTTCCCAAGTAGCACAGAGTCATAAAATTAACATAATGACTTCTTATACCGTCTTAAAGACCACGTATTTGTATGTTTTAGAACCAAAAAGTTAATATGCGTTTTATAACCTTCAGGCGTTGCTATGACGTCGTGTAGTAGATATAACGAGAGTACAATAAAGAATTCTCGAGATGAAGTTGTACTGTGGTTTGTATGTAAATAAATTGTATGTGTCGTTAAGTAGAACTCAAGAGCAGTTGCTGTGAGGTTATTATGACAATGAACATATGTGGTTCTAATGAATAGATTTTTGAAACGTTTCTACGACTACATATTGTACTCATGTAATGTAGTTTTATCAACTGAAGAACTTTGGTCGTAATGATTACATTATGTATCTATGGTTAGATGATTTTTGTTGGTTATGTTATTTTTGTTGGATAGGTATATTGTCTTATATATGTAGAATATTCAGTTACGTATGAATGATTAAAATGCCAACACAAAAATCCAATCTGCCTTACAAGAGAACTGGAGCGTATAGAAAAATATAAAGAGGAATGATGAGTGCCTACCCCAAAATTAACATCTGAAATAATTAATCAGTCTATCGAGACACTGCAAAAAAATGAAGTTCATCCAGTTCCTTCAATTGTTTTCACAACAAGGAAAGACATAAATAATATGTATGTGCACTTCGAGTGATGATTAAAAAATATTCAACATCACATAACCTCTATTGTAAATGTCAGTTATTTTTAGCGTTTTCCATTAGGCGGAACTAGCGGAATGCTTATGCACTCAGTGTATATCTTCTTCTGTTTTGATAGCGTTACGACGTTAGTACAACAAAATTTGCTACTTGTGGTCATACATTACAACTTTTTTATGTAAGATATTGCGATGTCTTTGAGACACTCGTAAACTATTCTATGATAGTACATACCGGAGTAATTACAACTTTTCGACACTAGAAGGATGGCATCCATGTTTTTCGATTGATTGATAACATCATTCTGGTAGCCATATTGGAACAAAAATATTTAAAATAAAAAATATGGGACCCTGGGTGTTATATCAATTTAAAAATCATTGGAGATGTGCTAATCAAGTATCTTTCGTAATATGGTCTACATATTTCAACGATTAATGAGAAAAATTGATGAAATATATTTTTTCTGAAATGAAAATAAATATTCATCTCTCTTCATTTCCGAGGCGCATGAATTTTAAGTGAGTAGAATTGGATTTTGATCGTAAAAATGGTCACTAGAGTTTCAGAACAATTCTTAAAGACACATAAATGAAAATCATTTTTATCTCGATAACTATCATGGTCACAGAGTATCATGAACATGTAAAGGAAGGCTGACTTATATATTATATTGATATTATATAAAATCTTTTGATATGGTATACATATTGTAATACTATATTAGAAAGATTATGACCTTCATGCATAATGACTACACTAAGACCACAGACCGACCCTTTTGCGACTGGCTTATATAAGTCTATATTGGCAAGTCATTACCACTACTTTATAACGTCGATGTGACGTCGCAAGAGTGTGCCTTTTTGTCATATTGGCATACATAGCGACGTCTCAGCATATTACAAGACAAGTCATGGACTTTTGCGAAAGGTCTAGTAGACGTCTGTACAACCGAATTATGACCTCTGTTTGCTACTTGGGTTGTTTCTCTTTTATTGCTCAAAGATCAGGCACACTAGTGTTTTATTGACCTCGCAAGACGTTTGTAAACAGAAGCATTGACTTCAATATACATGCCCAGCAGTGGATAGGTAAACATAATTATAGAACAATGGATAGAATATTATATAATGCTTGGGTATGATCCTTCAGTAGAAGATGAACAAAATGATGAAAATCCAGAAAGTGATACCGTATTTAATACACAATAAAAAAAAAAAGATATATAAATTCAAAAAAGTGAGTTATAAAATAAAATTATTAGTTTTAAATCTTATCAATATTGAAGTAGAATGCGGTTATTTATGAGCTAGACGTTTCATTAATGATTATCAATGTTAAGTAAGAGCTGAAGAATTGGGTTGAAAAAAAAAATTGGTTTCAATATGGAACTAATGCAGTATGGAGGTGTCTTCCTAAAATTCGTTCATTCTGGCCAGTTCACCTACATGCTCGCTGACTAAATTTCTATTTCACTATTAGCGTAGTGATTAACTATTTGTTTTTTTAATACTGTAGAAAGTTATTACCCTTCTTAATATATAAGGATATGGAGGCTGGTAGGCATGCTGCATCGTTGTCAGGTAAGAATGGCTCTTAGGTGAAGAACATATAGATTGCACTTGACCTGTAGGTTCTCTGAAATGATATAAACTTCCATTATTTATTGTGGTTCAATTTTTCAGTGGTTGAAAAACATTGCTCTCGTTTGTATTTGATCGGAAAAATTATTCTGGAGGCATAAAGATGGTAGTATTAACATAATTATAGTTATTTTGTTCTATTAGTGCATATAAACAAGAAAAAAGGGATATCCAGAAATGTTTGAGGCATTTTTCATCAGTAGATGTTCAAAGCTTTAAAATAAGTTGTAAATCCATTGATATTGAAAAAATAGACTATTATTGAAGACAGCAATCCTTCTACCACCAAAATATATCGGATATGGATTATGTGTTTACCCTATGCATGTATAAATGTTCACTAAAGGATAATTCGGAGTGAGTAGCAGATCTGTTTCTTTCATTAGTACTTCTTTCAACATATCTCCTGTAGTTGTACTCCATTTCATGTCGGAGCTGGTACCAAAATGATTATAATGTGACGAATGTAAATTGTAACATTTTGGATTAAAGGGGTTGTTATCTGTAGGTTGCGAAGTCTGACTAGCCTCCCATCCTGATACCTTCACAAGGGGACCATATGATTTCTTGCAATACAAACTAGTTTTCCTGCGGTATTCCAATGGATTGACTATTTGTCTTTCCAGCTGGAAACAGTTTTGTATATTATCGAATTTTTTAAACGATTCAAATTTTACAGTAAACGGTGGCATCACTAGAGTTCACGTGTAATAATAATATGATTATAAAAAATACTAATTTAAAAAATAAGGTGTATACGAGTGCCCGAAATGTATGATTACGGAAATCTCACTGAATTGTGAAGTTTCAATTTGAAAGTTCTAAAATATCCGCCAAAGGTGACCGCTAACAGCGGGCTGTTTCCTGATTGGCCATTAAATGACACAGAATATGAAGTTCTCAATCAGCTGCCAATCAGAAAATAATACGCCCCTTGTCGACATAAATCAATGTTATTTTAAATATACTGAAGGAGTCACGGCAATACCTCTATTTCGAATGATAACCTTTTAACGACTCGTTACGCGCCAGCGCATCCGCCATGTTAAAAAGGCGGGCAATATGAGAATTTCGGACACTTAGTAAATAAATACCAGGGTATTACCCTTATTATCAATGAAACATTAATTGATGGTGCCTCATTAGTATATACAACAATTGAAGCACATAAATGTATCCAACTAAGACTATGGTTGAAATTCAGAACTTGTAGGAAGGTTAGGATAATATAAGTACAGTCGATAAAATAATTCTCTATATATATATATATATATATATATATATATAAGTATCCGAAAAGTTGAGGCAGGCGCACAAAAAATTTTCTAGAATCAAAAGGCCTATAGGCGTTCTTAGGACTCGTTTCGCGCAAGTGCATCCGCCATGTTAAAAAAGAGGGTAATATGAAAATTTCGGACACTTAGTAAATACACGGGTTATTACCCAAAGAGTGTAAACGTTATCTGCTATTCCCCATAAGACAATGGTGACACTAATAGAAAGGGATGGAAGATACTTTGTGAGTCATAGTGCGGTCATGTCCACCATTCTCTCTGGACAGTGGCGGACTAGCGCACTCTGATATCTGAGAGTTTCAGGCTCTTGAATGTATATTGGACCACTCTGTATGTTATGTGGGCATCCGGTACTAATGTCCATGTACGTTAATGCTACAAGATGCTGATTGGCTAGAGCTTATTTAGTACCTCCTATTCAGATAACGACTCTCTTTGGTTATTACCCTTATTATCAGTGCAATCAAATGAAAAATTAGTTGATGGTGCTTTACATAGACAAATTAAAATAAAGAGACTGTTTGAAACATTGGCAATCTTGACCACCAAGTTTTTGGTACGGCCAGTCGCGCATGGAGGCGCTGCCCGCAATCAACAGACGACTGGCGACATGATAATTTTCCAATTTCGACATTTGTCAGAAAATGACAAACCACGTAATAATTTCAGAATAACTCTACTGTTAATTGTCATCGAAAAATTAATTATAGAAATTATACCATGGACTTGAATTATGAACCCAACGTCGAAAATGGAATGTTATTCGAGTTGACGCTGAAATTCCTCGAAATATTCTTTCACAAGGTAAAATATAAGCTGCTTTTCACAAACTGATAGTTATTTCTATCCATCAGTTGCAGGAATTTTTTCACAAACTGGTACTTATTTCCATCCATCAGTTTTCATTTCCTATCACCATTTGAGGAAGTACGAAGTACATGGTCTCCTTTGTGCTAATAAATTAACAAAATTATTGAAGGTTTGTTGTAAATGTAATATGTTTTTATTTTGGTTGATTTGATGATAAGAATATTTTTAATTTTGTTGTTTTTCGGAGGTTTATTATTGTTTTGTCTGTAGTTGTACATTGGCCTAGATACAATACAATGTGTTTTTATAGTGTTCAACTTATTATTCTTGTTTTATAAGATGTTTAATTTTGTTCTTGATATCATGAAATAAAGATTTACTTTGGAACTTTATGTTAACCACGAACGAACTAACAGATTCTACGAATCGATTACTGTATATATTTTATTAGTGATCGATTTGCCATTCCAGTATTTTATATGATACAACCATTCATATGGAATACAAGAATGGCAAATCGATCACTTATAAAATATATACCATATCAATCATATAAAAGTAACACATTTGAAAAACCCGCCTTATCTCAATCGGTATTACCAACTGTACTTAGTTTAGCCAGTTGCGAGATACGTCGCCACTGTCTAAACGTGGTGCCAACTTTTACTGCAGGTTTGACAACTCTCTTTATTTTTAGTTTCTCTATGGTACTTTATTAGTACCATAGACAAATTAAAAATAAAGAGACTGTTTGAAACATTGGCGATCTCGACCACCAAGTTTTTGGTACGGCCAGTCGCGCATGGAGGCGCTGCCCGCAATCAACAGACGACTGACATGATAATTTTCCAATTTCGACATTTGTCAGAAGATGACAAACCACGTAATAATTTCAGAATAATTCTACTTGTCATCGAAAAATTAATTATAGAAATTATACTATGGACTTGAATTATGAACCCAACGTCGAAAATGGAATGTTTTGTTATTCGAGTTGACGCTGAAATTCCTCGAAATATTCTTTCACAAGGTAAAATATAAGCTGCTTTTCACAAACTGATACTTATTTCCATCCATCAGTTGCAGAATTTTTTTCACAAACTGATATATTTCCGTCTATCAGTTTCATTTCTATCACCATTTGAATACAGATTATCATCAAACTGGAGCATTCACTCGTTCTCCTTTGTGCTAATAAATGATCAAAATTATTGAAGGTTTGTTGTAAATGTAATTTGTTTTTATTTTGGTTGATTTAATGATAAGACTGAAGAATATTTTTAATTTTGTTTTGTCTGTAGTTTTATTATTGTTTTGTCTGTAGTTGTACCTTGTCCTAGATAAAATAAAATGTGTTTTTATAGTTATTATTCTTGTTTTATAAGATCTTTAATTTTGTTCTTGATATCATTAAATAAAGATTTACTTTGAAACTTTATTTTAACCACGAACGAACTAACAGATTCTACGAATCGATTACTGTATATATTTTATTAGTGATCGATTTGCCATTCCTGTATTTCATATGATACAACCATTCATATGGAATACAAGAATGCAAATCGATCACTTATAAAATATATATCATATCAATCACATAAAAGTAACACATTTGAAAAACCCGCCTTATTTCAATCGGTATTACCAACTGTATTTAGTTCGGCCAGTTGCGAGATATGTCGCCACTGTCTAAACGTGGTGCCAACTTTTACTGCAGGTTTGACAACTCTCTTTATTTTTAGTTTCTCTATGATTAGTACATACGGTGTAGTGGATGCGGGTTCTGGCGAACTGTCGTTCTGACGAACACATCAGAATTGTTCTTCAGGATGTCGGTGGTTATAGTTGAGATGTCTAAAAACCCTGGTGAATGAACTGATTCGATATTGTTTAGATTTTCGAGGGGACACCACCTGTTACTTCAACAGAGCTTCTGTCTGTTGTAGATGGCGCCGTTCAAATATGTTTGTTTATATTCTCGCTTAATGTCAGCAAAACTTAATTTCTGACTTCTGCAGCATCTTATATGAAATTATTTTCAGTGTGTTTTGTCAGTATCTATGCGTTTTCCATCTCTTTGATTTGAAATCTTGCTTAGCTTATTCCGGAGTTTATTCTTTAAAAAATCACTTGTTCATTAGTGCGTGAGGAATTGTTTATTTTCAGGTAGTGTAGTGTGTAAGGATACTTTTTGTAGAATGGGCCACATTTGTATTTTGTGTGGACAGTATAAAGCCGCAGATTCGAATATACTATTTCATTCATGAATAGGGTTAGTGATTTCTCTTGTCCTCTACTCTTTGACAACACCCTTCATATCGCCAGACACGATATTGGACAACAATTTCAATGAGAGAATCGGAAGATTCTTGATACTTTCCACCAACACACCCCAAATATTCAGATAAAATATTTTCTTGCGCTGATAGGCTACCAGAGAATTGAAGGAATAAAAGCTCCCATTTCTAAGATTTAACACTAGCATATTCGTAATAGATGCAATATCGAGAATTCTTATAAAAATGTCAACAACTGAATTCGTTAAAAATTCAATAAAATTTGCTATATATTCTCGTTTATCTTTATAGTTGGTTGTGCGAGGTATTATTTGATAGGGTCTAATTATAAGGATTCCTGGACAATTTCTTCCAAAATGTTTCCCGGTTTTGAAAATATTCAACACATATTTCCCTCCCTCTATCAATGTGCCCAAGATTACGAAAAAACCGTTTCATGAAGTTTAGATGAAAACGACAGTGCTGATTGGGTTTTCAAGAAATCCAATATTCTATTTTCAAACCATTTTCAACCAAAATGAAATTGTCGAATGAGATGGTTTGTTGATTTGTTTGATAATATGAAAAGGATGTTCACAAAAAGATGTGGAATCATCTGGGACTGAAAGATAAACTTTAGTCACTATCTTCTATCATTCAAGATAACCTCTTGGGAGGTATTCATGTTGAAAACGAAAACAATTGAATAGAAATATTTTTCTGAAAATTGAAAAATCTATGACAATAATGAAGTTTTTTTTTGGTAAGCTAACAGAAAACAACTACTTCCCCAGCTAGAGCCACGCTGGACATTGAACTACATCTGATAGATATTTTGAAAGGACCCTAACTCAAAAAAAAAAATCTGAACATTTGCATTCAGATAGTTATTTCTTGTTTATTCCGGTCTTAATTAATAATTCAGATTAATGAGGCAAAGAATAGAAAATCTATCTAAATAAAAATGCTAATGTTCACTTTCAGATTTTTTTCGTTTGAGTTAGGGTCCTTTCAAAAAATCGATCAGATGTAGTTCAATGTCAAGCATGGCCTTAGCCAGGAAAGCAGTTGTTTTCTACAATATTCAATCGATAATGTTTCCCTTTTCAGATGGTTTGTCTTATTACGATATTGTTTCCTCAATGCTGCTAGACATTCTTTCATTGGATAGGGTATAGCATGGTTATTTTGGCTCACAGACAGAAAGTCTAGCCCCAGCTCTAATAAATAAATACATCTTTATTAGTTCCTTTGATCATGCGAATGATACATAGGATACGTCAAAATCATTTAGAAATCTACTTCTACAGTACGTAGTTCAAGATTGAAGAGTATAATTCTTTTTCCAAGAGTAGGAGTTTTATATAATTTTTGAAAGTTTTTATTGGTGATGTTCTCATATTGGTTGCTAATTTGTTGAACAGTTTGATTCCCATATAATTTGGACACATTTCAGTGTCTAGGTGCTGTTACTTCCAGTGTTGTTGAGTTTCTTGTATAATAGTTATTACCATTCAGACTTTCAAATGTTCTGATGTTTGCTTCTACATACATTCAATCAATCAAAATATACTTTATTGTCATAAGAATTAGATCTTGTGGACAAAGTGTGTACAATATATATAAATAAAATATGATAAAAGTATTAAAATTCACAAGAAGAACCGTCATAAGACGGGTAAAATAACACAAAATACAGTCACAGGTTGATAAATACTAAATGACTAAGTAGTGTTAGTTGAAACTGATAATTAACAAAATATATGTTATATAACCGATAGCATATCTGCTTATAATAATTAAATGGTACAATATGAAAATGTATTTCATAAGGTGTATAGGAAATGTATAATAAATATTTAATATTAGAATACATCTGCAAGATAATCCTGAACCGAGTAGTAGGCTTTTTCAATCATTAGTTTTTTCAGGCTCTTTCTGAATTTATTTGAGTTAGTGATATCTTTTATATGATTAGGGAGGTGGTTGTAAAGTTTTTTTTCCCTGTAAAATATAGATTTAAGAGTGAGGTTGATAATGGTAGTTGGATATTCACTGGCTGTCTGGTATTATGTAATTTAGTATTGATCTACACCTGTGTTTGTGTACGAGTGACTTGTTTCCAAAATAAATAAACTTGGTGACGCCAAGATCCTATGTTGAATGAAGAGAGGTTTGCATGAGATTGTTCTAGGTGTGTTAGTTATGCATCTGACTGCTCATTTTTGAAGTATAAATGCTGAATTGAAGTTGGTTAGGTGGCAAGTGCCCCAGAAGGGTAGTGCATATCTGAGATGTGATTCACAAAGTGAGTAATAGTTCTCTAGATGCTACTCTTACAGCAAAGCACCCAGATGCTAGTCTTTTGCAAAGTTTCATTGTGTGGGCTTCAAACTTGACCTGGTGGTCTATGTGCAGTCCAAGAAATTTAGAGCATGATTTTTTTTTGTATCTCAGTGGTACCTATGCTAATGTTCTTATTTCGCATTTCAAGTTATGAGTGCTGTTTTTGTGGTGTTGAGGGACAGGTAATTGTTGCACCAGTTATTTATTAGTGCCAGATCGCGATTTATAGATACCTGCAGTTCATTTGGGTCTTTGTTGTTCCAGTAGAGTGTTGTATCATCTGCAAATATTCTTATACTGCAATTTGTTTTTGTGTTATGTCGTTGATATACAGTAGGAATAGAGTGGGTCCCAAAACCGAACCCTGGGGGACTCCAGTTGTTACAGTAGAGCAGTCTGAGTATGCATCAGTAATTTTGACCATTTGCTTATGATCAGTTAGATAGGATTTAATCCAGTTTAGAGATACTCTTCTGAAGCCATATTGGTAGAGTTTTCTTAACAGGAGACTGTGATTGACACAATCAAATGCTTTGGTTAGATCACAGAGCACTGCTGCAGATGATTCTTCTTTATTTATGGGTTGAAATCCATACTGTTCTTTTGCTATTATTTTATGTTTATTTAAGAAAGACATTATCGTTTTATTGGCTATCTTTTCTAATACTTTGGAGAGTGTAGGTAAAAGAGATATTGGGCGATAGTTACCAGGTTCGTCTTCCGCTCCCCCTTTGTGCACTGGGACTACAACAGAAGTTTTCAGGTAAGCAGGAAAAGTTCCGCTTTCGAAAGATATGTTTATGATATCAACCAATTTGTTGAGTGCCCTTTCCGGTAGGTTTCTGAAGATTTCTATTGAAAGTCCATCTATACCCTTGGCATGTTTGTTTTTTATTTCGGCCATTATTTCATTCAATTCATAGATGTCAGTGGGATGGAGAAAAAATGTTTCGGGCATGATGGTACCATTTAGATGTATTATAGGGTCTATATCTGGGTTGTTTTAATGAGAGTTTTTTGTCCTATGGAGCAGTAGTAGAGATTGAGGTCGTCCGGCTGAATTTGTAAGTTTGTTGCATGTGGGCTGTCGATATTAGCTTTCCTCAACTCATTTATTATAGCCCAGGATTCTTTAATTTTATTGGTGGACTCGGTCATTCTGTTGTTGTCAAATTGTGTTGTTGCTAGCCTAATCACCTATATATACCTCTGTATTTGTTGAAATAAGAATTAAATTGCGGGGTTGTATTGAATTTACTTGTGTAGTGCAGGGAGCGCAGATTTTTCCCTGATATCTTAAATACCTTTTGAAATCCAATGATTTGAAATTTGGCAGGTGTACATAATTTCGGTGACAATGCATTAAGAAACTTTTGTGTGAAAAAAAAACAAATGGCGGCTCTAATATAGCGTACGAGTTTTGTGATTATGGTCCGATTCGCTTCAAAATTGGTATGGGGGGTTTTTGGGTCGGAATTTGATTCTTTTGTAAAATTGAAAAATTCAAGATGGCGGTCAAAATGGTGGCGAGTTTTTGTGATTATGGTCTGATTCTATTCAAAATTGGTATGTGGGGGTTTTTGGGGTCGAATATTATGATTTTTTGTAAAATTTGAAAAATTCAAGATGGCGGCCGAGTTTTGTGATTATGGTCTGATTCTATTCAAAATTGGTATGAGGGGGTTTTTGGGGTCGAATATTATGATTTTTTGTAAAAATTGAAAAATTCAAGATGGCGTCTTTAAAATGTCGGCCGAGTTTTGTGATTATTGTCTGATTCCATTCAAAATTGTTATGTGGGGGTTTTGGGGTCGGAGATTATGATTATTTTGTCAAAATTGAAAGATTCAAGATGGCGGCTCCAAAATGGCCGCGAGTTTTGTGATTATGGTCGGAAAATTTTAATAATAATAATAGATTGAAAAACTAAAAACACGCGTTAATAGAAAACTAAACTAAAAAGTTGAAAATAAATAATAGTTTAAAAAAACTAAATAACACGCTTTTATAGAAAACCAGACAAAAAAAATAGAAAATAAGAAAAAAAAATTATTTTATTTAAAAAGGCGATACCATGCACCCCACGTTTTTTTTTAAATAAAATAATTTTTTTTCTCATTTTCTATTTTTTTAGTCGGGTTTTCTATAAAAGCGTGTTTTTTAGTTTTTTTAAACTATTATTTATTTGCTTTGAATTTGATCTTTTTTAAGGGAAATGCAATTTCAAAATGTGTCATTACTGTTCAATCTGGTCAGAGTGGGTGATAGAGTCCCAATTTATATCATTACATAATTGAGCAAACCTACTATAGTTTTTCTTAGAAACCACTTGAAAAAATAAAACCACTTGAAACAAATAATTATATTAAACAAAAAATATATACTATTACACATTGCAGTATATTATACAAGTGAAGCATTAATGTAGTATTGACGAAAAAACAATTGGTTAGATTAAATTCAGTTTCATATTTATAAAAGTATTAAGCTATCACGTTTCTCAGTATCCTATGATAATTTTCTTACAGAAACAAACACTAGGAGTTATAAAACAAAGACACCCTGTTTTCAGGTACTTTGTAATAGGTACATTCAAATGGCAAATATAAAGTAACCTAACTAAGGATTAAAAAGCAATGTACAAACACAATCAAGACTCGTATAAAAGACGCTGATAGTGTGGATACACTTCCCAATTAGGAATATGCAAACCAAACTCCAGTGCGACGAGAACTGCAAACTCAGAAGACATCAGTTCTTTTCGATTCAATCTGAACGTTGTTTCAGTCTTTTCGATTAACAGTTTCAATCCATCACCTTTGACATCATTCAGCTTGGCGGAAAGTATCAAACTCGCTCCTGCACACAATTTTCGATTCTGCTTGTTGATCAGCCCCCTCAAAATTAATTTTTCGAAATACACGTAAGCTTGAGCCACAGTAAGGAAGTCAATGTTACATTCCTGCTTGGCGATTTTTCTCATTTCCCGCTTGATGCTGGAATAAAAAAGAAACCTTTCATATTGATCTTCTTGAATTCCACTGTAAGTTATCTGGAAATATTAAACTTCAAGATTGCAGATGAATTAGAGATATACTTGGCAGAATGTTAGAACATATACAAAAGATAATTTTAGGAGTAAACACAATCAATAACAACCATTGAATTAATCCATGAAGTTGGTGAAAGAATCAAGTATTGATGTATTATCTTCCCTCCTAACTTTTGCAGGTTTTTGATTGCTTGATTTGATAAATCAATTAAAAACCTGCAAAAGTTAGATGAACATCCTGTCTCGAATTTATACTGGCTAAGGTGATAACACAGCTGAAAAATCCCAGAAAAGTAAGAGTAGAACATCAAGCTGAATTTAAAAATGTAGTACCACCAATGATGATTACATATGTTTTTTTTCTCCGCATCTCATAGGTGTATTTTACTTCTAGGATAGAGCCAGTGGGACACTAGGAAAAACACACAGGATTGACCGAGGTAATACCAACACTGCCGAATTTGAAAATGATAAATACTGCTAGCCAAACATTAACACAAAAACATTTTCCTATATGATCTTATCTCTGGAATTAACAATCATTGCAGAAAAAGTTGAATACTTTGAATGCATGGTTTGAATCATTTAGAGCTGATGATAACAAAACAAAGTATGCAACCGGCAGGGCACATTCGAAAAAAATTTATTCATTTGTTCAATACATTGAGAAGTATATAACAACTCAAATTCAAATTGATTATACCTGTGCAACAACAAATCTATATTGGCAACTTTCCTTTAACCTTCCCAGATATATTAATTTTGTTTTAACTGAAGTTGATTGATGAGATATTATGTATGATAATTCATGAATTCAAAATGTATGTACAGTATAATAATTCATATTTCAAAAGTTTGGAAGTTCTTTATTTTCTCCGTTACTTTATAATTGTTTGAGGTTTAAATACAGATAAAAAATAACATGGAATCTTCTAATATACACGTGTAACTTTGTAAAAAGATTTGCGAAATACATCCACAAATTTCTAAATCGATAATTCTCAGAGTGTAAAGATCAACACGATATTTGGATTTTATTTTATACCTTCACTGGAATTGAATAATGTAAAAAAATATCCACTTTTTCTTGGAGAAGTCATAATAACGCACTATGATTAGATATAACTGTTACAGAGATAAACATAATAACTGACTCTTAACCAAGAAATCTTGGCTTTGTGCTCCGGCGATAGACGTAGATTACTTTATTTCACACACACATTCTACCACTATGTTTATCACTGCCTATGTGCTCATTGTTCTGCCCAAACAAGTGTATTATGAATATTATTAACTTCAACTCATGTGTGTACCCTTCTTAGAAAATGCATGGTCAGGATAAAACTATTCCTGTCTTATCATAATTGACTGTCATCATCACGACACTTTTGAACTTTCACAAACAATACGGTGATTATTGAATGGAAATATAGATAGATCTTTATTGAATAGGAGATACTAATATATAAAATTCACAATAAAAAAAAATATATATGCGTTCCATATTGACAAGCCTTTAGTTATTCGGCATGCCGCCGTGTTGCGCTTATTTATTACTAAAGTATTTCACATATGTGACAAATATTTTTTCTGTAAGATGGAAACAATTTATAGATGTTAGACGCCAGTTTTGAGTACACTTTTCACAAGCTTTTATTTAGTTTCACCTGTCCCCATGTGTGTAATCAAATCTAAGTTAAATTTAACCCACTTCCAGTTGTCCGATTAAAGTGAAATTTGGCAGGTGTTCATAGTTCCCGTGACAATGCATTATAGAATTTTTGTTAGAGAAAAAACAAAATGTTGGCTCCAAGATTTGTGGTCAAAATTGGTATGTGGGGGTTTTCGGGGTCAAAAATTATGAATTTTTTGTCAAAATTTATAGAATCAAAATGGTGGCGCCAATATGGCCGACGATCTCTGTGATTATGGTCCGATTCTATTCAAAATTGGTTGGTGAAGGTTTTCGGGGTCGGAGATTATGAATTTTTTGTCAAAATTCATAAATTCACGATGGCGGACGAGTTTTGTAATTATAGTTCGATTCTATTAAAAATTGATATGTGGGGGTTTTTTGGGTCGGAGATTATGAATTTATTGTCAAAATTCACAAATTCAATATGACGGCTCCAAGATGGTGGACTAGTTTTGTGATTATGAACCGTTTCTCTTCAAAATTGATATGTAGGGGTTTTTGGGGTCGGAGATTATGATATTAGTCGAAGATTATTGATTTTTTGTCAAAATTCATAAATTGAAGATGGCAGCACCATTTGTATTCTCCTACTTCCTTTCGAACCCATTCACTTGATTTAAAAAAACTTTAAATATTTGAGACTGACGTCATTATACGAAGATTTTATCGTGAAAATAAGGCTTTATCTTAACAACGATGCGCAATCGCGTCATTGGTGTGAGATAAGTTCTTTTGATTGTGGTGAAGTGTAACACTGAGCTTCGCTAAAAATTAGTCTGTCTCTTATTTCAATACCTCTTCCATTTATGGTTACGCTACATTATATCACACTTTTTTGCATTCGAAAGAACCTAAATATATCAAAGTTACATAAATGGCGTTTCAGTGGAATTTATGACAATTTTATATGGGCATCATGAAATTTGTAAAAAAAAATGAAAAAACATGTTTGTTATTGCGAGTGTTTCAGAAGGCATTAAAAATACTTCTATAGAAATATGTTCAAGTCCAGTTTTCTTGGAATGTTTTACTCTTACTCCCTTTTCTTTCATTTTCAAACCATCAGCAATTTGAGGGATGGAACACCACACAATCGATGCATATTTTAGAGGTGACCTTATTAATGGACAATCATTTTTTTCCATAGGTTCTTAATGATTCTAGATACACAATCTAGTAGATTCACCACTGAATGTTATTTTGGTAATATGATTAGGATTTTTTTTTATAGAACATAATGCAAAGATTTTTTACTTTAACTTGGTTTAAAGGCACATAGTTTATGAAATATTCATAGTAGATGATATCCAAGAACGCTTGAATGTATGTAATGAGATCATCAATAAATATATTGAAGAGTCTGCAGTGACGACCTTGTGGAAGAACACCAGAACAATTGTGTGCTTCACCCTCCAAATTCTGTATGTAAGAAAACTACAAATCAAACACAATGTACCATCTCAAAAATCGAAAGATTCTAATATATGAATCAAAATTCCATGATAAACTCTCAAGTCTTGAAAAATCTATGTTTATGATTATTTAGACATTGAGAAAATGCCAAGAAATTTGGTTGCTTACAAAACAGTCAAATATTTTGTGGATTCTTTATGCTGATCTACGGATAGGTCTTATTAAACTTATAGATTCAAATCACAAGAAAAAGTCAATATGAAAAAAAAATATTTCCAAAATACTTGAAACCGTTATTAAAATCAAATGCACCATTTATAGAAATTTATTTTATATCTTCCAAGAATAGTCGCTACTAATAGCGACAATATTTTCTGATTTACTGAATAACATTACAAAAACAACCTACCTTCTCAATTTACTGAGCGTCAACTGAACGTGTGGGAACTTGGCTCTGAATTTCTCGTTGATTTCTCTTTTGAGATCCGAAGGCTTTACATAGTCAATAACAGAAGTCATGTAAGAAGTGAACGTCAACAATGTCCTATGTTTTCCAACTATTAATTCTGGATCATCCAGGAGATCGGGATGATAGATGTAGTTTTTAACTATGTTTTCTTCTTTGCCATCTGATGGCAAAGGTGTTGTCACTACATGAACAGCACTTCTTTGAGCACCATGGTCATAAGAAAAGCACCTGAAAAACGATAGTTTGGCTACAATTTTCCAGAACTGAATAACAGCTGTTCCGAAAAAAAAAAAAAGTTCAATACCAGAATCCCAAATGAATGGCATATTTCCTACGGTAGGCTCATGCTCACGTGACATTTGGTATAGCGTGAGTTACTATAATAATGCACCACTATTAAAAACATTTTTTTAAATTATAGAAAGTATTTTGAGAAATTAATGATGGCCACCAATTTAGTCCCTAGTGTTGTTTTACGAATATTTTGATTTCTGATTTTTGGTTACCAAGAATATATTGAGATATTTTTATGAATAACTTTTAAATCAGCCATCTTTTTTAATAAATTCAGTTTTAGTTTGCAACGAAATGGCGATCTTTTAAATTTCCAATTCTAAAAAAATCTTCATAAAAGTTGAATTTGGTAATGCACATTCATTATTTTGGTATACGAGGGTAAAAGTTGTTATCGTGACAGCCTTTAGGAGAAATGTTCATTTAATTATTCATCTGAACATTTGAAAGATTTATGGGTTAAGCAGTGATCCAATCCAATTTAGGAAGTTAGCTGATTTGGGACATAGGCCACTGCCAGTTGTTTTTGCAATTTTTGCAAATAACTCTCAAAACCACGAATATTTCAGTACAAAAATATTTATCCTGATGAAAATCGAAATGCCCTAGCAATACAGTTATTTACTTTTATTTTAAATCTTTATCTTTCAATGGTGTCAGAAACAATACTCAAAAACAACCACATGTAAATATTCTAAAATTATCCAAATACTGGTAGGTTTAGGTTAGTAATTAGTGTATTAACAGCTCAAATGATATGGTGTGAAAATGTTAGACTATGCTATCTACAAAAGCAATAATATTAATGTGATTTATATATTTGTGGATATTTTGTAGTTATGAAGAATTGAATTTTATGATCGACTTATTTAAATATGAAGAGTTTAGTTCAGAATTCACGAGTTTAACTAAACTGTAGTTCATTATTGACGGTCTCTTTATTTCATTGGGGAATTGGTTTCAAATCCACAGATATATAAATAACATCAAAGTCTCAAGCATTACATTGGTAAACAAGATTATTACCACTTGAATTCTGGTTGCCAAGTTAACACTTTTGTCCTGCAAATTAAACAAACATAAAATTGCAAGCAGCTCCAACGAAACAAAAAATGATATGAAATGTGCTTGATGAAAGAGATTATATTCACCATTCTTAAGCAGTAAGGGGACATTTGGAAAAAACTATTTTTGAAGTAACAAACATGTTAGTGTTTTAAAAATAATATATCTGGATTCATTAAAAAAAAAGAAAAAGATTATCACACTTATTGATATGATATAGATATCAGGAGAGAACAACTGAAAATAAATAACTTTGAAAGTAGCAAAACAATTGGAATTTATGTTATATGACATTTATTTTGTCTTCAATCTGAATTCTTTTCAATTAAGCACTCAAAGTATCTCATGTTTTTTCAATCTAGAGTAATAGGATTACTTGAAAATGTTTAATCCAAATTCCCAGGCTAGGAATATATCAAAAGGCGACTAGATAGGGAATAATTTTATCAAAAATCACCTCCCTATGTATCCGCTCGTCATGTCAAAAAGCTCAAACAATTATTGACTGTAAAAAAGGTTACAAAGAAAACTGACAGATATATAGAAACTGAAGAATACAATTGTGTATAGTCATAATTTCAAGCACATTGGAATATCCAAGTAGAAGTACGAAAAAAAACCCTGGGGAGTAGTGAAAATTTTGTTTGATGTGAAAAGTTTCCAATAAAGACATCTGTTTGGGTAATAAACTCCAATGAAAGATCAAATGTAAGAGCAGTATAAGCCAAAAATTCCACTCATATCCATATACTCTTAAAAAAAACTGTAGAATGATCAAAATTCCCTGGAATCCATAAACATTATTTCACAAAAATATTTTATGAGCATTAGAAAGATACCCCAGAAAGTCACTAATAATTGACTGAACATGTGCAAAATAATATACTATCGTGATATCGTAAGAATATTTTTTTGCTATATTATATATATTTCTAGACATCATTCCGAATCAAATGAGCTATCGCACATGTTTTCAGGGCCAGAAACAAGAATTGACCCGTTTTTTAACTTGTTAATAATACTATATACAGGGCTTTTCACGATGAGCGTTAATTGGACGTTTCTGGCAAACCAGACAACGGATCAACCTGAAAATTCCACAGTATGCATAAATTAATATGATCTACACGCCTAAAATTTTAGACGATGCGGCGTTGCCGCTTCTACTATAAAGTAGCGCTACTTTGATTTTTCAAATGAAAACCCTGTATATAATATTATATTATGATTTCTCATCACTTTGTCAACAACTTCATGTACTATTTTCCTATACCTATTGTTTCCGTTTAGAAGATATAAATTAATTTCGATTTTTTTTACCAAACATGTACCCTTATCATATATATATTATGTGTAAATTTACAATTTCAGCAATTTTAAAGAAACAATTCAAATAAGCTAAGAAATGCACCTGAAATATATTGGAATTGGATGCTGAATGAACTTGATTGGTAGTATTACAATAGTACGTAAAATACAATGTTTAGTCTTCAGTCTCTTTAATATTCATCAGTTGTTATAATGGTCTATTGTTTTGAAAAACATGGTAATACCTGGCAACAACATGTCGAATATTCCGCTTCGAAGGTTCGTGCATGTGATCTGTTGGATCATCAATTGTATTTCTTTTAGTTATATCCTTGATTGTTTTTGACGGTTCTAGTAAGTAGCCATACGAGTCCTCCTGGAAAATGCTCAAATACTGTAGAGTTAGGAGATATTGGTCATTAAAATGAGAATATTTTAATAAGTAACTTCTTCATAATGAAATGAATAGATTGCATCATCAGTTATACTGAAATAATTCTGGATTTATGATTTGAGAAACTCATATCGTAAGAAATGTTCTTGATATAAGGAATCGGGATTCCATACTGGAGGACCCAGAGGATTGATTATTTTTGTACAAGATAATCAAATGAGTTGCTTATACAGTCTTCTGTAACATCTGAAGGTTTCAGGACTACTTGTAATTATTTTCTCTTCAACACATTTGTTACAATACACTTTTCCTTCATATATACAGGGTGTAAACGGAATTCTTGCACAACCGCTAACAGTTGATAATCCATCAAAATTTTTTTATATTTTTTTTGAAATTTTTCATTCGCGAAGCGTTTGAGATTGCAAAATGTCGGAACTGCCTCAACAAACGCGATAACCGACTACCAAATACTTGGAAACCTCCACTTTCTGCTCCACTGAATTCACTACATCCACTCTCTGATCCTCAACTTCCTCGAAACAGTAGGCAGACTAAGACCTTGGGAGTAGGCATATTGAGACCTTGGGAGTAGGCATATTGAGACCCCGGTGTCGAGTCACAAAATCCTGAATCTACCTAAGTGACTACAATTGAGGAGTAGACAGATTGAGACCTCGGTTGGTAATCGTTTTCTTTCCCAAGTAACAACACCTGATGAGTAGGATTATTGAGACCTCGGTTGGAAATCACTTCCCTCCTTTATACTCTTATCAATAACTTATAATTTTTTTCACTTTTCTTGAAAATGGCTGCAAAATGGGAGCCGAAAGGTTGAAGTTATAAAATTTCTAGACGCGGTTCAACCCGAACGTTCAACATTCCGACATATATATACAGGGTGTTAGTGAATAAGTACGACAAACTTCAGGGGGTGATTCTTAAGATGTCTATAAACCCTGGTGAATGAACTGATTCGATATTGTTTAGATTTTCGAGGGGACACCACCTGTTACTTCAACAGAGCTTCTCTCTCTCTCTGTGGTAGATGGCGCCGTCCAAAAATGTTTGTCTATATTCTCGCTTAATGTCAGAACTTAATTTCTGACATCTGCAGCATCTTATATGAAATTATTTTAAGTGTTTTGTCGGTATCTGTGCGTTTTCCATCTCTTTGATTTGAAATTTCGCTTACCTTATTCCGGAGTTTGTTTTTTAAAAAATCACTCTTTCATCAGTTCATTAGTGCATAAGAAATTGTTTATTTTCAGGTAGTGTAGTGTGTAAGGATACTTTTCGTAGAATGGGCCACAATTGTATTTTGTGTGGACAGTATAAAGCCGCAGATTCGAATTTTTACCTGTATTCAGTACCAAAAGCAAGTACAAATCTTGACGAATTGACTAATAATGATATTTCCATAGTTCATCATATTGTATGCATTGAATTTTATATTTTCTGCAATTTAATGACAATTTCATTTCCAATTCTCCGTCTGTCAAAATACAGTTAACCTCAAACTCAAATGGTACAAAATACGAAAAACAACACGACAGTGTTTTCTTTGTGCAATGTTCGGGGGCTTCTAATTCTAGCTTTGCTATTGGTGAAGTTTGACAGATGTCTCTTTTCAACCAAGAGCAAAGCTAAAATTAAAACCCGCGAACAGTTCGCCTCAAAAAGAAATCTGAGGAAATAAATATACCCTGTTACTGAATTGAAACTAAAACGAAATTGGCGCCATCTGACACGCTAGTAATCTCTATTATCAAGTAGGCCAAGTGTCGCCAAGTCAATCCCAAACTTCTACAGGTATAAGTGCAAGCACCAGGGTTTTTAGACATCTTAGTGATTCTGCATGAAAAAATAATTACAGTTCGCTATATATAGCAAACTGTAACTGTAACTTATACCTGTAGAAGTTTGCTATATATAGCAAACTGTAATTATTTTTTCATGCAGAATCACTAAGATGTCTAAAAACCCTGGTGCTTGCACTTATACCTGTAGAAGTTTGGGATTGAAGTTATAACTTTTTTCCGCAAATGCTTCATTTTCCGAGATACGGGGTGTTAAAAGTTTTTCTTAAAAACTGACTATTTATTTATTGTTCTGAAACCGGTCTAGATATGCAAATGAAATTTGGTGAGTTTTATTGCGCATTTTTTGACATGCAATTAAGAATTTTATGTTCATCATTGGCGCACATACAGGTAATGATCTCAATTTCTCACGTCTGAGGGAGGTCATTTTGAACATTTGTTGTAGCTTTGCGCCTATTTATTTATTAGTGTTATTTTCTGTTATTGTTCTGGTTTAACGTTATTGTATTAGATAGTTCTTGAAAATATATTAAAGAAATGAAAAATACACGTAAAGATGTTTTATTTTTTTGCATAAAAACGGCGCCCCATACGAAAAAAAGGCAAGAGAGATTTTTTGTCACAAATTGAACGAAATTTGAAATATCTCAGTGGCGTACCATTTTTTTCTTTAAAAAAATTGAGATCATTACCTGTATGCGCGCCAATGATGAACATAAAATTCTTAATTGCATGTCAAAAAATGCGCAATAACTACCTCTTAAAACTCACCAAATTTCATTTGCATATCTCGTCCGGTTTCGGAGCAATAAATAAATAGTCAGTTTTTAAGAAAAACAACACCCCGTATCTCGGAAAACAAAGCTTTTGCGGACAAAAGTTATATAGCAAACTGTCATTATTTTTTCATGCTGAAGTTTGTCGCACTTATTTACTAACACCCTGTATATATATATATATATATATATATATATATATATATACTGAATAATTAAGTTTTTTTTCTCCTCAATATTTGTCACTAAAAAAACTTGCAAATCTTATTTAATGTAAAAATTCACCATAAAATCTTTTTTTACTGAAATCAATTATTGGAAACAAATGAAAATTAACTTAGAAAGTATCGGCATGCCGGAAATTTTCCAAATTATAATTTCTCCAAAAATATACATAACTACAAAAATTCAAAACTGTTTTCAACAAACACCCTCTGAAATTTCCAACATTATAGCTGTCTTCACTATTTTACTATTTTTATTACATATCTCTTAGGCTCGATGTTGAAAGAGAAAGGTGTAAAAAACATGAAAAAAAAAATGGCTAAATATTAAACTAAATTAATGTTGAAACTGTTTTGGAGATTTGTCCATATACAAACTATAGATTTCAGCAATAAAATTTGATTTGATCTAATTAAATTTTATAAAAGATCAACTAATTTACTTGCAATTATTTCATGATTGAATTTAAAAAATCACAACCTTCTGAAAAATCTAACAGCAAATTATGTTAGTTATATTTGAAACAAAATTGTTCTGATATTAAGAAAGACTTCATATTGAAACATACCTGTCCATCTACTCCTCTTTCAATACCTAGGGAATCAAAAGGATCTAGACCATCCCCATTGGAGGACAATGGTCTATTACCAGATGTTGTTCTTTTTCTTTGAGCTTCCCGTTTCAATTCTGACCTATGCAGAGAAGAGAGATAATATTGTGACTTAAAATTGTTGAATTAGAAAAATATTATACCTGGCTTCCTTTTTATACGGAATGAAGGAACACACCATGAACGGAATATGTTTGGTGGTTACCATAATAATTCTTTCGCCAGAGAATTTGTGATCTTTATTGGGTTTGAAAACTTTGATTTTTTTTGGGCTGTTGTCTTTTTTGCTAACCGATTGATTTCTGTAAACGACTGAACCTAAACTTTCACAACTGCTGCTGGTTTTTCTTTCCGATTCACTGCATGCGGAAATTTGGTGTGGAAGCCTCTTGAAAATTTTCGGGACAATTTTTCTTTCTGATTCATTGGTGTAGGATCTGAAAAATAATATCATGATTGATGCGAAGTTAATACGTTAAGCCTCTCATTGCATTTAACTGATGCCTTACTTGAACATACCATTGGGACCTGGAGGTATCAGGGTAATGACACACAGCAATATTAGGTTCAGACTGGGTGGGTGCTATGTGAATACACGCTTCAATGGGGCAAGAAGGTATTCAGTCGGACAAAGATGCAAAATCTGTAGCAAATGGGTATAATAACTTCTTGATAAGTGCAGTCTCCAAATTATTGAAGCACCAACAGGATGAAACGTTTTTACACAAAATAAAATCAAATGACAAATCAATACTGTTAACACCAACTAATGCAAATAAAATTTTAGAAATTCTTAAAAATATTAAAAATAAGATGAGTAGTGGACATGATGAAGTCCCCTCTAAAATTATAAAATTAGGTATAGAAGAAATGATAGATCCTATTGTATACATTGTGAACAATTCTCTCAAATATGGAGTTTTTCCTGACTCATTCAAGCTAGAATTAGTCAAACCCGTATTGAAAAAAGGGGATCCCTCTAAACTAGAAAACTTTAGACCAATTAGTCTACTGTCTTCATTCTCAAAAATTTTCAAAGCTGTATTATGCAAACGGGTGATGGACTTTCTCAGGCAATGTAATCTTATCAGTAAGTGGCAACATGGATATCAGAAAGCGAAGTCAACACATACAGCAATTTTTCAGTTCATTCAAAACATCTTGCTACAACTTGAGAACAATAATTTGGCATTGGGATTATTTCTAGACCTGTCAAAAGCTTTTGATTGTTTGAACCATACAGTTCTACTACAAAAGCTGGAATCATATGGCATACGTGGTCCTGCGCTGAAATGGCTTAAATCTTATGTATCGGGTAGAAAACAAATGGTGTTAATTAACAAGGAGGGAATCAAAGCTGAATCAGACATAAAATCAATTGATACTGGGGTACCACAAGGTAGTATAATTGGCCCAATGATCTTTATAATTTTTCTAAATAATCTATCGGAAATTTGTGGAGAAAATTGCAAAATGACAAATTACGCGGATGATACAAACTTGCTGGTCTATGCAGTAGATTATCCAAGTCTGATATCCATAACTGAAGAAAGCCTCTGTAAGGCAGACGAGTGGTTCAGGAGAAACAAACTTATATTAAATGACAATAAGACCAAAACTGTAATGTTCAAAACAAACCATGCAGGGCTTGACATACCTCAAGAAATGCGGCTGACGAATATTTCACTCAAAATAGAAAATGAGTGCAAATTCTTAGGTCTGCACATAGACAGCACACTGAGTTTCAACAGCCATATTCAAAATGTTTGTCAAAAGTTGAACTCAGTGTTGTATTCGATGAATTTTGAATCTGTTGATGAATTATCTTTTATGGAGGTAGTAGAAATGAGAGCAAATTTTTTGTACAAAAAAGAGCCTTAAGAACCATGCTGAAACTAATTCAAGAGAATCATGTAGAGGCAAATTCAGTAGTCTTAAAATACTTACACTTATAGGAGTCTATATACAAGAACTCTTATTATTCCTTTTTAGAAACAAACATCTTTTTGAAAATAGTCTACCACAAAATGTATATAACACTAGAAATTTTGATTATGTGTACCCAAAACATAGACTAACTGTTACAGAGAGGAGCCCTTTCTATCAAAGCATTAAAATGTTCAACAAACTCCCCACCAGTATCAAACAAATGAATAAACTCGGTGAATTCAAAAAGGGAATTCATAAGATTCTACTGAAAATAGAATCTTATACCTCAGCCATACTTTCTGACTTGACCCATCTTGCTGGCGACGTTATTTCTGTTTTTGTATTATTTTGCACTGTGATTATTCTCCAGAAATAAAGTTATTTATTATTATTAATGTTAATGGCAAATAATAACGCCCGGTCCCAAGAGTACATCGCTGTTTGTGGGTTGGGAAAATTTCAATATACAAAAAGGTTACATTAATTTTTGTGTTTAATTGCATTATTTTAGCAAATAATGATTTATAATAATAAACACTTTTATTGATAGGTTCAGATATACAGACGGGTGAATATATAAGCTATACCAGTGACTTCTTCTGCTCAAGAACTTGCCGAAGAAGTCTCTGGTACAGCATATCTATTTGATAAATGCGATAATCAGACATCAATATTATCCTTCAGTCCTGAAAAAGGCTGATATTATTCCTATACCAAAAATTGGTAAGGACAAAACAAAGGTCGATAGCAACTGCCCCATCTCACTGCTTAGTGCTGTGGCCAAGGTAATCGACAAGATCCTCCTGAGACGTTTTCTCATCCCGCCAGAGCAATTTGGGTTCCGAAAGGGACACTCAACAGCGTCACAAGTAGCCCGAATTGTTCACGGGGTGAAGGAGTTCTTTCATCGAGGAAAAGCACGGTCAAGGTCCTGTTAGATGTCATATACACAGATGACACCACGATATATGCGCATTCGTTTGCAAGTGAAGTTGCCAAACAGCAATTGCAAATTCCCTTGGACAGGAAAGTCGTGCGGTATATGGAGAATAACAAAATAAAGATTGATCCACAAAAAACCGAAGTTATAAATTTTTCGAGAAAATTTACAAACAATAAGATTCACAAAAAACTCAAAGTAAAAAATAACCAGGTGGACGAATCAGATTCTGTGAGATACCTGGGAGTACACCTGGACATGAGGCTAACATTACACAACAATACAGAGAACAGCAGCGGCCATCACAGGGAATTCTTTAAACAATAAACTAACTATATACAAAACAATAATAAGGCTGGTAATGTTATACGCCTGTCCAGTGTTTTGCAGCCTGCCCAAAACGACCATGTATAGTCACACAGAGCAACAGATACATTCGGCTGGATGCATTGCGATAGTTGGCAAAGATCACATAAAGAAATCAATTTTAGGAAAAGCCCCGTTACTCGTGATATGATAAGGGCGCATCACAACCAACCCTGAAAACAGGGGGATTGATATATCAAAAACTCGAAATTTTCAACAAAAGGTAAGTATGAAAATTCGAGTATAAAAACTTCAGTACGAAGAAATAAATCACAAATATGTTTCATTTTGCCCAAGTGTACAGATCTTGGTCGGACTAAAAACTTTTAAAGATCAAATGCCAATTCTCAAGAGTAGCATTCTCTTCACGGCACCGGAAGGGTAGACATTTTTTAAAAGGATTTCCAATAAATGTATTTAAACCTTGTTTATTCTTTAATATTTTCCAGGAAATACATAAAAACTGAAACCATACCTAATACTTAGAAATATCCAAGAACGAAAATCACACACTTAAAAATAATTAGCACATAAATGTATACTGGAGGTGCTGAAAACTCATCAAATTTTAAATTTTTGCAATAAACAACAGGATCCTAATCCGCTAACACCATGGAGACGTCTCCCACAACCCCCTCCGGGGACGTGCGTGGCTTTAGAGGTGACATCTCCTCGCTATGGAAACAATGCTAATCCCATACTCATTCCCAACCCCTTTCTATCTCTATCCCTGGTCATCCTCGAGCGAAGCAAAGACATGAATTATATAATGAGATAGAATGTTTTATTATTTATAAAAAATGAGATTGTACGTACTAATTTGCAAATAAATATTGTAGAGTTGAGACGGGTGAACAAGGGTATAACCCTATCAAAAGACAGAGTTAACTCTGTTTCGAGATCAATAGAGAGTCAAACACGTAAATGTGAAGGGAGTGTTGAATTGGATTTATAAGAAAAAAAATCATATCCACATACATAAATATACATATATACGTACATATATAAACTCAAAAATGTATATACATATAAAAATATCAAGGATCTTACACATGTCATGGGATATAATTAAACTAAAGAGAAAAAAAAATGGATGGAAAACGGTATATATGAAAATGACAATTGAAACTGGTGTGCAGAGGTGGAGTAAGTCGAGATTTGTATCGGATATTCAAATGGTGTACGTCTGTGCGGAAGGTGATTTTTTCGTATAAGCTGGTTTTTGCCAAATAATAATTTTGTGATATAAAGTGCATAAGTGAAGTACTCTTATCTTTTCAATATTCTGCCAGCCAAGATCATATATTATTTATTTATTTATTCATTAACGGGTAGTCCCACTTACAATATATTCATACACAAAAATAGTAATATAACCTAAAACTATCTTAAAACCTAGAATAAAATAAAATAAGATAAAATAATATAATCCAAAGAATACGAAATACCAACAATAATATTAACAAAATGAGAATTCAATTTTATGAGGGCAAATGATTCAATTTTGATTTAATAGCTCCATTTGAATTGCAGAATAAGTCAACTTGTTGAAATTTGTCTAAGCAGTCGAGTTATCGGGGAGAAAAACCCATAATTCGTAGAGTGGAAAGGTATTTTAAATGTCTCATTGCTAACTCTAGTCTGCCTATTAGCATTCAACTCAATCAGTGATAAAATCTCATGACAGTCAACTGCACCCTGTAAAATTTTATTCAAGAAACACATGTCAATCATGGTTCTACGATTTTCTAGAGTCAAGAGATTTAATTGTTCCCGAATAAGGTTATAAGAATAATCGCCCCGTTTCAGACCCAACTTGTATGCACAGACCCTAAGGAATGTATTTTGTACATCTTCAATTTGTTTTTTATGAATGTCATAATATGGGCTCCAGATTATTGAACAGTACTCTAATAGCGACCTCACCAGTGAACAATATAACAATTTTAGAGTTTCCAAACTGAAATCTTTACAAGTTCTAATTATGAAGCCCAACATTTTGAAGGATTTTGATATCATATACTCATTATGAGCTTTGAAGTTCAGTTCGGTATCAAACATTATTCCCAAGTCTTTTAGAACTGATGTCCTTTCAATAGATGAGTTATTGATCTTATAATCATGGTAAACTGGATTATTAATTCTGAAGAATGTTTGACAGTGACATTTGGATTAGGCGCACACAGGAATTTTGAATCAATTGTAACCGCTGAGCATTCCTCAGCTCTTCGAATCAGTAAATTGACATGACCATTGAAGTTGAGGGATGAATCAAGGAATCAAGAATAACTCCCAGATTTTTCGCACTGTCAGAGACTGTATTATCCCCAATTTTTATTGCCAGTGAGTTGGTGCAATGAATACGAGCAACCTTTTTACCAAAAAGGATAACTGAGGATTTAGAGGGATTTAATGAAAGGCAGAATTTTTCAGATAACGAAACAATTGCTTCTAAATCGGAATTCAGTTGCTGGTTTGCAACGATCACATCTTGTTCAGGAAACTATAGGTATAGCTGGGTGTCATCTGCATAAAAGTGAAATTCACTAAATTTGATGTGCTTGTGAAAATCAAAGGTATAGAGTACGAATAACACCACCCCCAATAATGAACATTGAGGAACTCCATTTTCTACGAGCAGAAAGTCAGAGCATTCACATTCTAAACAAAGAGCTTGCGTGTGGTTGTATAAGTAAGCTCCAGAGAAACTAACTGGGGCTTGATCCAATCGAAGGCCTTGATAATATCTAGCATGATTAAGGCAGTCAATTGGTTTTTATCCATCACGGTGAAAATGTCATCTGTGACCTTGAGTAGCGAAGTGACACAGCAGTGATGAGGTCGGAAGCCAGACTGTTGTTAGATTTTAGATAATACTGAACTTGAGACAGAAATAATTTTTCGAAAGCCTTAGATAAGGTACAACGAATGCTAATCGTCGGAGATATTTCAGGATTGGGAATTATGGGTAAAGGAATAATGAATGTTTTTTTCTTGGGACAGTAATATAGCAATATACCTAGGTTGATATCGTCGACACCGTATCCTTTAGATTTAATGGAAGAGAGACCTTTGTATATTTCTGATTATGAAGTTGGGGAAAATCTGAAGTGGTTTACTTCAGGTCGGATAATGTTCAGATAAAAATTCCGCGTGTAAGTATCGGGAGAGTGATCACTTATAAAGGAGTTCACGAAATATTTGTTGTTAACTTGAGGATTTTTCAAGTGGTCTGGGAGGGCTCCTGATGCATTTTTAGAGTAAATATTCATATTCTTAAGTTCTTTCCAGAAAAGTATCTTATTTTTATAATTTTCAATTTTAGGTATGCTCTTTCCCAGATGAGAGCATATTTGGTTTAGTTTCTCAGATCTTTGTAATAGACCAATGACTCACTTGTTTTGTACTTTTATATTTTTTGAAAGCACTATCTCTGAGGAACAATTTTTTTATAAGAATTGGAGCTTTTGGACGAGTAATCCTGACGGTTTTCTAGGGGGCATCGTCTTCTGTCAAACTGTGTAAGAAGAAGGATTTTTTCGATAAATACGACGATATTTTGTGCAAAGTTGTGCCGAAAATAAGTGATTTAGGGTGTATTGTTTATCCTGGTAAAAAGAAGGAGGTATTTTGAGTAATTTTTGTGCGAGAAAACGGTGCTTGAAAATGAGGTTAGTTTTTTTTTAAAGTGTGTAACTCGGAAACGGTATGAGACCGCCGCATTTTTCTTCCGGATTCGTGTTCAGGAGGCAAAAACACGTAAGAAAAGTATTTTCCCCATATTCAGAGTGCATGTGTGATGTAACTAGATATTTACCCGACATAATACGAATATGTCAGAAGATTGCCAAGACAGATATGACGAACGTCAAAATTTTCCTGATGATGCTGAAGGTGTAGCTTTCATGGTGAACAATTCAAGCTCTAGTTCCAAATACAACGAACTTTCTCGAATGATCTGGTATGTTGACTCAGGAGCCTCAGATCATTTGACAAACGATATTCAAGTTTTGGAAGATGTGAAGGAGTTGGAGAAACCAATAAAAATTGGAGCTGCAAAAGCAGGAGAAGATTTGGAAGGAACACATGTTGGCAGTATCAGAGTGTCCAATAATGTCGACGGAAGGATTCATAGCTATACTTTACTGGATGTTATTTACGTGCCTAATCTCAGAAAAAATTTATTATCCGTTGGAAAAATTGAAAAAAAAGGTTTCAGAGTTGATTTTTACAAGCAGCAAATTTTGATAATGAAAGGTAATGAAATATTGGTCAAAGGTTTATTGTAAAGGCACTCTTTATGAAGTAGATTTTGGTGTTAATCTGAGACTATCAGATTCTTATATTTGTTCAAGAAATGAAAATATATTGTGGCATCGTAGGTTGGGTCATTTGAATTTTCATTTCTGTAAAAAATTGCAAATTTTTTCTGATGGTATGATTTTTGATAATTGGGCGGAACCAAATAAGTGTGAAATTTGTGTAATAGCCAAACAACATAGATTGCCATTCAATTCAACGCGCAACAAAGCAAGTAAACCTTTATAAATCATTCATACTGATGTTTGCGGTCCTGTTAATCCAAAAACATGGGATAACAAAAGATATTTTGTAACATTCATGGATGATTTCACACATTTCTGTGTTTTTTATTTGCTATCTTCCAAGTCTGAGGTTTTTAATCATATCAGAAAGTTTGAAGCGATGGCAAAGCTTCATTTCAGCAGATCAATCATGCAGATTAGGTGTGATAATGGGGGAATGCTCTGAAAGTGGAATACAAATACAATATATATTCCTTATCGCCTGAATTTAATGGCCATGCAGAAAGGTTGAATAGAACTCTTTTAGATAAATCGAGAGCTATAATTTTGGAATCAGGTTTATCAAAGTGTTTTTGGGGGGAAGCTGTTCGAACAGCTACGTACTTGCTGAATAGATCACCTTCAACCGCGAATGTTGAGTTCAAAACACCTTATGAACTGTGGTATGGGAAAGTTCCAAATTTGAATAACTTGCTTGTGTTCGGAAGTTCTGCATATCTTCATATACCCAAACAGTTACAGAAAGGTAAGTTCGATAAGAGAAGTTACAAATGTATTATGGTGGGATACAATAATAATGGATATCGTTTATGGAGTTTAGAAGAGAAGTGTATAAAAGTTTGAAGGGATGTGATATTCGACGAAAGTTCTCCAGAAGAAAAAAAGTGTCAAATAATTAAATATCCTTTCATTACAAATATATCCACCGAGGTATCTCACTCAACTGAGACTAACGATTCGACCTTCCAAGAGGAAGAAAGAATTGACACAGAAACAGAAGCCGTGGAGAATGTTTCTCCATTAATAGATGAAGTGGATGCAAATAGGGATAGAAACCAAGAAAAGAAGTGTTCATCGCGATCTCGTCAACCTCGTCTCTGGTTGAATGATTACGAGGTGAATTATGTAGCAGAAAGTTCCAATAACATTTTTAGCATTGCATACTCCACTGAACCATTTATGAATAATCTTCCAAGGTCGATCGATAATGTTAAATCTCATCCTGATAGAAAACAGTGGGAGGCTGAAATGATGGAAGAACTGAAGTCTTTAGAAGAAAATAGAACATGGGCTCTTGTAACTAGAACAGAAAAACATAAAAGTAAATTGAATAAATCGATTTATGATTTGGAGCAAGCACCAAGGTGTTGGTATTTACGTTTTGATGAGGTATTGCTTGAAAATGAACTCAAGATATGTGAATCAGATAATTGTCTGTATATGAAATATACAAATGATCACGTTTTATATTCGATTTTATTTGTAGATGATATCCTCGTTGCTGGAAATTCCATTGCCAAAATAAACAAATTAAAAAACATATTGAATGAAGTTTTTCGAATGAAAGATCTTGGGCAAATAGAAGTTTTTCTGGGAATGAAAATCACACGATATATTGAAGGAGGTATTTTGAAAATAAATCAGACTAATTATATCATAAAGATGCTAGAAAAGTTTGGTATGAGTGATTGTAGCTCGGTGAGAACACCAATGGAATTCAATTTGAAGTTGAATCATGATGGAGCCCTCACTCAAAATCCATTCAAAGAAGCAATAGGCTGTTTGATGTACTTAATGGTTCATTCTACTTTGATGTACTTAATGGTTCATTCTGAGTTTTTCAGTGAATTATTTGAGTGGTTTCCGAGCAAATCCCATTATTTGAAACGTATACTCAGATATTTGAAAAGTACAAAAGATTTCGATTTGATTTATAGAAAAGGGAAATCATCTATTGCTTTGAATTGTTATTGTGATGCTGATTTCGCAAACGATATACAGGGCCGTAAGTCAACATCAGGATTTGTGTTTCAAGTTTTTGGTGCTACTGTTTTATGGGCGACTGAGAAACAGGCAACTGTTGCTTTGACCTCAACTGAAGCAGAATATATAAATAAATAATTTTATTGCACTTTAACATTGCAGAAATGTACAAGCTAGTCACAAACAAGAAAGTATACCAACTAAAGGGTATGACGGTTTAGATATTCATCAACTGAATATGGCTCCAAATCGAGGAGAAATTTCAGGAGTGGCTCCTTTAATGAATTAAAGTCATTCACCTCTTTCAGAGGTGGTGGTAATTTGTTGAAAAATTTGATAGAACAGTATAGAGCGCTCCTCTCAACACAGGACAGCCTATGAGCAGGCACGTTATAATTGTTGTTTCTTGTGTTGTGTGTGTGCTGTATTCTGTATTCATCAAAATAGTGTTTATTCAAGAATACAAACTTAATACTTTCAAATATATATAATGCAGGTACCGTGAGTATTTCTAACTGTTTGAAATGACCTCTGCAGGAAACTAGATGTCCAAGTTCTTGTATTATGCAAACTGCTCTTTTTTGGATTTGATACCATAGCGAGCAAGAGAATAAAAATTGGAGTAATAGAAAGATTTGACAATGTTGCTATTTGCATTTTTAACTAACACCCTGATGCCATAGCAGGTCTGACTCAGCTTTGAGCATAGGTGGTCCATATGGTAGTTGAACTTTAGGGTTTCATCTATGATAATACCTAACGTTCTGATACTTTTTGAAAATGTGATTTTGTGTCCGTTCAGAACTATCTCATCAGGTGTAGGCCAATACTGATTTACTTTGAACATGACAATGTTAGTTTTACCTGGATTCATTACCAGTCTAGAGTTGAAGAACCAGTTTTCTGCAGCTGTCGTTAGAGAATTTGCATTAGAAATGAGTTCTGGATAGACAGGTGCTGTGAGAAAGAGTGTGCTGTCATCAGCATAGTTAATTACAGTATTATTTTGGTCAGTAAGTGATGCAAGGTCGTTTAAAAAAATTATAAATATCAAGGGGCCTAGGACGCTGCCCTGTGGCACTCCCATAGACACATCCATGGGCTCCGACCGTACATAGTTACCTACATTATCTCTAATCTTCACAGAGTGCTTTCTTTCTTGTAAGTAGGATGTAAACCATTTTAAAGCGGTGCCTCTAATACCATAGTATTCAAGTTTAGTTAGAAGGATTGTAAAGTCTATGCAGTCAAAGGCCCTGGACAAGTCCAAAAAAATGCCACAGGTTATATTTCCACAATCTAGAGAATTATATATTTTATTAGTGAGTTCGAATAATGCTGTTTCAATACTCCTGCCTCCAAGAAAACCATGTTGGCTGTTATTGAAAAGATTTTGATTTTTGAAGAAAGTAACAATTTGTATAGATACAGCAATTTCAAAAACTTTGAGAAAGCTGAGCAAACTGATTGGCCTGTAATTATCGAAAGACTCGAGGTCGCCTTTCTTTAAGCAGGGCTTGATTATAGCAAACTTTAGGTTTTCGGGGAAAACTCCAGATTTGAGTGATGTATTTATAATATGGCATATAGGCTCAACGATGTAGACAAAACACTTCTTCAGTAGGAATGTTGAAATGTCATCGTATCCCAGAGCTTCTCTTGCCCTCCATTTCATTCATGAATCATTAGCTTCAGCTGTTACACAGTGTTTGTGGCTCAGAGGTTTATTAGGAGAAATGCAAATTGAATTGAATGATAAAACCATTATATTTGAAGATAATCAATCTTGTATAAAGATTACTTTAGATCCGAGGAAACATCATAGACTCAAATATATTGATATAAAATATAATTTCATTCGCTACTCAATTGAGTCAAATTCTATTGATGTTGAATATGTGGAGAGTAGAAGTCGGTTTGCCGATATTTTTACAAAGAGTGTGCCAGCTGATATTTTTGAATATTGCGTAATTGCTTAATTCAATATTTCATTACCATGAACCTTTGACATTATTTCATGGAACTTAGATTAAGAGGGAGTGTTGTGTTTATAATCTCAGCTTTCCTGGTCTATGTATGTTCCGTTTTTGTTTTTATATTTTAACTAGGAATAAGAAGTGTATTGATGGACTGTCATAACAGAATAAAGTCTGTCAGATATATATTTTTCAATAAAGGTATATAAAAAAACTCCGGTCCCAACAGTACGATTTTTTCCCACTCAGCTGGGCTTAACGTGTTAAAGCAGGTGTATATCCCTGGTTGCCTTTAAATGTTGGAGACATATTTGTTTTAACTTTACCTTTCTCTGGCAGATTTATGTCTTGAGAAATGATGGATATTTAGCTTGTTCGGTGTTAGAGCACTTTCAGACTCTGAATCACTACTGCTCGGTTTGCACTTCCTCTTCTTTTCCAAGATGAACTTCGACTCTATTTTCGAGTCAATGGAGTCTGTTTGATCTGTATTCTCGATTTCACATTCAACTGATTCTTCAACAAGTTGTTTGGTGAGAGATAGGGTTGCTTTTGTTATAGTCCCATTTCTAGGAAGCAATGCTAATTTAGTGTCTCTGTAACTACCATCAAGAGATATATTGGATAAAAATGAAATTGCGGCAATTCTTCGTCGCGAGCGATTCTGTTTCAATGAAGTTGCCATTCGAATCAATATTTATTTTTTTACGTAATTATATAATCTAAAGGCCAAATATATGTCACAAACACGATTTAAAAAACATAGTTCTTTGTTCACACATTTTTGAATTTACTCCCATGTCTATGTAATCGAAGAACTCCAGCGTATGATTCCAAATCGGGGACCAACACATTTTGAAATAAATCTTTAAAAATTCAAATCACACAAAAATAACATAGAGAAAAATCTGTATGATGACGATGACAGATCACTATGTGCAAACTAGCAATAAAGGCGAACTGTAAAGAACACCAAAGAACAGCTGGTTGTTTCGTTTGTAAAAAAGCGTACAACGGGTGTCAGTGCTGCTCTTCTGACCTAAACAGATGATAATAATGTATTCGACCGATGAGGGCGCCACCATTCTCTACAAATGACTGCAAAGAGAAATAATCAGTAATATTTGAATGTTGTCTTTACATTTTTATTTGTTCGTCTTTAATAACATTTATTGTGACTGAGAAACTTTCGATAGAGGAGACTATTTAGTGCGATTGAAGACGTGATAATGTCCTCATTTGTTGAAATTTTCAATTTGCCTAATCTGGTCACTTTGGGTTTTAGATTTTTCTGAAGTTTTGGTGGATTGACTTTCATATTCAATTTCTTTCGAGCTTTCCTTACTCTTATACTCAACTGATCAATTACAATTTACTGATTTTATATACGGTGCTTCTCAAAAGTCCCCTCCGCCCCTCTTATTTTTGGAACGATTATACATAAACAAGTGAAATTTGGAAACTGAATATTAAAGGTTGTAAACTTCCCTACTAGTGATGATAGACAACGAAATCGTCAAAGATGACGTCACAAGGCCATTGTGACCAATAATTTTAAATGGAACCCTACGGCAAGCGAAACCTCTTTTAAAAGGTATCAAAAAAACCTATACAATGATATTAATTTTGTTTGTGTTTATGGCAGTTTTGGCAACTCGCTTTTAAAAAACGCAAATCTGTGATGAATTAAATCAGTTAATACTAAAATTCCAAATTCAAGCTCCGTCTCTGGATAGTTGTCAAATAAGCTGACATTTTTGTTAGTCTCCCTAATTCGACGTTTTTGTAATTGTCCAAGTTTTGGCACATTTAATAATTTGTGTATTGTTGATCGAACGTTTAACTGTTTTAGCAGCTTTTGGTACTTTTAATATTTTTGTACATTTTAATAATTTGTTAGACTGTTGTGAGCCGAACGTTTGAGTGCTTCAAGAAGCGAAATGGTACGTGCTTTAGGTGATAAAGTAGCAGCCATCCTAATTCTTGGTGAAATTGGACAAAAATTCATGCAGCAGACTCCGATCGCCCCGTTTCGAGGGGACTTATTTAAGGGAGCTTCTTCGTAAGTTTGAAACAACGGGTAGTATTAATGATGCGAAACGATCTGGCAGACCACAAATTTCTGATGAGAAAAAAATTGATATACTGGCAGAAGTAATAGTTAATCCTACTTCTTCAACAACTCACGTTGCATCTACCTGTGAAGTCAGTCGAAGTACAGTACACAGGGTGTTGAAAAAAAACAAATTTCATCCATACAAATTAAAAATGGTTCATCAACTCTCAGACGACGACCCAGACCGAAGACTAGAATTTTGTGAAAATATGGAAACTAAAATTAACCAACAGCCAGACTATGTCAAAACAATTTGTTTTAGTGACGAAAGTACTTTCTATCTAAATGGTAATGTAAATACACAGAATGTGAGGTATTGGAGTGACGCAAATCCTCACCTGTTTCGTGAAACACATACCCAATTTCCCCAGAAGGTGAATGTTTGGGCAGGTATCCTGGGAAACCACATCGTTGGGCCTCTTTTTTTAAATACTAATTTAACTGGTGAGGTTTATCTGGAGCTGTTGCAAAACGCAATAGAACCATGAACTTTTGGAAGATAATCCAGATGAATTCGGCAATTTGGAAATAACATTCCAACAGGATGGTGCTCCTCCACACTATTACGCTGCAGTAAGACGGTATTTGGATGAGGAGTATCGTGGTAGATGGATTGGACGACGAGGTTCAACGGAATGGACAGCTCGATCACCGGACCTCATACCTTTGGAATTTTTCTGTGAGGGAATCGAAGGTTTACGCCACTGAACCTGACAATATTGACGTTTTAAAACAACGTATTGTTGCAGAATGTGAGGCTGTTTCCGCAGACACATTTGCAAAAGTACGAGAAGAGTTTAAAAATAGGATATTCCACTGTCAGGAAGTAAATGGAGGTCACTTCGAGCAATTTCTTTAAGTAGATACTGATTCTTAAATCTGTAATTAATATCATACTGAATGGAATTTAAATTTTAATGTTTACTAATGAGCCATTGAAACTGCCATAAACACAAACAAAATTAGTATCATTGAATAGGTTTTTTCGATACCTTTTAAAAGAGGTGTCGCTTGCCGTAAGGTTCCGTTTAAAATTATTGGTCACAATGGCCTTGTGACGTCATCTTTGACGATTTCGTCATCTATCATCACTAGTAGGGAAGTTTACAACAATTCAATTCAGTTTCCAAATTTCACTTGTTTATGTATAATCGTTCCAAAAATAAGAGGGGGGGAGCGGACTTTTGAGAAGCACTGTATAAATTGAACCACCAACTAAATTAAAAAAAGAGCTAAAATATAAATTAATGGAAAGAACCTATTATAGCTTGGATATGAGTTTTTTATAGACTCAATAATTTAATGATATATACCTAAATCTTTTTGTAATTAATTGTCTCTACTCGTTTGAATTTTTTACCTTAGATGTTTTTACTAATTTTATTGTAACTTTATCCTTTGTGACCATGATTTATTGACTCAATATTTTAGTGATATATTATACTCAAATGTTTTTGTAATTAATTGTATCTACTCGTTTAAATTATTTTTCTTTACCTTTTATGTTTATACTGACTTTTATTGTAATTTTATCCTCATATTGTATTGCTTTTGTAACCATGATTTCTTCATGAATACAATAAAGTATATATTGATTGATTGATTGATATTTTTCAGATTCATTAACATGGATTTCTATCTAGGAATAGACAAGTTGTTCATGAATCCTTAATACCTTTATTTGATTCCTACATAAAAAACTGGAAAAATAAAAAAATATTCTTCTAGGTGGCTGCCATCAATCATATTCCTAGTACACACTGTGGAAAACAATTTTTAGAACAGTCCACAAAAAAAAGATACACCATTTTAGACATGGCGATAGAGGAAGATAACAGATAAATGTGGCAAAAAAATGATATTTTACAAAACTTACATTAACCTAATCATATTACTTGTATCTGTTGATGAAAATGAAATATTTCACAAAGAATATATTGAAATGAATATATTATAATGGTAATTCGATTTTGTTATACTCAAGTGGTAAGATGAAATCATCGTGAAATTGAAAGAACATACCACTGTCGCTCTCGGGACTGGTTTTTTGAGTTCAAGATTATTTATCCCAGCCGTATACGTCAATTTTTTCCCTGAGTCCAAGTTTGGTGACCATAAATAAAAAAAAATTACTTGATTGGAATAGGGTAATGTTTGAAAAATGGATAAGTTTATATATACATCGCATTTGTTTCCGTAAATGAGATTATTGTACAAGAGGTTTTAGAAAGGCAAAGTCCAAATGAAACGTGTTCTGTGATCGAGGCCAAAGTGATTCCGGAAATGTACGTTACCAAACCACCTAAGTCGTTTCAATAGAAATAAGTTAATTGATTTTTTCGTCGTAGAAAATTGATATGGCTGACATTTGTTACGTAAAATCACCGAAAAGTTCAACTTTAAAAAACTATTTTCAAAAGCAGAAAGGTGCAAAATGCGTGTATAAATAAAATAACTAATGAAAAACTTTTTGAAGACAAGCTTCCCAAGTAGCACAGAGTCATAAAATTAACATGATGACTTCTTATACCGTCTTGAAGACCACGTATTTGTATGTTTTAGAACCCAAAAGTTAATGTGCGTTTTATAACCTTCAGGCGTTGCTATGACGTCGTGTAGTAGATATAACGAGAGTACAATAAAGAATTCTCCAGATGAAGTTGTACTGTGGTTTGTATGTAAATAAATTGTATGTGTCGTTAAGTAGAACTTAAGAGCAGTTGCTGTGAGGTTATTATGACAATGAACATATGTGGTTCTAATTAATATATTTTTGAAATTTTCTACGACTACATATTGTACTCATGTAATGTAGTTTTATCAACTGATGAACTTTGGTCGTAATGATTACATTATGTATCTATGGTTAGATTATTTTTGTTGGTTATGTTTTTTTTGTTGGATAGGTATATTGTGTTATGTATGTAGAATATTCAGTTCCGTATGAATGATTAAAATGCCAAAACAAAAACCCAATCTGCCTTACAAGAGAACTGGAGCGTATAGAAAAATATAAAGAGGAAGGATGAGTGCCTACCCCAAAATTAACATCTGAAATAATTAATCAGTCTATCGGGACACTGCAAAAAAATGAAGTTCATCCAGTTCCTTCAATTGTTTTCTCAACAAGGAAAGACATAAATAATATGTATGTGAACTTCGAGTGATGAATAAAAAATATTTAAATATAACTGTTCAACATCAACATAACCTCTATTGTAAATGTCAGTTATTTTTAGCGTTTTCCATTAGGCGGAACTAGCGGAATGCTTATGCACTCAGTGTATATCTTTTTCTGTTTTGATAGCGTTACGACGTAGTACAACAAAACTTGCTACTTGTGGTCACAGCGACTACATTACAACTTTTTTATGTGAGATATTGCGATGTCTTTGAGACACTCGTAAACTATTCTATGATAGTACATACTGGAGTAACACATCATTCTGGTAGCCATATTGGAACAAAATAAAAAATATGGGACCCTGGGTATTATATCAATTTAAAAATCATTGGGGATGTGCTAATCAAGTAACTTTCGTAATATGGTCTACATATTTCAACGATTATTAATGAGAAAAATTGATGAAATATTTTTTTTCTGAAATGAAAATAAATATTTATCTCTCTTCATTTTCGAGGCGCATGAATTTTAAGTGAGTAGAATTGGATTTTGATCGTAAAAATAGATTTGCTTGGTCACTAGAGTTTCAGAACAATTCTTGAAGCCACATAAATGAAAATCATTTTTATCTCGATAACTATCACGGTCACAGAGTATCATGGACATGTAAAGGAAGGCTGAATTATATATTATATTGATATTATATAGAATCTTTTGATATGGTATACATATTGTAATACTATATTAGAAAGATTATGACCTTCATGCATAATGATATAATGACTACACTAAGACCACAGAACGACCCTTTTGCGACTGGCTTATATAAGTCTATATTGGCAAGTCATTACCACTACTTTTTAACGTCGATGTGACGTCACAAGAGTGTGCCTTTTTGTCGTATTGGCATACATAGCGACGTCTTAGCAAATTACAAGACATAAGTCATGGATTTTTGCGAAAGGTTTAGTAGACGTCTGTACAACCGAATTATGACCTCTGTGTGCTACTTGGGTTTTATTTAAGCCTGTACTGAAACGTTTAAAATAAGTTTAAGTCATCGCTGACAATGAACGTGGTGTATTGTAAAGAGTTATCACCGAATATTAGTAAGTTATTGTTTATAATTATGTTCGTTCATCGAGATTTACGTTGTGAAAAATGTGTTGCCTATGTAACCACAAAACCCTTAACCTAACGGTATATGTCAAATTAGTGTTAACAACAATTATTATTTATTCACTGTGGATAAATTCTTTTTGAAAGGGATTTCCACATTTTGTAATACACATTTAAAACATTGATTTGTTTTTATAACAATTACAAGATTTAATTCAGTTTCACTTATTAGTTCGTTCGTTAGTTAGGGTCTCAGAGCAATAAAAGATATAGAGATGCCTTGCCTACATTCACAGCATATATTGTTGTGATAGCAAAGCTATCCTTTGGAATAGTTTGTAGGTTAGAAGAGTCCAGTTATTGTTATGATGATACACTGGAAACAGTGGCGTACAGTGAAACTTTCATTATATTTTTTTAAGCCATATGACTGAAGGAACTGCTCTAGTAGTTGAGACATCTTGAACGGCTAGGAGTCAGAAGGGGGTACAATAGACCTCAAAGGTCGCAGTGTATTGACACCCCACACCAAACAGAATACAGAATATATATTTTGAACTCCCAGGTCATTTGAATGTACGCCTAACCAACAAATACAAGAGTGTTAGAGTTGAAAAGATATATCTTCAACCTTAATAATATAGGTTACACGGAGATAAAAAAGTAAGTAAGAGACTATGGATCAATATTTGTTCACACAAATATAATTTGCCATAACAATAATGCATTATATAGATTTTTTTAAATTAGTTTCACTCCCAATCCACCCATCAAAAGTACAAACTGTCAAATTACATAAAAATGTGATATCATTTCAAGGTAATATTATAATACCATAATAGAGCTCGTCCAATATTGGAACGACCGTTTGGTAGGTAGAGAGGGGGAAAACACGAGTGGACACGATTTGCTGAGGTAGCATATGCTACGGCAAATCTTCACCAGTTTCTTGGCATGCAGCGCTTGAAAGGTTAGATTTGTTTGAATAATAAATATGTAGTTCAGTTATTTATTCAACTTTGCAATAGTTTACTTGTTACCTTGCCAAAATGCCCTCTGGCAGATTTGTCGAAATTTTTTTTTTCCATTCAGACGTTATAGGAGTGTAAGTTCTCTACGTCTTGTGTATCGCCTATACCAAATAATTTGGTATGCCTATGGCCTTTCTATTAATAGCCAAAGTTCGGGTTGGTTGGTTGTTAGGTAGGGGAAGGCCAAAGTGGTCGTTTCAATATTGGATGAGCTCTACCAATTTAATTCTTGAGAATAGTGAGAATATTCAATAATAAAATAATTGCCTCATTTTAGTAAAAATATATGAATAAATAATGATTTAGTCTTATTTCTTCCGGACCCAATTTTCTTTATTGTTGAAAAATATATCACCAATTCTGTTTTATGCCTTTGAATATCTTTCAACAAGATTTCATATGTTTATGCATCAAACAACTTGAAAGCTAAAAAAATAATGATTCTCGAATTTGTTCAGTAAAATGGTCAAATCATTGTTCGTTCGAATAGATGGAAGAAACATCAGATTAAATCTACGCTAATGGCTTCTGATTTGAATTTGTTTACAAAAAGTTTACTCCAGTTTGTTTTCATCATGACATACTTTTTACGGTAAGACAATAAGTTGTTGATAAACATAATAGCGTATTTTTTTTATGCAAATAATTTCAATCCAACAAAGATAATATTTATGTCTCGAAATTGGGATCAAAAGGAGTGGATTCAGTGAAAATAATTTCAAGACATACCACGATAACTCAGAATAAACAAATAGGAATGAAAATTCCAAGAGAAACGTGATTCAGTTTTTTTATTATTGAATGGATATTATTTTACTTTTCACATTCAATAATATTTTCTCAGAAAATTGTATTCTTGAAGAAATCAGAAGTACGATTTAGTTTCCCTATGTCATTTGTAAAGCACCCATGCGGCGACGCCTATGATGTTTGATATTTACTTATGAAAAGTTTGTTACCGGTCCACAAGTGTAGAGTGATAAATTGGAATTCCCAGCTAATTACGAATGAAAACGGAAATACCCGACAATGTCCCTTCTAAACATGATCCAGGGTACGATGTAAATAAATAATGCCAGGCATGTTGCATTCAAGAAAAGGACAGAAAAGGCATCTCTATATCTTTTATTGCTCTGAAGTTTTATGCCATAACCTATATATATATATATATATATATATATATATATAATGCAGTTATTTATTCAAATTTTCTTATACAAATATATCTATATCCCTCTGGCAGATTTGTCGAAATAGTATATTAAAGTATAAGTGGATAAAAAGGGCTTTAAAACACGCGCGATTTTTCGAGCACGACGGCGCAGCCGGAGTGCTCGAAATAGAGCAAGTGTTTTTAAGACCAGTTATCCACGAATACTTTACGTTATTTTTTTTTATTGGTGCACTTTGAAATCATATATACTGGTATTATTACTACAAAAAATAGAAATAAGAACTAATAATGCAAGAAGGTTGAATTCGTGATGTGACATCAGTATACCTTTCGTTGTCATGGAATTGAGAAAAACATTCATTTGCAATTTGTTACCAAAGATCAATATTTGTTGTCACCAGAGCTCAAAAATGAATTATTCTAATATCGATTTTTTGAATAGTGAGGCAGAATCGCGGTTAATACCGCGAAAATCCAGTGATATATATAAAAAAGAATATGAAAAGTTCATCAAATGGATGGAGGAGCACATATAAATGAACGAATTGTGAGTAATATGTTATTTGACGTTACAAGGTACTCCTGTCAGATCAATAATCAAAAATATGTCATTTAGACTTCACGTTTCTCGATTTGTTGATGTTGTCATGGTAACCTTTAAAAAACGCGCGTTTTTTAAAGTTCGATTTAAACACGCTGAGGCGTGCTTTAAATGGGTAAAAAGGGGCACCAATAAAAAAAAATATTTTTTCCGTTCAGAAGTTATAGGAGTGTAAGTTCTCTACTTCTCTTGTATCACCTATACCATATAATTTGGTACGCCTATGGAATTTATATTACTAGCCATAGTTCGGGTATCTTCGAGAAGAATTGGTTGTTAGGTAGGGGAAGGCCAAAGTGGTCGTTTCAATACTGGACGAGCTTTACTACATTAATAACTGTCAGGATATTATGCATGGTCAAGTGCGCCAACAGGAAGCAAGAACCATAAACCTAGAGAGCAGAAATTTTGCAGAATTCCGCCGCAGTGGTGGCGTTGGAGTCTAGATTGAGGTATGTCCTTGGAAATCAGCAGTGTTATTTCAAAATTAGTACCAAGATTTGCCGCGTACCGCGTACCACTAACCACTTATCAGAAATCTGATATCCCATATCAATTTGAATTCATTTCGAGCACTTGGACTTGTGATCAATCATAAATTGAATGAGATATGACACACATCAAATGTTGAGTAATTAAAATATCCTGATCATGGTTCCAAAAAGTACAACTAATCTTCTGAAACAGCTACGTGGTTTTATGAAAAATGGGAAATATGTCCTGGAACCAATAAATGCCTACATCATTCCATCCAGAGATGCACACAACAACGAATATTTGTCAAAATGTGACGAATTCCGAGCATTCATTTCTGGATTCGACGGTTCTGCAGGAACGGCAATAATCACCGAAAAACATGCCTGTTTATGGACTGATGGAAGGTATTATTTACAAGCTAGTCAACAGATGGATTCTAATTGGATTCTCATGAAAGAAGGATTGCCAAGTACTCCTACACAAGGTATCTGAATTAAAATTTTTATTCCATGCAATACGTGAAACCATTCTCCTCTATAGTTACATCTTAAAGGCAATACATATACATACACAGATAAAAAAAATCAATGTTTCTAAAGCCTGTGGATGACAAAGAACTCATTCAGCACATACATTCTCTGAATAAAACTTATATAAAAAATTTAAAAATCTAGGAACAAAAAAAACCTCCAATAAGGTAAAAATTTGATCCAAGCGTCATCGCATCGTACTCATTTTTAGTAGTATTCTGTTTATATTTTATTGAAGGGACAATACGTACAATTTTTTTACTTTTTAGAGTTTTTTTGTCGCGTTTTTTTTTAATATCTAATTTAAGTTTTATTTCATGCCTTTTAAACTTTATATATTACTAGTAGACATGCTACAATATCATAGTCTGTACCGTACGCCACCGTGCCTTATTATATTCAGCACCGTACCATATCACATCAAATCGTTTTTATTCATTCACTCAATCCCATTCACTCATTCATTCTTTCATTCACTTTACACATTCATACACTAAGTCGTCACAAATGGTACTACATTGTATACCAAAATTTCATATGGATTGAACGCGTGAAAGTAGCTTAGAATCCCTCAACAATTTATCCTCATTTCTCTTTCCTGCTCTATCATCAGACCCTGATCAACATCTATCTATAACCTATTCATTGAGACCATTCCAATGAGCCCAAACAGGATACCTCTTGCTATAAGTTGGTGAGGAGTTGGGTCTCCCGCAGATTCCAGGTGACACTGCAGCTTCAGGTCAAGGTTACCATGTTCTTGCAGTATCATTAAAGTAACAGGCTACCAAATTTCGAATTGATCAGGCGTACCTGTGGAAGTTGCTCAGATTCCTTCAACTAGAAAAGAGCTGAACAGATTTTCTTGAATCATAGCTAAGAACACTCTCGATCAAGTCACCTATCAAACAAAAAAACAAACAATCAAAATCGATTCATCCGTTTGGGAGCTATGATGCCATAGACAAATACACACTCTGTTTACGTCGTGGTTAAAAACACTAGCTCTCCTGGCATCGAAACATCACCCATTGTAAAAAAAAACACAAATATATATTAAATCCTCTCATACATATAATAAACTCAATATTTGTACATGCCAAAATTCCTGAACAACTAAAAATATCTATTGTTTCACCTATATACAAAAATGACGATATAATTCATACTACAGACTGATCAGTTTAATCAATACTTTTGGAAAAATATATAAAAAAAATGCCTCAAAGCAGACTATATGAGTTCTTGATAAAAATAATATTTTAAATGAAAATCAGTTTGGTTTTCAGAAAGGCATGAGTACAGACCAGGCAATGGTCAAATTAATAAACCAAATCAAAGATATCCTAGATAGGGGAGACAAATGTATTGCAGTATTTCTAAGCCTTTTGACATAGTGTCCCACACACTGCTCCTAGTACTCTCGAGTGCTATGGAGTATTGTGTTGGAAGTCTTTAAGAACTATTTAAGTGACAGAAAGCAAAGGGTTTAAATAAGAAACTCATCAAGGAGTAACGGAGAAGTTATACAGAAGGGAGTACCGCAAGGAACAGTCCTAGGTCCATTGCTGTTTATCCTATATTTGAACACTAATTAATATCGAAATGGAGGGTACTATAATATCCTGTGCTGATGAAACAGTACTTGTATTTGAAGCTAACACATGGCATTGGTAATGAATTGGCTTGACCACAATACACTATCTCTAAATATAGATAAAACAACATATATATCACCTTCTCCATAACAGATGCAAACAGACCATAATTCAATCAAATTAAAGTAAAATCAAATGTGATAGCTCAGATAAAACAAAGTATTTGGGCACAACAATCGATAAACACCTCAAATGGACAAATCAGATAAATATCAAAACTTCAAAAATGAATTCACAAATTTTATGAATTAAGGCAATTTATACATAAAAACTACTAATTGTATTATATAAATCACTGATAGAATCTATACTAACATATGGTATTATTGCCTGGGGTGGATTATACAAAAACGCTTTGCAACCACTAATAGTATTCCAGAACTTCATTATCAGAGTTATCTTGCGAAAAAATAGATTATACTCAACAGAGCTATTATATAATGATAAAATCTTATACATCCCCTCACAAACATCATTATTTGATGACCAATTACCTACCCACAATTACAATACACGAAAAAAAAAATCATTACATACCTCCGTTAATGGTCAAAGCTACAACACTGAGAATGTTCCTCTTCTTAGCACCCAAGTTATACAATAGCATTCCTGATGAACTAAAATGTATGAATAACAAAAGAAAATTTAAACAACAATTGAGAGAGTTCATAAATGAAAATCCAAGAAATATGATTTGTTCTTTTTTAGAAGACTAAAAAAAAATTTTTGAAAACCTATTTCGATAAATAATATAAAAATATGTTTATTTATAATATTATATTGATTCACAACGAACTTTTTATATTTATAATATGTATATGTGTGTATAGGTGAGTGACTGATTGTGTCATTTTATTATCACTACTTTGTACAATTTTTTTTTTTTTAAATTTCACTTAACTGTTTTATACACCATACTATATTGTTCTTAAGTTTCTATTGTTTACTTTTATGTCTATTTCTGACTTTTACCCATTTTATCTATGTACTGTACCCAGCTCACAAATCTGCTTTTTTATAATTTTATTCTGAATCATAATGAACATTTTAACTTTATTATATGTATATGCGTGTATAGGTGTGTGACTGATTGTTTTGTATGTTTTGTTTTATTTACTTTTACATATTACTGTTATTCATTATTTAAAAATTTCATACTTCTGCTTAGATATCATTTTTATACCATTTTTTTATTGTTTGAATAATTGTGAAACAAGTGCTTTAGCACTTATCACTCTTCTTTCTTTACTCACGATATTTTTGAGCACATATTCTTGTATATTTAATCTAACTTATGTGAATAAAGCTTATAACTGAGTACACTAACGCATTATCATGAAACACGATCAATTAATATGCCGTTCTATCCAAAGAATGCCAGTCAGAGATTCCTATCAAATATCACTACAAAAATATTTAATTTATTACCCCAAGAGATTAAAAACAATTGCAAAACAAAAATATTCCAGAAAAAGGCCAATATACAGGTAGTACCAAAACATTTTGAGAATATCCTATAAATAAATTACTTAATTTTAATCTTTAATTTATTATATTACCTCTCTTTCCTATATTCTCTTTTTTTCTTTTTTTATTTATTTCCTTCTTTTTATTTTTTTTATTCCAACCATGTTAGAAAAAGAACAAAAACATTTAACGAACAACAATATAAATGCTAACGTATATGAAACTAAAATTAAAACTAAGTAAGTAAATATTTGCGATTAATTCACAATTGCACTGAGATAACCTAGGTGCACATGTGAACTTGGAATTGAAAATTCTTCAATTAAATGTATTGTATCTACTATTTAAAATATAATACAATTATTATTATTATATAATGGAGTTATCTTATTATGCAAACTGTAATTGATATATATTGTAATGAAATTGTATTGGAATACATTTCTATTCCAATAAAAAAAAAATGTCTGAATAATGTATAATTTAGATATTGAAATGCATTTGAATGATTTTGTTTTTCAAATATTTTACAATCACAGATATCAGGTGATATAACTAACTCTTCTGTAATCCATCTCCTATTTGAAGTTTGAACATAGGGATTAAAGAATCAGATAACATTCTTTATTTCAAATTTATTCAAGATAAAGATTGAATTGAAGTTGAGTAAGCTGGAAGTAAATTAAATAGAAATCAATATTTTTTGCAACGTATCTAAACTACTATCCCCTCTTAACATCGATCAATAAACAAGAGCTTATGTATAAAACATTACTGAAAGATATAAACAACCTACATCTGAAAACACAGTACATACAAAAATAAATTAGATAAACTAATAAAAATTCCTAAAAAGGGAATGTGTGAATGACATCTGCAATCGATCCAAACCTGAAACAAAAATAGAAAAAATTATATCAACCGACAGTACACTTACATTCCAAAAAGGATATCTCTAATAGTTTCAATGAATATTTTAGTACTTTGGGTCAAACATATGTAAGTAAAATAAGAGTTTCTGACAACTTAGAAAACGAGGAAAGTTTAACTTGACTATGCTTGTCACAGAACCCACCAGAGTATCTGTCCATTCTTCAACAACAATTGACTACATTTGTTCAAATTTTGTAGAAGATTTAATCGCATGTGATGTTATTCCTGCAGGTTTATCGGACCATCACGCAGTTGTGTTAAAAAGTAATATAGAAAGGAAAAACTGTCGTAAATATAAAAGGGGTAGAATATATAATAAAACAAATTACACAAAATTTAAAAATTATTGCGAATCAGAAATTAAATGGGATATAATACAACAAAAGGAGCCGTTATCCATTTTCCACAAAAAAATGTCTGATATCTTTGAGAAATCCTTCCCTTGAGAAATTTAAAATCAAAAGAAAAAACCATGGGTAACGTTAGGCATCAGAATTTCTGCCAAAAACCTGAGGTCTCTACAAACAATCAGGAAACATAACATAGACGAGAGCTTTTTAAATTATTATAACAAATACAGGAACATATACAGAAAATTAATCAAATCCGCCAAGAGTACTTATTATGCAAAAAGAATTGAGGAAGCAAAAAATAAAAATACAGAAAGTTGGACAATTGTAAAGCAACTCCGAGGTAAAGAGAAATATAGAACCACGGAAATTAACATACAGGCAAATTATATAAATGACTACTATTGCTCGGTTTCTGAAAATTGACATCAAATCTAAAACCTAAGAGAAACCCAACAGAATACCTATATCAGATTAGTATAAATGAGGACTTCTATCTTGAACCGACAAATACAGCAGAGTTAAAACAGGTCATAAAAGAAATAAAACAAAAATCCTCCGAATAGATGGTATCAGCATAAAATTTTTTGAGAACCTACCTGATCAAGCCCTAGATATTCTTGCAACAACTATAAATGAATCCTTTCTCACCGGTATCTTTCCAGCATGTCTGAAACTAGCTGTTGTTATACCTCTCCATAAAGGAGGAAACATCGAGGATCCATCAAATTTCCGGCCAATTTCTCTGCTGTCAACTCTATCTAAGATTATAGAAAAGCTCGTTAAAACACGAGTAGAAAAATTTGTAAATCGGTACAGTCTATTATCTAAATACCAATTCGGATTCCAAAAATCAAAGAGCACCAATGACGCTATTTTTTCTTTCTTAGAACAAGTCTACACAAGTCTAAATGCCGATGAAGTTGTTGCTGCGGTGTTCTGCGACTTCTCAAAGGCTTTCGATTGTGTGAATCGCAGAACCCTGCTACAGAAATTAAATCTATATGGATTCAAAGGTGCCTCCCTGAAATGGTTTGAATCTTACCTCTCTGAAAGATATCAAGTAGTAAAAGTTAATGACCAGACATCTAGCATTCTAGAGATCACAAACGGGGTGCCACAGGGGTCAATTCTTGGACCTCTACTGTTCCTTCTATATTTGAATGATCTGTCAAATATTGATATTCAAGGAACTTTTACACTATTTGCTGACGACACTACCCTTCTTTGGCGCGGAAAAAATACTGAAGTTTTAAAAAACCTGGTATACCACGACTTGGGCCTAGTGAAAGAATGGTGTGACTCTAACTCGTTATGTTTCAATCTTTCAAAAACAAACCTCCACATTCAAATTTGACTTTCAGGACTTGTATCTTGAAACACAACTTATCGGAAATAAAACATCATGCAGGTTCCTGGGACTATACATTGACAATAAATTGAGGTTTCAAGAGCATGTAATTGCATTAACAAAAAAACTTGCCTCTGGTTGTTATGTGATCAGAACTGTGGCAAGAGAACTTAACTTGGAGATAGCTAAACGGCCTATTTTTCTTTAATAGAGTCTCATCTACGTAATGGAATAGCTTTTGGGATTTGCTAGTCAGCAGCTCTTCAATTCGGTCTATATCCTTCAAAAAAGAGCTATTAGGTACATGTGCTATACTAAGTCAAGGGAACATTGCCAAACCCTATTTATTAAGCACAAAATTTTAACATTGACAAGCTTATTTATATTGGAGACTGTATGTCTTATCCATAAAGCCAACAGAAACCCAGTTATTCCTGAACATGGTTATAACACAAGACAAAATAGAAACATTCCAGTTCCAATCCCCAAGTCATCCCTGACAAAAAATTCAATTATTTATGAGGGCATAAAAATGTACAATAATTTACCTTCAAGCAAAATCTATTAAATCCTTACCGTCATTTCGGAAGGAAGTTAAATTCATGCTCCTTGAGAAGGCCTACTACAACATGCAGGAATATTATGAGGATCAATTGTTATGAGAAGACATGCTATCGGTTGTGTAACAGGCATTCTGTGATTTAGCAAATTTGCAACATTTTAATATCCCTGTAGTATTATCAACCTTAGCAGCATTTTATATCTACATTATTATTATATTATTTTATTAGTTATATGACTGTACTTTTTGTAATTCTTTTTTAATTATAGTTTATGTACTTTTTAATCTACCAGGCTTTGTCTATGAGATTATATATATCTTCGACAATAAAGTATACTTTGATTTGATTTGATTGATTAGAAAATACAATGTATCTATATCCCACCAACACCAAAGAAGTCCAAGAAATCATAATGCAGCTGAAATAAAGAAAGGATCCTGGACACGATAATATAGGCGCGGAAACTTTAAAAAATATAGCAGAAGAGATAATTACCCCCTTAACCCATTTGATAAAGTGTTGTTTCGAAAAGTCATTTTCCAAAATTGCTGAGAGTAGGAATCGTGAAACCACTTTTTAAAAACGGTGGTAACTTGAAAATGATAAATTATAGACCAGTCTCACTAATATCAAATTTCTCTAAAATATTAGAGAAAATCCTGTGCCACAGAAAACTACTTGATAAATTAGACGACTATGGGATAAGAGGAAATATTTAGGGAATATTAAAAAAGTTTTTTAAGAGATCATAAGCGGAAAGTTAGTATTGATGGAGAGTTTAGTGATTGTAGGTAGAGTTCCACAAGGACTGTACTCGGTCCACTATTGTTCACTCTGTATATGAATAGTTTACTAACTGTAGGAATAAGAGATATAATTCTGAGCTTTGCAGAGGATACTGCTATATTCTATGAAAGGAATTCATGAGACACCTTACAATCAGAAATAGGAAAGTGGTTCAGATAACTCAACTCAGGTGAAACAAAATACCTTATTTTTTCTTCAAATTCCAGCGGATTATCAAGTATGGGTCCTTTGGTAATTGAACCAAACTCACAAATCCCCGAAGCTGACTCGATCAAATATTTAAGTATTGTAATTGACCGACATCTCAAGTGGGACCTTCAAATAAAAAATATAGTTAATAAGCTGAGAAGTATGCTATATAGATTTAAATGTTTGAAAAATTACCTTGATGTTAAACACCTCACAATCTATGCATTTGTTCAACCACATTTGACATACGGTATTGTGGACTGGGGTGGTGTGAATGACGAATGACACACACTTGGAAAACTTGAACGTAATATAGAGATGGATTTTAAGAACCATATACCTATATAGTAAACCACTCAGATTCCCTGATGATAAACTATATGAAGAATCAGGAGTATTTGATATTAGACAACTTTTTTGTGTAAACATGTTAGACAACATCAAGAAAAATAAAATAACGTCCCACCACGTTACATTCTCCTGCAACAAAAGAAATAAAACCATCTCGTTAATAGTATCTTGAGATGACAAAACTATTGAAAATGTTACGGTGATTTTCTTGCACCAAAACTTTATAGTTTAATACCTATTGAAAACAGGAATATAAAAAGCATCAATTTATCCGGGAGAAACACAAAAAACTGGGTTTTGGCTCATGGAAGGAGAAAACTACAAGATATTGTCAATCAAAAACTCAATAACAGTAACATAAAATTTCATTGAACTAATGGTTCAGTAAATTATCTTATATTCTTCAATAGAAAAAATATTAATAGTCTAACTAATCTATCTTATTATTACTCATTCCAGTATGTTGATTATTGTATAAAATATAATAATAAAATAAGTTTAATATAAGTCTGGATGTATATACTATATATGTATATATGTGACTATACATTTGCTCATATCACTTGATTAGATATTTATAATTGGTGTTAAATCACTACATATTATGTTTATTTCTATTTTATTTTTCATGTTCATGTCCACTTACCGTTTACAACTCAACATACAATAACAAGAAATCACGTACAAGCGATAGTTCCCTTGGAATTAAAGCTTCTGTGATATCCCCTGTTTATTTACGTCATCATTTCAATTGTATACAGTGTATTGTATTCTTTTCTTGGTGAATAAATATCATTATTATTTTGTTCTAGGAGACTGGCTGTCTAAAAATTTACCAAAAGGCTCCAGAATAGGTGTTGATCCAAAAGTATACACATACCACGATTTCAACCCTTTGCAAACTAAACTAGAGTCTTCTGGTCATAAATTAGTTCCTATTTCCACTAATTTAATAGAACTTTTGTGGACAGACAGACCCTCTAGACCAGCAAACCCAGTAATTCCATTGCCATTGAACTACAGTGGTAAATCAATTAAAGAAAAAATGCAGGATATCAATGAACAGATGAAGGAAAAAAATGCTGAATACTTAGTTCTTACAGCACTTGATGATATAGCTTGGTTTTTGAATCTCAGAGGTTCTGATATTGAGTATAATCCAGTATTCTTTTCCTATGTCATTATAGGGCTCAACTCATTCAAAGTTTTTTTGGACGACAAACAAGTCTCACAGCTTATCAAAGAACACTTGACATTTGAGGCTGGCGATACCTACAAAATAGAGCCTTATAATCTGATGGAAGAATATCTGAAAGAGCTAGCAAATCAAGTAGAAGGTTATATTTGGTTTGCAAAATATGCAAGTTATGCATTGACAAATCTGATACCGAATAAAAACCGCTTGATAACAGATATAACCCCAATATGCTATATGAAATCTGTGAAAAATGAGGTTGAAATCAAAGGAATGATAAATGCCCACATCAAAGATGCTGTTGCATTATGTTGCTATTTCTCCTGGTTGGAAACAAACATTAAAACTTCCAATATTACCGAAATATCTGGTTCTGATAAATTGCTGGAGTTTAGAAAAATGCAGAAAGATTTTGTTGGTCCTAGTTTTGCTACGATAAGTTCAGTTGGCCCACATGGTGCCATTATTCACTATCATCCTAGCAAAAGTACTGATGTACAAATAACCTCTGACCAAATGTACCTCTGTGATTCGGGAGGTCAGTACCTAGATGGTACTACTGATGTTACAAGAACTTTGCACTTTGGAACTCCTACTCCTTTTGAAAAAGAATGTTATACAAGGGTTCTGAAAGGTCAACTCAAATTGGGGACGAGGATATTCCCTTTGAGGATTCAAGGTAAGAGATAGGTCATATCATCTACTGAATTTCTTCTACAATATTCAGATAGACCGTTCATAAAATGAATTCAGATATATATTAATCACTGATAATAACTAAGTGAAATTTGGTTCACGATAAATGGTTCGGACTAATGTAGTAAAACTACCTGGGTCGATGCCATTGTGTATGCTAAATTCGGCCATAAATACCCTCGATTATCTAAATTATCTAAAGTCCGATCCTTTATACATTGCTTGATTATTGCCAAGCCCTTGTCTATACAATGGGATCGACCCAGCTAGTTTTACTGCACTCATTAAGTCTAAACAATTTATCATGAAAAATACTAGAGCATGTATTTCACTGGGAATCATAAATTGTCATACTTGAATATTTTATAAAGTAATCAATCAAAGGAGAATATAATATATTGAGTATTAATATATTTTTAGCCAAGTGGTGTACACAACAAATTATACTTGGGCAGAAAAGCTTGTTCAAATGTGCCGACAGCTCAGCACAATCAGTTAACGAATAAGTTTGTAGAGGAATAGGCTTGGGTAGTAGGTTTTGCAACTTTCGAGGGATAGGGAGCCAGACAAGTTTGTTGGGAAGGATTTGGTGACCCAGCTAGGCAAATGCCTTTGCGAAGTCTATTATCGTTTAGAAATTGTAATTTAATTACTGGTTTCAGTTCGATTTCTTGCATTGTCAGCGTACATTCTTCTATCTTACAGTCATGTACCGATCACCACACATTTTCAACATCTAGCTGATCTCTGAGATATTGGCCAATATCACCTTTCTCGATTCTTGCAAAAATAATTGAAAAACCCGTATAAAAAGCTCAATGAATTCCTTAATTCCCCTAACATCAGTTATTGAGGTTCCAAAGTTCAAAGATTGATTCCATTTTCTCCTTTTTATATGGGGATATTGTGACAGTCTTTTGTGATCTAACGAAAACATTTTACTGTGTTGATCACAAAATATCTTACAAGATGTAGTTAGGTAGTAAAGAAAATCGGAACATCAAGGGAAACTGAAATTTGTTCGGGAGTGCCGCAAGGATCGGTTCTAGATCCAATCCTGTATTTTGTATATGTTAATGATTACCAAATATAAACATATCCGTTGAACTTATATTATTTGTAGATGATAGCACCATTTTGTGGCCAAGTAAAGCTATTGATGATCTGCATGATAAAATATCCGGAGATATAAAAATTATCAAATCTTCAAACCTTCTTACATTTAATATCACAAAGTCAATTATTCTAGCTTTTAAATGCAGTCTTGACGATATGGAAAATATTGTTGAAAATAAGGATTGTACTATATTTTTAGGGCTGTTTATAGGCAAGGGATTAAAGTTTGAAATACACATAAAACACCTAAACATTAAAATTATTGAAGGGTGTTATGTGGTAAGCTTGGACTTTTCCCCGCCAAGACTTCTTATCATGTATTAATAGAATCCTATGCTAGGTTTGAAAAAAGTACGGGAGATGCTATCTTTCACTTTCTGAAAAATCTATACCATAGTCTGAGCAATACAGTGTTTTGTGATCTGTCTGTGTCAATCACGAAATACTGTTGCGTAAGTTATATTACTACGGCTTCAGAGGAGGAAACTTCAATCTTATCTAAGAGAAGGAACCCAAATTGTGAAAACTGATCCTGTTCCTGTTGTACTTCAATAAACATTTCTAATTATTTAAGACAAAGATATTAATATTGCTTACAAAACAAATAATACTTTGGGAAAATTTCTTGAAAACAACAAAGATTGAATTGAAAAGACCGACAAATCTGGAGTAAACTAACTTGTGGTACTTATCCAAGTTTTTACATAGGAGAAACAGGTAGAACTTTTAAGCAACGCATATCCGAACATAGAAACAGTTTCATTAAGGGCAAATCTAATTCAACTTTCGCTAACCATCTCCTGACTGACTATCATTGCTTTGTTATGACTGCTTGTTATTATTGTTAAAGGTAGACCTTAACTTAACTATACTGGGTGTTATTGTTCGAAATAATAATAACAGAAGAATTTCTGCGGAGCGGCTCGTAGAAATCTTCACCAGCACATGTTAGAGCGTGAGGAGTTCAATTTGCATTACTTGGCTAATCTCGTAGTTTATTCAGAAAATGATACACTCATGACATTAATAATATATATGTATTATCATTAAATAAAAACATTGGCTCGTGGTATAAAATAAAACACAATAATTTTCACAGACATTATGGCTAGACAGAAGGAATTCCAATACAAATCAAAATAAATATATTCTAAAGTGGTATGGCTGGGTAAATATTCATGATGGCTTTGCATTTGCCAAATTTATTATAAATGGTAGATTCAACAGATTTGGATATTCTGATAATAAAATAGATATTTGTTTTACCAATTCAACAATTAATTTGCCTTCATATACATGTATCCTTACCTAATATAAGTATCGATTCAGAAAACACTCTGAGTAATTTTTAAATTATTTTTACTTAGATTAGACAATTTTTAACGTGATCACGCATACTTTAGGATTTCATACTTTTATATTTAGTTAGCTTCGTTGACAGTTTATTTACGACTGATTGGATACTACTGAGAAAACTGAATTTACTTCTGACTACATGATTGTGTATAGAATAAATTCGAATTTGTGAAACTTGAACTTTCACACTTGTTCGACATGGCTTCGATGAACTGATATTGGGTATATTCCCAACACCTTTCAAAAGAACCATTGTACTTCCGTTATTCAAAAATGGCAACCGTGAAGACATAGTTAACTACAGACCTATTTCCACCATTACAAATTTCTCAAAAATTTGCGAAAAATTACTGAAATTTCGCCTGTGTAAATTTCTGGACAAACATAAGGTTATATCGTGTAACCAATTCGGCTTTAGAGAAGGTGTGTCTACCCAGGATGCTATTCTGCAACTTACCACTCAAATGTACTCAGCCCTAGGTAATGGTCAACCATCCCTTTGTGTATTCATAGATCTGTCAAAAGCTTTTGACACTGTGAGCCATAAATTGCTTTTGGAATCACTAGAAAACGTAGGCGTAAGAGACATATCTTCAAAAGCTACCTCTCTGATAGACCTCAGTCTGTTAAAGTTGATGATAAGCTGAGCATAGAACAGAAAATAGAATATGGCGTACCACAAGGCACAGTCCTTGGTCCAATTCTAATTAATGTATACATCACTAACTTGTTTGACACTCGCAGCTGTGGTAAGTTAACCACATATGCGGATGACACAGCTATATTTTATAGCGACAAAGACTGGATAACATTGAAATCCACAGCCGAAAATGACTTGAAAAGCATAAGGTGGTCGTGGTTTAATAGCAGACTTCTCACCATCAATGCCAAAAAAACATTTTTCCTTCCAATATGCTCGAATAAACCCACCTTACCGACCTATAATACGCTTCATGTCTCAGATGACTTCATTATTGAGTCAACTAACAAATTCAAATATCTGGGTATAATCTTAGATAATCACCTCAAATGGAACTTCCACATTTTACAATATGAGGAATATACTGAATAACAGTGAACTGAAGATGATATATTACGCACTAGCTCAGTCTCACATTTCGTATGGAATTATTATCTGGGGCGCTGCTGGTAAAACTTTAATTAACAGTCTCATGATAGTTCAGAAAAAACTCATAAAAATACTATTTAGCAGAGACAGAACTTACCCCTCAAACAACCTCTACAGAGAAACTGCATTTTTCGACCCCCAGATAATTATTTCTACTTTCTAGTAATATGCAACAACACAAACTCCGAACAGAATTGAAAATAAATGATCACATCCACAATTCTCGCAATAGGAATTCCAACTACCTACCACCAAAGATCAATAAAACAATTGGCCAAAGAAACTTCTCGTTCCTAGGTCCTAAACTGTAGAGACTCTTACCGTCATTTATACGCGAAATGACAAATGTTCGTCGTTATAAGAAATAAGTGAAAAGCTATATACTCACACTATCTCGAGAAACTATCCATCAAATGATAGACAACCCATGTACACAATAATAAGAATTAGGTTCTATTTATATCGCCTACCTGAGCATGATGCTTTTTTAAATCTAATAAGTACTTCATAATAACCATACACTGACAATCACGTGCTATGTTTAATCCAAGTTCATACCTAACATTGACCTTTAAAGACCTTCGTATGCCACATTACAATTCGACAATCATCGTAATTACTTTCAAGTTTTAACATAAAAGTAATTGCATAATTGCAACTGTGTTATATTCTACTTCTGTGTTCTACAGATATATACTATCTCTTAATGCTAATGATAATATTTATCTAACATCCCTCTCATCCTACTCTGAACCACCACAACTGCCCCATGACTATTATCTTATTAACTTCTTTACTCATAAACTGTTTTTGTATAATTACTGTACTTCCTTATCTAATGTAAATAAATTTCCCAAAAATCTTGTCACCGCACTCTTAGTCGACACTCATAAAATTCAAGAGTGTTCTTATTATATAATATATATATTAGTCTCAATTGTTCTATTACTCTTGAAACACATAAGAATGTATTCAAAAGTGTATTCTATTATATAAACTATAATAGACCCTACTGTATAAGATATATTCAAATGTATTAATTTAATTTAGTTTCAACCCGCACAAGAATTCTTAAATTCTTTTTGGGTATCTCATTTATTGTACAATCTCTTTATGTATTACTATAAAAATTATCCTCTGTACAATACATTACTATTACTACTATTACTATCTCGCGGGTAATTAATATTTTTCCTCTCCTTCGAATAATCATTGTGGGTGTAAGTTATAACCTTCTTATTAGTCACCTGTCACATTTATTTCATCATTCTATAATTTACGATGGCTTAGATGACATTTAATATGGAATTTTCAGATTTATGACTACTCATTTCTATTACAGTAATTACACGACATTCCAATGGGTCATTAATTTCGGCTCATGACACCATTTTAAAAGGGTGTCTGGTTATTAACCTCTAAGGACGTTTCCAAATCAATGCTTGTACAATTCTTGAATATTTCATTTTTAAGACGACCTTGTTTACACAGGGCATCACAGCTTTGCTAATGACTTTGAACTTATGCCTGTAGGAAAGAAAGGTCAAAAACTCAACCTCCTAGAAAGCTTAGAGATTAACAAAGACATGAACTTATTTATGACCAGATTGATTTGAATAATTCATTCCCTTTCAAATCTGTTTACTAGAAATTGAATAATCTTTTGTTCAATAATCACTTAATTACCTAATATCCAACGACTATCTGCTCCTATTATTTATATCGAATCCCAGTAATTGTAATTTAGTTTATCCCCACTTGAAAATCGTAAAGAAGTGTTTTTGTTTACAATAATTGAATTTGATGAGAGAGAATGTTCATCCTGAACTATTTTAGGGACCAACATTTTCTCTAAAGCTTTGAGTTTTGACTGCATTTTTCCAAATTTAAAAATGTATATTAATTTCTTTTCTGAATTCTGATAAAAAATTAATGATTATTCAACATTTTCAGGAAATTTCCTTGATGCGTTCGCAAGAGAGTATTTGTGGGAAGTTGGTCTGGATTATGGCCATGGTACAGGTCATGGTATAGGCTCCTATTTGAATGTACACGAAGGACCCATGGCCGTCACCTGGAAACCTGTCCAAGAAGATCCTGGTCTTGAGCCCGGCATGTTCATTTCCAATGAACCCGGATTCTATAAGGATGGAGAATTTGGACTTCGTATAGAAGACATTGTGCAAGTGGTGGAAGCCAAAACTCCTCACAATTTCAATAACCGGGGATACCTGACTTTTGAAACCATAACCTTGGTACCTAAGATTAACAAGCTCATTGCTGCAGAGATGTTGACGGATGAAGAAATTAAATGTTTAGATGAATATCATAAAAAATGTAGAGATATTGTTGGACCCATATTGCAGAAGCAAGGGCAGTCTGAGGCGTTGGAATGGCTGATTAAGGAAACTCAACCCCTAATCAGATAATAAATACGATCAAAAGTAGTATAGTTATTATGTTAATTGATTTATATCATATGAATTGGTGCCCAATGAGGGGTCTAGTGTTGATTGCTTTCATATTTTATGTAGCTTCAAAGTGTGGACAAATAATAATATTTTTATATATTCCATGAAAAGCTTTGTTTCTTCAAATTATATGTAAACATCAGAATTGTATATTTCCAGAATCCATTGGACCTAAAATGAAAAGAAATGAGATATTTTGTATCAGTGTATATGATTTTTTAATGTCTGTTACATCCATCACAAGACAGCAATTACTAATAAAAATCATATTTACACTTGTTCTAGAACAAAAGTTCAGTTTATTTCCAAAACAGATTTGATGGATTTTTTTCTCTTTGTTTCCCTTGTTCTTGGTCGAGATGTGAAAGAACTCCTTCTCTCAGCATTTGCCTTCTGGTATTCCCGAAGGCTCTTTTCTTCACTCACCCTATATTCTTCCGCTTTGGCATAATTACACAACAATATTACTTCATAAAATTCCAGGAAAGTCAACTTATATGACCAATTTATGTTTTGATGATGATTCACGATTTTGGGACATACCACAGTCAAGCAGTTGAGGATGCTTTTTTTACCCAGTGTTCTGAAGGTGTGCAGAGTTTTTTTAAACGTGTCTGAATATTCATCAGGTTCAACATTTGACGCGTCACTTCGTGCATCTGAAAATATTCTCACTGATCAGAAATTAATAGTAGCTTATATTTAGCATGTGTACCATGACCAATCAACACTAGGGATATTGGGGTAAGCAGCAATGAAAAACTCTTTAAGGTTTATCCAAGCTTTCGGAAATATTAATTTCTATCATCAGGGAAACTACAATAAAAGAAAAACCAATAGTAATACATATTCAAGTACGTAACATTATGCTACTCACAACTTTGTTGAGGTTGGTTTCAATGATGTTAATAAACATATTCATCTAACATAGCGATACAAAAGAAGAAGTAAATCAAAGAATAAAACGAAGTTCAAAGTTAATATAAAACGCATTGAAATAAATATAACTGTCTACACCATGTGGTATGACTAGTGAAACTGACAGCTGACAGGTTAGGAATAATTCCCGCAATTTTATTTAAGCCAACGACACCTGCCAGTTGTCACTTGGAAATTATTACAGTGGCACCAACTGTTGGATTAGTACCAACTGTTGTTGTTACCAGGTGGTACCTATTATTTGATATTGCATTGTTACCACGCTTGATATCTGGAGACAATAAATAAGAGTAGATCTCACTCAAATGGTTAATTTCCGTTTTTTCATTTATGCAATTGTTTTCTTGGGAAATGATAGCCATGTCTAAGAATGTCTGCTTTGTTGTATGTGACTGTCGCTAGCACTTGCACTGAATCGTAATCCATCTGGTGGTCAAATTTATTCACATGTTCTGCCAGATCATCTTTCAGGATGCAAACTGCAGTCACTTTTATGAGAAATTATACTGTTTCATAATGATCTTTGCGTTTGACCATTGTATTGTTTATTACAACAATGACGGGGAATACTATAAATTACATTTGACATTGAAATTAATGGAGTTTTATCTTTAACTTTAAAATAAATTGATCTGATTCTTAGAATTGTTTTATATGCTATTTAAAATTTCTCCGGGTTGTGAAACCTGTCAGTTTCACTAGTCATACTACATGGAGTAGACAGTTTTCATATTATAATTTTGAACAACTTTAGTGCGTTTTTTATTAACTTTGAACTATGTATTACTATTTGTTTTTTATTTATTCTAGTTTCCCTGATGATGGATATAAACATTTCCGAAAGCTTGGATAAACCTTAAAGAGTTTACTTTTTCATTGCTGCTTACCCCATTATCCCTAGTTTTGTACCTAACTAGTCAGCAAAGATTTCCCATCCACTTATAAAAATATATATATATATATATATATATATATATATATATATATACCGGCTGTCAACGAATCTATTAGACAAGTCATAACTTCTAGAATATCAGGTGTATCAAAATGAGATTTGACATAGGTAAATGGTATGTGAAGTAAAAAGTTTTTAGGCCTACTTCATTTTTTTAGAGTCATTTTTAATATTGCATCTAGGTGGCCATGATCGGACGTAAACTAATCTGAGGACCTCAGGTGATGTCAGAAAATTACAATTGCAAAGTTTTACTGACTAGTATGATAGATAGGAAAAATACAAGTTGGCAACATTACATTTTCGTGTCTATTATTTTTCAAATGGTTACCATCTTTTGACAAGCACTTTCCGAAAAAAGGATTTTTTGACGAATCTAACGATATTAATTTATTTGTGATTGGATAAAAAATAAAAACATAAATTGAATATTACTAAGGAAAATACTCGATAATAATTTATTACTTTAGTCAAGTGTGCTATGGATAGTCATGATGCATAATATTTTGCAGTTATTTTTATCAAGTCTTCTTTGGAAAACAAAACACTCACTTAGATAATGACAGTGACATAAGCTTTATGAGCAGACAGTAAAAGTTTCTTAATTTTCGTTAACTGTCAGTTTCATTTTTCCTCAAAATAATGTATACTCAAAGTGAAAAAGTGGATGTTATTAATATTTGTCATAGAAATTCAAGGAATGCTGCTGAGTTGTATGCTCAGATATCCCAATCGGCAACATCCAGCCCATCAGTATTTTCCGTATGTTGAGAATTGTTTTAGGCAAGAAGGAAATCGAGAGGCGGAACAGAGATTTATCATAAATGAACAGACTGAGATTAACTTTCTTGCTATGGTTGAGGTTGATAAAACAGTTTCTTTAAGCTAAATTAGTCAAGAAATGCAGATAAGTCACGAATCAGCAAGAAAAATACTGAAAAGGCACGGATATCCAGCATTTAAATATCAGTTAAATCAACATTGAGATGTCTACAAATCCTGGTGCTTGCACTTATACCTGTAGAAGTTTGGGATCGACTTGGCCTACTTGATAATAGAGATTACTAGCGTGTCATATGGCGCCAATTTCATTTAGTTTCAATTCAGTAACAGGGTATATTTATTTCCTCGGCTTTCTTTTTGAGACAAACTGTTCGCGGGTTCTAATTCTAGCTTTGCTATTGGTTGAAAAGAGACATCTGTCAAACTTCACCAATAGCAAAGCTAGAATTAGAAGCCCCCGAACATTGCACAAAGAAAGCACTGTTGTGTTGTTTTTCGTATTTTGTACCATTTGAATTTGAGATTAACTGCATTTTGGTACTGAATACAGGTGAATATTCGAATCTGCGGCTTTATACTGTCTACACAAAATACAAATGTGGCCCATTCTACAAAAAGTATCTTTACACACTACACTACCTAAAAATAAACAATTACTCACGCACTAATGAACTGATGAACGAGTTATTTTTTAAAGAACAAACTCAGGAACGAGCTAAGTAAGATTTCAAATCAAAGAGATGATGGCAAACGCATAGATACCGACAAAACACTGAAAATTATTTCATATACGATGCTGCAGATGTCAGAAATTAAGTTCTGACATTAAGCGAGAATATTAACATTTGGACGGCGCCATCTACCACAGAGAGAAGCTCTGTTGAAGTAACAGGTGGTGTCCCCTCGAAAATCTAAACAATATCGAATCAGTTCATTCATCAGGGTTTTTAGACATCTTAATCCAAAGAAAGTAAACGTTATCTGACTAGGAGGTACTAATAGGCTCTAGCCAATCAGAATCTTGTAGCATTAATGGGTCATAGGGACGTACATGGACATGAGTACATGTGGTCCACGTAACATACAGAGTGGTCAATATACATTTAAGAGCCTGTAACTCTCAGATACCAGAGTGCGGTGTGTGCTAGTCCGCCACTGTCCAGAGAGAATGGTGGCCCTGACATATCCATATACGTCACTCTGACTCACAGCTTATATTTTATCTCTCTCTATTAGTGTCACCATTGTCTTATGGGGAATAGAATCTCCTACTCAGATAACGTTTATTCTCTTTGATCTTAATCAACATTTGTATGCTGACGACGGCGATAGACGGGTAGGGTTTTGTGATTGGCTGCTTCAAATTCATAGAGTTGACCACCGACATAACCTTAATCTAGGCCGCTAGAGGTCATATCCCCACCACTCGAAAAATTCATCCAAATAGAATTTACGTGAACGTGTCAGCGCAGAAAGCACAAATAATGTCATTTCAGACATTGACATCTAACGAGGAGCCATTTTGTTCATAGGCACAAAATATAGGCACGAAATGTGCATGCTCTAAAAGCTCTTTGATATCTTGTAATTGGATGAATTCTCTTCATACGGGATCAGCAGTCTAGATTAAGGTTATGTCGGTGAAGTTGACCCAAATTTTATCAACTTTATTCTATTTTCCGACGAATCACGAATTACAAATAATGGTATATGTTCAATAAGCAAAATACTCGATACTTGGCCTAACAAAATCAACATGCAATGAGAGGGGGCAATGTTCAAGAAAGGTTTGGCGTCAATGTTTGGGCTGGTATCATTGGAAACAGAATAATAGGCCTTTTCATTTAGATGATTTTTTAAGGCGCATGCGCTCGTTTTGAGACCCAAAGTCTGATTGGCTATTGGGAAAGTGAATATCCATTGGTTAGTTTTGAAATAACAATCTGAGATTGGCTCAGTTCAAAATTAGCGGTATTTTCACATTATGTCAACAGTCAACTTCATGACAAATGCACCTGCATACATTGGCGTTCGTAACTTTCTTTGTAGGTTAAGTAGTTATTACCTATTTTATACCGCCAAAAACCTTTCATTCGTAGATAAAATAATGTACACGAATATTTTCTAATGGTGAGTTTTCTTCTCCATGTAAATTCAAGTCAACTATCCTGTCAGGGGGTTTCTTCCCCTATTATCAAACCTTGGCGCTTTTCACTCTTCTCGGGTTTTCTCGGGCGCCACCTTTAACTTTATAGTGGAAAAGGCCACTTTTGCTCCGGGCAGTCTCAGTGAAGAAAGACACTCCAGGGGTCAATATAGTCGTGACACTGTAACAGGGCCAGCAAGGCAGGCTTTAATTGCCTTCAACTGGGTTTCGAACCTGGGTGGCGACTGCACACTAGATGTTAAAATTCTACTCAAAATTGTCAATGAAAGAATACGAAGAACAGGATAAACAGGTATATTAAAAATACTGAAATAGTGGGGGGCGGCTGACGGCGACCTCAAGTTATCACAACAAATGAATACATGGCAAGCACTATATAAAAGCAAGGAGGTGTTTTCAACAAGCGGGTAAACTTAACAACCAAAAACTCTGCGGTGGGGTGGGTATTGTACGGACTCGTATGCAGAAATTACCAGCACAGTATTGAAATGAATTGTGCCTCTTACGATCATGCGCACATCGCATCTGCGGTACTACAAACATTTCCTGATGTCTTTACCTGATACAACATATTTACCAAACTCCGATCTCACTGCTTCGGGAAGGCCGGGACGGTCGTGGACTGCTTCGGTCTTTGGCTCACACTTGGGTACTAGTCGGCCGCGTGGCTGCTTCTGCTGGCTGGGAAGCTACTAAATCTTTGAAATATTTCGAACTGGCACTACGGCCGGCTTCTCCCCCTTTCCGAATCCCTCCTGATCGACTTATATGCGCGCGCCGTTTTGTGGACTTTGTCGTTTGCGATACAAATTATACCTTCACAGAATAATTACCCAGAATATCGTCCACCCCTCCTTCGTGACGTCAACGGCTGCTTGGACACAGTGTCATGTTCTCGGTGGCGACTGCTGTGACGTCAGCTCGGTGCGTGCGCCTCCACTGTACTCTCGTCCTTCTGGCGGAACTCTCTCCTTGGCGTGTTGGCTGGTTTCGCTGCTTCGGAACGACTGCCTGCTCTCTCGAGCATTTGATCCAACGTCCAGAATATCGGCCTCCCTTCCCTCGTGACGTCAACGGCTGCTCGGGCACAGTGTCATGTTCTCGGTGGCGACTGCTGTGACGTCAGCTCGGTGCGCGCGTCTCTGTCTAGACTCAACTATGCTGGGTGGCGATCGGACTGTTGGCTCGTACGTGAATGAATGCGATCTTCAGTGGATACTTTGATTCTCGATTTTTGCGTTCGATTCAAGTGCTTACTCCAGATTGGGGCGGGTGACGTACGATTGCTTTGTTTCAATCATTCGTTCTCCACAACCACGCTCGCGGTATTGGCGTGAGTTACGGAGGGGGTTTAGCCTATTTATCGTGTTAGGGGTGATTCACGGTTTATCACGAACCTGAATGGTATTTCTAGACCTATTATTACTTTCAAGCGGGGTTTAATTCCTTACAGGGGGGCTTTTGGCTGATAAATATAGGGAAAATAGTAACTTCGTTACACCCTTCCTACTCGGGAAAAGAAAAAAAACTTTTTTTTCTTTTAACATGCGTTCGTTTTGGTCAGAGGGACCTGAAAACTAACTCGTTGTGCTGTGAACATTCTCAAAACTTAGACGGCTAGCAACCTTATGTTCTAACAAAAAAAACAGGTCCATGCGAAATATAACAGTATAGCCCGCCAGGTGCCTACCCTAATAGTCAACCCTTTATTCGGGTAGGTCCACCTGATACATAAATTACGGAATGAAATAAAATTAAATGGGACCTCAAATTATTCCAAATGAAAACAAAATAAATTTCTTGCCTGGTTGCCGGAGGCAACAAACGTACTACTGTGTATGATTACTGTACAACAAGAAAACATTCCCAGTCAAAAAAAAATTAGAGAGAAAAAAAAATAGTCATACCACAATTGTGAAGTAAAAAAAACCTTCCTGGATTGATGCTGGCATCCGCATCCTGATCCTACGGTCTGCCTACGGCATCAATGGTGCTGAACATCCGCATCGGGGATATGCGGGTCAGGATACGACTTCAACATGGTGCTGAACATCCGCATCGGGGATATGCGGGTCAGGATAGGGATATGCGGGTCAGGATACGACATCAACATGGACATGGGTGCTGATCTCCTTCGGGCTGGTCTCCTCTGGGCTGGTCTCCTCTGGGCTGGTCTCCTCTGGGCTGGTCTCCTCTGGGCTGGTCTCCTCTGGGCGGCTGAGTCGGAACAGTGGCATTCCCGAGAGAGGACATCCTTCAAGCCACATCGGGAGCAAAACAGGAGGGGCTGTTTTCGTTGGCACACGGTGCGTGTGTGCCCTGGTTGACCGCAGTGCCAGCACAGCTCCCTGTTGACGGGTAGGTATAGAGTCAGAGGGGTTCCGAGCTGCTGGGGTGGCGGCTGCTTGTCCCTTGTCTTCGAGGGGCTGCTTGGTCGGTCCAGAAGGTGTTGGTGACCGGCAACGGGTACGCATCCTTCATGGAGACGGAATCGACTTTCTGGAAGTCGCTGCAAAACCTCGGGTCGTCATCTTTCTTTCGGACGATGACTACTGGCGAGCTCCACGGGCTTTCGGAGGGTTCTATGATGTTCTCCTGTGGCATTCTGTCAGCTTTGGGATTGAAAACTTCCTGCATCCTGGGATTCTGGGGTCGGTATCGCTGCTATTGGCTCTGGACTTAGGGAGACGGATCCTATGTTCTACCAGCGGCGTTACCCATGATGTCCTCGAATGGGCGTAACTCGTCCTGTAGGAAGTCTTGCAAGTGGTCCTCTTCCTTTTGGAAAGTGTCAGGGCCGGTCTTGGCTCAATAACCCATGGAAAGCATGGTACGGGCCAGCTTCCCTTGCAATGGGTTGGTTCTTTACCAAGATTTGGCCACTTCCTAGGTCGAGTCCAAACTGCCTTTTCCTCAATATGTCCATTCCTAGACCATATCGGATGACAGTCCACTCAGGTGTCCAAAGACTCCTCAAAGCGGTGTTCTCCAACTCGGATCTCCACGTGATACGTTACGGGGATGGTAACGGTTTCTCCATTGGCCAGTCGGGCGGAACCGTAGCAGTTGGAGTTTTCGGTACTCCTAGCAGATTCCACTGCCTGGCTATCCTGTCGCCGACATAGGAGATTACGGCACTGTGTCAATCATCGCTTCAGCGGTGCCACCGGGAATCTTGACGGAAAGATGCGGTCGGTGGTCGGTGGTAGCGATGATGGCGGTAGGTAATGGGAGCGGGGCTGCACGTACCTCCAGTCGTGGTTTGGTTTTCCGGCCGTGGCATGGGCAATCACGAGACAATACTCCGTCTCGCTTGCATCGGGAGCAGAATATCCTTGGGGCTGATTGGCATTGGCTCCTGAAATGCCCTGTCTGCCCGCATCGCCATAACTCTCGGTTTTCTTCGATGAGGCGGCGGTTGACTGGGCTACTTTGGCTCATGAACGGCTGGGCTACTGGGCTCCTAGGGGCGGTGTGGCTAGTTGGGCAACCTAGTGACCACTGGTGGGGCTGCGGGGTCCTGTATGGTGCCAAAGCGGGATGGAGTCGTCCTCTGAGCTTGCTCAATCTCGGCTCGCAAAAGCTCGTACTTCTGGCAGCTTTGGCGAATTCATGGACATTGTTGAAGTCCGTCCTTCTGATTTCTCGCCGGAATTTGGGTGCAGGTTGCGGTACAGCCAGTTCAACTCCTGGTCTGGCGAATTCCACCATGGCGGCGAATCATGGTCTGCAGGTCCGTGATGTAGGCTGTCATACTCTCTCTCAGGTTGTGTGTCCTCCTGCTGATGGCCACTTCCCAAATCAATTCGGTAGTGGACGGGGGAAAAAGAAGTCCTGAAAGGCGGTGCAGAAGTCTTCCCATCTCGGCCAGCATGCCCGGTTGTTTCTGAACCAGAGGGCCGGCATCCCTTCCAGTAACTCGGGCATAGCTTGTAGGAGGCGGTCTGCGGTGATGCCTTGGGACTCCGAATCTCCTCCAAACTCTCGAGGAAGGCGGCGGGGCCGTTGGTCCCATTAAAGGTCCTTCCCGTCCTTCACTTCAATGGTGCCATCCCTACACTCGTAGTAGGCGGCAGTGGGCGGCCTGTGCTCACGGTCCCTGTGAGCACGTTGCTCATGATCGGGTTTCCAGTGCTCGTCACCGTAATGGTGGGTAATACGGGCGGCGGTGCGTTGTCGTGGTCGTCGGGGGGAAAGGGAACAGGTTGATGACGGTCGGTGCGGGTGATGCTGCTCGTCCATCTCGGAGAAATTTTATGATCCTCCTTCGCTTTCGTCGACGGTGCCGGTTGGGTCAAGCGAAATCTAGCGAGCTCGGTGTCTAGCCCTCTTTCCAGTTGATACACCCATCCGACGCGGGTGTCGTTAGGTCACTTCCGTACCTGGACTCAGCGGTGGGGGCATCCAGCGGGGTCTGTGGTGGTCACTGGTACGGCGATGGGGCTTCCTAGTCCTGTCGGCATCTTCGGCGAATACTTGGAACTCGTACGTCTTACTTGTCTCACAGTCGGAACTTCACTCTCTCAGCTTGCACGTCTTACTTGGTTCGCAGTCGGTACTCAACTCTCTCAGCTTGCACGTCTTACTTGGTTCACAGTCGAACCTCAACTCCTTGTCTAGTGCTCGTATCTTGGGCACCGTACCTCCTATTGACGAACGGATGGCGGGGAGCGCTTCTGCGCACTCGTTAATTCGTTGAGGAGGTATCGCACGGACGCCTGGCTCTCTTCTGAGCCGAGTTTGACAATCTGTCAAAGATGACAGGTCGGTAGCCTTCAACGGATTTTCGGTTCTATACATTCTGCGGAACTAGCTTCACAAATTTTCCAACTGTCCTTGTCGTACGAGCTTGCTTTCCTCTCTTCACCCACGTATCTCGTGAATGGTTAACCTGAAAAGGAAACGGATGACGGTAATCGGTTCTACACCCCAGAAACCTACTGGAACGAGGGTCACTCGGCATATTGACTCTCTTTTGAGTCAGTTGACATCTGTCAAAATGACAGGTCTCGGTATACTATAAAACGGTCCCTGCTCGGGCGCCAATTTGTCAGGGGTTTCTTCCCATATCAAACCTTGGCGCTTTCACTCTTCGGGTTTCTCGGCGCCACCTTTAACTTTATAGGGGAAAGGCCACTTTGCTCGGGCAGTCTCAGTGAAAGACACCAGGGTCAATATAGTCGTGACACTAACAGGGCCAAAGGCAGGTTTTTGCCTTCAACTGGGTTTCGAACCTGGGGGCGACTGCACATAGATTTTAAATTCTCAAAATTGTCAATGAAAGAATACGAAGAACAGGATAAACAGGTATATTAAAATACTGAAATACAGGAGGCGGCTGACGGCGACCTCAAGTTATCACACAATGAATACATGGCAGCACTATATAAAGAGGAAGCAAGGAGGGTGCTTTTCAAGCAAGCGGGTTTAACCAAAAGCTCTGCGGTGGGGTGGGTATTTTTACGGACTCGTATGCAGAAATTACCAGCACAGTATTGAAATGAAGTATACTTTACGATCATGCGCACATCGCATCTGCGGTACTTACAAACATTTCCTGATGTCTTTACCTGATACAACATATTTACCAAACTCCGATCTCACTGCTTCGGCAAGGCCCAGGACGGTCGTGGACTGCTTCGGTCTTTGGCTCACACCTGGATACTAGTCGGCCGCGTGGCTGCTTCTGCTGGGCTGGGCAAGCTACTAAATCTTTGAAATATTTCGAACTGGCACTACGGCCGGCTTCTCCCTCTTTTCCGAATCCTCCCGATCGACTTATATGGGGCGCGCCGTTTTTTGGACTTTGTCGTTTGCGATACAAATTATACCTTCACAGAATAATCACCCAGAATATCGTCCACCCTCCTTCGTGACGTCAACGGCTGCTTGGGCACAGTGTCATGTTCTCGGTGGCGACTGCTGTGACGTCAGCTCGGTGCGTGCGCCTCCACTGTACTCTCGTCCTTCTGGCGGAACCCCTCCTTGGCGTGTTGGCTGGTTTCGCTGCTTCGGGAAAGACTGCCTGCTCTCGAGCATTTGATCCAACGTCAGAATATCGGCCTCCCTTCCCTCGTGACGTCAACGGCTGCTCGGGCACAGTGTCATGTTCTCGGTGGCGACTGCTGTGACGTCAGCTCGGTGCGCGCGTCTCTGTCTAGACTCAACTATGCTGGGTGGCGATCGGACTGTTGGCTCGTACGTGAATGAATGCGATCTTCAGTGGATACTTTGATTCTCGATTTTTGCGTTCGATTCAAGTGCTTACTCCAGATTGGGGCGGGTGACGTACGATTGCTTTGTTTCAATCATTCGTTCTCCACAACCACGCTCGCGGTATTGGCGTGAGTTACGGAGGGTGTTTAGCCTATTTATCGTGTTAGGGGTGATTCACGGATTTATCACGAACCTGAATGGTATTTCTAGACCTATTATTACTTTCAAGCGGGGTTTAATTCCTTACAGGGAGCTTTTGGCTGATAAATATAGCGGGAAAATAGTAACTTCGTTACAATCCATAGGAAAACTCGGAAATTTTTTATTTCCTTTAAAAAAAAATCGCCGTCAATGCCGTTGGGTCTGACAGCCTCAATCAATGAATGAAATCCATGGCACACTTGACAAAAGTAAATAAATTATCAAGTATTTTCCTTAGTAATATTTAATTTATGTTTTTATTTTTAATCCAATCGCAAATAAATTAGTATCGTTAGATTCGTCAAAAAATCCTTTTTTCGGAAAGTGCTTGTCAAAAAATGGTCGCCATTTGAAAAATGATAGACACGAAAATGTAATTTTGGCAACTTGTCTTACGTTTTACGTCCGATCATGGCCACCTAGATGCAATAATAAAAGTGACTCTAAAAAAATGAAGTAGGCGTAAAAACTTTTAAAAATGTCACATTCTGATCCAGAATTGTCTCGGAAATAAAAAAAATTACTATATACAGGGTGTTCCATTTTAAAATTAAAAGCCGGTGCCATTTTCCGTGAAACCGGAAGTGACCGGAAAGTGAGAAATAAGCGAAAACTCTTTTCAGCACATACCATTTACCTATACCAAATCTCATGTTGATACACCTAATATTCTAGAAGTTATGACTTGTCTAAGTGCGAATTTACACGATCCAATAAAATTAATCAATAAATTGAAAAATAAAATTGACCAATTTGGGTTATATTTACACCTGACAATTTATTGGTCAATTTTGGCAACAGTTTTTACTCAGGGATACCAACATACTGACAAGAAATGGTTCAACTATAGGAAAAGTTCCGAATATTATTCAATAGCTCATTGAATTGACTCTGATCCATTCTTATATATCGTTTGAATTGATTAGGATCTGCACTCAGAAATGTTTCCCAATCCAAGCTCTAATCCACCATCTTCTACATCTCTGTCTTTTATATTCAGCAATGCACATTGCTGCGAATGTAATGCAACGTAAATCATGTTTTTTTTTCGCACAATCATTTTTCTCGCGGTTAGGGTAGGGTATGTGAAATCGCGTAAATAATAACATAACCTGAAAATCTCTGTTTTAGCAGGCATCCAATTCATGGCCGAAAGTTACTGCAAATTGTCACTGAAAATTGATGAAAACTCATTAATTTATTGGTCAAGTTCAAATTGACGACAATTTTCTGTTTACACCTATCAATAAAATTCAAGGTCACAAAGTTGACCAATTTATTGGATCGTGTAAATTCGCACTAATAGATTCGTTGACACCCGTATATATAAAATACTGGAAATGGTCGATGGAAAATGGGATAACGGGAAATGGAATAACAGAAAATTAGATAATGGGAAACAGTGATATGACCGGTCCCTTTGGGGAGTAACAAATACCCCTCGTCAGGTCAACCAGTCTTACGATTGCTCGTATTTTTGTTAAAGCTAAGCCTTAACCATACTGAGTGTTATTAGTCTATTGACCAATAACTGGACAATATCCCAGAGCGGCTTGAAATATTATCGCACCCAGTATGTAATGAAGCGTGGGACTTAATTTGACAGTACAATTACCAATCTCAGATATTTTCTAATAATAATACAATTAGGACTTGTAATAATTATATATATATATATATATGTATATATATATGTATTTACTAAAATATAAAAACAACAATTGATACACCTGGTATAATTTACGGAGAAAATAAAATAAACTTAAATGGGAAACAAATATGGGATGACAATTAAAATAACTGTTTTTCAGTTATTTTAACAATTGATAATACTTTTACTCTTGTCAAATCAATAATTTCTTCTACTATGAAATCAATGAAGGAATATTTCCTTATTACACTATACATATACCTTGCCAAATAAACAGTTTTATTTTCTTACCCTCAACTGGAGAACCACCACGTTTTTAAATATGACTTGACTATTCTGTGTTATTACCGAGTTTTATTACGCGTTCACTTGTCGTAATATGATTATTTAGCTTCTTGATAAATATTAATTCGATTTATTTAGTTATTACTCAGATTATTTCTGAGAGTTACACTATTATTCTGCATATGTTTGATTAATTGGCTACTTTAGATAAACTTTACGAAGTCTACGCTTACTTCGCGTTGGAAGATGGGAATGTATCTTCTCTAATTGAAACTAGACTTTACTTTGATTCGCTTCATAATTATGAAGACTAAAGCAGAACTTGCTCTGTACTTGCTGAGCTCTGATTGTAGAATGAATCTCGATCGTCGACTGAATATTAGTTGACTGTTGACTTCCCCTTTATATAGAATCTCGAATTGTTTTCAATACGCCGCGCCGTTAAAGTCATAAATTTAATTTATGTGTCTGAGAACACCCCGACTCGCCTTTGAGTTGACAAGCCGCCATGATATGTTACAGTAATACGTTATTACTTTTTATAGTTTACGTAACCCCCTAAGTTCCTTCCCGATACCACCGCGGCTGTCAACGATTCAGAAAGACCACGGGTGATTTATCTGTCGAGAAGTACTATAAGATTAGTTATGAATGTCTGAAAATATAGTTGTCGATTCGTTTGGTGTGCCGGTGCAAGTGATAGTGGAGGTGTCAATTTTACGAGCTGTTACATTCTTTCAACTCTTACCACGGTCGCATTTAATTTTGAACGACAATAAAACGTCGACTTTTTATGCATTCTCCAGTCAATGGTATTACAATGGATACATTAAAATACTTGATTTATCATGTTTATCACAACAGGATAACGGGAAGCCAGCGAAGGCACAGGTATAAGCTAGGTATATTGTGAATTGACTAATGAAAAGATAATTTTTTATTCATACCTGGCACATAGTAGATTTCATGACCCATCGGCACTGCATTATACCCATTTTTGGGATTGTTTTTTTCGGGACCTGTACGTATGTTTTGGTAGCATGGTGGATCCGAATACTTTTTAGTGCAAGTTGCGTTTATAAAAGCTCTCACAGAGACAGGCTCTCCAACACTCAAATATAAGCGGTACACAGCTGTTATTGGAACAACGTCCAAATTTTCGGTGAAAACAGAGCCTGTGAAATATTCGCAAAATTATCGAAATTTCCCCTAGGATCTGATTTTACCTTTGATCTCTCCTGCGTATAGATACAGCGTGTTCTCTAAAAACTCTTTGAAAATCTTCACTATACATCCTGTAGTGAAGGCCACACCCTTTTCTACTTTTTTGAGAAAGAGCAACCAGGAAAAACCAACCAACGACTGCACGAACTGATAGAAATATATAGTCTCAAACGGGTAGTGCAATGTTTCGACGCAACTTGCAGGATTGTTGTACAAAAACTCATCTGCTTCTACTAAAGAGACGCCTTCTTGCGCTAAGCGAAGGTCTCTGAAGAGCTGCCATAGAAATAACCTGATTAGAACGGGCTTGAAGTTTATGGGATGCTTCTTCGCCAAAGTGGCGTACGTGTTATAAATGTTGAAGAGTTTTGGGAGATTACTGGTAAGGTAGTTCTTCAAAAGTACCGCTTCCCGCTTTTTAATTTTGAACAGATAGTCATCCTCGGAATTTTTGTTGTCACTACTGATCGAATCTTCGTTCTCTTCCACGCTTGCGAATTCATTTCTCTCCACATCTTCTGCTAAACTGAAACATGATTACATTTTATTGAAGGCTCCAAAATATATTACTTCAAACTGAAAAAAGCTATTTGTGGAAGAAACTATAGATGATTATTTCAGTAATTACTTGCTTTCTTTTTGTGTTACATTCATGACAAAGCCGAGAAATGAAAAGAATAGAAATTGCTGGATGTGGCGTGAGCGGATCAGTCTGGTTCGAGATAACACTTGAAGATGGCAAATGTGATTTTGCCGAAATGTCGAGAAATCGGACCTTCTGAGGACCAATTCTACAATATGCAAAGAAAAACCCGAGAAAGCGGTTCAACAAATAACTATATACAGTGTAACTTCAAACTCCGCATCATAAGAGTTTTTTATTATTCAGTTTCTGCAAATTTAGAGTTTATGAACAATTCTTGCTTCTGTGAGTAGCAGATTCAAAATCTTTCTCCCCAAGAATACCTATTTTATATCAGCGACAAGCTTTTGAATCTGCTACTCACAGAATAACCTAGATCAAACAATTAAATAAATTATTTTTTCTTTTTGGTGCATTTGTTTAAAATATTGTCTTAATTTTCTTTTTTATAATTCTTTCTAGTCATTCATAAAATCCGTAATCTTATTGAATTCTGACAAAAATTTATAATCTCCGACCCCAAAAAACCCACATATCAATTATGAATGGAATCCGGCCATAATAACAAAACACGTCGCCAGCTTGAATTCGTGGATTTTGTCAAAAAAATCATGATCTTCGACCCTAAAAACCCCCACATACCAATTTTTATTGGAATCGGGCTATAACCACAAAACTCGTCGCCATATTGGAGCCGCCATCTTGAATTTATGAATTATGACAAAAATTCGTGATTTTTTTGGTTTTTTCTGCTGACGAAAATTGAAATTGTTATTAACAAAAAAAAGGTTCCGTTTTTTGGGAATAATTCAAAAACTATAAGCGATAGCGATAATCGGATAGTTTCTTAAAGAAGAGGAAATTTCCAATAAAAAAGTCCTGACACGCGGGACTCTATCTCCGTTATTTATTATTTTAATTTTACGCTGAAACTAGGGCTTCGCTGTCTCTAAAGAGAGTACACCACAATTATTTTTTTATAGTATTAAATACCAATAAAAAAAATTGAATAAATTATGGTATGTTTTTAACACTTGAAAGAACAAGGTCCCGTTGGAAAAAATAGGTTTATTTTTTAACAAGTTAGGTATTTGTTAATTAGTCCTTATTTTTCGGACCTCGGTTTTCATAAAAAACATATGTTTAAAAAATACCTCTAAAAATTTTTCGATCCTTGGAGCCCTTCTTCTATATAAATACAACACAAGATCACGTTATGAAAGTTTTAAAAAGTTGTTTATTTTGTTTATTATAATTTTTTAGATTTAAACAAAAAATTAAAAATTAAAAAAATGTTATTTTTTTTTATTTATGTTTTGCTATTGCTATTTTTGCATCAAACAAAGGCATTTAATAACATTTGTTTATGAACAAATTTATTAGTTAAATATTTAAAAATATTCTTATTGTTTATAATCTTTTTTTAATATATATTTAAATGGTTAGTTAAGAATTATAAACAATAAGAATTTTTTAAGAAAAATATTGTTTTTAAAAAATCATTATATTCTCTAGACAACAAAATGGCAAAAATATATTTTTTTAATATTAAACTAATAAATTTGTTTATAAACAATTTATAAACAAGTGTTTAAATTTTTTTTTTTCGAAAGTTATTAAATGCCTTTGTTTGATGCAAAATTAGCAATAGCAAAACATATGGATAAAAATTTTTTTTTTTTAATTTTAGATTTTTTGTTAAATCAAAAAAATTGTAATAAACAAAATAAACAGCTTTTATAACGTGATCTTGTTAAGTAATTATATATAAGAAGGGCTCCAAGGAGCGAAACATTTTTAGAGGTATTATTTTAACATATGTGCCGTTTTTTATGAAAACCGAGGTCCGAAAAATAAGGACTAATTAACAAATGCCTAACTTGTTGAAAAATAAACCTATTTTTTTCCAACGGGACCTTGTTCTTTCAAGTGTTGAAAACACACCATTTATTCAATTTTTTTTGTTGATATTTAATACTATAACAAAAATATTTTATGTGGTATACTCTCTTTAGAAACGGCGCGGCGCGAGCATGCCGTAGCGGTCGCGCGGAGCCCTATTTTCAGCAATAAATAAACATTATAAGTAATGGAGATAGAGTTTCCACGAGTCCAAACTTTTTTATTCGAAATTTTCCCTCTTTAAGAATATTTTATCCGATTTTCGCTATCGCTCATTAGTTTTTGAGTTATTTTCAAAACACTGAACAAATTTTTTTGTTTTTGTTAATAACAATTGCAATTTTCGTCAGCAAAAAAAACAAAAAAACTTCTTTCCCAGAATTGCATCCCAAATCGAATGAGCTATTGCTCATATTTTTTGGAGACTTGGAACTATTTTTCGCAGGAAACTCACTTCTCGACCAGACTAATTTTACTATTTAATTTTATATATTTCCCCTATACCTATCTCGTACAGTTTGTGAGTTCTGATCATTTATGTTATGAAATCGTCTTCAATAAAATAATTATTGCCTAGTGAATTAGATACTAGGCTATCAACTTTAGCGAACTGACATATTATTCCTTCATTGTCATCCTGAATTCAAGTTTCGTAGTGGTGAAAATAATGGCAGAAAATAATAGCTCAAATGAGGTTTTGATGGATTTATTCATCATTTATGATCAATGTATGTAACAAACATGCAGAGAGTTCGACGAAAAGTGCTTTCCTGATTCACCTCGTATGAATTTGAGAAAATTCATTAGGTTGAGTAGAAATTTTGAAATGTTTGGTTCATTGATTTGTTGAAAATATGAACATGATGTTCATAAAATCAGATGTGAAAGCTACAAGAAACTAGCCTAGATCTGTGACAGGTAATGATGACAACGCAATAAATGTTTTGGTATACTTCTACACAAATAATCCTTAAACCTCCATTCGTAGTGCAGACTTAGGTGTGAAACTTTCATCATTTCATAGGATTCTGAAGGAACATGCCCCAAGACGCTCCAGAGGATCGAACTATGTGAAATGTTGATGGTGCGTACACATGTAGACGAAGATTTTATGGACTGACGAATCAACATTTTCGGGAGAAGGTATTTTCAACAGAAGGAATCTTCATTACTGGGCAAACGAAAATCCGAATGTCACAAGAGAAATGGAATTTCGAGAAAAAAAATAGTTTTATCGTTTTCTGTTCAATTATGCACAATCTAACTGTTAAAGTTAGGTCCTAACTAAGGAGACTTTTTATGTACAACACAGTGGTGAACAACACGAGTTTATTCAGTTTACAATACAGAATAGCTCAATATTTTATAATCTGATAATGACAACCATAAACTCAAAACTGTCATAAGATTATATACCGAGTAGTTCATTGGAAAATGACGTTATTTTTACAAAAATCAACAAAAACCTTGATTCTCGAAAATATTTGAATATCTTGCGGACAACAGTTAGAGATTTAATTGGAGAACTGACACTAGAACAATATCAAACATGTTGGGTATCAACTTGATGGAGCTTCGACTCATTGCCCAGCAGATGTTGGGTTGGAATTGGATCTCATATTTGATGATCGATGGATTAGACGTTTGAGTCCATGGAACTGGCCTCCTAGATCTCCTGATCTTACACACCCTAACACCGGTCAACACGAGGGAAGAATTAGAACATTGAGTGACTCAAATGTTTCAGGAATTAGATCCAAATGAAATTCGGAGAGCCTCAATAGATGCCGTAGAATTTCGCATAAGTGTTTGGAAACTAATGGTCAACATTTGGAACATTTATTGAAATGATTCAGCAACGTTACATCTTTCTACATTTATCAATACACATATTCGACGTTGATACTTTTTGCATTTCATGATGAATCAAAGATTTCATAACTCACAAACTGCACGAGATAGGTATTGGGAAAGTATATAAAATTAAATAGGAAAATGTCACAGCTTTTCAAATAAGTAATAATATACAGGGTGTTCCATAAAAAAACAGTAAGTCATTTTCATGATTCTCTGGAAGGAACTTACTTTTGAGCCTCCCTGTTGGCTGAAACTGAGATCCAGTTCATCGGCAGAATACTTAGTGGTCTGATGCAGCTATGACCTAAATTGCAATATTTTGTAAATTTGCATTGTAAAAGTGGAATAAAGGAACAGTAATTATTCTAATATTAATGAAAATGGTTTGTGGCATTCAGACAAGAAAATGAAAATTGGAACTGAAAAATAAAAATATGGATCGGCCAGGATTCGAACCTGGGACCTTTCGATTTCTAGTCGAACGCTCTGCCAATTGAGCCACCAGTCCTTGTTTGAAGCCGGCGATTTACACTTTTAAATTCAGTTCCGTGTTAGTAACGAAGATGATGAGGGTTAATGTGATGCATGAAACATTCACGCATGCACACCTAACACGGAACTGAATTTAAAATTGTGAATCGCCGATTGGGAGAGCGTTCGACTAGAAATTGAAAGGTCCCAGGTTCGAATCCTGGCTATCCACATTTTTATTTTTCAGTTCTAGTTTTCATTTTCTCTTCTGAATGCCACAAACTATTTTCATTGATATTTAATTACAGACGCTATCTACTTCACATTTTATATTTACTTGGCTCGAGTCATGCACACTTGGAAATCTGAAGTTGGTCGAGGATCGTAAACATGATTGACACCGGCGGATAGACCAATATAATTTCATTAGGTGTGCATGCGTGAATGTTTTCATGCATCACATTAACCCCCATCGTCTTCGTCACTAACACGGAACTGAATTTAAAGGTGTGAATCGTCGGTTTCGAACAAGGACCAGTGGCTCAGGTGGAAGAGCGTTCGACTAGAAATCGAAAGGTTCCAGGTTCGATCCCTGGCTGATCCACATTTTATTTTTCAGTTCTAGTTTTCATTTTCTCGTCTGAATGCCACAAACTATCTTCATTGATATTTAATTACAGACGCTATCTACTTCACATATTCTAATATTGTTTTAATATAAACGAACCCAGTTTCGTAACCATATTTATATGTAAGTAATGAGAATTTCCATGTCCAAATTTCGATTAAGACGTGTTGTGGTGCATAATGTGTGGACGTTCAGTTATATGGAATTTTTGGAATAAATAAATCTGAGTCTTCTACCAGTACGACTTGAAATAGCATATCGCGGACTCCAAATCTTTCCAAAAAACGTTTTTATATGTTACTAACCTTGAACCACCTTTTTGTGACTGATCCGGTGACTCTCCGTGAATGTCCATGTTGAAATAGTCGCAAATCTTATCGATATAGTAACCCAGATCGACATCTTCGGCCACAGTATGGATGGGTATATCCAATGGACACCATTTTTTCTTACTTCCCGATGTCGAATCGATAAGTTTCACAAATACATTTGATGGCAAATTCATACCACATCTTGTTATTTTGGCGAGAAGAACTGTGTCAAATGCATTGCAAGCTTTCTGAAACAAATCGAATAATCTGCCTACTAGTCAGGTAAGTAGGAAGGGTTTAGGAATTTGTGCTGGTATCAACTGCCTATTCCCTAGGTCTCGACACTGGTTCGATCTCGGCGAAATTGATTTTTCAGTGTCTGAATCTTTTTTTCAATGCCTGCTGTAGTTTTTTGAAAGCATATCATATGCATCCACTTTTTTATTTCGATTTTTATAGTTGACACACTTTACCATGGTATACTTTGAAAATCTTCAATTAGAGAAAAAGTTCTTACTTGGGTCCACATTTTATAACACCTTTTATTCGTATACCTATCTTCAATACGAAATAAACAACAAGTAAGTCATAATAATAATAATAATAATGTTTATTTTGAAAAATGCTACAATTATTTGTATAAAAAACAATTACAACATGTAATAAAATGACGTCACACACAATGATATTTCAAAACTGATGTTTTAAAAAATCTTCAACACAATAGGGTTCTAGATCTACAAGTATCTTTTTGATGTTTTTCTTAAATTGATTGCTACTAACAGAACGTCTTACAAGTACTGGTAACTTATTGTAAAATTTCATTGCTATATAATAGGGAGATTTTTCAGTAGGTCTTAATGTATGATAAATGAAGTCGTTCCTCCTAGTGCTATATTTGTGTTCTGTGGCATTTAGATTAAAAAGTTCTCTATTTTTAAACAAATACATCGAACATTAAAAAATGTACAGACCATAAACAGTCATGATGTTATTATCCTTAAAAACTGTTCGACAAGAGTTATTATAATGTTTGCAATTGATTATTCTCATTACTCTTTTTTTATTAACAAATATTCTATTTGTGTACTTATTGGATCCCCAAAAAATTATTCCGTATCTCATGACAGATTCAAAATTCGCAAAATAAAGAGATAAAGCTGCTTGCTTTTCTAGATGTTTACTGATTATTCTTAGTCCATAGGACACTTTTCCAAGCTTCGAAGAGATTTCCTCTATATGTTGTGACCAGTTCAGCCATTCATCAATGTAAACACCCAAAAACTTGGTGTTATGCGATAACTGAAAAGTAATATTGGTAAATGATATATCATTTGGTTTTTCATCTGCTGTTAGATAGTTTGCAAACATTATCACTTTAGTTTAGTTCAATACTAACTTATTTGTTTTCAACCAATTTTTTGTTTTCTGAAAAATGTCATAACAGTTTACCATCATCTCCGGATATGTGTCACCCCCTGCCAGAAGGCTTGTATCATCAGCATATGTAGTTAAGTAATAAACATTTACCCCAAACACTTTTTAAACAGCTTTTATACATTTTTTATACAGATGTTTAAATGTTTGCGTGCAAATGTTTGTAGGTCTGGACCAGGCTCAGACACACATTCCTTTGATTCTAATTATCACGACGAATCCATTGATGGTTTCGAATCGAAAATCGGATGGATAAGAACCCTTATACACTGATTATTTTTCGAAAACTTATGAGGAAATTGGGGTATATCGCTCATCAAGTATGCTGTCCAAGGCTTTTGACTGTGTAAATCACCGAATACTACTGCAGAAGCTAGAAGTCTATGGGTTCAGAGGTACTGCACTATGCTGGTTTAAATCATATCTATCTGAACGTCGCCAGAATGTGCTACTCAATAGGGTCGAATCCAAGGAATGTGAAATCACCTGTGGTTCCCTCAAGGCTCAGTCTTGGGACCTATCTTATTTCTGTTATATGGAGACGGTGTTATTGGCTTATTTTTTCGGAACTGGCACAACAACAAAAGCCAAAAACAGTGTGGTCGAATTATTCAATGATTAAAAGTATGTTACAATCGAATAATAATGTAGACATTTCAAAATATTTCAAACTAATTACATTTCTGAAATAAAATGGGAAAGGTTACACGCCCAAGAAAGCTGCGATTTTTACGAGTACACAAATTAGTGATTTTTTTAATAATGCTCCCGATGAAGTTTATTTAATGGCCAAGGTTGTTGTATTTGGGATTGCAGGAGCTTGTCGAATTTGTGAAATCAGCCAGGTAACATTAGATGATATTGAAGATTCGGTAACGTTATTAATTGTGAAACTTAAGCAAACAAAGAATGATGTAGACAAGAGATTTGCAGTTACTGAAGAATATATTAAATTTTACCGAATGTACATAGCCCTTCGTCCAGCAGCAGCAAGGGATCGCCGCCTGTTTTATGCATATCGCAATGGAAAATGTATCAATCAGGCTGTGGGTATAAATCAGTTTTATAAGGTACCTGAAACAGTAGCTAATTTTCTTCAACTTGAAAATGCTTACTCATATACAGGTCATTCATTTGGGGAAGACTTGATGACACTAAAGCAACATGGCGGTTGGAAGTCATCAACGGTCGCTGAAGGGTATGTTGATGAATCGGTAGCACACTGGACAGAAAAAGCTGATAAAGTGTTTAAAACGTGTGGCAGTGCTGAAATAACACCCGATTTGCGACCAGGTACATCAAGGGCAGTTGTGTCCGTGGCAGGAAAATAAATAATTTCAACACAAGAAAATTCGACTATTGTACCGAATAGTTCAAGGAACATGTCATTCATGCAATGTACATTTGATAATTGTACTTTTGATATGAAGGAAATGTAACTTTAGTATAATAAAATTTCTAAAATTAAATATCTACCTTTACTTATGTGTAATTTGATAAAAAGTGATTTTTTGTTACCTGTCAACGGAATTTTGAAAACAAAATTCCGACTTATAACTCGGAATTTTACACCAATATTCCGACTTATAACTCGGAATTTTACCTTCAAAATTCCGACTTATAATTCGGAATTTTGAAATTCCGACTCATAAGATGTACCTGGTCGCAAATCGGGTGTTATTTCAGCACTGCCACACGTTCTAAACACTTTATTAGCTATTTCTGTCCTGTGTGCTACCGATTCATCAACATACCCTTCAGCGACCGTTGATGACTTCCAACCGCCATGTTTCTTTAGTGTCATCAAGTCTCCCCCAGATTCAACTAAAAGTGTAGCAGACGATCTTCGAAATGAATGACCTGTATATGAGTTAGCATTTTCAAGTTGAAGAAAATTAGCTACTGTTTCAGGTACCCTATAAAACGGATTTTTACCCACAACCTGATTGATACATTTTCTATTGCGATATGCATAAAACAGGCGGCGATCCTTTGCTGCTGCTAGACGAAGGGTATGTACATTCGGTAACATTTAATATATTCTTCAGTAACTACAATCTCCTGTTTACATTTCATTCTTTGTTTCCTTAAGTTTCACAATTAATAACGTTCCCGAATCTCCAATATCATCTAATGTTACCGGTTGATTTCACAAATTCCACAAGCTCTTGCAATCCCAAATACAACAATAACCTTGGTCATTAAATAAACTTCATCGGGAGCATTATTTAAAAAATCACTAATTTGTGTACTCGTAAAAATCGCAGTTTTCTTGGGCGTGCAACCTTTCCCATTTTGTCAGGGCCGGATTAAAAGGTGTGGAGGCCCTGGGGCAACTAAGGAGTGGAGGCCCCTAATTATTTTTCAAACAAGTTTTTTTTTCTTCATTTATTGCGGAACAAATCAAATTATTTAGACACGAGCATATGTAGGTATAATAAAATACAAGAAATAAATTAAATTTCAGCATAAACGAATGGATTCTTATGAGCTTTTTTCGACGAAAAATCATTGATGATTTCGGTCAAATCCAGCATCTGGAGAAAATCATTCTCAGTGCTAAGAAGCGATAACTTTGATAGGCGGCTTTGTCTCATCGTAATTCTCCTATTTTTTTATTTTGGAAAATGAGCGCTTTCCAGTGCAATTTGATATCATCACATTTTCAATTCAGGTGAATATCATTCAACGTTCTGCGTGGTATTTGCCAGGAAAGTAGTTGTTTTTCACCTGAGATCTACCATTTTCTGGTTCAATTTTATATTGAATCCTTTATGTGAAGAAAACCGTTTAATTCGATTTTTCTAATCAATTTTCAGTTGTAAATATCATAATTATTTTTGATGTTACGATCATAAACACATTTCCTTGCAAAATTATATAATGTACTAAACCGGTTTTGATTCATTTCACACTTTTCATGCGAATTGATGACAGACGTCAAATTAAAAATATTACTTGTCAGACAATAAAACAAAATACCTCAAAATATTCCCGCGACAATTTTCTACTATTGATTGGCCAAAACGTATATGAATTATTTGAATTGAACGTTTCCATTGGTTTCTAGCAATGTCAAAAAATAATCACTGTGATTTCAATGTTTGAGAATGTAGCTCTGAAATTTTGGTTTTCAAGAATTTGATAGTAGATCATCTTAGATTTTTGATAGTCCTTTTTCAGAAGGATTTACATTTGTTGCGAAATGTCATCCTTCTCTTAGACACACACTTTCAGATTTCGGGGATTTATCTGCTACAAGCGCGCCACTCAGCGGACACTTGTCAACACCAATAAATAGGAAAAACAGGTATAGACGGGCAAAGTGTTTGTAGCATCGGCAGAAAAATAGTCAACAGAATTTGAACTTTTGTTCTTTTATGGAATGCGCACAGGGCTCTTATAAATAATTTGATGCAATCATATTCATAAATTGATATATTATTTTCTTTTGCTTATGATTATTGAATTTCATTGTGTATCTAGATCGCTGTGTCATTCGAAGAATACATCGACAGAAAATCCTTCATTTAATAAAAAAAAAAAATATTTTTTTTTAATTCAATTGTTCTTATTTTTACAGCTAATTTCAATACGATGAAATATTTTATATAATAGTATGATGTTTTACTTGGTGATTGTTTCTCGCAAATACACATGTTTCATCAGATCGAAGATTAATATTAACCATGGATTTTGACAAGAATACGAAACATGTTTTTGAATGTTTAAAACGAAAAATGAGAGGAGAAAGTGGGAGAACTGCTCTTTCGTTGTCAGATTTTTTATATATAATTTTGCATATCCTTCGGTATTTGTTAGGAAATTTTACCTAAAAATGTATATTGTGGAGGCCCCTATCTTGTGGAGGCTCCCGGGGCTGCAGCCCCGTTTGCCCCCCTCTTAATCCGGCTCTGCATTTTGTTACAGAAATGTAATAGTTTGGAATATTTTGAAATGTCTACATTATTATTGGATTGTAACATACTTTTAAATAAAAATAAGCCAATAACACCGTCTCCGAGAAAGAACTGCATGTCTTTTTCATCTTCCATTCTATAAATCTTGAATACGCGGTTTCGTAAATTTTCCGCGATTTAGCTGGCAATAATTTTTGTAATGCTACTTTCGCTACATCTACTAACTCCGGTGGAGTCAGAGAAAACTCGAAATCAGACATTTTTAAACTTTACATTATTCAAAATAATTACTAAACAACCACTAAGTTCGCAATTTTTAAATCAAATCACAGAATTAAATGGATAGATATTTGATCACTTTGAAGATTTCCTTAGCAACGCAGGTCTAATTGTCGCTATAAATACAACATCCTACCAGTTTAAAAATTCATATTTCACATCGATAATTTTCTGACTTTAATATATTGTAATAATATATTTTTTCAATATTAAACCGTAGTTTTTCCCGTCACAGAGAAAAATAGTGTATTATACACGGGAAAAAATATTAAATTTTAGCTCTCGGTTTTTGTCTCCCAAACTGAAATCTGTATAATAAATAACTATTTTCTCATCATTCATGTCCTCATGCATTCTAGGTGCAGAAATAAAAATGCTTCTGAATAATCAAATGTACCGATTTTTCGTTTCAAAACTATGTGATTGTACTCCCTAAAATCCAAAACAGTGAAAATATACAGGTTTTTTATTTGAAATTCCCAAGTTGGGGTCGTTTTCGATGAAACCGGAAGTGATGGAGTAGTATGAGATATTGAAATTTTTTCCGATTCTTGAATCCCACACCCCTGCCACGTTTGGATCTAATACCCTCGGAACCTTAGATTATCATTGCTCGGAACCCTCGAAACCATGGCTTATCTAAAGAATACGATGATATCCGGTATAAAGACTTCTGTCTGCTGGGATAAACTCACCTTGGACGTCATCAAACTGATTATTTCTCGGAATATTTCGTGATTTTCAGAGCGACTCTCCATCTCCAACCTATCCAAATTTAACGAAATGTTTGTGATCGACGATAGTGATATCCTGGATCTATGATTTATGGGTTTATCATTCTCGAATAGTGGATTACACCCAATTATGCGTCCATTTCCGCAAACAACCATACCAGGGCCATGCTTTTCATTATGTCGCCACGATCCTGCGAGTTTAGATCCACATTCGCTGCCAAAATTCATAATGCCTACAAATGGTAAGGGCAATTATATTATCAATTGTAATACCACAAGAGAGTAAGAATAAAGTGAAAATAATTCGACAGATTTTCGAAAACTTGTTGCCAATCAATAGACACGAGAGCCCACGGGCTCGAGTGGCTATTGCCAAATGGCAACAAGTTTGAGAAATAAATCGGGGGGATTATTTTATACTTTATCGAACCCTCGTGTGGTATTCTATGGATTATTTTTTGATGTAACGATCATAAACACATTTCCTCGCACAATGATACAATGTACTAAACCGGTTTTGATTCATTTCTCACTTTTCATGCGAATTGATGACAGACTTCAAAATAAAAATATACGTTGTCAGACAATAAAACCAAAATACCTCGAATTTTCTAGGTAGAATATTCCCACAATAATAATGTTTTGATTGGCCAAAACGTACATGAATTATTGTAATTGGAAGTTTCCATTGGTTTCAAGTAAGATGTCTAGAAATGTCGAAAAATAATCAAGAGAACCAAATCAGTTAGACCGTCTGTGACAGTTGATAATAATATCTTTCAGTTTGGAGTTAATTGTGTACATATTCTTGCCACAGAATTTTTTTACGTCATTTGATAATGAATTATTTATAAACAGATATATAAAATATTTTTTTTGCCATTTTGTTGTCATGACAAAATAATGATTTAAAAAAATAATCTTAAAAACATGTTTTTATTGTTTATAATTGTTTTTTTATATTTCCATTGTTTAAATAATTAGAAAAAAAAAATTTTTTTCTTTAAAAATCCTAATTGAAATTTCTCAATAGGGAAACAAAAAAAAATCAATAATTTCATTGTTTATTGATTTAACAATTTGTTATAAACAAATTCTGACTGAAATTACAAAACACCCATATGTAACAAACTTCGGTATCGTGTAATATTGGAAAAGATTTGAAAATAATTTTTAAAGTATTTTGATACATATGGTAACTGTAAATTTATTTACTTTTATAACAAATTATTAAATCAATAAACAATGAAATTATTGATGAAAAAATATTTGTTTGTTACCCTATTGAGAAATGCCAATTATGATATTTGAAGAAAAAATCATTTCTTAACTAATTATTTTAACAATGGAAATATAAACAAAACGATTATGAACAATAAAAACATGTTTTAAAGATTTTTTAATCATTTTTTTGTCATGACAACAAAATGGTAAAAAACATTTTTTTCATATGGCTAACAATTTTTACCCAGCGTTACTTAATGCCATTGTTAAATGCGAAAACGGCAACAACATAACATTTGTTCTAACAAAAAAATGTAACATAATTTTTTAAATATTTCTTTCATTTTAATTTTAAAAAAATTATAATAAACAAAATAAAAAACTATTATACACTTTTATCACGTGATCTCAAGTATAAATACAGGGTGATTCAAAAGTACTTTGTCAAACTTCAGGAGGTGATTCCTCACAATATTCTAATATGAATTGTCCGAATAAATATATGTCCAGAAACGCTTCGTTTCCGAGATACAGGGTGTTAAAGTTTTATTTTCGTTTTTTTTTAATAACTTTCTCAATACTGACCTTGATTGAACTTGAATTGGTATTGGAAGGTTTTTTGAGGTGTCGAATTCGAACCTCACTCGTAGGGGGCGTCACCTATGAGTCTTTTTTTTTTTGAAGATTCATAACTTTTTTTAGAGTACTTCTAGCACATTTTTCAGTGAAAAAATCAATTCCTCTATCATATCTACGTAAAAACTACTCCTATACAAGTCGGTATAAGCAACCGTTTCTGAATATTTGACTTGAAAATTTCAAGTCGATTATTTGATAATCGATGCGTGTTGAAGATATTACCATTTTTTGCATTTTTCACAAGAATGCCTAGGAAATGGTGAAGTTTAAGTAAGTAGTTTTGGTTTTGCAGGCGCCACCTATTCATTGTAACGAACCTAGGCCGGACCTGTCGCCTCAAGCGTTGCCGTCGACAGCGATGAGGTCATCTCCGGAGATGTTCGAGAACATCCGTCGCTCTGCCGTGGAAAACGGTCGATATTGGAAAGTTTGGGAAAACATCGGCCCAACCCCGAATGAAGATCGGGAATTTGTGACGGAAAATAAATGGTAGCCCTCAAGATCACGGAAGTTAAGAGCCCATAATGGATACAGTGAAAATATAAATTGTTGAGATTTAATTAAAATTATTAAAACCAATTTAAAAGTTTATTTAGTAAAAATTGGTGTCGAGTGAGATTTTGGAAATAAACAAGTGATCGGGGTGGATAGTCAGAAAAAATAAATTGATAGACCTTTGTACCCAAAATAGAAGTCCCGGTTTTCGAATCAATTGTGCGGGGGAATATAAACTGATACCCCGTTCGCGTGAAACAGAAAATAGACAGGGGGCCCGTTTTGCTAAGTACAATTGTGCTGGAATATAAACTGAAAAACACCTTCGCGTAAACAGAAGACAAAGACTGGTGGCCCGGGGAAAAAATTTCCGGAAGTAAAATTAAAAAACCCGATAACCTTTCGAAAAACAGACTGTTTCTCGTCAAAGAAAATTTTGTTCAAGAAAAGGCCTTTGCAAAATTTGAAGGTAGCGGAGAATTGAAAAAAATTGGGGGAAAAGGGGAACTGGAGAATTAAAAAGAAAATTACCCGGGAAAGACTTGCAGGGGACTTATAAAGAAGGTGAGGAACCCGGAAACATTTTATTCGAAGTTCCCGGAGGTATTTGAGTCCGATAATAGAAAAAACTTAAAAAAAATTCGTTGGGGAAAAAAATGCTAGAAAATTGGAAGGGTTTGAAGAAAATTTTTAAAAATTCAAGGAGAATTTAAAAAATTTCAAGAAGTCTGAAGAAAAGGAAATCTGGAAGAGAAGCTTCAAGAAAATTCTAAAAATTGGGAAGGGGCTTCTGAAAATTCAGGCCCGGAAGAAAACAAGAGAATTTTGGAAGAGCTTAAAAAAAATTTTAAAAAAAGGAAGAGAAGTTTCTAGAAAATTCAAGAAGCCTGGAAGAAAATTTCCCGGGAAAACACAGAAGGTCTAAAAAAGAATTGTGTGGTGGGCTAATTTTCTAGAAAAAAGAATGGGAACCGTTGAGACAGAGATAGATAAAACTAGGAGCAAATGAACAATATAGATAAAATCAAAAAAGGGGGGTCGAGGCAGAAAGGGAAAAAATAAAGGAAACGATCAGAAACGGAAAAAAATTAATAGTGCGCCCCAAGAGATGGTTAACAAAAAGAAATGGGGACTTGAGTTTAAACCCGAAAAAAGTTCAAGAGGGAAAAGAGTCAAGGTCATTTCAGAAATAGAACCCAGTCCGCCCCAGTTCGACGGAAAAACTCCATGGGCAAAACCGCCGGGCAGTTTGAAGCAGCGGCCAAAGCAAACGGATGGAATGCGGGGAAAAAGAGCTGTAGCACTGAAATTTGATTCTGGAGAACCCAAAATTTCTAAACCCCTCCCCCCAAGAACAGGAGGACTATGATCGGGATTAAACATCTAAAATTTTGATATGGCCAGCCCTTTTTGGAACACGTATACCACCCCCGCGAAAAATCGTTTAAAACGGCGAATCCTACAAGAATTCAAAAACCCGACATTGCACGTTTTGGTTCCCCGGGGCAAAATCCAGCCACACCAGAAAATGTAATGGAGCCCCAGCGGTTCAAGATTCCGGGATGGACTCCTGGACCAAAAAACCCAGACAAGCTTTTACACTAGCCCGTCCAACACATCTCGTAGACGCACTGGCAGCTTGGAATTGAGGCAGCGAAACAATCTTGCAAAGCCAGGTAAAGTCCGAATGATTGAGGAAGACTCACAGGGAGCCTGCAAGGGCCGCCATAAGGAACCCTGATTAGGAAGTGTTCCCGAGAAAAGACAGATAAGATGCTTGGGAAATTGGGAAAATTGGACATGTGCGTAGCAAAGTCCAACATTCAAAACACGACCCGATGCAGGAAAACCAAAGAAGGTCGACGAGAAGGCAAACGTCGGCCCGGTCCAAAACAAGCCCGGTTAACAACGCATATGTCGCTATCCGCAACGACAGAACAGAGGTGTTTTCGTGACGGTTTATCAAAAAGAGCGTTTCACCATGCCGCTAGATACAGGGCGACTAAATCCCTCGGACCCCTTTCCCCCGCCAGAACACCGGAACAATTTAACGACCAACTTGAAGCTACGCATAAGCCGGGGGGCCAGCCCACCGTATATGGCGAGCTACCGATTTAATTTGGGCAGCACTAAAGTGAAACATCAGACACTTGTAGCGGACATCGAAGATTTCGATCATCGGAATTTGAAAATCATGAATTTTAGAGGGTTTGAAAAATTGGGTTTCCCAAAAACGGCGTCCCACGTGTCAACGGAGAAGAAACCTGGTACTTCGGGAGAAGTGAAGAGTTGATCCGGGGCTGGGATGAGGATGTAAGCGTACCCGAGAGGGCTGAACCATCCTGGGGGCTCGCCTGGGCGGGAGTGCGAGCAGTGGGGCGTGGTGATGTTCGAGCCCAAACTTCATGATGAGAAAAATTGGGCGAGGGATTGCCTAGGGAAAAACCCCGTTGTGCTGAAAAATTGGTACCGGTAAGGGCATGAATGTCATTACTTTTCCCGGACCTTAAAGAGGAACAATTTAGGCACTGCTCGCCGTTTTATCTGTGATCCGGGGCGTACGAGGTACGATTAGCCAAAACCCAAATCTGCCCAAAAGAACTAGAAAAATTAGTTGCCACCCTTCCAAAGATATTTAAAAACCCGCCCAACAGCCCAAACTAAAAAAGATTTAGGGCAAAAGTACCTAAGACATCTTCGATACCGGACAAGGAAAAGGAGGTCGAACTAATGTGGTCCAGCACAAGATTGATAATATCAGTAATGACCGATCCGGCATCAGCAAGAAGACTCTCTGCTTGGAAAAGAGGCTGACAAAATAGTCAGCGATAAGAAGGAGTTATCGAACCATCCCGATAGTCCCTGGTCCCTTCCATCGTGGTGAAGAAAAGGATGATCGACACGCCTTGTAGACTATCGCTAACTTAATAAGGCGCGTCACGAAGAAGCGACAGTTACCCTCTCCCCGAGAATAGATGACACACCCTAGACACGCTATTGGTTCCGTGCATCGATTTCGACCCTGATCTGAAGAGTGATATTGGCAAGTAGAACTGGTCTGTGGAAGATCGAGAAAAGACTGCTTTTTACCATCGGCTCAGGATTGTGGCAGTTCACCGTTATGCCGTCTGGCTCTGTGTAATGCTCCCATTGCCCGGAAAGACTGATGGAGACAGTGCTGAATTCCCCATGAACACGTGTCTAGTGTATCTCGACGACATAATTGTGGTCGGCGACGTCTGAGGACCACGTGAAAACTTGGAGGAAGCATTCCCGCGACCGAGGAACCCGGATTGCCGAGCCCCAAGAAAACGCCATCATCTGTTCCAAAAAAGAAGCACACGTGATACCTCGGCCACGTTGCTAACTTCTGGGGAAGGAGTAGCAGTGGGATGACCAGAAGATCAAAGCTGTTAAGGACAGCCCATCCAAAAAGACATTCGAACTGAAGTTTCCTGGCCATACTATCGCTGATATGTGCTGGGATTCAGCCATCGCTAAACCTCACTGACCAGGTCCGGAGGCCAAACAGTTCCAGTGGTCCGAAGAATGTCAAGACTATCCAGAAGCCGCTGATCAACGCACCCGTACTGAGCTATCCCTACCCAAAGCGTGAAACCATTTTGATACGGACGCCAGCACAACGGGACTTGAGCCAACCGACCTGTGGATCCAGGATAGACAATGTTTCAGCAAGACGCTTAGCAAAACCAGAGCGCAAATTACTGTCACCAGGCGAGAGAGCCATGTTAGCTGTTGTAAAGGAGAGTGGAGCACTTCCTGCTACAAGTACGTGTATGGAAGATTCTCGCGAGAAACTGACCATGCAGCTCTCAAATGGCTCTACAGTTCAAAAATCCCGGGTCAAGCAGCACGCTGGATCGAGACTCAAGAATCTGATTCTCTTCGAGATCGAACATCGAGCCGGAATCAGCCATAAATGACGGATGCCTTGTCAGTACGACCGCGTCCAGATGATCACCACATTGCCGACGAGCAGAAGAGAAAAGAAGCAACACTTTGTAGAACCGCGGCAATGGATTTAGGCCAACTGAATGACAGCAAGATCCGTGAAAGACCAAGAGAAAGACCCCCGACCTTGGCTTAGTTGTCAGCTGGAAGAAGGGCAAATCGAAGACCATCATGGCAGGAAGTCGTGTATAAGTTTCCGCCGGCTGCTAAGTCCCATTATCGGGCACAATATCCCCTATTCTGGCGGACAATGGGATCCTGGAAAACGTAAGCTGGAGTCCGATACTGGTGGGGTAAAGACAGACGCCAGTTCCCCAGGAAGAAGAGAGGAAGTGCTGCGGGAAATCCAGCATGATGGAGTCGCTGGAGGACATCTGGGAGTGACGAAGACCCCAGCAGCAGTGGGCAACAGTTTTACTGGACCAATTGTCGTTTCGACGTCCAGGACTGCGCAGAAAGTGCGCTGCAGGTGCCGCCAGCAATGGACCTCGAATACGACCTACCTCCGATGCGTCAGCGTACAACGGTAAGGTGCCCGTTCAGAGAATCGCCATTGGGATATCGCCGGCCCGTTTCCCGTATCCGACACGGGAATAAATACATCCTTGTGGCAATGGATCATCGGTAAGTGGGCGAAGCCTATGCCCCGCCCGCTAAATCAGGGAAGCCATCACCGTCGCCGACAGTCTTGGTGAAAGAGTGGATATGTCGATTTGGTATTCCAATGAGCCGCACTGATCAAGGCAGAAATTTCGAATCCAACCTTTTCCAAGCATCTACTGCTGAACTTCCGCAAGACAACCACGGCCCCAGCATCCAACCGATGAATGGTGGAACGGATGAATACAGGACGATCAACCGCCACTCTGTCCAAGGCTTTCATTGTTCTGCTGACCATCAAAGAGACTGGGACCAGTATCTTCATTTGTTCCCTGATGGCCTATCGATCCGCAAGTAAGTAATAATGAGTCAAATCAAACTCCTGCTAGTATTATATACCGGGCCGAGAAGTGACTGCCTTGTGACCTGAAGTTTGGGATACCGCTGGTGAGGCGACACCGCAGGAGAGGACTGTCAGCAAACTTCGGCAGAGAATGGACGACATCCGAACGAGTCCGGTTGAAATATCCAGAGTGCCAAAGCGATAAAATGTATTAGAAGACCCATGACATCAAGGCCGACGCTGGAGGATTTGTTGATGACCCGGTTTACGTGTACAACCCCAAACGTCGTCGTGGACTATCAACAAAGCTGTGGAACTTCGTGGGAAGGCCCGTATAAAAATCGTGAAAAGGATAAACGACCTTGTACCGAATCCATAAGCCACCCCGCGAGGAAACCAAGGGTCGTCCATTTCAACAGGCGGTTGCCCCTACGCTGGCAGAAACCATGACCAAGTTCGCACCCCCTCTCGCCACCGGAGATGATATGACGTTCGAGTAGTTTATGCGTCCTGTATTCAAACGTAAGCAGAAAGTTCTACATGGGGGTTACTAGAGAGGAGTCACGAGAGACCCTTTCGAGGTACCTGACTACGCACCAGCGCACCGTGCGTGGCAGAAGATCTTCGAATGTCCAGCACGCTGCAGTGTTCTCCATATCAACTCCAAACACTGGTGTATGAATCCAGAAGTTGGTGGGGTGCTGGCAGTTGAAGAAAGGCCAGAAACATTCTACTACCTAGTTACCGCAGATATCATCCCAAGATAAACCGTCCCATGAAGATATTCAAAGAGTCTCACCAACCAAGAGAGATACTATGGTGGACCAGAATCTGGTGGATCTAGCAATTCCAAAATTGTCCTGTGGTAGCCGATGGTTGGACTGAGAGTCATAAGAAGTGTATGCTGGCGGCGATATTCAGATCCAGCGGCGTCAAGATTTTGGTTTGCTGTAAATCTCTCCATACGACCGGATCATGAAGACCGTGGAGTGTTACTCTCCATCGAACTTCACGGGTGCAGATATGGGGAGTCATGATATCGTCACACCCAAGGATGAAATTTCGGGACGAAATTCTGGTTAGGGCAATGTAACGAACCTAGGCTGACCTGTCGCCCTTCGCGCGTTGCCGTCGACAGCGATGCAGGTCATCCCCGGAGATGTTGAGAACAAAGTCCAGTCGCTCTGCCGGAGAGCAACGGTCGAGTTATTGGAAACGATTGAACATGCTGGTCGCCAACTGCCGGAATTGAAAGATCGGGAATTCTGTGACGGCTAAATAGGTAGCCCTCAAGATGGCACGGACAGTCTGAACGAGCCCATACGATCGAGCGCCATACAGTGGTGGCGTAATATAAATTAAGTTGTAGATTTAAGTGTGAAATAAATTATTAAAACCAAGTTAAGTTTATTTACGTTACACCTTTCTAATTTTACTCTGCCAAAATAGTTTTTTTGTATCGTAGGTGCAAATCTTGTATTTGTTATAAATATCAAGAAATATCAACATTTTATTTCCAGAAATTTTGAATATGAATAAAATAAAATAAAGGAAACTGAATTGTATTCAAATAAATTGTTGAAAGGTCCACCTCAGCGAAGAAGATACAGATATTATTCAGTTCTAGTCATTGAATCTCGCAAAATTCGATCAAAAATTATTGGTGTGTTTTGCTTCACAGGCGTCTACATATTCGGTTTCTTAGATCTTCCCTCGTTCGCTACTGAGTTTTATAACTAGTGACTTCAAATGTCCCCGCAAAAATAAAAATCTAGGTTTAGATCTGCTGGGACCCGGTGCCCACGCCTGGTTAGGTTCTTCTTGCCACCCCCTACCGATCCATCGATTTGATACAGAGCAGTTAAGGACCGCTACACGCCAAATGGGCTGAGCCCCATTTTACAAGCAACCGCTACGCGGATACGAATTTCTAATGGTAATTTGAAGTATTCGTGGCACCATTTAAAAAGTTCTGTGAGTACGCCATTCAGTCGGAACGGAAGAAAGGAAGGACCTATCAAGCAATTACACTATTTCCGCCCATACATTTACAGAAAGATACTGCGCGGATTTCATAGAGCCCAAAACATGGTTGCTATGAAAATTTGTAGATAGCATTTCGGGAGAAGTGTGCCTCCGTCCTCGCAGCATATATCTTAAAAATGAGTGAGATTTGCCAATCATCAAACCACTGACACATAGTGTAATGCGTTGGGGAACCGTGGCAAAGAGCTTGTACCCTTGAATATGGTATGGATAAAATTGTTGATCGTGGATAATTCTCCAACCGTGGACTGAGTAGAATTGAGAGCTTCCCCGCAATTATTCTTTTATTTGTTTTTGGGGTTCTCCTTTTAGAGCTTTCAAAAAAGGTTCTTCCAAGGGGTTTTACCCCGGGGTTTTTAAAATATCAGCTGCCATCTTAAAGCTACCTGTTTCCCCCCAAAACGACGGTGGAGACCGGTAAAGTTGGAGCTGAAGGCAGTACTCGATTAGAAAATCCCCCTGGTAAATACGTTTTTTTTTTGCGGGGCATTCATCCCAAAAAGGGCCCTAAACGAAATGCATATCGGCTAAAAAGAGCATTATTTTAATAGTCCATTTTTTTCAAAATTATGTTTTAAAAATACAGAAACTTCCAACAAAATAACAAACTGTCACATAATATGTAAAATTTTTAAGATGCCTAAAAAAACCCCGGTGTATACTGATTCGATTTTGTTTAGAATTTTTGGGGGAAAAAAATGAAAAAAGTTAAATTCTGCTTAGAACTTCCAAATTTGTAGATGGGCGGGTTTAAAAAATGTTTGTTGTTTGTGTCACGCAAAAAAATCAAACTTCAAACCTATGAAATTTTATTTTTCTGTCAACATTTTCCCTGCAAAAAATTGTGAATTGATCATTTACAAAGATTATCGTGCTACGAAAGGATCCCCCTTTGAACGGTTGGGGGAAAAAATGAAATCCTCGAAATTTTTCTACAATGTTTTTCATCTGTCTTAAAATAAGATTTTTCTTTAGGGGCTACCTGGCGATTTTTTAAAGTGATTTCTTTCCCCAAATGGCCCTTTTTTTGGATCATGGAAACTTTAAAAGGAATGAGAAAAGGAGAGAGTGGACTGATGTCTCTAGATGATGAATTAACATGAAAAAGAGGGGTTTGGGGCCCCGAAATTTTTCCATTAAAACCCCCGATACAAAAATATTACCAAGCCATTCACCCCCATCTCTTTTCCCCCACATTTCCTTAACAACCTTCTGGGCATGAACAAAATCAGAGAGTTCCCCGTATATCATAAAATCTGTTGATTTAAATTGAGAAATCGATCAATCCTGGTGTGCAAAAAACCCGGGCCGTTTTCCCGCCATTCCCTTTGGACTTCGCCGGAAAAGATGAGTCCTTCAACAAAGATGAGGCGAAAAAAAAAAAATCTAAATGCTTTATTTTATTTTTCAGTAACACCCCGCAATTTTTAAAAATCGGAGAAGGAGGGCGATCTAAAACCCAAACAGTTATTCAAAACAAGGCCCACCCCAAGATCGATAAGGCTAATGACTATGATTAGGATGATTATCACTTTAATAAACACAAAAGAATTTCAAAAAATAAGCGGGGCTTTTCATTTTATGAAGATATATTGATTTTGGGTAGTGAATTGAACCGTCCCATAGGGTCCCAAAAGCTTTTTTGGGAAAAAAAAATATCCACTTTTATCCTTTGGGAAAAAATATCCAAAAACCAAGGGCAGAAGATTTCCCTCTCATGGGGCAATGTTTATACAAAATATATATAATATAAAAATAAATATAAAAGTAATAATAAAATTATTTGACTTTCTAGTTACTAGATACATTACAATCACAAGTTAAAAAAATTATTACAAAATGGTCCAATAGTCTCAAAATGGCAGCTGTTGAAAACTTCGCAATATTTCATTTCCATCCCCAAAATATCGGCAAACTATGTTTTATAAAGCCACTATCTCACAAATTTTACCAGTTTTTTTTTCTTAAAAAATAAATGACAATTAGGTAGCTGAAATTATCATTCTTTAAAAATTTCTACTTTAGGGCCAGGGCCATCGTTTTTTCAATGTAAATTCTGGTTCGGGCGCCCCTAAAAACCCCCATAGCATCAAATTTGGGTAAATTTTCCTAAAAAAATTGTTTTTCATTGGAAAACACTTAATAAACAAAAAAGGGCAGAATATGTTTATAATTTTTTCTGCAAGTAATTTCTAAGTGATTTCAGATGGTTTTAGGAAAATCCATGGAGCCCTCCAGGATTCCAAAATAATGCATGATTTTAACCCATTTTTATCGCTATATGAAGGTTTTTTGAGTTCTTGGATAAGATAGTCGTGTTGTTCCCAAAAAAAGTAAAATTCTCAATTTGTAAAAAAGCCAAAAAGGTTCTTTCACCAGAAAGGATTTGAACCAATTGAAGTTTCTCCTCTGAAAACGGTAGAGATGAAGCTTATGTAACAGTAAAAGTTTTTAGATATGTCGCAAAACACTTCCTTCAGACTAGAATATAGTTTTTTAAAAAAAGGAAAATTGCACCCAAAAATTTTTATTTTTGAAAGTTCAATTAAGTAATTGTATGAAATTTTTTCAGCACTTCATAAAATCATTTATCCGCTCCACCGGAGATTTTTATCACGAGAAAAACAGGGACAGAAATACATAAGTCCCAAAACTCAGTGGAGCTGTATCAATAAAAAAAAAAACCCATAGAAAAAAAATTTGGTACGGTTCAAAAAAATTTATTTGGGGAACCCCCTTCAAAAATTTTTATAGAATACCTTTAAAAATGCTGACAATATATGATAACCCTGACATTAGAACTTTGGGGAAAAGTTTGTTCTAAAATATGTTACATCGATCGATCATCCTAAAAAATATTTCAAAACAAATTGACAAAACCCTTTAAAAGGCGACAAAAGAAATACCGAACGGATCAGGAGACACAAATCACAAAACACCCTGTGGGTATGAAATTGCAGTTTACTGAATTATGACAAGAAACGAAAATCGGCACCATCTGAAACTTAGATAACCCCCCTTTATCAAGTGGGGTGTTGTCCCCCCGTTTGTCCCAAAAATTCACAGGTATAAATGAATACACCATGTTTTTGACATCTTAGTAATTACCAAAAAAAAATAACTTAAACGTCAAACATTTCCTAAGCATTCTTGTGAAAAATGCAAAAAAAATGGTAATAAATTTAACAAAACATCCATTATCATATAATCGACTTGAAATTTCAAGTCCAAATATCAGGAAAACGGTTTGCTTATAGCGACTTGTAAATAAAAGGGGAGCTTTTTCGTAGATTGATGAGGAATTGATTTTTCACTGAAAAAAAAGCTAGAAGTACGCCCCCAAAAAAAAAATCTTCAAAAAAAAAAAACGCGAGGTGGCGCCCCTAAAGAGTAAAGAGCAAAATAAAATCAGGTTAACCCCCCGAATCTCAAAAACCCTCTCAGTATTAATTTTCCCTTTGATTAGGATCAGTAGAAAAATTTTTTAAAAAAACCGAAAAAAAAAAAAAAACTTCAAACCCCCTCTTTGGAAAAAGAATCCTTTCCGGACAAAATATTTATTTGAAAAAAATTATATTAGAATATTTGTGGGGAAAAAACCCCCAAGTTTTTCAAAATACTTTGAATCACCCTGTATAAGAAAGGCCCAAGAAGCAAACAATTTATAAAATCGATTGGGAAACTTGTATGTCGCCATTTGTGAAAAAAAAGGTCGGAAAAAAACTTGTTAGTTAACAATTGTATAACTTTTGAAAAAATCAATATAAGAATTTATTTCCCAAAGCAACTTTATTCTTTTGATATTTTTAGAATAGAAAAAAATTTTTTCCCCTTTTGGTATACCAGGGGGGGCCCATGCTGTAACTGCCGCGGGAGCCCAATTCCGGGTTAAATTAAAATTATAAATACAGAGATACAGTTCCGGGGGTTGGGACTTTTTTCCTTAATTTGTTAATAACAATTGAATTTTATGTGTTTTTAAAAACATCGAAACACATTTTTCACGTCATTCCGAATCCAAAGCTATCGGTCATATTTTAGGAGCTTTATCAATAAAATTTAAAACCTTTTTGAATTTGTTGATCAGGGGGTCCCGTGATGTGATTGTTAGTATGTCAGGGTTTTATAATTAACGTCACATTATATATTTATTTTTTTGTTGTCAAGGAAAATTGGCTCGGGAAAAAGGAAAAAGAAAAGTAGTGTTAGATACTGAACCTAACTACATGCCATTTGGTTTCCCCCCTAGACCTTTTTATCAAAAATATATTATATGTATATAAGTCCAAAAGGGTCTTTCCTTGGGTGGGTTGGTTTTAACTTTAAAGGGCATTTAGTTAAAACAACCCAAGAGAACCCCAAACCGATAATTTTGAAAAAGGGGTAGCTCATCAAGCCAGTGCCTGGGCGCTTATAACGGGGGATTTTTCCCCAAACCTTTAAAACCTTCCGGTTGGGGGTTTTCAATATTTTTTTGATGGAAAGCAGTTTTAAAGGCCCCCCGAAATTTTTTTGGGCCCCCTCCAAAAACGAATGTTAAATTTTTTAGATTTCCCCGCCGCTGAGGTATAAAAAAAGGTGGGTTTTTGAATCCCAAAAATTTCCCCAATCTTGTTTTATTGGGGATGAACATAATCGGGGGTGCTGGGGAGGGTCACCCGGAAAAATTTAAAAAGGTAAAAAAAATGACCATTAGGTGCTGTCAATAAAAAAAGGGGCCCACTGAAAAAAAAATGGTTGCGGTATTGGTCAAATAATGTAAAACTGAGAAAAGCATAGATGTAAAAAAAAACTTTTTTATATTAACTATAAAAAAAAAATTCTTTCGTTTTTTTAAGTTCTTGGAGGAGGTTTGATAGGAAAAAATTTGGGGAAAGTTACCCGGAAATTGAGAATTCAAAACCAACAAAAGGAAATCGGCTAAGGTCAATACCAGTGGTTAACGTTTTAACCCCAAGGGCCGGGGGTTCAACCCCGGGCATCCAAAATCTTTTTTTTTATTTTAAACATTCAAATCAAACACAAAACTTTTTTTATGTAATAACCAAAAGGTTTTGGGAAAAAAGGTTTTGGGGAAAATCTGAATCTATCTATTATAAAATTATAATTTCGTTTGTTTGTTAATTCAAGCATCACAAAAAAAACAGTAAAAACCTGGTATGTTTTTTTCTCTACGATGAGGCCCCCGAATATAACAATAAAAAAAATGTTTTCACATATTTTATATATATATATATATATATATTTTGTTATGATATTTTACTTTTTTTATATAAATTTTTGGTCGCCAATTGTTGTGATATGTGCTTTTTTAAATTTTTATTTGGGAGATTTTTTCAGTGACCCTTTTTTTTTCAATCATTTTAAAAAAAAAACCTTTTTGAAAAATAAACCCGGCTATGTTGTCTTAACCTTTTTTTAACACTCTTTTACCTTATCCCAGCTCAGTCGGACCCATGAAGAATTGTCATCTCTATTATCAGCGCAATGTTTTAAAGTCAAATATGCTGTTTTTTGGAAAAAAAAAATGGTTGGGGCCAATAGATAAAAAAAGAAAAACCAAAATTTTTTTTAAATCAATTTAAAATGACCACCTGGGAAAACTTTATCTAATAAAACAACGATATGAAATGGTAAAACTTGTTTAGGGTGATAAATATTAAATAACTTGGGGGAAAAAGCTGTGAGATCCAAAATCAAAACAAAAAAAAAGGCAAAGGATCAGATAATAAAATTAGTTTCGGGGCCTGATACGTTGACTTTTTTGTTCAGTTTTGAAATCCCCCGTTTTTCCTTTGTGGTTTCTCCTTTTGGAAGGTTTTTTCAGGCATAATTTCCTGAAAAACCCCCCCTTTTTTTTTGGAATTTGTTTTTCATGTTTTTTTTTTTTCAGTTTTTGGGTTTTTTTTTTCCCTTTTTATTTTTTGAATAGTTTTAGCCCCGGTTTTTTTTAAAAAATTTTGTTGTTTTTATTTATTTTTATATTTTTTAAAATTTTTCTTTTTGGTTTGTGGGTTTTTTTATTTCAATTTTTTTTTCTCCTTTTTTTTTCCCCCTTTTTTCCCCCAAAAAATTTTGTTTCCTTTCTCTACAATTTTTTTTTTGAAATTTAAAATTTTTTTTTTTTTTTATTCAAAAAAATTTTTTTTCAATTTTTTACAAAATTAATTAATCTTTTATACTATGGTTTAAAAATGGATAAACTTTAAAAAAAAAAATTTGAAAAAAAAACTCTGGTTTTTCCCAAAAAATTTTTTAAAATTTCTTTTTTTTTCCTTTTTTTTTTTTTTTTATATTTTTTTTTTTTTTAAAATAAATTAATAAAGGAAATTCCAAAAAGTTATAGGTTACTTCTATAATTTTAGTTTTTCACTTTTTTTTCCCCTTTCCGGGGGAAATTTGCACTATGGATATTTTATAAAATTTAAAAAAAGACCAAAAACCGCCCAAAAAATTTTGGGGGAAACCCCCAAGGGCACCCGTTGGCGGGGGGGCCTTTTTTTCCCCAAAAATTTCTTTTATTCTCGTTATTTTTTTTTTTACTCGGGGAAGGGGACTAGGGGCATTTATTGGGGGGGGTTTTGGTTTACACCCGTTGGTAACCTATTAATGTAAAATTTAGTCTTTTAAAAAAAGATACCGGTCAAAGCTTCAAAAGGGGGTAAAGAGTCACTATCTATAATTTGATTTTTTTATATATATATATATATATAAAAAATATATATATATATATATATATATTAAAAAATAAAAAAGGGAAAAAAGGGGTAAGGGGAAAAAGGGGAATAAAAAAGGGGAAAAAAATTTGGGGGTGAGGGGGAAAAAGGGGGAAAACGGGATAAAAAAAGGGATAGGGGAAAAAAAGGGGGAAAAAGGGGGAAGGGGGGAAAAGGGGGTAACGGGAAAAAAAAGGGAAAAGGGGGAAAAAAGGGGAAAAGGGGGAAAAAAGGGGTAACCGAAAAGGGGGAAAGGTAAAAGGGGGAAAAGGGGGGAAAAGGGGAAACGGTCAAAAAAAAACATAGTTAAAGACAACCCCCGTCGGGAAAGTAGTAATAATAAAAAAATTTTATATTAAAAAAATTGTTTCGATTTTTTTTTGGAAAAAAATTTTTCATACAAAACCCAAAAAAATTTAAAACCTAGTTAATAAATCCCCATTGTTCTTTAAAATTTTTCATTAAAAGCCCCCCCAAATTGTGGGGGAATTTTTTGGGGTTTGGATTTTTTTTGGGTCTTTTATGGAATACACTGATGAGTGGATGGAGATCGATATATGCGTTGGATTATTTTTTTAGTAATGGGGAAAAAAATTTTTAAGTTATTTTCCCCCATCCCGTTCTGGTACCATCCTGCCAAGAACCCTATCCCAAATTTGGGGGAGGGAAAAAAAAAAACATTTGTTGGGAATCACCCCCATTTTTTATTCCCCCCAAACCTGGGTCCGTTTAACCACTCCCCAAACCCCTAATTTTTCAAATGAATGAGAAGTAAAACGTTTTTAAAAGGGAAATTTTATTTTTTTCATACCCTATAAATTCCCCCAAAAAATAATAAATTTTATAACGTTAAAGGGGGCATGCATATAATTCGCCGAGTCCAAGGGAAAATTTTTTTATTTTTAGAAGACAATACTCACATCATTATTTCCTTTTATCTTCCCATTGGCCCCATTTTTTTTTTTTCCCAAACCCAAAAACCCTTTTTTATCTTTGCCTTTTCCATAATTCCCACCCCAAACCATTTTAACCCCCCCCCGCCCTTTCCCCCCCCATACCGGGGCTTTGGGGGGGTATACCAGCCACCCTTTTTTCCCCAAAAAAATTTTTCCCAAGATTTACCGGGTTTTTTATTAATTTTGGGGGTTTAAACCTATTGTTTTTTTTTTTTTTAGGAAGAAATACTGATGGAGAATATTTTTTTTGGGAGCCCCAACCCCCCTTGGGCCTATTGTTTCCCTTTTTTAAGGAGATTTTCCCCTATTTTTTCGGATTATAATTTGACTTATTTGGAATTTATAGGGGGCCTTTCCGGGAATTTCACGTATTGCCGTCCCAAAAAAGGCCCCCCGGGGGGCCCTAGGATGATAAAAAAGGTTGAAAATGTTCGCAAACCCCCATCTTCGTGTGTGAGGGGAAAAAAAGGGGTTTTCCGGGAAAAAAAAAGGAAAAAAAGGGAAATTTAAAAAAACCCAATTTATTCTTTTTTTAAAGGGGAAAAAAACTTCATGAATTATAATATTTTTACCAAAAAAAAAATAAAAAAAACTTCCCAAACTTTTAGGGGAAAAAAAATTTTCTGATGTGATATTTCAAACGTTGTTTATCAGTTAAAAGGTGAGAAGCAAAAAATTCAAGGGGTTTTTTTATTGACAAACCAATTTCCCATGTTCTTATATTCGTTTTTTAATCTTCCCCCCGTTTGGCCTATGTAAAACTTTTCAAAAAAAAACAGGTTAGTTTATATACTCCAGATTTTTTAGGTTCCTCTCTTTTATCTTTATTGTTCTCAAAAATGTACCTGAATGATCATACATTTTGATTGCAATATTGATGTTGTTGACGTAATAAAGAAAACATAGTTTCAACGCAAATCCTTTTAAAAAGGGAAATTTTCTATTCTATTATTTAATCCCAAATAGTGTATTCATGGTGGCGATTTAAGTCGGATATTTTAACGCGAGCAAGCGAGCGCGTTAATGTTCGAATCATTAATCGCCATTTTTCTGGCTGATTATACAACATTTTCCGTCGACCTCGTTCCTGGGAGGCTTAGAATATCTGGATTTTAAAATACATAAATTTGACAGCCCGAAGGTAATATGAATTGACATGTGAATAATATTCGAATTCGTGTATGTTCAGTTCCTATACCAAAATTATATATTAATGAACCATTTTTTAGGTTATTATTGGTTGTTTTTGGGGTATGTTTCAGTTGCAAAATCACAATTATGCATTAAAGAGAAATTGAAAGTTAATAGGGTTTTTTAACGATCGATTTCGTGTATATTATTAAATTATCCTCTGAACAAAACTACAACAATTTAGGGATAGTAATCAACTGATGAAATTGACCTATTCACATTTGGCAATCCGATTGATAAATTATCCACAATCAGGGACCGCATTTTGCTTGGGGTATTGCTGAAAAGCGGTAGATTTTTTGGAAATTCTGCGATGCATCCCCGAAATACGTTGTATCGGTGGTTGGTTCGGGAATGGGAAATATTTCTAATCAGTGTTGCCAGCCAGTAAATTTTTAACGTATCGAATCGTGACTAAAAATCTTACTAGATTCATGAACTGCGTACTAGATCATCGTGTGGTCTAGATGATGTGTTAGTGTGTTATTAATTTTCTTTTACTAGGTTGTGTGGGAAATTGAAAAAAAATTAAAACCCCCAAATACCAACATTATATAATTTTTAAGGGAAAAAAAAATATATTATTCAACGAAAACATGGGACTAAAATTTTTTTTTTGGTTCACTGTTGATATTAGGTTGCGTTTCAATAAACTATCCTTGGGTTGCCAAGTGTAGCATTCTCATTCCTAATAATTCTTCGGCATGTAAAATAGAGTCAAAAAGTATCTACATCTAGTGATTTCTTTTTTTTTGTTTTCATTAGATTCAACTAAAAAACCCCCTTTTTTCCCGTTTTAAAAAGGGGAATGTGGGGGAAACAAAAATGCCTTTAAAAAATTTTTTTGATAAAATTCGGGAACATGACCCCCCCCCAAAAAAATTTTTTTTTTGTTGGATTACATTAGTAAATTTTTTTTCAAATCCTAAATCTTTAATTTTTTTTTCAGTTCACCCCTTTCCCTTACCATTCTCCATTCAAAGTTTAACCTTTCTACGTCATCAAAAAGGGGGAACCCCAAAAATATTTTCAAACAATACTACTTATCTGTTGACATAGTTCGAAAAAAAAATCTAGAGCCCCAAACGAAAATTATGGAGATCTTGTTTTTTAAAAGAAACAGTTCAGTCTTAGCCCCATAATATACATTTTAAAAATATTCTGGGGTTGTTCGGTAAAGGGGGTTTTTTCCAAAAGTCGTTATCAACATATGTCTTTTTTTAACAAAATTACGGAAAAGTGTTTTATAAATTTTTTTTCCCCTTTTTTTTCAAAATTCAAAAATTTTTTTGGGTTTTTTCACTTTGAAATTCGATATTCAACCTGTTTTTTAAAAAAAAGAGCATATGAAAAAAATAAAAAATATACTCTGAACCCCCCGGGGTTTTTTGAAACGAACTTAAATTGGCTTGCGTACTATGTAAACCATCATTATGACACTCTTAAAAAAAAAAATAAAATTGGGGGTTTTCGATTCTAGCACGCGGTCAAAAAAAAAAAAAAAAAAAAGTTATATTCTTATGAACAGATCTAATAGATATTATAAATCGAACCTGAAGTGAAAGCCACCTTTTTTTGACAAGGTTTTAGCATTTTGGGGGGTTTTTATCCTAAAAAAAGTTTGACCTCCAAAAATTTTTTTACAACGTTTGCTGCTGTAGAACAAATAAATCTGGTAATATTTCCTTGAATCGGCCCACCCCTTGATATGACCCAAGCCCAATCATATTCGTTACTGGACATCTTTTTTTCTAAATGTTCAGTTATAGCATTGAATAAACTTTCAGCGGTAGCTAACGTCACTCTGATCCCCCCAAAAAAATCTTTTTTCCCCAAATCGCCAAAAAAAATTTTTTAATATTGCTGGTAGTTTACACGTTCCCACGTCAGTAGTTTCATCTACTATGGTAAAAATTTTTTCATGTTTTTAAATTTTTCCCCAAATCAATATCTTTTTTTTTCTGATGTTATTAGTCTGTTGTAAAAATGATGTGTGGTTTTTTTATGTCCACAGTGAAGGCCCCTTTGGGAATAGCAAGTCTGGACACACAGACTGCACAATTTTTCAAGATGGTCCATCAACGGGGAAAGGAAAAATTTTCCTTGGGAAAAAAAATTTTTTTTAATTCTGCCGTTTTTTCGGATTTGCCTTTCATTACTTCGCCTCCGTTTTTTTCATAAAAAAGTGTTGATTTAAAAAATTTTTTTTTACTTTTTTTTAAATTATTTTTATGCAATATAGTTTTTTCCCCTGACGTTGAATATGAAAAACACATCCTGTATCGACTTACTGCATACTTTGCAGTAGGGTTTTTCCAAAGGGGTTTGGGTTTTTCTTGGGCAGATAAATTTTTTCCCCGATTCGGGGGAAAATTTTTTACTAAAAGGGGCAGGGGAATTTTCCCCAAAAATTCGCGATTTTTTAAAAAATCTAAAAAAAAGGAAAAAAACGAAAAATGGCAACGTTGGCGGGTCGATTATTGGTGACAAAAAGTATGCTTCAAGGGGGGTTGGCGGGTCTGGGCTTAAAAGGGGCATGGTTGGCGGTGATGGGATGGGCCTTTTTGGGGTTTATGACAGGGTGGCCGCAGACGGCGGGGGGGGTTTTAGTGGCGGGTTTGGGGATTGTTTCCCCCCAAAAGGGGGGTGTTACGCCCTTTTGGGAAAAAATGGCGCGGGGATAGGTGAGGCGGATGAGTGTTGGCCCCGGGGGGGCTGTGGTTTGGGGGGGGGAAAAGGGGGGTTTTGGGCCCCCGGGGGAAAGTGACCCCCGACGGAACCCCTTTGGGGGCGTGGGTTTGGGGGTCAAAGGTCAAAATGACGACGGCAATTTTGGGACTGTTGGCGGGTTTTTAAATTTGGGGACGGAATGTATCGTCAATTGTCGTTGGGGGGTCTAAAATTTTTAAAAAACAGGGTTTTGGGGGTGGGGGGGATGGGCCATGGTTCATAGGGGGGGCCCCGGGGGGGGGGTGGAGGTTTGGGTGGGGGTTCGGGGATTGACTCTGCGGTGGGTGTACGTCGCTGAAGCAAAAAGTGGTGCGTAAAAGGGGGGTTTTCCCCCCGTGTCTGTGGGCCTTTGGGAAATTTTTTTTCCCGGGGTGGCCCATGGCCAAAAACTTCCAAAAAAGAAAAAAAGGGGGGGGGGAAAAATCCAAAAAAGTGGGGAAAAAAGGGCCCCGTATTTGGGTTGAGTTGGGCTGTGTCGGGTTTTTTTGGGGGTAAACCGTGTTTTTGGGGAAGAGGGACTGGGGGGGTTATTGGCTTTGGCCGGGGGAAAAAAATTTTGGGGGTCATAAAAGAGTGGCTCAAATTCCCCCCAAAAGAATATAATTCATATACGTTGTGTATCGGGGTCCCCCAAAAAAAAGTCGATTCACCGATTCAGCTGATTTTCAACGGGCAATGGGAACCCGTGTATTTGGGGAAACCATTTTGGCGCGAAAATTTTTTAAAAAAAATAAAAATCCAGTTTCCGTCCTATCTTTGGCAAGTGGGGTGTCAAATAAAAAGGCCCCCACCCATATAATCTAAATTAAAAAAAACCCCCCCCCTCAACTTTATCGTAGAACAATAAATCGCCTTTTGATACCCCTTTGACTTAAAATAACAAAACCAATATCTAAGGGGGTGATCACGGCATGGAACTATCCTCCACTAAAACCCCCTTGAACCGGAAGAAATTTTGATTTCGATGCGATAAGGGAAATTTCGGTGTCAATGGATTCGTCACGATCCAAAGAATCATAATTGCGTATTTTCCGATGACAAAGGGAAAAAAAGGACTAACTTCGTTATGGGGGGGGGGTTAAAAAAGGGGGTAAAAATTACTCTAACAAGACAATTTTGAAAAAAGAACGTGGATATGAAAAGTTTGTATGTATATCATGCGGAATTAAACGATTTAAAGAAAGGGGGGGGTGGAGACTGGTAAAAAATTTGGGCTGAAAGCGTACTCGATTAGAAAATCGCCCCCTTAAATATGTCTTGCGCCCCCGGAACCCGGGGGGGCCCCCATGGCCAGAAACTTCCTTCAAGACCGAAAGTAGGGGAAAAATCCAGCTAGTGGGGTGCAAACGGCCGTATTTGGGTTGAGTTGGGCTGTGTTGGGTTGAGTTGGTCAACCGTGACGCTGCCCCAAGGGGGACATGTGGGGGTTGGACCGTTTTTTTTGGTCCATCAAAAGGGGGCAAGAATGCCGCAGTATTGGTATCAAAAACGACGAAATGGCGCATTTTTGGGGTTTTTCAAAAGGGGGAAAAAACGACAAAATGACGTATCAAAAGGGGGCAAAGGGGGCAAAAGGGGGCGGGAATGGCACCCAAAAATTTTTGAAAACGACAAAAACGAGGGAGAATGACGTAAAAAAAAGGGCAAAAAGGGGGGGAAAACGACGGAAGGGTTTTTTCCCCGAAAAGGGAAAAACGAAAACGACAAAATGGCGTATCAAAAACGGCAAAACGACGGAATGGCGTATCGAAAACGACGAAAAGGGCGAAATGGCGTATCGAAAACGACGAAACCGACAAAAGGGGGCGGGGTGGCGTATCGAAAACGGAAACCAAAAAAAAACAAAAATGGCGTAAAAAAAACGGCAAAAGGGGGCAAAAGGGGGGAATGGCGTATCGAAAACAAAACAAACGAAAACGACGGAATGACGTATCAAAAGGGGGCCAAAAACGACGAATGGCGTTTCAAAAACGCGAAAACGACGGAATGGCGTATCAAAAGGGGGAAAAAAACGAGGGGGAATGGCGTATCAAAAGGGGGAAACGGCGAAATGGCGTATCGAAAACGGCAAAAACGGCAAAAGGGCAAAACGACAAAATGGCGTATCAAAACGACGAAACCGACGAAAACGACGAATGGCGTATCGAAAACGACGAAAACGACGAGAATGGCGTATGAAAACGACGAAAACGACGGGAATGGCGTATCGAAAACGGCAAAGGGGGCGAAAAGGGCGGGAATGGCGTATCGAAAACAAAAAAAAACGAGGAACGACGGGGAATGGCGTATAAAAAAAGGGCAAAGGGGGCAAATGGCGTATCGAAAACGACGAAAACGACAAAAAGGGGGCGAAAGGGCGTATCAAAACCCGACAAAAACGACGGAATGGCGTATCAAAAGGGGGCGAAAACGGCGAGAATGGCGTATCGAAAACGACGAAAACGAGAATGGCGTAACAAAAACGACGAAACGACGGAATGGCTTATCGAAAACGACGAAAACGACGAAAATGACGTATCGAAAAGGGAAAAAGGGGCGAAATGGCGTTCGAAACGGCAAAAGGGGGAAAAAATAGAGTTTGCGGAGAAAAAAGATAGACAGGTGGCCATGTTTTTTTCTCCGATGACAGGTGGCCTTTTTTTTCCCCAGATAGCCTTAAACCCCCGGGGGAAATATAAAAACCAATATAAGTCTTTTTAAAAGAAAAAATCGAAGACCCCCCTTCATCAAAACAAAAAATGTTAAAAAAAAAGGTTTCAACCCACGACCGTCAAATTTTAAAATTGGGGTTTTTAAAATTTTTTGGGGGGCATTGGATTCGTACCGATGTCAAGATACATAATTAAACTTTTTTCCCGGGGTAAAGGGGGGGGGAGGAGCGAATTTTGTTAAAATTTGGGGGACCCCCTTGCGAAAATCTGAAGAGGAAATTCAATGTTCTATACGTATTATGGATCCGTTTTGATGTAATCGCGTCAAAACGTTAGGAATCAACATAGGAGTACTCTAGAAGCTATTCTTTTGAAAAAATTTAAAATGTGATAAAAGGCCCCCAAAAAGTTATATAGGTATCGAAATAAAAAAACTTGCTGGACTGATATACATCAAAAAATTCAGAGTTAAAAGGGGAAATGGGGGGTTTTCCCCGCAATTTTTCCCGTTGGGGTTTTTCCCGCGACTTTAAAAAAATCATTTTTGGGGAAATTTAAAAAATAAAAAAACACTGGAGAATAAAGCACTGAAGAATGAGAAAATGTACTTATTTTTTTGATAGAGGGGAACCCAACAAAAAAATGTTGATGAAGGGGCACAGTACACGGGTACACGGAAGTCGGTTGAAGCGGTGATAAATAACTGACGCGTTTGCCTTTAAAACTTTTTTTTCCCCCCCAACCATCATGCATACGTGACCGAGCGTTATCAGGGGGGCCCCGGAAGCTATTTCCTTTTTGGTCGATGAAAAGGAAAAGTTTTATAAACAATGGGAATCCGCACTTTCTAAAAAAGGGGTGTTATTTCCGGTGTTCCTCCCCTTTATGAAATGAAATTCGGAAAAAAATTTGAATTCGAAAAAACCCCAGAAAAATAAGTTTGTTCAGCCGCACATTGCTGTATCTCTTTCGGGGGCAAAAGGGTGGGGGGGGCCTTTCGACATTAAAAAAGGGGCTTCTAACCCCACTACGTTATGATTTAGCCGGGGGTTTGTCACGGGGCGCTGATGCCCCAGGTCGGCGGCCATTGTGGGTAACGTATTATTGGTCAGTGGGGTGTAGAGGGGCCATATTGGAGGCGGGCGAAAAGGGGGGCATGCTATTGGGTGAATTAAACATGAATGGCACTTGTCGTCGGGGGTTAAAAAAAAAAGTCGACTTTTCCCCGGGTTTTTCCCCAATCATCAAAAAAACATTTCCCGGGGCTTTTAAAAAAGGGGGAAAAAAATTTTTCTCAATTCGGGGGGGGCCCCATCGAAAAGAGCCCCAAAAAACCATCAAAACCCCCAAAAACCCGGGGAAAGGCAGCGTTTTCCCCATGCGATAAAGGAAATTTCGGGGCCCCAAAGGATTCGTCTCAATGCCAAGAATCAAAAATTTCGTTTTTTTTGATGAAAAAAGGGGGGACTGGAGCTAACTTCGTTTTTGGGGTGAGAAAAAAAAAATTTCAAAATACTCTATCAAGACAACTTTGACTGGAGAACAGGAATATAAAAAATCTGCATGTATTTCATGCGGGTTAAAAAAAAAAAAATTTGAAGCCTGGGTTCAACCAGGAACCCCCGATCTTCAGTTTATCCCCCCTTTTTCTGAACCCCCCACTTACGATTTTTCCCTTTTGAATCACGATGTTTTGGGGGGGTTTTTTTTAAAATTTTCCCCAAATTTTTTCTCATGCATCTTGAAAAAAAAAAAAGGGGGAAAACCCTTTTTTTTTGTAAAAAAACTTTTCGAGGGGGATGGGAAATTTAAAAAATCCCACAGTGAATGTAAAAAAATTTTTAAAAGAACACCCCAAATCACGAATGTAATGGAAGACTGATCACAAAAAGGGGGGGGTTTTTACGACATTTTCGTAGAAAATTTTTGGAGAGAGACCAACCAACACAACTCAACCCAAATTGGGTAACATAATCAAAAATTTTAAAAACTCTTGAAAAAACACGCATGCGTAGAGTTCATATAAAAAGGGTTTAATAAATATTTGGCCCCTGGACAGAAAATGTTTTTGTTTTTTAAAAAGGTGATGACTGAAGTGCTCTTGTTGCTTTTCGTTACCTCAGTAACATGTGAATATCCCCAAAAAAAGCAAAAGGGGGTGAAAAACATCTTACAACGTTATGAATACATGAGTAATGCTAGTCTCATCGATTTTCTAACAGCTTTGATGGGGGTTTTAAAGAAACATAACCTACCCGTAGATGGTGAATTGAATTTTGAAAAAGGGGAAAAATTTTGCAGAGACCGAGAAAGTTCCAAAACGGGGGGGGAATAAAAGCTTTAGCAGAAAAAAGGAGAAAAAAAAAATCTTCGATGGTACTCTCCATATGCAAATGATGATAGAATCTTTCTTTTAATGAAGGGGGCTTTTTTTTTTTTGTGGGAAAATAACTCCCCTTCACATTTTAGTTTTTCCCCACCGAAAAACCCCCCTAACCCCGTTTTTTGAGACAAAAACACATTTCTTCCCCCTTGTATGGGGAAAAGGGGTCTCTTTCCTCTTGGGGGGGTTTCCCCCCCGGGGTTTTAGCACATCATAATTTTCCCCCAGGAGAAAACATGTGAAATTCAAAATTGATTTGGAGGAGAATTGGTACTGGAATGGACAACAGGGGGGTCAGGAGGTCAGAAGGAAAAATTTTTTTTTTGGTGTTAACACATGAAATAGGACACACCCCTAGGCCTGGGTCACAGTGTAATCGAAGAGGGAATTTTTTATCCATTTTATCAGAATAAAAAGGGGGGACCTTTAAAACTCAGACGAATACAGGGGGGTTTAAGCCCCCATGGACCCAGGGAAAAAAAAACAACAAAAAAAACAACAAACATAACATCGGAAAAAAAATTCCTCCACAACAAAAAAGTACCCCCCCCAAAAAAAAAACCCCTACACGCTAACCAAAAAACTTTTGGGGGGAAAAGGGAAAAAATTCCCCCTTTTATATTTTTTGGCGGCGGCTCCGGGGAAAATTTCCCCAAAAAACCCCCCTTTTACATTGGGGTTTTTGGGAAAAAAACTCTGGAAACTCGATTTGAATGATATGCAATCCCCCCCGAACCCCCCTTACTCATCGATTATCTTCCATCGGGGAAAAAAGGGGAAAAAAAACCCATTTTTCCCTTTTTTCAGAAAGCGGAAAGGAAAAAAAATAGCCATTTTACTCTACAAATTCATTCTACGAGGCATCATTCCCCGATTTACATTCGGAACAGATACATGCTCAGATGTCTGGGTAAAACGGAATCAATGCTGTATTCCAGACGAACACGGGGAACCCCAAAATATTTGGGGGGTTTAAAAGTCAATCTTACATCAAATTCAATAATCCCCCCAAAAGACATTCAAAGAAAAGGGGGGAAATTTGGGGACCTTTGGGGGTACCAAATGACATCCCGGCTTTGGGAAAAACCCTCGATGGACATTTATATTTCTTTCGTCGGATACATATTACAAATTTTAACAGATTCACCGGAAAGCCCAAACGGACAATTCAACTGGAATTTATTTGATATCCCCTCCCCCGAAGGATTTTTTTAACAATTAAAAACCCCTACTATCGAAAATTATATCTGTATATGATGATAAAGGGAAAAATATTATTTGCATCTTTTTTTCCCCCAACCCCAAAACAATTCCCCAAAATTTAACCCAAAACACAACTAAAACCAACCCAAATAGGGGTTTAAAAAATCGAACCTCTGTTGAAAGGTGATGTCACTTTACGTCAGCCCCCTGTTGATGTTATGCAAAAAAACCCACACAAACACACCATTTTCCATAAACCTCAGGGGGGGTCTTAAAAAAAACTAAAGGGTTTTTGGGGTCGTTATAAAATTTAAAAACCCCCGATTATCGTTATTTAAGACCAATCTTAAATATCGATAACTTTGGCCTACCATTTGGGAAAAAAAGGGGTGATGGGGGGAAAAACCCCTTTGATAATTTTGCCTCTTTTTTTTTTTCAACAGCACGAATAGGGGGTTCCAATTAAGGGGGGGGGTTTATTAATTCACCCGGGGGGGTTTGGGGCTTTTCAACAATTATGGATTTCACCCCAAAATATTCACTGATTTTTCACCTCTCGGGGGCAGATTGTCTCGTCGGTGTCGTCATCACCCCTATCAAACTATGTTCGGGGAAAAGAGTTTTTAAAAATTTTTCCCCACATTACAATTTCTTATTGTTTTTTTGGGTACCCAAAGGTCCCGGCTATGATGGGAAAAAAATTTTTTTGGGCACCACCCCAGACTTCAAAGACACGGTTGATGGCGTCATCCCTGCCCCTACTAACGAGGGGATGTGCCTACTACGCGGGTTTTGCGACTTTTAAAAAAGGGGGAAAAAAAGGCCAGCGCATGTGAGTGGCAACGTTGGGGGGGGCGATTGGTGACGGAATGTATCTTCAACGGTCGTTGGCTGACTATAGACAGGTGCGTGGACGTACCCCGGTGGTTGGACGGAACGTAGACTTCAAAGACCTTGCCCTCATGCGCTGTTGCCATTTTTCGCCCTTTTGAAAAAAGCGAAAAAAGGGGGTTTTCCATTACTCTTTTGTTAATTTTTTTCCCTTTGGGGCCCCCCAAACCCCTTTCTTTGGGGAAAATTTAAAATTTTCTAAAAAAACTCTCCCCAAACTTACCCTTTGGGGGAAAATCAAAAAATTTGGAATTTTCAATTTTTTAAAAAAACTGTTACCCGAACATAATTTGATATGGGAAAAAACAACCCCCACAATCTTTCGGAAAAAAAAATTTTAAAATGTTTTAAAAATAATTTTCCCAAAATTTTTTTAATTTGAACCGTCTTTTTTAAAAAGGGGGGGATTCTGCTGTTTAAAAAAAAAATTTTAAAATGTTTTTCCCCCTCTCAATTCCAAATTTTAGAATCGATATTTGGGGCCTTTTAAAACTTAATCGTGAAATTCAACTTCAAAAACCCCCCCTTTTTTTTTAAAACCTCCTGGAAAGGGGTTGGGAAAAATTTTTTGGAATTTTCCAAAAACCCCCTGGGGGGGGTCCCGAATCACTCTTTTTTCCCCCAAACCCCCACCCCGGGGGGGGGGGGGGTTAATTTTTAATTAATTTAAAAAAGGGTAAAAATTCATTTTTTTTATATACAAAAATTTTTTTAAAAACCAAGGGAAAATTTCCCCAACAAAAAAAAAGAGGTTGCCGAAATTTGGGGGTTTTTTTCCATTTTTCAAAAAAAAAATTCCCCAAAGAAAACCAAACCCTTTTTGGGCCCCCCCCGGAAAAAATTTTTATTTTCCAAAATTTGGGGGTTTAAAAAATTTTTTTTAACCCCAAAAAAAAAAATTTTTCCCTTTCCCCCGATCTCCATCGAAAATCTTCTTAACTTTTCCCGTAATTTTTCCCCGGGGGGAAGGGACCCGGGGAGAGTCATCAACTTTTTTTTCCCCTTTCCGAAAAATTAAAATGCTTTTTTTCCCAGGGAAAAAACGTGGTAATTTTTGGGGAATACGCCTTTTTTTTAAAAAAGGCCCTTTCCCAAATTTTAAAGGGGGTTGGAAAAACCCCCAAAAAAAAACCCAAACCTTCACTAAAATTTTTTTCCTTTTTTGTTTTTTTGGGGGGCCCCCTTTTTTTGGGGGGGGGTCTTCGCTGATTTTGTTTTTTGGGTTTTTTTGGGGTTTTGGCCCCGGGGAAAAACTTCAAACCCCTTTCCCCTCAAAATTTTTTTTTTGGAAAAAATTTCCTCTTCATTAAATTTTGGCCTTTTTTATTTCGTTTTTTCACCATAAAAAAAAAATTTTTCGCCCCTTTCTGTCCCCTTCCATAACTCCTCCAAAAATTTTAATTTTTTTAAATTTTGGGGGAAAAGGGTTTTAAAAAAAACCGCTGGGGAAACCCCAAAAAAAAACAAAATTTTTTTTTCCCCCCAAAAAGCAGTTGTGTTTTTTGAAAAAAAAGGGTTTTTCGGGTTTCGGTCTTGGGGAAAAAAACGTATTCCAAATTTAAAGGGGCCCCATACCAAAAGCCTCCTTTAAAACCCCCAATTATCATCATTTTTTGGGAAATTCCCCCCAAAAATTTTTTTTCTATTTTTAAAAATACCCCCCTTTTTTTTAAAATTTTTTGCACAAAAAATTTAAAAATTTTTCATTCCCCAAAATTTTTCCCTTTTTTTTGTTTCTCTTCCATCAAAATTAAAAAAAAGTGAACTTAACATTACTCATTTAAAAATTTTAAAAAATTTAAAAGACCCCATTTGGAATTTCTGACTGGGGGGAACCCCAAAAAAACCCTCATCACCATTTTAAAAACCCTTTTTTTTCCGGAAATCGAAAAAAAACCTTTTTTTTTTGAACTTGCATGCGTGCTTTTTTTTAAAGGTTTAAATTGGGGGATTTTTTACCCATATTTGGGTTGGTTTGTTGGTTGGGGGTTGGGTCTCTCTACCACCCGAAAATGTCGTACAAAACGGGGCTTCCCCCCTTCGTGAAGGGTGTAGTTTTTTTTTGAGTTTTTTCACGGGGGGTTTAGAATTCCCATTCCCCCAGCAGTCTATGACGAAAAAATTTTTTCTGTTCGCCCAAAAATGGGATGACAAAATTTTTTAAATTTTTTAAAACAAGCATCGTGTTCAAGAATTAAACGTAATTCGGTTGGGGAAGGGGGGAAAAAGAAACGGTTTTCCCCCTTCGAACCCCTTCCCCTTCCCCAAATCCGCATAAAAAAACATGCGGGGAAACCCGTTCTTTTTCCCCCCAAAAGGGTTTTTTACCCCCTTTTTTTTTACCCCCCAAAATCCAGGGTTAAAAAAAGGTTTTTATTCGGCAAACGGCCCCAAAAACCAAAAACCCCTTTTAAAAATTTTCTTCCATAATTTTTTTAATTTTGTGTACCCTTCAAAATTTTTTTTTTTCTTTTTTTTAAAAAAAAAACCGGGGAAAACCCTTTTTTTTGATGATTGGGGAAACATCGAAAAAGTCGACATTTTTTTTTTCTCGACGAAAATTTTGTTAATTCCCCCAAAAAAATTTTTCCCCGCTCCGCCCTTTTCCCCAAAAAAGTTTTAAATTTTTCCCAAAACGTTTTTTCCCCAATGGGGCCCGGGGAAAACGCCCCTTTTAAAACCGGGGGAAATTTTAAAAGTTTGGTGCCTTTTTTTGGGCCCCCGGGGTGGTTCGTCTTTTTAAAAATACGGGAATTGGGGGGTTCATTTTTTTCCCCCCGGTTAAAAAAATTTTTTTTAATTTTTTTTTTGGGGGAAAAAGGGAAAAAAATTTTTTATCCAAAATTTCATTCCTATTTTAAAACCCCTCATCGACCACGGAAAGGGCCCCCGGGGGGATACCTTCCCCTTTTTTGATTTTGGGGGGAAAAAAAAACCCGGGGGCCATTTTTTCCCTTCAACCACTCCCCAAAACCCTTTTGTTCTTCATCAACCCCCGTGCCCTTTTAAAACCCATCCAAAAAATAACCCATTTTCTCTTTTTTTCCCGGGTTTTATTTTTTCAATTCAAAAATTGTTTAAGGGCCCCCGGGAAAAAACCCCCCCAACTCTGAAACCCCTTTATGATATATCGGCCCCGGAAAAATTTTTTTTTAAAAAACCTTTAAAAAGAACCTGATCCAAAATTTTGGGCCCCAAATTAAAAAATACCCCTGTTGTTTTCCCCAAATTTTTTTACGCGTTTAAAAAAAACAGATCCCCCCTTTTAAAAACCCTTAAATTTTCCCCTTTTTTCAAAGTATGCGCAGGGTTTTTTTACCTTCGCCCCCCCCTTTTTTCCCCCGGAAAAAGGAAAATTTTTCCGGGCCCCAAACAATGATCCCCAAAAAGTAATTTAAATTTTATTTTTGAAACCTCAAAACTTTTTTTGGGGGGGTGAATTTTTTCTTCGATGCGTCAAAAACCCACTTGAGAGGTTTTATATTTCATGAAATTTTTGGTTTAAAAAACCCAATTTTTCGGGGAAAAAAAAAAAAAGGGGCCTGTTTTTTCGCTCCGCCCCTTTTTTCGTTTTTCGCCCGACGCCATTTCGTCGTTTTCGTCTTTTTCCCCGCCATTTTCGTCTTTTTTGTTTTTCCCTCGTTCCCTTTTTCCTTTTTTTTTACGCCTTTCCCCTTTTTTGTCTTTTTTTTGAAAGCCTTTCCCCTTTTTTGTCTTTTTTTTTCCATTTTTGGGGGGTTTTTGGGTTTTTGATACGCCTTCCCTCGTTTTCGTCGTTTTCATCCCCTTCTCGTCGTTTTCGTCGTTTTCGATACGCCATTCTCGTCGTTCTCGTCTTTTTTTGTCTTTTTTGATGCCATTCTCGTCGTTTTCGTCTTTTTTGTCTTTTTTGTCGCCTTCTCGTCGTTTTCGTCTTTTTTTGATGCGCCTTTTTTCGTCTTTTTTGTCTTTTTTGATACGCCATTCTCGTCGTTTTCGTCGGTTTCGTCTTTTTTGATACGCCATTCTCGTCGTTTCGTCGTTTTCGCCCCTTTCGTCGTTTTCGATACGCCATTCTCGTCTTTTTTTGTCGTTTTCGTTACGCCATTCTCGTTTTTTTGTCTTTTTTGATCGCCATTCTCGTCGTTTTCGTCGTTTCGAAACGCCATTCTCGTCTTTTTTTGTCGTTTTCTTTTCGTCATTCTCGTCGTTTTCGTCTTTTTTGTCTTTTTTGATCCCCTTTTTTCGTCGTTTTCGTCTTTTTCCCCTCTTTTTTCGATCGCCTTTTCGTCGTTTCGTGGGTTTTCCCCTCTTTTTCGCCATTCTCGTCGTTTTCGTCGGTTTCGTCGTTTTTCGATACGCCATTCTCGTCTTTTTTGTTTTTTTCGATACGCCATTCTCGTTTTTTTCGTCTTTCGATACGCCATTCTCTCTTTTTCGTCTTTTTCGTCTTTTTAAAACGCCTTCCCCGTCGTTTTCGTCGTTTTCGTTTTTTTTCGATACGTCATTCTCGTCTTTTCGTCGTTTTCATCGTTTTCGATACGCCATTCTCGTCGTTTTCTCTTTTCGTTTTTTCGATACGTCTTTTCCGTCGCGTTTTTTAAACCAATACTGCGCCTTCTCTTTTTTTTTCGTCCAAATGCGGCATTCTCGTCTTTTTCGATGGCCAAAAAGCCACGGCCAACCCTCACATTCCCTGGGGGTAGCGTCACGGTTAAATCCCCAACACAGCCCAACTCCCCAAATACGGCCTTTTTGCCCCACTGGCTGGATCACCCCTACTTTCGGTCTTTGAAGGAAGTTTCTGGCCGGGGCCACCGGAAAAACTTCGCGCGACGCAGACATATTTACCAGGGCGATTTTCTAATCGATTACTGCTTTCAGCCCATTATTTACCAGTCTCCACCGTCGTTTGGCTGAAATCGTTTAATTCCGCATGATATACATACAAACTTTTCTTATCCACGTTCTCTAGTCAAAGTTGTCTTGTTAGAGTCTCGCCCCTTCTATTCCCCCTTAAAAAGTTGGCTCCTGGTGCCCTTTTGCCGGAAAATCCCATTATATTCTTGGCATCGTAGAATCCGGCCAAATTTCCTTCATCGAAATCAGTGGTCACTTCCGGTTCAAATTTTAGTGGTTTGGTTCCCCGTGATCACGAATAGAAGGTTTTGTTATTTCAAGTCGGCAAAATGTATTTATTTTCTGAAAATTGGAGGGGGGACTGAGAATTTAGATTTATGGGTGATCTCCTTTATTTGACACCCCATTTGCCATGGACGGAAAGGGAATTTTTTTTTAACGATTTTCAAGTGAAAATCCAAGACTCATTCACATTCCTCGTTAATCAGCGAATCGGTGACATCGCACCCTAACCCAACGAATAATTTTCATATATTTATGTAATTTGACCACTTTATTAAAAATTTTCCCATAGGCCAAACATGGATAAACATGTCCTTGGAACATCACGGGCCAACTCAACCCACGCTTTAAACCCCAAAAGCCCACCCCGCTGGACAACCTCCGGTCTTTGAAGGATTTCGGCCAAGGCCGGAAAAGTTTTCCCAAACGGCCCCCACCCACCACCCGCACCCGCCGGCGTACCCACCCACCGAAGTCAATCCCGAATCCCCACCAAACCCCACCCCAATCAGCGGCTGAACCATGGCCCATCCCATCACCACCAACCGTGTCTTTAAAGTCTACGACCCTCCAGCGACATTGACGTATACATTCCGTCACCAATAATCGACCCGCCAACGGTACCTGAAGTCTGCCGTCGTCATTTTGACCTTTGACGTCTCCCGGGCGCCGCCAGGATTCCGTCACGGATCACTTTCCCCCGGTGGGCCAACCCCATTTTACCCCAATCCACAGCCATGACCAACACTCATCCGCTCACTATGCCCGCGCCATTGTTTCGGCGACATCACACCCACTCGCAGAATCAATCCGAATCCGCCGCAAACCTCCACCGCCGTCTGCGGCCACCCCGTCATGAACCATGGCCCACCCCATCACCGCCAACCATGTCTTTAAAGTCTACGACCCGCCAACGACCGTTGAAGTATACATTCCTCACCAATAATCGACCCGCCAACGTTTGCCACTTGCGATGTTGCCATTTTTCACGTTTTGAAAAGTCGCAGAATCTGGGGAAATTGCCCTGCGCCTCAAGTTAAAATTTCCCAATCTGGGGAAAAATTCATCTGCCCAATAAGCCCACCCTGCTGGTTCCTTTGTCTTTCGACTCTGTAGTCCCCCAAAATTGTTCTTCCAATCGTCTTTGGTTTATAACCCTTTTTTCCGAGGGCCCTTTTCCTTTCTTTGAAACTGGTTGTTTCCTCTTCAATTTCAGTTTCATTGGATCTGATTTGTCATTATAAGACTGCGGATTGTTTCCAATCTTGATCCGGACGGAATCGCAATATTTGCAATATCTGAATTGTGTTACTCTAGGAGTTTTGGTGACAAAACTACGATGAATGCATGATAACTCATATAAAGCTAATGGGTAAATCAAAGTCTTACCTGTCCATAATCAAAACAACTCACAACAACAAAAAAAAAAATATATTTACTCAATATCCAAGATGCGGTTATAATAAAACACACGGTAAACGGAAGGAAAATAGGTATCGACCTAACGAGTGCGGGGCGGAATCCCAGGCAGTTCGCCCGGTTAGCGTTCTTTGCCATAGACATTATCTCTCTATGATTTGGTCCTTGCGTCCTATTGGCGCATTTGACCATCATAGACATTATAATAATATGGACTGGTTGTGAGAAGGACCATTGATATCAGAACCTGTGAAAGGACAGAATGAGTTCAGGCATAAATTGGTTTCGTTATTGTTTATATGTGTTTTCGTGTGGTGTTTTGAAGTTTTTTATAAATTTATCCAGTGTTTTTTGAACTGTTTGACAAGTAATAAACATTCTTAAATACCTATGCCTTCTTCGTGTGCGCCTACAATTGTGTAGTTAGATACAAAAGGGCTGGATGTGAAATTTCATAAGTGAGTAAGCATGGGTGTAGGTAGTGATTTGTGGATTTTTTTTAACACATTTTCACGGTTTCCGATCTTATGAGAAAATTTTAATATAATTTCTTAGTCACGTACAAACTGGTAACATTTTACGTGATTTCTCTTTTATATAAATTAGTTTTATTTTTGTGCCTCTATTTATATTGTAGCTGAAGTTAATAGATTTATTATTAGTATCGTAGGTGGGTTGGTAGGATTTTGTTTGATTCGGTGGTAGAATTTGATGTTTTTCCCGAGAAAATTGCTAAACTAATGTTGGTTAATAATATTTATAAAAGAATAATGTGATTTATTTAATTCCCAAATTTTCCTTTTTTTCCGAGAACAAACGCAGATATATATATTTTTAATCGAAGTATGTTTTCTTCAAACGTTTTAAATATACATTTTACTCCGTTGGGCTAACGGCATACTTTTACTCCGCCGGATAAAGATATTCTTTACCAGGCCAGGTGGAATAGACTTCCTACGGATTGTCCGTCGACCTCCGTCACGCTCGATAGAAAAATATCACCTTCATTCCCAATACACGTACTATTTTCCTTAGTATTTCCCAAAATTAATTGGGCCATTTTTTCTACAGACACGAAATTTTATAGATTACATAGGTAAAAGTTTTTTATGTAGGCATTATTGATAACAAATTTTGAAATCGCCGGAGTTCCCAATTTAGTTCAATTGCACTTCATAACTTCATGATATCGAATATAAATTTAATTATCAATAATTTTTTTCATTCCTGAAAACTTTGGAAGAGATATAAAAATCATTTTTATTCAGATGGAGGCTCAATGGAATTCTTTTGTTTCTGAAAGATATCATGAAAATATGTCGCATAAAGTTCCTCACTGTGATTCCTTGAACTTTTTCAAAACTCATCTCATTCAAAGTAGTCAATATTTGCCTTGAAAAAATAACAAGAAATAGGTTTTTCCAATGTAATGCCATAGCCAATTTGTATCTTCTGCCTTGTCGTACTGCTATCCTTCACAACATCTCTCTCTCATATATAGGCCGCCAGGAACTGTGTGTTAAAGTCACGTGACGGCCAGTCTATCAGTTATAAGGTCTATGGTTCTTTGCTTGTCAGATCGTCACCATCGTTCCATGCCCCAGTCCAGTGTCGCCACTGTCGCCTGACTAGTTATATGTACACACATACACATGCTTGTAGTGTCAGTGGTTAATAATACTTAAAAATACGACTAGCTTGTTGCTTGCTATTTGCTATCAGCTATCATCGAAGTTCGACGAGTATCGAGTTTTCGTCTGTTATTGTTGTAATTTTGGGCAAATAAAATTTATTTGAGAACGTATTAGAATTGCTGGCGGCGTACTAGCGTACCAGAATTCATAAAATAGAACTAGATCTGATACGAACGTATGAGCACCGGCAACACTGTTTCTAATATATCGTGCAGATTTTTGGGTCGTCCTCACTCACCATGTTTTCTACCGCTTTTCCAAAGACCATTGTATATCATTGATGTGTATTTCACATTCAAGCTGCCTTCGCCGTGGAAGTGACCTCGACAGAAGTTTCCTTCGTAGACGCTGAGATCCGGAAGTATCATTTTCCCTTTTCCAGTGGGATATCCGTCCTTGAATTGGCCCTTTTGAAGCATACAAGTTGTGTTGGTTTGAAAATTGATATATTATGAAGTCGGTTACTGATGGAACCAAGGTATAGCAGTAAGTAGGTAGATGGATGAAGCGATACCAAAAATAATTGGAAGTATTTTTATGTTTTTTTGCATTGAGTTCCCAAGAGAACGTACGTAAACAGAGTTTACAACTAATTCTTGAATAAAATACATTCAAATTATGATAGCAAAACAGCATTGGAATATAAATTATATTGGAGTATCGTAAAATTGATCTTACCAAAGTTTCTAGAAATTCTGTTTGAAAAAATAACACCACAGATGGTCGAAAGCAAAGCGTTCCGAATGGTACTTATTAAAGAGTAAGAAAAATCTGCGGTGAATTTTTTTTGCAATTCATGGAGGTTGTTGTCGCATACATTATACCGATTCGATTCAAAATTGGTATGTATTTTTTGTTAAAATTCAAAACATCAAAATGGCTCTAAGATGGCCGATGATCTCTGTGATTATGGTCTGATTCTATTCAAAATTGGTATGTGGAGGTTTTCGGGGACGGAGATTATGAATTTTTGGTCAAAATTCATAAATTCAAGATAGCGGTTCCCAAAGGGGGTGGACGAGCTTTGTGATTATGGGCCGTTTCTATTCAAAATTGATATGTCGGGGTCGGAGATTATGGATTTAGTCAAAATTCATAAATTGAAGATGGCAGCTCCAGGATGGCGGACGAGTTAATCTTCAGATGGTCTTTTCATTGAAGAAATAGATAGCTCAGAGCTTACAGGAAAAGGCCTCATTAGGATGCTTTAAAAATGCATAGATAAAGGGTACTCACTAAAAAGTACAAAATGAAATAATTAATAAAAAACCTTTTAAAAAACCCGCTTTTATTCAAAAAGCGCTAAAAGTAAAAAAAAGTTGTTTGGATGTGTGACGTACGTTATTCCGTGGATAGATAGATTCAAAAGCTTGTCGCTTTTGTATTCGAATTGAAAACTTTGCGTGGCAAGCTTTTGAATCTATAACTCACGGAATAACATACGTCACACATCAAAGCTAGAGATGATTCAGATTTCGAATTTATTTTTTGTCGGCGTATAGACATAAATCATCTGCATATTGAATGATTTTGGCCTCAGATATTATGTTATGAATATCCCAGGTATAGATATTGAAAAGAATTGGGCTGAGGACAGCTCCTTGTGGAAGACCGAATGATAGAAGGCGGGGGCCAATGTTATTGTTGTTGGTAGTTTTTAGCCACATATAACGGTTCGAGTACAGATTGACTAGGATGTGTGCAATTCTTGGGGGATTTGAAGGTTAATTAGTTTTCCTTTCAAGATTTCTAGTTCTACTGAGTCATACTCCTCTTTAATGTCCATGAAAACTGCTCCGCAAGAGTTTGGTCAATGAGGCCTGTATATCCGTTACTAAGGTCGCAAAAGCGTCCAGGGTACTATATCCGGCTTCAAAACCAAATTGATAAGTTGGTAGTATATTAGACATCTTGAGGTGCCATTCTAATCTAGCTTTATCATATCTCTCTCTTCTTTATTCCATGCCTCTCGCTTTCTTCTTGAACTCGTACAGCCAGCTTTCTATTTTTTTTGCAGTTGCTCATGCGGGGTGCACTCTCGTGCGTCTGAGAACTATGCCCATGCCCCACATGTAAGCAACAAGGTTACATATCTCTTCTCGATCAGTGGTGTGTTCTGATCATTATCACATGGGTTTGCGCCAGGTGTGGTCGAGATAGGTTTGGGAGTTTAGGTCCTGCAAATTCCGATTATTTAGTTACATTTTCAGGGTATATACAATATTTACACACTATCTACAAGCAATCATTAGTTTTATGGAAAGCACAGTTCGTCATGCTCAATTCTATTTGGTATAGTTTGTTTAGTTTCCATGGGAGCACTACAGCTTGATCTTGTTTTTTTCCAGGCGTTCTATGAGGAGTTTTGCTTCTGCAGCGTTGGGGTAGTTGATTATTTTTGTACAGTGATGGGTGGTGCGATTTTTTCTTTCAGTTTCTCAATCAGAGCTACGTTTTGTTGCTGCTTGAGTGGGCATCTCAAACAGATGTGGTTCAGGTCCCCTAGTTCAACACATTTGCATAGTGGGCTCTCTCGGGTTCCTATTCTATGTAAATGTTGGGGGGTCGGGCAATGTTGTGTTCTCATGCGTATAATGGTGGTGATGTCTTATGCATGTGTAAGACGTTTTATAGAACCATGGTTTTTGAGGTGGTTCCGGACATAATTCATGGTATTTTTCCCTTCTTCTTGACTTTGCTGGTTGTATATATTACACCAGACGTTCTTCAGGTATTTTTTAATGTTCTGATATAGTTCGGTGTATTGAATTTTATTCTGTATGGTCCTTTGTTTTTTCCGACCTTCGTTTGCTAGTTTATCTGCCCTCTCATTTCCTGTTATTCCTATATGGCTTGGTACCCATATCAATTAATTTGATGTCTTTATTCCTTGCCTTTGCATCAATTAATTTCCTTCGAACATTCAGGGTGATCTTGTCATTTTTTGCATTTATGCTACTTTTTGTTATTTTCTCCAGAGCACTTCTGGATTATTATCAGTTTATCAGTGTTGTTCGTTCTCTCCGTGATTGCTCTGTCTATTGCCAAAATTTCAGCTTTGCATGTTGTTGTTCCATTTTGTATCCTCTCTGCCAGGTCCAAGTTAGCTGTTGGGCTGTGTACTCCTATTCCACTCCGTCCTGTTTCGTGATCTATTGAAGCGTCCGTGTAGATTATTTCGTGCTCGGGGTATCTACTTATTAGGTCTTTAAAATCCAGCTCGCTGCCAATGCCTCCTTTGGTGATATGTGAATTTATCCATTGTAGTTTTGTTAACTGTGTTTCGAGGTCTGCTCTGGAGCATGGGGGCCCATTCTCTGTTTCTATCTGATTTTTGTATTGTAGAGCTAAGTCGAACCCCTCTATCATGTCCGGTGGTGCATTATTTCTCCAATATAGTGGCTCTTCATTGTATTTTTCGTAGAGGTTGATCAGCATAGTTGTGATTTTATTACCTGTGTGTGATATGTTCTTGAGGGCGTACTTCGTGCATATCCAGGTTCTCCGTACTCCTAATAGGCTTTCTCCTCCTTCTGCCAACAGTGCATTGGTGGGTGTTGATTTCATGCACCCTAGTGCAACTCTTAGTGCTTGGTATTGTGCTCTATCAAGTTTTGACCAATTTGCTTTCGACGTTTTGAATACAGCTTGCATGCCATATTCTAAGTGTGCTCGTACTATTCCTTTGTAGATGTTCAGTAGGGTTGTTGGGTCTGATCCCCACCATGTTCTGGTTGGTGCTCTCATAGTTTTTATCATTCTTTGAATAAACATGAAAAGAGAGAAGAATTGGCCGGTATGAGGTGGCAGAGTTGGGACACTTGTCTATTTTGAGAATCGGTATGACATTAACCATTTTCCAATACTGACCGCCTGCATTTCTGACCCAAATATCATTGACAATATTCAAAAGAGAAATTTTGGCTACAACTGGTGGGTGTGATATCATCGGGTACGTGATGTCATCAAAACCGGGTGCTGTATCTGATGATTTCTTAATTGCTAACTCTAGTTCTCCAAGAGTAAAGGGTTACCCCATGAGTGATGAGGGTTTGTCATTTTCAGAGTGCGGGATTGTCATCATTTTTGGCACATATCATGGTGCAATGTAAGATGTCTAAAAACCCTGGTGAATGAACTGATTCGATATTGTTTAGATTTTCGAGGGGACACCACCTGTTACTTCAACAGAGCTTCTCTCTGTGGTAGATGGCGCCGTCCAAAAATGTTTGTTTATATTCTCGCTTAATGTCAGAACTTAATTTCTGACATCTGCAGCATCTTATATAAAATTATTTTCAATGTTTTGTTGGTATTTATGCGTTTTCCATCTCTTTGATTCGAAATCTTGCTTAGCTTATCCCTGAGATTGTTCTTTAAAAAATCACTCATTCATTAGTTCATTAGTGCGCGAGGAATTGTTTATTTTCAGGTAGTGTAGTGTGTAAGGATACTTTTTGTAGAATGGGCCACATTTGTATTTCGTGTGGACAGTATAAAGCCGCAGATTCGAATATGCACCTGTATTCAGTACCAAAAGCAAATACAAATCTTGACGAATTGACTAATAATTATATTTTCATAGTTCATCATATTGTATGCATTGAATTTTATATTTTCTGCAATTTAATGATAATTTCATTTCCAATTGTCCGTCTGTTGAAATGCACGACAGTGCTTTTTTTGTGCAATGTTCGGGGGTTTCTAATTCTAGCTTTGCTATTGGTGAAGATTGACAGATGTCCCTTTTCAACCAATAGCAAAGCTAGAATGAGAACCCGCGAACAGTTCGTCTCAAAAAGAAAGCTGAGGAAATAAATATACCCTTGAATTGTTGAAAATATAAACAGGATGTTCAAAAAACAGATAATATTTGAGGGGTTTTGAAAAGGGAAAATTCCAATTAATTAAATTTTTTCTAACAGAAAGAGACACTTTGAAATTAGTGTTTTCTGACATTAAAACCTGTCATGGGGTATGATAGATTGAATAAAACTTCATTTTAATCGTGGATTTTTCAATTCACAGAAAAATCTTTCTATCAATATTCAATTGAGAATGTTTCCCTTTTCAACATGAATACCCCACAAGAGGTTATCTTGACGATGGAAGATAGTGACTAAAGTTTATCTTTCAGTCGCAGATGATTCCACATCTGATTTTATGAACATCCTGTTTATATTTTCAACAATTCAATCTATCATACCCCATGACAGGTTTTAATGTCAGAAAACACTAATTTCAAAGTGTCTCTCCAAAAGAAATGATTCTAACTTTTTCCATCTTTGTAAAGTGGGATTGCTTCTTGAAAATGTGTTTCCCATTTCTTCCGGTCTTCCTGATGATCGTGGAAGCGTGAAATAGATTTTCGTCGACAAAAATGTATTGAAGACCTAGGGAATGCGATGTCTCTCCTGCGTCAATGTTACGAATGATTTCTGGTGAGTACTCTCTTTTGGAAAACATTCTTCTTTGCCTCATTCATCTTTATGAGTTCTCAATTAAGACTGGAATAGAAAATCAAATAACTATCTGAATGAAAATGCAAATTTTCAATTTCAGATTTTTTCTTTTGAGTAAGGGCCTTTTCAGAATATCTATCAGATGTAGTTCAATGTCCAGCGTGGCTTTAGCCGGGGAAGTAGTTGTTTTCTGTTAGACATTCACAAAAAATAACTTCATTTTAATCGTGGATTTTTCAGTTCACAGAAAAATCTTTCTATCAATATTCAATTGAGAATGTTTCCCTTTTCAACATAAATATACCCTGTTACTGAATTGAAACTAAAACGAAATTGGCGCCATCTCACACGCTCTTATCGAGTAGGCCAAGTGTCGATCCCAAACTTCTACAGGTATAAGTGCAAGCACCAGGGTTTTTAGACATCTTGGTGCAATGTTATCCAAAAATTCTCCTTGCCAGCCATCGTTTATGAATTTTTTGGTATTAACCTTGATTCTCTGAATGAGTTTGGCATGGGGTGTTCCTATTGAGTTCGGATACCCATTTTCTCCAGTGGCTTCTTGGTTTACTTTTGAATATTTTTTTGGTTTCTGCATGAGTTTTATTACATTGTACATAATTGTCCAAAGAACTGAATGTTTTGTAGAAACTGAGACTTAACTTTCTCCTTTCCTCTGCCGCATCACATCTGAGTCCCACTATGGCGGAGGTAGTTTATTTTTGATTCTAAAGGGTTTTTTGGAAGGTATGGCAAATTTCGCCGCTAGACTAATTTTGTTTATGAAACAAGCGTACCTACTTCTCCTCAGTATTTTCGTGCATTGGATGTTCTGAGAAAAGTTCTACGCAGTATGATTGATATATATTCCAGTCAGCCCGTTTTGTGTCCCATTTATATACAGGGTATACAATGTCATTCTCCGCGGATTTTAATTGTATGTCTATAGTAATAGGGAAGTGATCCGAGCCCAAGGTGACCTGTGAGACTGACCAGGTGATGAGGGGTGCTATAGCTACTGAGCATAAGGAAATATCTACAGCGGATTTTTGTTTATCAGGTTTCGAAAGTCTTGTCTTTTATCCAGTATTTAATATTACTAAATCGCATTCATCTACAGCATAAAGAATCTGTTGACTGGTGTTATCATTTCTGTTGGATCCCCACACCCCATTGTGTGCATTGAAGTCCCCACATATAAGTTTTTGCCTTCCGAAAAATGTTTTTCCCAATCATTATTAGATGTTCTAATATTCGGACCTCGATATAAAGATATAATATTTGGTTGAAACTCATCTGAAAACTTTATGCTTTGCGCCACAACAATGTTATTGTCAATAGTTATTTCCTGGTATGCATTTTTGACGCAATCAAACGCGAATTTGTGTAACTCTATTTATTTAACTTTTAACTTAGGTATCTTTGATCCTCTGCTCTAACCCATATGTATGTACACCTTTTTGTGGTCCAGTGTTATTTGTCTATTGAAATAAATGCCACGATGGACCCCTTGAAACCTTGTGATCCTTGTTTTACCTGACGGTTTCTTCCTTTAATTTTCCGAAAGGTTTTGTGTTAGATTTTAGGGTCCTAGAGATAGACTTTCACTCACTGAACTGTTGACTGGACACTGCGGCCTAAGAAAACACCTAAACACCATGGGAGTACGCAGGGAAACCGTGGAGTGTAGACTATGTGATGAAGAGGAGGAAACAGCCTCTCATATTATCTTCGACTGTGACGCCCTAAGTAGAAGGCGACACAGAACCTTTGGAGAGATCAACCCGGAAACAGGCATGAATCCGAAGAACCTTATTAACAGGCTACTAAACCTAATTAAAGGCACAAACCTGTTCGAATGAGGAACCACTGACGACAGAGTGATACAATAGACCCCAGCTGGTCGTAGTATCAAGGGAAGCTAAGTGCCAACCCTGTCTCTGGCTCGTCAGTTTTCGACCACCAACTCACTATGAAGAAATGTTGAATATAAATAGATGAACGATAGTGACTGGCTGTATGGACCAAGTCCGAATGCCAAAAAAAAAAACATACAAATACATTATTTTTTACTTTTTAGCGCATTTGAATAAAAACTTGTCTTTAAAAAGGTTTTTTTTATTGTTTATTTTATTTTATTGATCTGATTAAATTGAATTGGGGTGATGTCTTTAACAAAGCAAATAATTTAGTTTTTCAAGAAAAACGAATATGTTTTTCGTTTGTATGGGGAAATTATTTCCTATTAACAATAAGAAAATGTCATGAAAATAAATTGTTCAACTTGATGAAAATTCTACAAACACAATAAATGCTGATTCAGTCTCATTTTGGTAATTGATATATGTTTTAAATTGTTCAAATGATTCAGTATATTATTGTAAATTAGGAAACCTTTTTTACGCTTGATAACAGTCACAGTACAAGGAATTCAGATGAAAAATGTAGCGTGGAAAGCATCCGTCTATGCAGTCGATGTTTCCATCTATATTAAAGACGATAATGATCTTACAAATTCGAAAAACTCAATAATGTCTGTTAGCGAACGCTGAAATTAAGTGTAGCAAATCGGCACTACTTCTGATAGGTTCATGCGCAGATTCTTCCAGATAATTTGTTTATGATATCCCATTAAGGAAGAATTGAAAATATTAATTATGATAGCACAAGACAAATTCAATGACATGGTAGACGCTAATTGGGATAAGATCTCGGATAAGATACTGTGCATGAACATTAACCTTGCCACGTTACGAATTTTTTAGGAGATTTCAATATAATGAGGATAGTTTGGTTTACAAATAGTTACATTTTCTCTAAAGTATGGTACTTAGCACAAGTTCTACCACTGAACGGAAGCTATAGTCAAAAAATGTTTTACAGACTGAAAATTTAATTTGGCGTGGACATGTGTACAGGGTTTCAAGGAAGGGAGTATTGAATTTTATTAATGTGGAAGTCAAGGCTCATCATAAATGGATACTTAACAAGATGTTGGAAGATATGATTCAATACATCGCTATGACCCAAATATTCAAATTATATGAAGTGAAATTCAGGCAATTAAATATTACATTCTCACGACAAAAGCGGGAATGAAGAAGAGATGAACAACCGGGACAAAACCAGAACTATACACTCTAGGTCGAATTGGCTGAAATTTTATTATGTTATAGTAGGATGGGTCAATAGAAAAAAGTCTGAGTTTAAATTATTTTGTATACTTAGTTTCTGAGATATAAACGGCCAAAGTTCGTAAAAAAACTGTTTTTTAGTCGAAATAAGACAAAGTAACGATGAAAATGTATTGATCGGAACTCATAAACAGGTTCAATTATAATCTTATTGATGAAGTACATTAGGGTGTATACGGGGCGTAGTAAAAAATCGTTTTTCCGGATTTTTTTTCCAGCAATATGTAAAACCAACAAGTTATATTTTGTTAAGATACCATAGTCTATTGTAGGCTGAAAAACGTGTTTTGTTTCTTGATGATTCTCTCTGTTTGAAATATATATTTTTATTAATTTTCGAGTATACCCCTATACTGAAAACAATTGACTGATAGTTTTTGATTACAAAAAAAACAATTAATTGCTACTGCCCATTGAATAAAAGATAGCATTTTTTTTAGGTCATTTACAATGTTTTCATTGAATATCTAGAAAACTGTTACGTTAATTTGGACCATATTTTACTCACAATATTTTGAAAATGTTGACTATCATATACGATAGTTTTATCAACTTTGTATGTTGCGTTTCTAAAATATGCACTTTTGAAGTTTACGGTGTTACGATATATGGGGTAACCTATCGATTTAACAGAATTTTATGGAACCTTTCGACACATTCAATTCTATTATAAAACGTTTCGAATTCAATTATTTGATACTAAAAACAACACAAACCACACTCAATAACAATTTGGAACTAAACAATATAGACTCAAAAAAATCGAATTATATATAACGACTTCTAACATAAAAGTCAATTGATATTATGGAAATTATAATATAACAAATCGAAATGAACCTGATGAAGCTATTGTATAGCGAAACACGCGTCGTGCTGAAGTGAACCCTTAGGTAGTGAAAATCTTATAGTGTATTGTAGTAGTGAACTCTAAATCGAAATTGAAACTAATTAGTTATGAACAACATAAACAACAATTTACATAATTGAACTCTCAAAAAACAAACAATAAACAAAACCTAAATTCAAATTATATTATAATTATTGTTATTTATTGGTGTATTTGCGCAATCTAAAACATTGTTTAATAGTTCATGGCTAGGGTACTTTATTGTTTCTTGATGATGAGCATATCCTAGGTACCAAAGTACGCTGCAAATATGGGAACAGCATCTCACTGTTCTTGCTCCACTTTTGCAGGTACAGTAGTACCCTAGAATACGTTCATTTGTAGGTGCATCAGGAATAATACTGAAGAATATCCACAGTTGATACTTTATAGCATTCCTAAATTTGGACGCTATGCGGCAGCGTAATAATCCAGGTTCAGGATTACGCATATCAATTTCAAATAGAAACAATAAAGTACCCTAGCCATAAATTATTTAAGAAATGTTTTAGATTGCGCAAATAGACCAATCAATAACAATATTCATAATTTTATTTGAATTCGGGTTTTGGTTATTGTTTGTTTTTTGAGACTTCCATTATGTAAATTGTTGATTATGTTGTTTACAACTAATTATTAGTTTCAATTTTTTCAATAATATTAATTGACTTTTTATGTTAGAAGTCGTTATTTATAATTCGATATTTTTTTGAGTCTATACTGTTGAGTTCCAAATTGTTGTTGAGTGTGGTTTGTGTTGTTTATAGTATCAAATGATTGATTTCGAGAAGTTTTATAATATAATTGAATGTGTCGAAAGTTTCCATAAAATTTTGTTAAATCGATAGGTTACCCCATATATCGTAATACCGTAAACTTCAAGAATGCATATCTTAGAAACGCAACATACAAAGTTGATAAAACTATCGTATATAATAGTCAACATTTTCAAAATATTGGGAGTAAAATATGGTCCGAATTAACGGAACAGTTTTCTAGATATTTAATAAAAACATTGTAAATGACCTAAAAAAGAAATGTAACGCACCCTTTATCTAAATGAAAGGTAATATTGAACAATCATAGTTCATCAGAATGTTACCCTATCTCTTATTCAATGGGCAGTAGCAATTAATTCCTTTTTTTGTAATCAAAAACGATCTGTTAATTGTTTTCAGTATAGCGGTATACTCGAAAATTAAAAAAATATATATATTTGGAAACAGAGAGGGTCATCAAGAAACAAAACACGTTTTTTCGCCTACAATAGACTGAAACTATGATATCTTAACAAAATATAACTTTTTGGTATTGAAATAATGCTGGAAAAAAAATCCGGAAAAACAATTTTTTTGACTATGCCCCGTATACACCCTAATGTACTATCATCAATAAGATTATAATTGAACATGTTTATGAGTTCCGATCAATACATTTTCATCCTTACTTTGTCTTATTTCGGCTAAAAAACAGTTTTTTTCTTTGTCAATCCTACCCCAATACGACATTTTTACGAACTTTGGCCGCTTATATCTCAGAAACTAAACATACAAAATCATTTAAACTCACATTTTTTTCTAATGACTTATTCTATTATAACATAATGAAATTTCAGCCAATTCGACCGAGAGCCAATTTCCCATATGTTTTCGTGCGGGGTTCTTTCCCAATTTTCACTGGGAGAAAATCTGATGTAATCCATTGAGAAATGCAAATATTCCATGAAAATAAAAAGCAAGTGTATATAAAACCATTAACGTTTAGCTCAAAAACTCGTATCGCAAGGCTTGAGTTATGTACTAACCAAATGAACGTGGTGGATGATAAAACTCATAGACACCATAACTGTAGATAGTCTAACCAAATGTAAAAAGGAAGTAGACATATGGTGGGAATATAAAAAAAAATTATTAGGTGTGTTAATCTATTTTGTGAAAACGATTGAAATATTCTGATTTAACTAATTTGTGGTTTAATTTCCAATATTCTATGATCACAAGAATCTCATGAAACAGAATCATTTTCAAATGTTCAGGCAGAATAAATAACGTTTCTTTTAGTATTGGTTATCATTACTCTGACTTCGTTACGAACAAATTAATTAGGTATTACTGTATATTTTGGATGGATATTAGGGAATTATTGAACTTATAGTATAAATAAGTATAAATTAACAAAATACATCATGTGAATCTCAGAATAACGTACTTCGTAAACTGTGCCATCACTCCAGACAAAAATTCCATTTCCATGCATCAAATCTTCATTTATCTCTCCTTCATATGTGTTGCCATTTTTAAAGGCTATCTTTTCGAATTTCATATCATATGCCATCATTGACTTCGAGCCGAAGGTCTAAAATATTTATTTATGCTGTAACCGTTGGAATTAATCTTAACACGTATGCCATCAGAGTTATATGAAAAAAGTCCAACATACATGGGTATACAATTTTATAATCATCTACCCATATACAGTGTGACCCATTTAAAATGAAACCACCCCTGTGAAATACGTATTTTTCAATCAATCTCAAAAAATTTGAGACAAATTTTCATAACTTTAGTTTCATTTCCAAGCACTCTATGGTTTTTTTCTTTGTCAAAAACGGCAAAAGTTTATTAGGCAATTTTTGTTTTCAAATTTGACTACACTGGATTTGTAGTCGCTATAAATAAAAACCATCAGAATTTCATAAAAAAATTTTGGTTAACAACGAAGTTATAACTTTAATTTTGAAAACAAAGTATTTGATTAAAATTTTTTATTTAGATTATAGACATATCAAAAATCTGGCAACACTGCCGATACAAAGTAGATCCCCAGTGAACTTGTACAATGAAAATCCGAAGTCAATAGCTCATTCCGTTCTACAGTTATAACTCCTGAAAGTATGGTAATGTGAGCGATTTGAGGTTGAAGCGATTTTGTAATGAAAATCTGACTACGCCACTGGATTTGTGCCAAAATTACACCTCAACAAATAGGAAATAGTGTAAAAAATATTCGTAAGAGATACGATAAATGAGTCGAACTAAATGGAGGTTTGGTAGAAGCCACAAAAATTCAAATATTTAATTTTACAGTAATGTTTATTTTAGTTTTAGTTTATTGACGTTTTATTGTTGAATAAATACTTCAAAACTTGTTTCTGTTCATTTCGTTTTTATCGGCTATGGAAGAATGTACTACTGTATAACTTGAAAATGAATTTAAAATTTTCTGTTCTTTTCGAGTACACTTATAACCTACACTTAAATGAATTATTTTAAGGGAATAAAATCTACAAATCCAGTGGCGTAGTCAGATTTTTATTACAAAATCGCTTCCACCACAAATCGCTCACATTACCATTCTTATAACTGTAGAACGGAATGAGCTATTGACTTTTCAGTGTACAAGTTCACTGGTGTTCTACTTTGTATCGCCGGTGTTGCCAGATTTTAAATATGTCTATAATCTAAATAAAAATTATAATCAAATACTTTGTTTCCAAAATTAAAGTTGTTGTAACTTCGTTATTAACCAATATTTTTTTATGAAATTTTGATGGTTTTTATTTATAACGACTGCGAATCCAGTGGAGTAGTCAAACTTGAAAACAAAAATTGCCTAATAAAATTTTGCAGTATTTGATATAGAAAAAAAAACAAAGTGTGCCTTGGAAATAAAACTGAAGTTATGGAAATTTATGTCATGATACAGGTATATTGAAAATATTTTTTATTGAAGGAAGTTTCTATAATTTTAATGAATATATATATATTGTTTGGTACTTCCTTGTATAGTTAGAACTTCAATTTTCTTGGGATAGGTCCAAGGAAGGAAGGAAGTTTCTATAATTTTAATGAATATATATATATATATATATATTACGAATTTCATATTTTTATATTATCATATTTTTTTTGTGTTACTCATTGTACTTGATATTAGTTATATGACTGAATAAACGATTTATATATATATATATATATATATATATATATCTCAATACGCAAGAACAATAAATATGCTTAGTGATTTTAATATGTTTCATGTGACTAGAATGCTCCACTGTTGTATACAAATTGTATTTTTTGACTAGTCTGATATCAGTATTGTGATCTTGATGATGAATTAACTATTCATTTTATTATTATTTTTCTCCTATCACTAACATATCTGATTGTAAGAAACTATCAGAAGATCTTATTCAAGTCAATCAATGGTGCAATCGTAATAAGTTAACGTTAAATCCTACCAAATGTTGCGTAATGTCGTATACATTAAGATCTGAACCGGTTATATGTGACTATAAGATAGATATTCATTCTCTAGACAGACCATCTAATTTTAAGGACTTTGGAGTAGACAATATAACCGCTTCAGCGAACCGTATTTATGGATTTCAAATTAGAGTAGGCAGTGATTTTAACCATTAGATACATACAGTGCTCGTCTAAAGTCCGTTCCCCCCCTACTAATTTTTGAACCACCTGGTATATCGCAACGAAATTTGGAGGGCTCAAATAGGAGATAAAAACTACTTTTTCATGAATAAGTCACAGCTGAAAGTTTTAAAATGGCGGCTGAGTGCCATCTTCAATAATTCTATTTCAAATAGAACACCCCGTATATTATGCCATTTTCGAAATCTGCTCATGATTCTCAACAGTTTTCTCTAATACACTTTACTCCTAAATTCAATTGTTTTCGAAATATTAACGTTTTCATTTCAAACCCAACCAAAAACACTAATGTTGCTTTCAATCAAGTTTGCATTGGAAACAATCGTTGTCGCGATAACATCTTGTTAACTGTCAAACTGAACTGCTAACTGTCAAATAGTCCGTTGAGCGCCTAAATCCTTTTATGAAAAGTGTGATCATGGCTCGTAGTTTAGACGATAAATTTGAAGCAGTTTTGATATTTGAAGAAGCTGGAAGAAATTATCATCTAGCAGTCCGTATGTTTAATGATAGATTCTGAATAAGCTCTAAGCAACTGGTACGCTGAAAGATGCTTCAAGATCAGGAAGACCGCCTCTTTGAGAAGGTAGAAATTGTTGCTGAAATGGTAATCAATCCGACTCAGTCGACGTCTGCAGTTGCCGAATCCTGTGGAGTAAGTTCAAAAAGTGCCCAACGAGTACTAAAAAAAGAAAAGTTTCATCCCTATGAAATGAAAATCCTGCATGCTCTCACGGAGGATGATCCAGACCGGAGGGTTGAATTTTGTGAGTGGTTAACAAGAACAATTGAAGGAGAACGGGGCTTCCTGAAACGTGTATGTTACGCAGATGAATGCACGTTTTTTCTTAACGGAAAAGTCAACAAACAGAATGTACGATACTGGAGCGATACTAATCCGCATATTTTTAGAGAGGGACATATCCAGTTTCCTAAAAAGGTGAATGTTTGAGCGGGGATTTTGGGCACTCGGGTTGTTGGACCGATTTTCATCAGAGGCAATCTAACAGGAGTTCTTCACAGAAATCTTTAAGAAACTGAAATTGAACCTCGACTATATTAAACAATCAGGAAGAGTTTGAAAATCGTGAAATCATATTTTAGCAGGATGGGGCACCTCCCCATTTCGATCGCATGGCTAGAGAGTTCCTCGATACAATCTTTCCTGGGCGATGGATAGGTCGCAGGGGAAGTACAGAATGGCCACCAAGATCTCCGGATCTTACACCTCTAGATTTTTTCCTTTGGGGGTATCTGAAGTCGAAAATCTACGCCACTGAATATCAAACAATAGGAGAGTTGGAACGCATAATAATAGATACATGTGAAGAAATAGATGAACAGACTTTCATCAACGTGAGAGAAGCTATTTATAATAGGGCACTTTATTGTCAAGATTTAGGAGGGGGCCACATTGAACACTTGATAAAATAATTGTTGGGGTTAAATAAAAGTGTTATTCAAAAATAAATTATAATTTTTTAGCTAACTAATTTGTTTTGATTGTGAATTTGCAGAACACATTCGTAGGCTTCGAAATTTTTCGGTAAGCGGTACTGTTTATCCTTAATAAACTCTCTTTACGCCTCTAATTAGTCGAATTCATCAAGAGATTTAACTACAAATTAATAACAACGTTTAGTTAAAAATGTTTTCCCAGAAGTGACCAAAATCCATACTTCACCTTAAACCAGAATGTCACTTTTCAAACGTTAATATTTCGAAAACAATTGAATTTAGGAGTAAAGTGTATATAAACTGTTGATAATTATGAGCAGATATAAGCTATGATTTTTTCATGAAAAAGTAGGTTTTTATCTCCTATTTGAGCCCTCCAAATTTCGTTGCCATATACCAGGTGGTTCAAAAATTAGTAGGAGGGGATCACTGTATAAAAATCTTTACTATGCTTTTGTGAGATCTAAGTTTGAATATGCATCGGTTATCTGGAACCCTTATTATCAAGTGCAAATCTATAAACTGGAGGCAATACAAAGACGCTTTCTCAAATAAGTTTTAAAATAGATCAGACTTACCCACCAATTGGCACGTCACATGAGTGCCTACTGTCGAGACACAGCTTTATCAGTCTGGACATAAGAAGAAAATGTTCAAGTGTCATTACGCGATACAAAATAATCAACAATGAAATTAGATGTGAATGCTTACGTCAGATAAACTTTTAAATTCCTCGTCAGGCATCTTGATACACCGACTCATTCTACACTACCACGCCACGAACAAATATATATAAAAACTCCCCTGTTCATACTATGTGCAGTAACTATAATTTAGTAAGTGATCAACTTGATATATTATATTGCAGTGTGAGACAAATTAAGAACTTTTACTTTCGGCAGTAACATTCCTGTATTAGACTTAAGCTTTCTTCTATTGTCTTTTTTGCAAATTGCGTATTAGTCTTGAGTTTCTACTAATGTTAGTATTATGTGCCATTTTTTTTTCTACCTAATTCCTGTTCTGTAATTGAAAATCTTTTTCTGTAGAACAGTGTAAATAAATAAATAAATGAATTTTTTCGTTTATATTAGTTAACCTTGACCCTTATAGTGTGACCCGGGCTGCTTGGTGCCCTAGTTTATTTTTAGTTTCAAATGAACCAGAGTTGGATTTCGCTTAAATTGAGAATATGCCGTTTGAGGTTGATTACGTGCTGCCGAATCCGACGTCAAAACGGGGCTCTCTCAAATACATTAGGACGAACGAATAACATTTTCAGTGCTATTTACGGCTACTGAAAACACTCAAAATTCACATTTCTTTAACCAAAACACCACATACACCCAAAATGACGTGTTTATAGCACTTGTTTTGCACGTAAAACTGCCGTTGTCCAAAATTTCCGCAATTTTCACATGATAAATATTGTAACGTAAATAAACTTAACTTGGTTCTACTAATTTATTTAACACTTAATCTACAACTTAATTTATATTACTACTTCACTGTATAGCTCGATCGTATGGGCTCGTTCAGATTGTCCCGACTCCACTTGAGGGTCGCCTATTTATCTCCGATACAGCATTCTCGATCTTTCGAATTCCGGCAGTTGGCGATCCAGCATGTTCCACTCGTTTCCAATATCGACCGTTGCTCTCCAGGGAAGAGCGACTGGATGGTTCTCGAATATCTCCGGGGATGATCTCATCGCTGTCGACGGCAACACGCGAGGCGACAGGTCCGGCCTAGGTTCGCTACATTGCCCCCTTCTTGAAGACATTTCGTCCCGAAATTTCATCCTTGGAGTGTGACGATATCTGCATGACTCCCCATATCTGCACCGTGAAGTTCGATGGAAGTAACACTCCACGGTCTTCATGATCGGTCGTGGAAGAGGGTTACAGCAAACCAAAATCTTGACGCCGCTGGATCTGAATATCGCCTCCAGCATACTCTTAGGACTCCAGTCCAACCCATCAATACCACAGGACAATTTTGGAATTGCTAGATCCACCAGATTCTGGTCCACCATAGTATCACTTAGTTGGTGAGACTCTTCCAGACTCTTCATAGGACGGTTTATCTTGGGAATGCCTCTTGGTAACTAGGTAGTAGATGTTTCTCTGGCCTTTCTTCAACTGTAGCACCCCACCAACTACTGGATTCTGCTCCCGCAGTGTTTGGAGTTGACCAAATTCTTGGAGAACACTACGGCGATGCCCCTGGACATTCGAAGATCTTCTGCCACACAGTGCGCTAGTGCGTAGTCAGCAGGCACCTCGAAAAGGTCTCGTGACTCCTCTCTAGTAACCCCATGTAGAACTTTCTGCCCGTTTGAATACAAGGACATAAACTTCTCGAACGTCATATCATCCTCCGGTGGCTTGAGGGTGCGAACTTGGTCATGGTTTCCAGCGTAAGGGCCAACCTGTTGAAATGGACGACCCTTGGTTTCCCTCGGGGTGGCTTATGAATTCGGTACACAAGGTCGTTTATCCTTTCACGATTTTATACGGGCCTTCCCACGAGTTCCGCAACTTTGGTGATAGTCCACGACGACGTTTGGGGTTGTACAGCCAAACCAGGTCATCAACCTTAAATCCTCCAGCGTCGGCCTTGATGTCATAGGTCTTCTTCATTTTATCGCTGGCACTCTGGATGTTCAACCGGACTCGTTCGTGGATGTCGTCCATTCTCTGCCGAAGTTTGCTGACGTAGTCCTCTCCCGCAGTGTCTTGTCCTGGCGGTATCCCAAACTTCAGGTCACAAGGCAGTCGCAGTTCTCGGCCCATTATAATACTAGCAGGAGTTTGACCGGTTGACTCGTGTACTGCGGATCGATAGGCCATCAGGAACAAATGAAGATACTGGTCCCAGTCTCTTTGATGGTCAGAGACAACCTTGGACAAGTGGCGGTTGATCGTCCTGTTCATCCGTTCCACCATTCCATCGGACTGCGGATGTAGGGCCGTGGTTCTTGTCTTGCGGATGTTCAGCAGTAGACATATTTCTTGGAAAAGGTTGGATTCGAAATTTCTGCCTTGATCCGAGTGCAGCTCCATTGGAATACCGAATCGACATATCCACTCTTTCACCAAGACGTCGGCGACGGTGATGGCTTCCTGGTTGGCAGGGCATAGGCTTCCGCCCACTTACTGAAGTAGTCCATTGCCACAAGGATGTATTTATTCCCGTGGTCGGATACGGGAAACGGGCCGGCGATGTCAATGGCGATTCTCTCGAACGGGCTGCCTACGTTGTACTGACGCATCGGGGCCTTGGGTCGTATTCGAGGTCCATTGCTAGCAGCGCATACAGCGCACTTCCTGCACCAGTCCTGGACGTCAGCTTGACAATTGGCCCAGTAAAACCGTTGCCTCACTTTCTGCAGGGTCTTCGTCACTCCCAGATGTCCTCCGGCGACTCCATCATGGATTTCCCGCAGCACTTCCTCTCTTCTGTTCCTGGGAACAATTATTTGGCGTCTGTCTTCCCCACCAATATCGGCCTCCAGCACACGTTTCAGGATCCCATTGTCCAGAATAAGAGAGTTCCATTGTGCCTCATAGGACTTAACAGCCGGCGAGTAACCTGCGACTTCCTGCACATGATGGTCTTCGATTGCCCTTCTTCCAGCTGACGACTAAGCCAAGGTCGGGTCTCTCTCTTGGTCTTTCTGGATCTTGCTGTCATTCCAGTTGTCATCCATTGCCGCGGTTCTACAAAGTGTTGCTTCTTTCTCTTCTGCTCGTCGGCAATGTGAGCAATCATCTGGACATGGTCTTCGCGACAAGGCATCTGCATTCTTATGGCTAGTTCCGGCTCGATGTTCGATCTCGAAATCGAATTCTTGAGTCTCTCGATCCAACGTGCTACTTGACCCTCAGGATTTTTTGAACTGTAAGAGCCATTTGAGAGCTGCATGGTCAGTTCTCAACAGGAATCTTCTTCCATACACGTACTTGTAGAAGTGTTCCACTCCCTTTACAACAGCTAACAGCTCTCGCCTGGTGACACAGTAATTGGCTCTGGTTTGCTAAGCGTCTTGCTGAAATAACCAATGACCTTCTCCTGTCCCTCCTGGATCTGAGATAGGACAGCTCCAAGTCCCACGTTGCTGGCGTCCGTATCCAAAATGAATTTCCTTTGGGTAGGGATAGCTCAGTATAGGTGCGTTGATCAAAGCTCCTTTCAGCTTCCTGAATGAGTCTTGACATTCTTCGGACCACTGGAACTTTGTTTGGCCTTCCGTGAGCTTGGTCAGTGGTTTAGCGATGTTGGCGAATCCCAGCACATATCGGCGATAGTATGTGCATAAACCAAGGAAACTTCGAAGTTGGTGAATGTCTTTTGGGATGGGCCAATCCTTAACAGCTTTGATCTTCTGGTCGTCCACTGCTACTCCTTCCCCAGAGACAACGTGGCCGAGGTATGGTACTTCTTTTGGAACAGATGGCATTTCTTAGGGCTCAGTTTCAATCCGGAGTTCCTCAGTCGCAGGAATACTTCTCCAAGTTTTTCACGTGGTCCTCAAACGATCTGCCGACCACAATTATGTCGTCGAGATACACTAGACACGTGTTCCATGAGAGTCCCTTCAGTACTGTTTCCATCAATCTTTCGAATGTGGCGGGAGCATTACAGAGCCCGAATGGCATAACGGCGAACTGCCACAAACCTGAGCCGATGGTAAAGCAGTCTTTTCTCGATCTTCCTGAGCCAGTTCTACTTGCCAGTATCCACTCTTCAGATCAAGGGTCGAGAAAATCGTGGAACCAGCCAACGTGTCTAGGGTGTCATCTATTCTCGGGAGAGGGTAACTGTCCTTCTTCGTGACATTATTAAGTTGGCGATAGTCTACACAAAAGCGTGTCGATCCATCCTTTTTCTTCACCAGTACGACTGGAGAGGACCAGGGACTGTCAGATGGTTCGATAACTCCTTCTTTTCCCATATCGCTGACTATTTTGTCAGCCTCTTCCTTCTTGGCAAGAGGAAGTCCAGTATCAATCTTGTGCTGGACCACATTAGTTCGACCCCCTTTTCCTTGTCCGGTATCGAAGATGTCTTGGTACTTCTTAACTAAATCTCTTAGTTTGGGCTGTTGAGCTGGTTTTATATCTTGGAAGAGATGGCAACTAATTTTTTTTAGTTCTGTGGGCAAGTTGTTAGGTTGGCTAATCGTACCTCGTACACTCCGGATCACTGAGGAAACTGGCGAGCAGTGCCCCAATATTGTTCCTTTCTTCAAGGTCACTGGAAAATAATTGACATTATTGACCCTTACGGGCACAAATTGGTCAGCACGCAACAAGGTCTTCCCTAGTGCAATCCCTCGTCCAATTTTGACTCATACATTCAGTTTGGGTCAACATCACCACGTTTCCACTGCTCGTACTCCCGTCCAAGCGAGCCTCCAGATGGTTTCAGCCCTCTCAGGTACGCTTACATCTTCAGCCAACAACACACGGATCAACCCCTCACTTCTCCCATGAAGCACCAGCTCTTCTCCGTTGACACGTAGGACGCCGTCTTTGAAATCCAATTCAAACCCTCTGGAATTCATGATGTCCATTCCGATGATTGCATCGTCTTCGATGTCCGCTACAAGTGCCTGATGTTTCACTTTAGTGCTGCCCAAAATTATTTCAATCGGTAGCTCGCCATATACAGTAGCTGGCTCCCCTGTTGCTGTGCGTAGCTTCCAAGTTGTCGGTTGAATCCGTTCCGGTGTTCTGGCAAAGGAAGGCCCGAGAATTGTCCTAGTCGCACCTGTATCTAGCAGCATGGTGCAAGGCTCGTTATTGATGAGACCGTCTACGAAGACACCTTTGTTCTGTCGTTGAAGGATAGCGACATATGCGTTGTTAACCGAGGCTTGCGTGGACACATGCCGACGATTGCCCCTTCCGTCGACCTTTTTGAGTTTTCCTGCATCGGAGTCGATGAATGCTGGACATTTGCTACGCACATGTCCAATTTTGCCACAATTCCGGCATCTTATCTGTCTTTTCTCAGGCAACACTTCCTTCATCACTTTTCTTATGGCAGCTTCCAAGTTAGCAGGCTCCGGTGAGTCTTTCTCAATCGTTTGAACTTTACTTTGGGTTTTGCAGCATTGTTTTGCTGCTTCGAATTCCAAAGCTCGTGCCAGTGCGTCTGCAAGATGTGTTGGACGAGCTAATATCAACGCTTGTCTGGTTTCTTGGTCACGGAGTCCATCCAAGAATGCCTGAACCGCTAATCGCTCCATTACATTTTCCGGTATGGCTGGATATGCGAGACGAACCAAGCGTGCAATGTCAGTTTCAAATTCTTGTAAGGGATTCGCCCGATTTCTGACAGCGATTTTTCAGCTGGGAGTGGTATACGTGTTCCAAAATGGGCGTGGCCATATCGTAATTCTAGATGTTTAATCAGCTGATCATAGTCCTCCTGTTCTTGGGCGGTAATTTGCCCATGGAGTTTTTCCGTCAATGCAAGTGTCAGTGCTACAGCTCTTTCCCCTGCATTCCATCCGTTTGCTTTGGCCGCTGCTTCAAACTGCCGGCGGTAATTTGCCCATGGAGTTTTTCCGTCGAACTGAGGCGGCTTCATGGAAAGCTTCCCTATTTCTGAAATGACCTTGACATCTTTTATACCCGCTTGAACTTTATCCACGTTCAAACTCAAGTCCAGCATTGCATTTTCGTTAACCATCTCTGTGGAGGACGCACTATTAATTTGTTTTTCCAGCTTACTGATCGTTTCCTTTATTTTGTCCATTTCTGCCTCGATTCCGTCTTTGATTCCATCGCTGATTATTTCCTTCATCTTGTCCATCTCTGCCTCGACCCCATCTTTGATTTTATCTACCTCCGTGTTCATTTGCTCCCTAATTTTATCTATCTCTGTCTCAACGGTTCCCATTCTTTCTTCTAGGAAATTAGCCACACCACACAATTCTTTTTTTAGGCCTTCTGTGTTTTCCAGGAACTTCTCTTCCAGGCTTCTTGAATTTTCTAGAAGCTTCTCTTCCAGATTTCTAGAATTTTCTTCCAGGCTTCTTGAATTTTCTTGAAGTTTCTCTTCCAGATTTCTAACATTTTCTTCCAAAGTCCTCGAATTTTGTTGCAGTTCTTCTTTCAGGGATTTAGTAGTTTCTTCGAGTTTATTCATTACCAAACTCAAATCACCTCCGGAACTTCGAATAAAATGTTTCGGGGTCCTCACCTTCTTGTATAAGTCCTTCTGCAAGTCTTTCCTGGAGTAACTTGCTTTTACCCGTTGTTTCCAGTTCCCTTCCTCCACCTCCTGTTTCAATTCCGCTACCTTCAAGTCCGCAAGGCGCACTTTTCTTGAACACATTTTGTTTTTTGACGAGGTATCAGTCTGTTTCACACGAAAAGTTTATCAGTTTGTTAAAAATTCACTTCGCGAATTCTTTTCCACGGGCCACCAGTCTATTGTCTGTTTCACGCGAAGAGTGTATCAGTTTATATTCCCACGCACAATTGTCCACTTCGCGAAAACCGGGCCACTGTCTATTTTCTGTTTCACGCGAACAGTGTATCAGTTTATATTCCCACGCACAATTGTCCACTTCGCGAAAACCGGGCCACTGTCTATTTTGGGCGTACAAAAAGGTCTATCAATTTATTTTTCTGACTATCCACTCCACGATCACTTGTTTATTTTCAAAATCTCACTTCCGACACCAATTGTAACGTAAATAAACTTAACTTGGTTCTACTAATTTATTTAACACTTAATCTACAACTTAATTTATATTACTACTTCACTGTATAGCTCGATCGTATGGGCTCGTTCAGATTGTCCCGACTCCACTTGAGGGTCGCCTATTTATCTCCGATACAGCATTCTCGATCTTTCGAATTCCGGCAGTTGGCGATCCAGCATGTTCCACTCGTTTCCAATATCGACCGTTGCTCTCAGGAAGAGCGACTGGATGGTTCTCGAATATCTCCGGGATGATCTCATCGCTGTCGACGGCAACACGCGAGGCGACAGGTCCGGCCTAGGTTCGCTACAATATTGTACATGATTTCTTCTGCTGTGGAGTGATTTTTATATTCACCAATATTTTGACTTAATTAAAATTTTCGTTTTTTTTTAAATATTTGCCCACTTATTCAGATACCAATAAGTACGAAGTAACGTCTTAGTGGTCCTACTCCAATTGCTACAGCAACCTTAAATTTTGTAATGAGAAATTGTTATGAAATATGCTGAAAAAAATGCATAACAATTTATGGGGTTGATTTCTCAAATGAGGAATCAAAAAGTTAATAAGTAGGTAAACTACTCACTGTAGTCTACCTACTGATGACGATAACTTAGTTATCGAAACGCGCAAGGTGTGATTTGATTAAGTGTGGTGAAGGGGTTACTTGTGCAATTTTTGATTGTGTGACACCACAGCATCTAGCCAATCTTCAATAGGGTTACTTTTTTCACCGGAAAACATTCAGCTTGGGCCTGAAAAGAGACTTAAATAATGGTTGAAGAAGATTTGTTCTCCAGAATGATCTAGTAAAATAATATATAATTCTAGGGAACCTTTGATTATGTTCTAGTTGGATTAATGAACAACGTCCGTATTTGGCTTCATTTCTGAAAGTTAACGGTGAGCCTGCAAAACCATGATTTCTCCGTAAACTGATGGAATATTTGTATTTAATGCGGAGTGATAGAAAAATCCTCCAAGGTGGTTCTGTTAGCTTAATGGGGTTAGTATGGTAGGTTTCCGAAATTTTTTAAGTTTGGAAGGAAGGCATATTGTGGTGGTGATTGGAAACATTGAATGTTGTACTATAATCACTTCCGGTCTATCGTCTTGGAAATACTTACACTTTGCTCCCCACTGGCGTTGATGTTATCGAAATATATAAACGGAGTAACCGTTGAACATCTGTAATCTGTAAAAAACAATACTAAATGACATGACACACTTCTTATGTTGTGTTTATTTGTAATTCGACAAACAGATCCATCTTAACATCGCATATAATAATTTCATTCTTTCGGCTTGAATCCACTGGTTCGAAAGCTAAAATATTTTTTTTAGTTATACAAATTTATATTGTAGGTTGCAATAATTGGGAACATAATGTGTGCATGTAAACGGCATGAATTACATTATATGAAATTTAAGAATTTCACTGATTTGGGTTCAGCTAGCTTAGTAACAATACACTAAAACCATTGTCTAAATATCTTCAGACAATGCTAAAACCAAATTTGCACGGTCGTCACTATGAAATTTACAAAACAAACGTGAATCTCCGCCCTCCAAATATTAATAGTTTATGGTTTTTCATGAATTATCAAAGAGGAAAGTGTACCATTCAAAGAATAGTCCGGAATAAGCTTGTAGCCATGGGAAAAAACATTCTTAAGTATTGAAAATTGCCAAACCACGAATTATATACCGGGCAATGCTTCGAGATCTTCCGCAACAATTCTTGATGATGGTGCTGCTGATATAAACCACCTTAAAACATCACGAAGGTTGTTGGAAGTCCACGGCAGTCGCCGAGAGATATATCGATGAATCGTGAAAAAATAAAAGTGACGTAGCTAATGAAATTGGAAATGCAATACATTACAGGACATTTCAAATATACCATCGTTTTCAGGAACTGAAAATCGTGACATGCCATCGACTTCAACGAAGACAAAGTGGCAATATAAAAAAAATATCCAGTATTCCACAAGTTCTCCAAAAATGCTTTCCAATACATTTAATTTCTATTATTAATTCCTTATTTTCATGTATTTAAAGCAATATAGAAAATATTTGACTATTTCTTCTATCAATATTTATTAGAATATTAAAAGTGAGTAGTGGGTTGTTGTAGAAAAATTATAGTATGTAACTCGCACAAAATGGCAATTTTGCACTAGTGCAAAATGAGCCCGATTTTGGGCTTATTGCAAAATATACTGGTTGATTGTAGTATACTGTAAATTATGTTTCCGAAAAAATATGTTTGATAAAATATGTTGAGTGACAATTCTCTATCTCAGTTTCGGAAAATGGGGAGTATATGTAGTATTAGCTCATTGGGACTTGTAGAGAATGTTGCTGTCTACAAAAAAGTTTTTCTTTGTGCTCTTCCTGAATGTACGCATTTTGACAGTTCTCGCCATACCCACTGAATTGACGTAAACCGGATGTCAACGTATTCTTTAGACAAACCATGGTACAGTATATCCATTCTCAGTTGAGTGATTTATCTTCGACTCAAAATATAGGGTTCGTTCAAAATAGTATATAATATAATGTTGAATTATGGAGGAAACCGGAAAAATAATATAAATATCATTCCCGTATCAACTGATTTGAATGAAATTTTGTACATAGATATGAGACACATTTTCGATTGAAAACATACGAAAACAAATGACTGACTTCTGGTTTCCACCAGAATAGCCACCAATTTCGATTTTTTCGAATGGAACACCCTGTATGTTTGATGTTTTCGGTTTCTACGGCTCAAATTACATACGACAAGGCTGCCAAATTTTCATTTTACAATTGAAAAAACTGTTTCTCAATTTTTTTAGCCCAGGAGGCCTTGATCAGGTTGAAATCTATACTATACTAATTACAAGAGAGCCGATAATATTTGATTACATGATGCAAGGAGAGGGTTGCAGAGCGTTAGGAAATGAGAGACCGGTATTACATATGATGATAGACTATCCTTTTCAAACCATGTAAAAATATAATTAAATCAGCAAACCGTATGTTAGGCTTCATAGTAAGACAAACATCGAATTTTTCCAATATTGAAGCTTTATCAAGATTTTGTACATACACTCTAGTCAGATCGAAACTTGAATTCGGATCAGAAATTTGGTTAGGAGAATATATCAAATTACACTTTTCAAAGTAGAAAAATTCAAAACAAATTTTGAGATTTGTGTACTACAAAAAATATCGTATCTATCCTATCGTATTTTCTGTTCTGTTCTGTTTAATTCAAATAAGAATTAAAATGTATAATAAAGAAATGAAGAAATATGTCGTCTCATTGATTTGTTATTCTACACGGTTGCCGAAAAAATATTGTACGCAACACGCCCGAAAATAGTTTTTTCGTCCAAAAAAACCCTATTTTCCGGACTTGTTACGTAAATTACTAATTTCAAATCTTTTTATTCATGTAATAAGGCCTTGTAGGCCTGTTTGAATAATACATTAATAAATAAATTAGTAACTCATAGTAATAGTCATTTCATCGATAAGATCAATAACAAACTTCTACAGCAAAAAACTGAAATTTTCTGAGCGCATTTTTAACGAAAAAAGTCGTTTTTTTTCAAATGGTACCTACCGAGGGCCATCTTCCCTTTCGATAGATAATTTAATTACCAATTCAACGATATACATTATGTAATTTTTTTTTTTTGTTCCAAACAAAAAAACGATCAATTATTGAATTTGTAAAATATTTTATAAGATGCCTACAAATTCAATGAGTTATTCGTTTAGGTTTGATGAAATGGAAGGTAGCCGGAATGCTGGAAAACAGTGGGTGATTAATGTCATGTCAGAAGTGAAATACCAATTTTACTTGTCATCCTTTCGTTTGTAATAAGTTCTGAAATGGAAAATAATGATCGTTATTCTCGAAACGAACAAATCGATATGATATTGATTTACGGAGAATGTCAGAAGAACGCTGTCAATGCTGGTATGCTATACGCTGTTCGTTATCCGTTAAGACGACACCCATCGAGGACCTATTTCGGGAAAATTTGGGAAATGATGTTGAGGAAAGAACCAGCTGATCAAAACCACATCCACTTCATCGTCAGTAAAGAAGCGGAAACTAATGTTTTAGCATATGTTCATTTTTCCATCTGCCTCAGTGCGAGAATTGGAAATTGAATGTGATCAGCAGGGAAAGTGCCAGAAAGTATTGGCTTTGCGTCATCATGATTTGAATAATGGTTTTGTTCCCGAAGATACTGTTTACAGATGAGTCTAGGCTTACGAATAATGGTATGTTTAATGGGAATAATACAAGGTATTGGGCCAAAGAAAACTCTAGGTTGCTGAGAGAAGGTAATTTCCAAGAAAGATTTGATTCAACGTCTGGGTAGGAATCATAGGGACAAGAATCATTGGACCAATTTTTTCCGACGGGCCTTTGACGGGCCAAAGATATCTACAATTCTTAGAGAACTATATTCAAAATAATATCAACGATTTACCTGGGGAACATCAGGAAAATATGTTTTTCAGCAGGATGGTGCAGGACCATAATGCTAATATTGTAAAGGCAATATCTTAGGGATCATATGGCCAGCCAGATCGCCCCATTTAACCCCTGCTGATTTTTACTTTAGGGTACATAAAATCCAAGATACTGAGGAGACAACTTTGAATAGTATAGAAGTTGGAATAATGTCACTAACAGCTGATTCATTATAATGAATTAGTGGTAGATTCGCTCACCTTATACGACGATTATATACCATGCATACTTCCATATAATATCAATGGAATTATAGTATATAATATATATGGAAGTATGCATGGATTTTCAGGTGAATATCATTCAACGTTCTGCGTGGTATTTGCCAGGAAAGTAGTTGTTTTTCACTTGAGATCTACCATTTTCTGGTTCAATTTTATATTGAATCCTTTATGTGAAGAAAACCGTTTAATTCGATTTTTATTCATTCCACTTCACATGGCACTTATCTTTCACTATATGCAGACGGGCTTCAATCCCTACTGAGAAGGAATCTTTATTTAGAAACCTATCGAGGTGGGAGATTTTCGGAGTGTTTTTTCTGTCACCAGGTACGCCAGTTAAAGTTTATCTTTCCGGCGTACCTATAGGTATTGCAAGCTTCGATGATGGTTTGTTTACGTTGTCCACTTCAGCCAGAGCCTTTGGACCTTTGGCTGGTTGACTACCCGTACCGATGAGGGGCCAAGAAGCCTGAAACCGGTATGCGGATTGTTAGGTGAAATCACGACATAAAATTAAACATAACGATTAATCGAAAGAAAATTTGCATTCAATGTCCATTGATATTAAGGAAGTACGGATTTTCAGGTGAATATCATTCAACGTTCTGCGTGGTATTTTCAGGAAAGCAGTTTTTTTCACTTGAGATCTACCATTTCTGGTTCAATTTTATATTGAACTTTAGTGAAGAAAACCGTTTAACCCCTTTTTCTATTCATTCCACTTCACATGGCACTTATCTTCACTATATGCTAGACGGGCTTGCACCCTACTGAGAAGGAATCTTTATTTGCCTATCGAGGGGGGAGATTTTCGAGTGTTTCTTTGTCACTAGGTACCGCCAGCTAAAGTTTACTTTCCGGCGTACCATAGGTATAAGCTCGATGATGGTTTGTTTACGTTGTGTCTCACCACCAGAGTTCTTTGGACCTTTGGCCGGTTATTCCCCGACTGATGAGGGCCAAGAAGCCTGAAACCGGTATGGGATTGTTAGGTGAACAACATAAATTAAACCCAACGAGCTTAATCAGAAAGAAACATTTGACAATGTCCATTGATATTATATGGAAGTATGATGGATTTTCGGTGAATATCATTCAACGTTCTGCGTGGTTTGCCGAGTAGTTTTTTTCATTGAGATCTAATTTCGGTTCAATTTTATATTGAATCCGGAAGAAACCGTTTAATTGATTTTTTTCCTTTGAGGACTTGAAGATAGAGTTGAGCGCGCATTTCAGGAAATTCCTGCTCACGAACTGATAAATGGGGATGAGGTGTACAATAAATAGAACTAGTCTAGTGTTAGGGAAACGGGCAACACTGAACATATATTGGTCATTAATAAATGAAATTACTTTTCAGGGTTGTGAAACTCTTTATTGAATTTTTTTGAAGTCTTAAAACCATTCAAATTTTGCATTTTGTGCTATGAAAAATTTCCCAATCTGTCAACATTACACTGACTATTCCACGCACCTGTTCCAAAAAAATCTGACCAATCAAAACCGGGAGACAGTTTAGAATCGCAAAAAACACCAGCGTCTTTCACCATTGGTCTATCAGCATGGTGTTTTCAACGACGTAACCAGGATAATCGAATGCAAAGTTTGACAGTTTGACCAAAAAATTGTAAGCCAAACGTCAAAATGAGTCCTTTCGGTCTACTTCAAATGAAGAATAAAACCAAAATTTTGAAGAAATATACCCAGTAACACAAAAAATCAAAATCTTATATATGGAGACAATTTATGACGTTCTGTGGGAACGCAACCAAAATTAGATGCAGAAAAAGCAAACGAAAGATTAGCATTCATTTAAAAGACTGGGCATTCAATATAAAAATTGATGGTAGTGATTACAAGGAGAGGTTATCAAACCATATGGAACACTATAAAAATTAGACAAGAAAAATATTTTTGTGAGTATCAGAGACATATTGATCCCTTCAAAAAATGTTCAAGGAGGCAGGGGGCTCGAGATAGCAAGAAAAAATTGTTGGAAGCTTCCCGAAAAAATAAAATGATTTCCCGTCGCTATGACTACAGATGAATATAGAAATATGTCTTACAATGGGACGAAGCACGCCAGAGGGCTAAAAGAAGTTTTTTTGCTAGCTGCGTAGAACTAGCTTGAGAGGTAACGAAGCAACGTTTTCCAAGTTACATTTTTTTAAGGGGAGAGACTGACAACAAATTTATAATAATTATAGTCGAGAATAATATATTATGCGTGTTCATAAAAAATTATTTATTGTTTAGGTAAAAATTATAATTGAAACAAATCGTTTATAGTTCAAATAAATATTTCATGCTTATAATTGAATTTGAATTATTTATTATTATTAAATTTTTCCTCCATTCTGCCGGATTTAAATTTTTGATTTTTCATTTTGTTCGTGAAAAGTCTAATTTAAAAATACCCCGTGATTGAATTTATCTTATAAGTTCTGTTTATTTTAAATCAACTGAGTTGTTGAAGAACACCACTCGTCCTGCGGACTCGTGGTGTTTTCTAGCAACTCAATTCGTTTAGAAAAAACGACAGACTTAACGCGAAAATTCAGCACTAGTGGTATTACTTTATTGATAATCGTATTCAGGCAACAATCACTATGACAACACGATTGAGTTTGAAATTATTCCAAATAAATTTCAAAATGTCACGTTTTGCAATGCGAATGTTCAAAGTTAAAGCGCTAATCACTGAAAATTTTCCAGAAATACAACCACAGTCTCAAAATATTTGGGAAATATTTATGGAATTTTCAGAACGAGAATATGAATTAAATGAACATAGAAGCTTGAAGAATTGGGTTGATACTAAAAGATTGGGCGGTCAATATGAGAAAGAAAGACGGAACCGAATTTAAAGAAGCAACGGTGAAGAAATGTGGAACGTTTCGTGCAAACTTTGCAAGAAAAGTATATAATGACTATAATTTATGATTGACCCGTTTAACAATACCGATTTAAACCAGCCCGAGATGCCCCGATGCAACCGGAAAAACTACAAGGAAAACCCTGTAAACGTAAGTCCAGTCAGTTTCGTTAAATTTGTTAAAATTAAAAAAAAAAATTTATGGGATGAAAATACCCCAAGGTCTTGGGAAAATTATACCATATTGCCGTAGAATTAGCGTGGGAGGGGGGGCAGAGTTGTCTGCGGATTTTTTTTTAAAACGAGAAAAATAATGATGACTTTCAACAAACGCATTGAATAAACCGGTGTTCAGTAAACGTGCCAAGGTGGTTCTAAATGCTGTAAAAAGTAGTAAAAAAGGGTTTGGGTTTCCAAAGTGAAAGACAAAGCTGCCCTGTAATTTTTTTTATAAACTGATATCAAAAAGAGGGACAAAATTACCTCACCACGACTGTTCTTAAAACCAAATCGACCCTGGAAAATGAAACTGACGAAACATAAAGTACCTGTTGGGGAAAAATACAATGAATGGGGAAATAAATCTGCTGCTGAGGAATTGGTTTTTTGTAAAGGACAAAAAGATAAAAATCACTGAATAGATCAACTGCTGTTAGCGAATTGGCAAAAGTGGTGTAGAACAACAATTGCTGAAAATTACTGGTAATAGAAACAAAATTTTTATAAAACCATACTTTTAAACTCGATCAAGAACACCACAACAAGATCATAAAATTATGTGTGGTAATAGATTTATACAGGGTGTCCCAGGACTTCCCCTTTTCCTCTCGGGGGAAGTATAGATTAAAATATCACCAGTACTTCATATAACTTTTGTTTAAAAATTCGTTATTTTTACCCTCAAAGTTACAAAAAAAAAAAAAGTTTTTCTTTGATAACCAAAGGAATATTCAAAATCATCTAAATTTTGGAGACCAAAAAAGAATTCTTCGATGAGCTTCCCCAGAAGCCCTTTTTTTTACAAAGTCAGGAACGGATATCCCCCTGATCCACACCTTAAAAAAAATTTTAAATGACTGGGGTTTTTCAAAGTTTTAAAAAAAAAAGGTTTGGGGGAATTTTTTAAAAAAATACTCGTGTGGGGAAATCGGAGCAAACGT